>CM038680.1:651316810-651916810 GCA_021605205.1 Aegilops longissima
GACCTTTAGGATAGCTTACGGTGATAGTTGTGTTGATCCTGCTGAAAATCAAAAACTTTTTCGCCCAGTAAATTAGTTTTGATAATTCACAAAAGGGTGATTTTAATATGATTCTTTTTTATCTGGATTGGTACACAAATTTATCAGGTTTTCCTAATTTGGTAGGATTTTTGGAGTTACATAAGTATTGGAGAGTTACAGATTACTACAGACTGTTCTGTTTTTGACAGATTCTGTTTTCTATGCGTTGTTTGCTTATTTAGATGAATCTATGAGTAGTATCTGTAGGTATGAACCATAGAGAAGTTGGAATACAGTAGATATTACACCAATATGAATTTAGAATGAGTTCACAATAGTACCTAAGTGGTGGTTTTATTTCCTTATACTAACGGAGCTTACGAGTTTTATGTTGAGTTTTGTGTTGTGAAGTTTTCAAGTTTTGGGTAAAGATTCGATGGACTATTGAATAAGGAGTGGAAAGAGCCTAAGCTTGGGGATGCCCAAGGCACCCCAAGGAAATATTCAAGGACAACCAAGAGACTAAGCTTGGGGATGCCCCGGATGGCATCCCCTCTTTCATCTTCGTTCATCGGTAACTTTACTTCGAGCTATATTTTTATTCACCACATGATATGTGTTTTACTTGGAGCTGTAACGGCATATTTATCCCTTAGTTGTTTTAGTGATTGATGACAATGCTTTTGCGGACGAATCGTGTGCATGGAGTATTTCAGACATATCATGACTAGGCACAAGACGATTTGGTGCCCCTCGAAGACTATTGAAGACAGTGTTTCTCTACATTTCTTTTTGGTGGATTTGAGTCATAGGAAAGCCATACTATTAAGAGGGGGTCCGCTTTGGAAAGGTTTGGGTGGAATCATCACATACACGTCTACTCCTTTTGCACCACCTTTCCTTTGGCTCCTTGGAGCATCCTCCGTCTCTCCGTGTCTTTGCAAAATGAAGGACTCCTAGTCTTGCTGATCTGGGGCACGCGGTAGTACTGCTCTACGGAGCGGTAGTACCGTGGGGCCTTGCGGTAGTACCGGCCGTAGGCGCGGTAGTACCGTTGGTACTCACGGTAGTACCACTCCTTGGGAACGATAGTACCGTGGCCTCAGGCCAGGTGCTGCTGCTAGTGCGGTAGTAGGGGCAGATGTAATTTTTTACATCCGCGCCCTACGCGGTAGTACCGCTCCTTGGGTGCGGTAGTACCGTGCGCTCTGGCCAGGCTCAGCAGCATGAGCGGTAGTAGGGGCGGATGTAATTTTTTACATCCACGCCCTACGTGGTAGTACCACTCCAGGTTTGCGGTACTACCATGTCAGATTTTTGCACAGACCCCAACACAGCGGAAGTTGCCATGGATGTATTTTTATATGTCTGTGCCTTCCCAAATCTGGACTATCCCTGCCTTGCGGTAGTACCGCAAGGGGGAGCGTTAGTACCTCGCCAACGGTTCTACCGCTCTCTACTTCATCGTATCAGGGCTGCTTTAGACTCTGCTGCATGGGCGATAGTACCACAATGCCTTGCGTTAGTACCGTATGCCCTAGCGGTAGTACCGCGTCTCCGGTGCGGTAGTACCGTGCTTTGCAGGCTGATTTGGTGGATAACGGTTGGATTTGTTCTTTCACTATATAAGGGGAGTCTTCTTCTCTGAGTTGACCACCTCTTCCCTCCCCAAGCTTCATTGTTGCTCCAAGCTCCATTTTCACCCGATCTCTCTCCCTAGCCAATCAAACTTGTTGATTCTTTAGGGAGTGGTTGAGAAGGCCCCGATCTACACTTCCACCAAGAGAAATTTGATTCCCCCCCACTAATCCTTTGCGGATCTTGTTACTCTTGGGTGTTTGAGCACCCTAGATGGTTGAGGTCACCGCGGAGCCATATTCCATTGTGGTGAAGCTTCGTGGTGTCGTTGGGAGCCTCCAATTAAGTTGTGGAGATAGCGCCAGCCTTGTTTGTAAAGGTCCGGTCGCCGCCTCCAAGGGCACCATTAGTGGAAACATGGCATCTCGCATTGTGTGAGGGCATGAGGAGAATACGTATGGTGGCCCTAGTGGCTTCTTTGGGAGCATTGTGCCTCCACACCGCTCTAAGGGAGACGTACTTCCCCTCAAAAGGAAGGAACTTCGGTAACACATCCTTGTCTTCACCGGTTCCACTCTTGGTTATCTCGTGCCTTTACTTTTGCAAAATTATTTGTGTTATATCCCTTACTTGCTTGTGTGCTTGTTGTTGTTGCATCATATAGGTTGTTCACCTAGTTGCATATCTAGACAACCTACTTTGATGCAAAGTTTAAATTGGTAAAGAAAAGCTAAAAATTGTTAGTTGCCTATTCACCCCCCCTCTAGTCAACTATATCGATCCTTTCAATTGGTATCAGAGCCAGGTTTCTTTATTAAGGACTTTGCCATCCGAAGAGTATGGTTGACACCGTAGACGATGGGGAGGAGCACTCCGGTGTGAATCTGTTCTCGTCTACGGCCGATGGGGGAACCGCGGTATCTCCTAAGGAATTCAATGTGGCTTTGGACTCATTGAGAACCTCCATGACGACCGAGGTTGAAAGCATGTTTAACAAATTCTTAGAAGGGCTTAAATTATCCACCGCACTGATGAAAGAGGGCGATCCCACTAACAAGGTGACGGATGCTAACTCCGACAAGGGGGAAGCTACTAGTGAAAAGGTGTCGGTGTACAAGAGTAGGGGCTCTTCTTTTGACCCCTTTACTTGTGCACGGGCAGTCAGAGCCACGCGCCGCGGCCACACGTAGCAGGGCAAAGGAGGGAAGCCGGAGAGAAGCCGAAACCAAACACAAGACGGTCAAGGCAACGCCAAGACCAGAAACACAAGACAGCAAAGGGGCGAGGTGGAGTCCCCCGGCAAGGCCCTTGCCGGGGCGGCCTCCGCGGCCCCGGCAAGAGCCTTGCCGGGGCTACTTGCCCAAAGACCAACAGAGCGAGCCGCCCTTGAGCCAATAGGTTCCAACCCAACCAACTACGATTGGACCAGGGCTCGGGAGGCACCTCTATGGTGGCATGCAGATCTTTGTCAAGACCACGGACATATAAGATCAGATGAGGACCAGAAGACGGCGACCCTCGGTGGGATCCTTGCCGAGGAAAGCCACAAGACCCCCGGCAAGATGCTTGCCGGGGACGACTGCGCGCCATGGCAAGACCCTTGCCGGCCCCCGGCAAGGCCCTTGCCGAGGACATCAGCGGGATCACTGCCAGGCCCACACCAGCCAAGTTTCCACCGCCGTTCGCATGCAACTGCCAGCCCAACCAGCTGGGCTGGCACCCACGTGGCAACATGCAGCTTCCAGGCCAGATCAGCAGGTGCCTGCGTGGCGGCATGCAGATCTTCGTGAAGACCCTACCACCGCGCCACCTCAGCTTCCTGCCTGCCTGCCTACGTGGCGTCGCATGCATCGCTGGCCAGGGCGCGTGTCGAGGCGAGGAGGAGCGGCGACGGACGGGACGAGCCTCGCTCCCGTCCCCGATAAAGCTAGGGGACACCTCAGCGGCGCATTAAATGCGTCTTGTCCCGTAATACGGGCGATAAGCTCGCAGTACTGTATGCCTTTCCACCTCCTGTGTGCCACTGTGGCAGCCCCTTTCGACTATAAAAGGAGGCCCATGGCGTACTGGAGAGGGATTCGGCTCTTTGGAACTACACAGCCACCATAGCTAGTTCGAGAGCTCAAGAACACTCAATACATCCACCAAAGCAGGACTAGGGTTTTACGCATCCTTGCAGCCCGAACCTGGGTAAACGATCCTTGTGATGACTGTTAATCCTGCTCTTCTCACAACCCCGCGCCCCGGCAACCGTAGTAGGGATTCCTGTGATCCCAAAGGTGTCGTTTCCCACCGACATCTTTGGCGCGCCAGGTAGGGGGCGCAATTGTGAGAATCTGGTCTAGGAGTTAGCCTAGCAGTTCTTCATCGCCATGGCTCCCAAGAAGAAGACGGCCAGGAGGAAACTACACTGCCTGCAGGCACAAAGGACGCCAGCGCGGCAACAAGAAAGCTAAGTCATGTGAAACTTTAAGAAATTTCCTTTTCATATATGAGGTTATTCCCCTCGGAGATTTCGCCTATGTATGGAAAACCTGCACGCAAAGGGGCCCTCCCGCAATCGGCAACGCCCTTGTTCTATTTCGAGTCCGCTCAACAGCTCAAGCGGCCGCTTTGAGAGTGGCAAGGTAGCCTTCCGCAATTGGCAACGCTCTCGATTCTAACTCGAGTCAAGCTCGACAGTTCGGGCGGCCGCGCTAAGGGCGGTAAGGTGGTTCTCCCGGCAGCAAGCACACCCGGCAGGCCAATGGGGATCCATCCTCAAGACGCCGCCTTGGGTTTACGCGCCAGCAAGCCTACCCAGTTAACGTAGGGTGGACATACAAAGGAAAATCGAACAGGGAAATAACATGCATAGTGTCAGAAGTGCTGCAGAATTATATTACATCAAATTGTTGCTGCGGTTCTAACTAAAGATAGAAATTGTCTTGGTCATGAACCTGCAGCAGTGAAAAGAAACGGGGTGCCTAATCCCGGCGCTGGCCCTCCACCCTCTGGATTCTGTCGATGCATCTGATGATGGGGCCTGATACGCTCCTTGAGCGTCGCGATGTATGCATCTTCCGGCAGGCTCTCCAGCGCAGCTTCGAAGATGAGGTTAGGATTCTAGTGCGCCAGCTTGGCGAGGACCTTGGTCATGGCACCCCGGCAGAGCCTCCGAGACTCATCGGCCAGAGAGGCCTCCCGGTTGGAGTGGAGCTGTTCCAGGGCCCCGACCCTCGAAGAACAGGGTCAGCTTGGTGTTGGTGGTCCCGCTGCACTCTGGGGCGTACCTCACATTTGGCGTCCCCATGGTAGCCAGCTTCGTGGTGATCCTGCCGGCGACGTCCTCGAGGCGGCTGATCCAGTGATTCTCTCCCTCCACGAAATCTTTGTGGCTGGCGGTTTCATTCCTCCGCAGCAGCTTCTCGGCCTCCAGATCCTTGGCCAGGGTCTCTTCCTGAGCCTTGGCCTCTGAGAGCATCCCCTCGAGGCCCTCCAGCTTCAGCTTCAGGTCTTTGATGGAGCTGTTGGCCTCGAAGAGCTCCCTGTCCCTACTAACGGTCGCGCCCTGCGCCTCTGTAAGGGCGCCGTTGAGCGTGTCCTTCTCCTGGGACAGCTTCAGGGCCTGCTCCTTCAGTTCGTCCCGCTCAACCTCCAGCTCCTTCACCTTGTCGGCGTGAACCAGAGCCTGGGCATCGAGCGTCTCCCTGTGCCTCTGCTCCAGCTATTGGGTCCGCTGCGCGGCAAGCTTCTCCACCTCCTCGTCCTTGGCGCGAAGTTTGGTGGTGAAGTCCGCCTCGCGTTTGGCGAGGTCCTCCTCCTGGGAGTTCAGTGCGGCCTGGTGCTGGGTCCGAGCGGCCTCGGCTGCAGCGGCCAAGCCCTCCGCCGTCTCCTAGGCCTTCTCGATGTTGGCCAGCTTCATGGTGTGCTCCACGTCGCGCTTGGCCAGCTCGCCCTGGGTGGCCTTCAGCTCCTCACTAGCTTGGCGGAACCAAGACTGCGCCTCGGCGACGTGCACCTTGAGGTCCCCCTCCGCCTTGTCCACCGTTGCCTTCCTGGACTTGACCTTGTCTAGGCAGGCACAGTGGAGCGCCTGGAGCTTCCGGAAATTGGCGCCCATGGCCTGGAGAAGCCGCTCCTCCTAAGAGCCGCTGCCACCGGCGCTCGGCTCGTCGACGACCTCGAGCCCGGCGGCGGCAAGCACCTCTTCGTCGAACACCTGTCCCTCGACGGGCGCCCTGGAGCTAGACGCCCCTGGGAGGTGGACGAAGAGGTCGTCGGTCACCCTCAGATACCTGTCGGAGCCGGAGGCAGCAGAGGAGGAAGGCTAGTCATCGACCACCTCCTCCTCGGTGGCGGCCTTGCGGGCCTCTCCGGCAGGCCCCTTGGCGGCGTCTTCGGCAGCACCCTTGGCGGACTCCTCGGCAGTGACCTTCTCGGCCTCTACTGGGGCGTCCTTGGTGACGTCCTCGATGATGGTATCTATGTCCTCCTGGTCCGCCGACGGACGATCTGGACACCAAGAAGGGAATAAGAAAAAGCCAAGACCAAGAATCAGCAAGAAAAGAAAAAGAACAGGGATGAAAGGCGAGCGGCTTACCAGTGCCGGGCGGGGGAGCAGAGGTCCCCTCCCCGCCAACATTTGGCACCGAGGCAGAGCCATCGGCGCCCGAGTTCTCCTCCACCTCCTCCGTGTGCATGGGCTCGGTGCTTGGCGCCCTTGTCGGGGACGCCCCTCGGGGCGGCGTGGTCGATGGGGGCAGCGTGTTAGGGGTAGCCCTCTGTGGCTCCTCCTGCTGCTGTCCTCCTCCTGCGACTATGGCAAGGTCAGCACCAAGAGATCGTGCCCTCCAACACATGTTGAAGAGGGGTTAATGATGAACCTACGCTGGCGGCTGTGCCGGGGGCTGCTGTCCGGGCTGCTCAGCACCACCAGTGGTGCCCTCGAAGTACCCGCCGGGGGCTGATCGCCTGCCGAGGCTTTGGCCCTCTTCACCCTCTAGGCCAGCATCTCCACATCCCTGCAAAGATGAAAACAAGTCAAGATAAACGGTACAGATTGAGGGGACGGAGATGACAGAAAAGAGCAAGATGCTTACTCGTCATCCACCTCCTCCTCTGTTGCTTTCCTCTTCCTCCTTGGGCTGAGGGACCTGAAGTCAAAGGTGACCCCCACGTCGATGTCTGCCGAAGGAGGGGAGGAGGGCGGAATCTGCGCGCGCTTGGATGAAGAGGAGGAAGATGCTTTCTTCTTCGCCACCGCGGCCTTGACGACCTTCTTCGCCGCCACGGCCCTCGTCTCACGCGCGGACTCCTCCGGCGACTTCGTCCGCCGCGCGGCCTTGACGGGCCGTACCGGCTCACCGGAGGAGGCCCGCCGCAGAACCCGTCCTCTCCCCGTGGCTGGAGGGTCGACGGCCACGGCCTCCTCCTCCTCGGCCTCCTCAGACGACGACTCACCAACCACGTCTTCGACGAGAGGAGCCCCGGTGCCGGTGCTGCTGGCCTCCCCGGCGGCCTCCGCCCACTGGGCGAGCTCCTTCGCCTCCACTTCTGTCACGGCCTTGTCCTCCACGCCTCCGGCGCTGCCGACCTCCTCGGCAAGCTTCGCCTCCGCCGCCCTAGCGGCGATGTAGTCCAGCTCCACCTGGGAGGTGTCCTGGACGAGTCGTGGCTCGGCGGTGACGTACCCCTCGTGCAAGGTGTCGAAGAACTCCTGCACTTGGATGTCCTCTGGCTCGACCCAGTTCGGGTCGAGGCTGTGCGCGTTGAAATCCAGCATCATGGCGATGATGTCGGTTCAGCGTGAGTTGTTGCTCAGCGGAACCACTCCTGCCGGCAACTTGAACAAGGGCCCCTTGGTGACCTTGCCGGCCTTCACAGCGGCCCTCGTGGCCTTGCCGGTCCGCTCGACCTCACCATCGCGGTTCACGTCGAGCTGGAAGAGCCGCTGGCAGAGGTGGGCGTGCCTCATCACCGTGAGGTTGTGGTCGAGGCCGGGGCGGAGCCTCATGATGCCGGCGGCGTTCGTGAAGAGCCAGGCCGGCCTCCCCTTGTTATGCAGCAGAGCGATTCGGCGGCAGATGAAATCCTCCCCGATCATCTCGAGGGTGAGCCCGGCCTCGGTGAGGCGGAGAATCCTGGTGGTGGCAACCGTAAGCTTCACGTCATCAGCATCGACATCGCTCCAATCACTTCTGCGGACCGGCGGCACCTTGCGGACCCGGCAAAAGTCTGGCGGGTCCTTCTCCTCAATCCAGCACCAGCGGCCCCGCCATTCTTCCCACCTCTCCTTCATGGCGCCCTCCGGGTACGCCCCCTTGGACCTTGGGATCCAGGTGACGCAACCGGAAATGGGGCCCCCCGGTTGGATCCGAGGGGAGAAGTAGTGGTGGAAGAGCACCGTGTTGGGATGCACCCCGACGAAGCCCTCGCATAGGTGCACGAAAAGATCCATGCACGCCACGGCATTTGGAGTAAAATCCAAAAGGTGGAAGCCGTAGGTGTGCATGACGTCGCTGAAAAAATCGGAGAAGGAGGGACAGAGCCCGCATGTCACAGCCCTAGAATAATGCTTGTAATTAGTGGCATTGCATCCATGCATCATGTCTAAATTATGAAAGTTGAACTGAGGGAATTTTGAAAGCCTCAAAATCCAGTTAGAAGAAGGGCAAAGAACCCTGAAAAATTGCATTCAGTGTTTCCAAAATCTTCCTATTATTTGTTGGATATTTTTGGCAAGGCTTTTGCAGCAAACCAAAAATAATGGACATCTTTGTGGAATATTTTGGGCATGGAATTTAAATTATTATTGTATTTGAATTTGGAATTATATTCATAATATATAGAATATATTTTCAAATAACTTTGAAATGTTTTATATGCTTTTGGAAAAGTCCATCTAGCAACATAAAATTGTTCAGAGGATTTTTGGCACTGGTTTGAAACTGTTGGAATTTCAAACAGTGGCAAGATTCAAATCAAAACAGAAAATAGAAATAGAAAAGAATAAAAAGGGGAAGACCTACCTGGCACTTACCTGCTGCCCAAGTGGCTAGCCCAGCCCACCAGCGCCCCCTTGTCGTCTCCCTCCTCCTGCCAGTCGGACGGGGCGCGTGCCCGGCGCACGCGCGCGTTCGGCGCGGCACGCAGCACCCTGCCTGGCTGCCCCATCTTCGCCCTGGACGCCTCCCGCAACGCCACGCAGCCCTCTCAACCCCCTCTCACTCTCCCCCGGGCTCGTCCCCTCCTCTGTCCCGCTCCTCTCACCACCGAACGGAGCCGTCGCCATCGTCGCCGTTCGTCGTGGCCACCGACCTCCCCACGCCCAGCCATCCCGACCACGAGCTCCGCCTCGCTGCCGCGCACCTCTACGCCGAACCACACGACCCCGGACGCCCTGAAGCCTCGTCATCGAGCTCATCTTCTCTGCACAGCCACCAGAGATCGCCATCGTCACCCCATCGCCTCCAAGCCTACCCCGAGCCGCTGAGCCGCTCGTCTGATTCGCCGTGAGCTTCTCCTTCATTCCCCTCTCTCCCCTTGCTTGATTGCGCCGCGTAGTCGTCGTTCCCACCGGACCCGAGAGCTCACCGCCGCCGTGGTTCGTCACCGTCGTGGCCAGGGCCACCGCAGCTCAGCCCGAGCGCGTCATCGCGTTCTGTGAACCCCAGGAGATTGTAGAACCCACCGGAAAATCCCTAGTGCATCGTAAAATCGACTCCGTCTGCACCCGAACTCCGGTCACCGCGGATGTGTTCGACGTTGTCTTCTCCGGCGACCCCGCAGCCTTCCGAGTGCTCAGCTAGATGTGGCCGTGTGCGGGCTATCTTCTGGTGGCCCTCGCGCGTCCTACCGCCGCGTGAAGCGCAGTCCAGGCGAGCTCCCGCCGTAGCTTTGGTCGCCGCCGACTGAATTCCAGCGACAGCCGACGTGGCGGGGTCATTAGCACTAATCCCTGCCAGCTGGACCACCCCTAGACGCTGACATCGGGCCCCATAACTAGTCAAGCGCCAGTCAACGCGGGATTAGCACTTGTGTGACTAACCAGTGGGCCCCGTTGGTCAGTTTTAACCTGGGCTGGCCCCGTTGACAGCTGACGCAGTAGTGATGCAGTGCTGACGTCATAATAGCTTTCTGGATTATTTCTGTTTCAGAAAAGATTTGGAAATTCCAGATAATTAGTAAAACTTCAAAAAATCATAGAAAATCAACTGTAACTCCAAATGGAATAATTTATATATGAAAAATTATCAAAAAAAATGCAATCTATCCATTTATGCCACTTTCATGCATGTTCAACCAACTTATACCAATTGTATAAGTGAAAACATGATAATGGCATTTAAATGCTAAATATGGAGTTTGCATATGAACCCTTGGTTCATATGGGCTTCATTTAAATTGTAGCTAGATGCATTAGTGCAAATCATAACATTCTTGCCATGTCATGATCATGCATCATATTGTTGCATTGCATTGATTGTGTTCCCTCTTGTTTGCAGGTGTTGTTCCCTCTCAGTGGACGTTGTTCCGACGTTGTGATAGTTGACACCGATGAAGAGCTATACTATCTTCAGAAGTGGCAGGCAAGCAAAACCCCCTTGCTCATTCTGATACAATCCCACTCTCTCGCTCCTGCTTTCTTTTACTCCATTAGGAAAACAATGCTTCAACTGCTACATGTCGCGGTAGTTGAACCCCTTTCCTCTGCATGACCTGTCATTGCCATAGTAAATAGATGAAACCCACTAGCATGAGTTGGAGTTGTTTGAGCCCTGATGTGCCTACTCATTCATGCTTGTTTGTCATGCCTGCTATTGCTTAGAGTTGTGTCAGGTCTAATTCATCGGGGATGAATTAGAGGTGTGTGAACATGTCCTATTGTTGAGAGCTAAGTGCGTGAACACGATTTGGTAAAGGTAGCGGTGAGAGGCCATGTAGGAGTACATGGTGGGTTGTCTCATTGAAACCGTCCTCAGGAACTGAGTTCTGTGTTTGTGATCCATGAATAGTTACTACCACACATTGGGTTCCAGTAACTTGACCCCTCTCGGCTTATTAACCGCCTCGATCTCTGTCCAGGAGTTGCAACTAGTTTCTGGTGTTTGTAGGTAGTGTTAGTAGTCTACCAAGTGGCATCCGGTACAGGTGGGCTAGGGACAGACTAGGCACCATGGCCGGGTATACCAAGCGCCACCCGTTTGGTGGGCTTGGAACCCTGTACACATCGTTTGGGGCCGTGAGCGACACCCATCCGGATCTCCTTGCGGATGGAACCCGAATAGGCGGTAAACCAGGACTAGAGACTTGTGTGGTTAGTCAGGTCGTGGCCGACTCCCTCGCCAGTCTTCCGCTTGAAGGGTGCCGAGATACACGACGTGTACATGGTGGTAAGTGGCGAGAGCGTGTGTGAAGAAGTACACCCTTGCAGGGTTAACATCATCTATTCGAATAGCCGTGTCCGCGGAAAAGGACTTCTGGGTTGCCTATACAGTTCATAGACAAGTGAAAGTGGATACTCTAAAATGCGTAAGATAAGCGTGAGTGCTATGGATGGCGTTCTCGTAGGAAGACGGGAGCGGATCCATAGTGATGTATTGATATGGTGAATATGTGGACTCGTGTGCGCCACCTCAAAAGAGTTCCTTGCAGTCGTAGTTCAGGATAGCCACCGAGTCAAAGCTGGCCTGCTGCAGTTAAACTCCACCACCCCTTTGTTGATACCGATGCATATGTAGATAGTTCTGATCTAAGTCTTGCTGGGTACATTTGTACTCACGTTTGCTTATTTTATGTTTTGCAGAGAGACTTCAGTCTTGCTAGTAGTTCCGCGTGGACTTCAGCGTTTAGCTTGTTACCTCAGCTATGATCTTGTACCCTTGGGAGGGTCTTGTAGATAGTCAGGCTTCTCAGCCTTCTTCATTTGTAGTTGTCTGTACTCAGACAAGTTAAGCTTCCGCATGTGCTTGTTGCTTGTATGCTCTGTATGTTGGGTCATGAGACCCATGTTTGTAATACTTAGCTCCTCGGAGCCTAATAAATAAATACCCTGAGTCGTAGAGTCTTGTTGTGATGCCATGATGTATTTGCACATATTGAGCATATTGTGTGTATGATTGAAATGCTTGGTATGTGTGGGATCCGACAATCTAGTTGTTTATCCTTGGTAGCCTCTCTTATGGGGAAATGTAGTCTGGTGCTTCCACTGAGCCTTGGTAGTCCACTACAGCCCGGTTTACCGGAGTCCTGCTAGCCCAACACTACTACTCCGGAACACCTAGACTGGCCGGCATGTGATACACTTCGTTCCTGTGGTCATCCTTTCGGGAAATGTCACGCGGTGACATCCGGAGTCCTGCTAGCCTGCTACAGCCTGGGTTCTTGGAGTCCTGTTAGCCCAGTTGCTACAGCCCGGATTCACACGCTGCTGACCGACATGATCGATGTTGTTTCATGTATGCCTTTCCCCATAAGTTAGTGCCACTTTGGGTTCACGACTAGTCATGTCGGCCCGGGTTCTCTGTCATATGGATGCTAGCGACACTGTCATATACGTGAGCCAAAAGGCGCAAACGATCCTGAGCCAGGTAAGGCGACACCCGTGGGAATACCGTGTGTGACGCCGCAAAGTGATATGAGGTGTTACATGCTAGATCGGTGTGACTTAGAATCGGGGTCCTGGCAGCTTTGGTATCAGAGCCTGACTGCCTGTAGGATTACCAAGCCAAACTGGTCGAAGTCGTGTCTAGAAATGCTTTAGTTATATAAGGGAATTGATTGTGGAAGGGAACGTAAGGCTCTTTTTACTCCTTTACCTTATGCCCTTCTGATCTGAGTCAACCTCTTATCTTCTACGGGGCTTAATATCTAGGCTTTCTCTTCTTTCTATCAGGATCACATGTTACTAATCCGTAGACTTATAGGATTGATGAATTCTAGTCTCAGTTCAGTTTCTACTACTTTCGTGTGTTAACAGTTGGTCTCGGAACCTTGTTATTGTGATGTTGAGTGGTTATGCCACCATTTTGCAGGATGTCTCAAATCTTTTTGAGCATTTACAGTCGTTATGTTGTCCGAGTCATCCCAGGTTTCCAAATAGTCTGATGCATTTGCAAATCCCTTCTTTCCGTTCCCGATGTCCCTTTAGGCCAGTTCAACCACACTAATCGGTGAGTTGAGGTACTTCGTCACCTCGGCATATATGTTGGAACTATTTTTATGGCCCTAGGTGTCTTAGAGAACCACCTAGTACTCCATCCATGTTCTGTGTTCTAGTGTGATGATTCTGGCCGCCATTCTCGAAAGCATCCCGTGATGCCATTTAGTTAGTAGGTATTCTATTCCTGGGTTTTGAACCCGAGATTCACCCTACTTACCTCATGTGGATAGTGTTTGCTAGTTCCTTTAGGTTATTAGTAACCTTTGCGATAGTCCTCGAGGTCCGTGGTATTTCCTTCTTCCAAATACCATGAACTGCTTATGGCAGAAGTTCTTTTGAACCAAAAGATCACAACCAGAGTGCTCTTGATGAGTTCTCCATTCTACGTTGTGAATCTGTCAATCCTACCTTTATGCATGGGTTATCCAGAAGAAATATGTGGAACTCATTCGACATACTAATCTATGCATCCACAACTCAGACAATCATATGTTCTCTGAGTTGTCCCCCTTCAGTTATATTCCGATCTTCATCTATCAATTGATAGTCAAGAGTATGTGTGTGATCGTGTTCATCGATGCCTATTATTCTTGTGGTCCGTCAAGCCATTCTATTCCGGAATGACTAGGAGAAACAAACTCCAGCACCTCATCCATTTCTTTGACTGGTCAAAGCAGTTGTATTCCGCAGATCAAATGCCAATCCAGCTTTGATTCTGTTCTACCCTGAAGTATTGCCCCCTTGATGTCAGGAATGTCATGATAATTGCACCAACTCTTATGAATTCTTGATGCAGTGATACTTCTCGCCATCATCATTCGCTCCTCGGTTCCGTGTTGTTGCAACCGGAATACCGACAAGTGAACCGTGATGTGTGAAATCAATACTCCTAGCAACTAGTTGCTTGGTAGTAAATGGACAATACTCTCATTCTTAGCGTGCTGGTTACTGAATCATCATCCTAAGATTGATCGTGCTACCTAGTCCTTATTTCTGGTACACTCTTCGATCAATGAGTTAGGATTACTCAATCCCTTGCTTATTTGATCATATCGTCTTGCTCTGAAAAGCAAGATTGTTCTCGAGCTTAGTAACATATCGGTGGTTCGTGATGTTCCGAATATCTTCTCGGAAGTATTACCAGGTTGTCACCTGACCGCTATGTTGAGTTCGTGATCATGTTAGTTTTCCTCCAAACCACCCATTCTCCAAGAATCTGTGTTGGATACCCCTGAGCTAGTTGGTTAAGCCAAACAACAACTTGGAGAGTTGGAAGATAAAAGCTTGTCTGACTTAGTTCATGTTAAGGAATATCTTTTTGTGTGTGTGTTGAAGAAAGATGATATCTCCATCGATTGGTCCTCGTGATCAGTTGTTGAATCTATTGTCTTGTAAAAACTTTGACTTGAGTATGGGCTATCGTCAAGTCAAATCAGAACCAACAATGTTCGTAATGTTGTCTTACTCGTGGTTGATCCCTCGAGCATACACCATTACATCTTTTGGTCTGACCAATACTATCACCGTGTTCACATAATGGTGGAAGTCCAGTGATATGGAAATTCTGATGAATTGTTGTTGAGCCCATCAGCAGCATTTTATCTCCTCCATGATTCGTGTTGAACATTGAGCTAGTGTTGGAAACTTATGTAAGCATTTTCTTCGTGTCCCGTTCATGAAGTATATGTTTGGTATAAAAAGTGACTTCCTCTAATTCATGTGCATCTGATGCAAGTTGCCGCCGTGAATTCGAGAAAGTTAGTTTTGTTTCCTCTGGAATCTTCCCAAGTCAGTTATGCATGTGCGAATGTATACTATGGTTTGGTAGATTAATTACCTCCACTCCATATGTATTCCCTAGCACACCAAGCCACTGATTGAATTGTTCAAAGAGAAGAAGTTCCTTCTTAAGAGCATGCCTTATGCAAGGACTTTTATATCCTCGTTGATGGTTCCCAACCAGAACTCGGTAGTGTTTTGTTGTAAGACTACTACATGGTGATGTTTGTCTGGAACAGCGTGTTCACATGTGTGTAGCAGAACCAGCTCATGTTTTGGAGCTTGCTATCATAGTTCATTCCCCGAGAATCTCGCAACGTCATCTCATCGACTTGTGTTGCAACCTTTCTTTTCTAGACATGTTGTCTGAAAAATCCTGTTACCAACCAGATCTGAATCTCAGGCAGATATGATGGTTAGAACATTTCCAAGATCTATGATGTAGGTCCCAACGAGGTTGATATTCTGGCCGACACACCTAGCCGGAAGATCTATTATTGTAGTATCTTGAATGAGCAATTCGACCATCTTCTCCATGAGGATTTGGTATGACTTATTCCACAAGTTGTTCCTTATGGATTTTTGAGCTCCCGAAGTCCGACCTTTACTTGATGGCCATGTTGATGCTTTTAAGCATTGACCGTGGTACCTAGTACATCAAGGAGAACATTAGAAGCAGAGTGCTAAATGTCTCTCGGTCGATCATCCAGATTTTCTTCTTGGCATTGCTAAGGAAAAATCTGAGAAAGTGATGTCCTCCTTTGCATCTGCATCCTCCATGACCGTTCATCATGATAGTATGATGTGTTGCCAGGATCCTCGGCACGGATGTTGGTAAAACCTTGATGAATATGGAAATGCTCAAGTTCTTGAGAGCACGCTCAGTCACTGGGTTATATCCTCGATATCAATTGGAATGTTCCTTCCGTTGTCGAGTTGTCCTATAACTCTAGTTTCCTCTCCAAACTGAGTATGCCATTCTTTCGCATTCATTCAAACGGTCAATTGTGAATTGCCTCAAGCTGGTATGAAGACTTCCAATGATCCATGCATCAAAAGTAATTCTTTTTTCCACTTAAGGGAATAATTCTAAGAGTCACCTTCCCTAAGGTGTCACGTTATCGAATCATGGCAATTATCTCCTTGCTACTTTGAAACCATGCACCATCTTACTCAAGCCTAGAATTGTTGCCTACCAACTTGAACCTTCGTCATGTGTTATTTTTCCATCCCTCTGATGTGCGTTTTGAGTCTCAACTCAAGACGTGTTCCTACGTCTCACTCCATGAGTCGATCTTGAGTTGCCCGATCTCAAGAAGATCGTTTCCAGTAGAGTTTCTTTCTGTCGTCATCGTGTTGGACGAAGTTCCCGAAGGCAAAGACGTCAAGGTCAATTTGAAGCAATGATTCAACATCTTCGAGAAGGGAAATTGGATCATGAAGATTCCCAAAAAAAAGGGTATTATAAATGGATAACCCTCAAAAAATGGGTTTAGAAAAACCCCCCCTTTTTCCCAATTCCCTTGGGGGCCCAAATTGATTTTTTTCCCTTCTTGGGGGGGGGTTTTTGCAAAATTTCAACTCTAAAGGTTCCCCCCCCAAAAATTTTCCCATTTATTTTATTTTTTTTGGGGATCTCTATTTTCCCCAAAGAAAAATCCAACTTTGGGTTTTAAATAAGGGAAATACTTTGAAAATCCCATTAAAAGGGTCAAAATGGAAATTTTTAATTGGTTTTTTTTTCCCCTTTGGGGAAGGGTTTTATCCCCCCCAGCCCCAAAAACCCAAATTTTTTAAATTTTTCCCAAACTTTTCCAAAGGGCCATTTTTCAAATTTGAAAACCCAAAAACCCCCAAAAAAAGGGGTAAAGGGGAACGTACTTGGGGTTTTTTTTCCAAAAAATTTCTGAAAGCCGGGGACGAAATTTTGAAAGGAAAATTTGTTTTCCACCCCCAAAGGTTTCCCCAAAAACCAAATTTTAAAATCCTAAATTTAAAACGGGAAAAAATGGTTTTAAAAAAAAAAGGGGGGAAACCCCCTTTAAAAAACCCCCCCGGGAAAAAATTGCCCTTTTAAAGGGGGCCAAAAAATCCTTTGGGGAAATTTATAAAAGTTTAAAATTTTTTTGTTTTTTTAATTTTTTTTGGAAATTTTTGTTTCCCTTTAAATTTTGTTTATAACCAAGAGAAACCCTTAAAAAAATTTAAAATTTAGAAAATTTTCTGAAATTTAAAAGGGGAGGAACCCAAAATAAATACCCACAAAAAAAACTCCCCTTTTTCCTTTTTATTTAATTCTTTTTTAAAAAATTTTTAAATAAATTTAAAATTTAAAACCCTTTTTCCCATTTTAAAACTTAAACCCAACCCAATTTTTAAATATAATTTTAATGAAAAGCTTATTTCAGGGAATAATAATTTTTTTTTTCTTTCCCCTTTTTTAAAACCCCCATTTAAAACTTTTAAGGGCCCTTTATCACTAATTTTTTAAATCTTTTAACCTATTAATTTTTTTAAAAAAAATTAATTTGGGCTTTAAATTTCTCAAATTTAAAAGGGGACCAACTAGAAAGGGAAAAATGGGTAATTATGTTTTTTCCCAACTTTTCCCAAAGATTAATGTCCAACCTAGTTCATTAATTTTGGACCCTTATGAATAAATTTTTTAACAGAGAAAATTATTGAAACCAACTTATAATATTTCATGGAGATTCCTCAAACAGACTTAGTATAATTCCAAAACTATTTTTAATTGTATACAAAGCCCTTGATACAGCTTCTTTTTAATAATGACTAAATAAATCCAAACACCCTTTACTTCAATTGGTTATAAATCTTCCTTTTAATAATTTCATAATTGGGTGCCTTAATATCCCATCTTTAACTTAATTTAAAAATTTTTTTTCCCAATTTAAGAAAGAAACATAAACCGAGGTTTTGATTAGGACTAAACCACGGAATTAAATCTTATCGTATCAAAATGGTTAAAAAGGATAAGGAAATTGTGTAACCAGGGGAAGCCTATTCCGTCCATCGTTTAATTTTATTATCAAATTTTTCCCCTTAGAAAGTTGCCCCAAAAAAATGTGCGTCAGGTATTAGAACTTTTCGTTTGGTTAAGGAAATCCCAGTACTTTTAGTTCCAAAGGCAACTTTGAAAAGGAAAAAATAAAGGACGGAATGAACATTTTGCATATTTAATTGTTACGAAATATTTGGCGAAGGTAGTTGGGCTAGAACCCTTAGAAACCGCAGTTAAACCCAATGTATAGCTAATTCACCTACTTCATTTTTAACATTTTCAATCCATCTTATATTCTTAACCTTTTTAAAGTTAGTTTAATTCTTTACCAAATCAAACTTACTTAATTAAATATTGTGAACTCTTTTAAACAATATACTTTTATTCAAGGAATTACATTTTCAAAATTTTTAATAATAGACAAAGGTTTTACCCCAAATTAGATTCATTTGGAAATTTTTAAATTTAATTTTAAATTAATTGTTCATACCTTTTACTTCAATTTAATTAAAATATTAGATTTCATCTTGGTTTTCACCCGTGATAATTCCCATCTTCAAAAACCAGGGAAACCCAAAATTTTCTTGGAGTTTTGCTTTTAACATTTTATAAAATTGGTTCACTTGGTTAAGTATATCCCAATAATTTGGTTCCTTAAAGTTAAAATAATGAACCCAAAACTCAAACCATAAATTATATTGGGAATGGATTCTCTTCCTTTTACAAACAATAAAGTGAAAATACGTCTTAAAATACCAAAACAAACTTCCAAACTTATGTTTATTAAAGTTTATACTTTCATTGAAACCCTTCACCCAAAAACGAATTAACATAAATTTTAAAAAGGTCATCCTTAAAAGAAAAATCCAAAAAAACCTTATAGTAGAAAGGTTCGATAAATTCAATATTAATTTATTTTCCATTAAAAGAAAAAAAGGATGCATTTATGGGTAGGTTCAAATAAAAAAAAGATCTACCTTATATAAGTATAAAGGGCCTCCAAACTTATGAATAGTAATTCTTGCAAGCCATTAATTGCCTATTATTTTACCTTTTTAATTGCCCAATATTCCTAAAAATTCTTTTGAAATTATTTGGTTAAATTTCCAAATACCAATCCATAAAAGGGTGGCAAAGTTTTTTAGACAATATTTTCTTAGCATTCAAGAAAGGCCAAAAATTCTCAACAATAATTTCTAAAAATTCTGCTTTTCCAACAAATTAATCAATGCCCAACAAAAAAAAAATTCAAAATTTCCTTTCTTTTAAATAATTGCCTTTAAATAATTTACAAAATAAATCAAACCAATTAAGTCATCTTTGAAATTAATCTGATTTTTTAATCTTAACCCCAAATAAAAAAACCTAAAACAAAAACCCAAAAGGCCTTAAATTCTGGGAATTAACTGTCTAAAATGCAAACAATTTTCTAATATAAAGTAAAAATCTATAACAAATGGCAACTTTTAAACAATTTTCTTCTTTTGGATATTTATACATCCTTAAAAGGGAACCTTATCCCAAATTCAACCTGAATTTTAAAATCATCCTTCAAATAAAGACATTTAAGGCAACTTAAAACCCAAATAAAGTTGTTGGCCCAACAATCTTTTCCGGGCATTCCCCTTGACAAATTTTCATCTCCTAAAGGATTCCCAAGCATTCTTCAAAGGGATGTTACAAATTCCCAAATCAACAAATTGGAGTCCAAACAGGCATTTGAAATTAGCTTTACTAAAGTCAGAACAAAAAGAAAAACGAGCATTGACTTTCAATCTTTTAAATAAATAAAAATTGAAATTGTTGTCGTATACTTAAAAAATTTTTCCCAAAAGAAAGGCATTATTATCTTATCAAATGGTCAATTTTTAAAATATTTTTAGGAACCAGAATCCTCTTTTATTTACAAGGAATACCTTAACGAAATTGCCTAAAATTTCACTTGTTAGTCTTATATTAAAAAGTACTTTCAGTTTAATCAAAGGGATATAAGAAGGTTTTTCCTTAAATTTTTCAAATTTCCATAGTTGGACTAATACCCAATCTATTTTCAAAGTATGCTTCATAAAATGAATCCTTTCAATTAACAAAGGCCTAAATTAACTGAAATTTTCGCTAATTTTTAATAAACATAACATACATAATTTTCAAATTAACAATATAAATATTTGGGAAGATAAAAACCCTTAATTTTTGGAAACACAAAGGAAATTTAATTGATTTAATAAATTTTGGAAACATTCCTTTTACAATTAAAAAATTGATACTTTCAGGACAATAAAAGGAATAATATATAATTGGAAATATCCATCCTAAACTTGAATTCTTCACAATTCCTTTCATTAGGGCAAAGATTATCCCTTGGACCCATAAATGATTCCTGGGTATTAACAATATAACAATATCCTTTTTTTGCATCTTTAGATTTTAAAATTTTTTGATGGAACGTGATAAATTAATTATTCTATCCGAATAACATAAATTTAATATACAAAGGGTTTCTCAAATTTCATATGTTTCCACAAATTAGCCTTTAAAAACATTGCTAAATTCCATAAGATATATTAGTTTCCTTCTTCTAATAAGGCAATGTTAATTTTAATTCAAAAATTATGTTCTAAATCCAAAGAATTTCAATCCAATTTCTTTAAATCTTATTCTAGGGTTTAAAATCACAGATACCATGGAATCATCCAAATTAACAATTCCTCCTTTTATTAATTAAAAATAAAGGACACCACAAGGCAAATAGTCTTTTAACAAAATTAACAATTAAGTTAAAATGTTAACCAAATCTTCAAAATATCTAAAAGAATTTAATAATAACAATTAATTTATTTCCAAAATTTAGAGATTCTAACAATTCATAATAATTGTTTTATAATAATAACCCAATTGCCAAGTAACATGATTCCTTTTTAATGATGTGAACTAGATTACTGAATCTAGTAAACCCTTTGGGTCTTGGTCACATGGCGATGTGAATTATGGGTGTTAATCACATGATGATGTGAACTATCGATGTTAATCACATGGTGATGTGAT
Organism: Aegilops longissima; assembly: GCA_021605205.1. Lineage (NCBI taxonomy): Eukaryota > Viridiplantae > Streptophyta > Magnoliopsida > Poales > Poaceae > Aegilops > Aegilops longissima. The sequence continues at coordinate 651,337,399 of CM038680.1, forward strand.
CTAGATTATTGACTCTAGTGCAAGTGGGAGACTGAAGGAAATATGCCCTAGAGGCAATAATAAAGTTATTATTTATTTCCTTATATCATGATAAATGTTTATTATTCATGCTAGAATTGTATTAACCGGAAACATAATACATGTGTGAATACATAAACCTCAGAGTGTCACTAGTATGCCTCTACTTGACTAGCTCGTTAATCAAAGATGGTTATGTTTCCTAACCATGAACAAGGAGTTGTTATTTGATTAATGGGATCACATCATTGGTTGAATGATCTGATTGACATGACCCATTCCATTAGCATAGCACCTGATCGTATAGTTTGTTGCTAGTGCTTTTCTTCATGACTTATACATGTTCCTATGACTATGAGATTATGCAACTCCCGTCTGCCCGAGGAACACTTTGGGTGCTACCAAACGTCACAACGTAACTGGATGATTATAAAGGTACATTACAGGTGTCTCCGAAGGTACATGTTGGGTTGGCATATTTCGAGATTAGGATTTGTCACTCCGATTGTCGGAGAGGTATCTCTGGGCCCTCTCGGTAATGCACATCACATAAGCCTTGCAAGCATTGCAACTAAATGTGTTAGTTGTGAGATGATGTATTACGGAACGAGAAAAGAGACTTGCCAGTAACGAGATTGAACTAGGTATTGGATACCGACGATCGAATCTCGGGCAAGTAACATACCGATGACAAAGGGAACAACGTATGTTGTTATGCGGTCTGACCGATAAAGATCTTCGTAGAATATGTAGGAGCCAATATGGGCATCCAGGTCCCGCTATTGGTTATTGACCAGAGAGGTGTCTCGGTCATGTCTACATAGTTCTCGAACCCGTAGGGTCCGCACGCTTAACGTTTCGATGACAGTTATATTATGAGTTTATGAGTTTTGATGTACCGAAGGAGTTCGGAGTCCCGGATGAGATCGGGGACATGACGAGGAGTCTCGAAATGGTCGAGACGTAAAGATCGATATATTGGACGACTATATTCGGAGTTCGGAAAGGTTCCGAATGATTCGGGTATTTTTCGGAGTACCGGGGAGTTACGGGATTACGGGAGAAGTAATGGGCCTTGATGGGCTTTAGTGGGAAAAGGGGGCCGGACACCTCTCCTTCTCCTCCTATTCCTTCTCCCTTCCTCCCCTTTTGGTGGACTCCTACTAGGACTTGGAGTCCTAGTAGGAATCCATATCCTGGCCGCACCTTTGCCTTGGCCGGCCTCCTCCTCCTCCATCCTTTATATCTGAGGCAGGGGCACCCCATAGACACACAAGTTGATCATTGAGATCGTTCCTTAGCCGTATGCGGTGCCCCCTTCCACCAAACTACACCTCGAATATACCGTCGCGGAGCTTAGGCGAAGCCCTGCGCCGGTGGAACATCATCATCGTCACCACGCCGTCGTCGATTGAAACTCTCCTCAACACTCGGCTGGATCGGAGTTCGAGGGGCGTCATCGAGCTGAGCGTGTGCAGAACTCGGAGGTGCCGTCGTTCGGTACTTGGATCGGTTGGATCGGGAAGAAGTACAACTACTTCCTCTCGTTGCGTCAACGCTTCCGTTGCTGGTCTACGAGGGTACGTAGACAACACTCTCATCTCGTTGCTATGCATCACCATGGTCTTGCGTGATCGTAGGAAATTTTTTGAAATTACTACGTTCCCCAACAACTACCACACATTGGGTTCATGTAACTCGACCCCTCTCGACTTATTAACCGCCTCGATCTCTGTCCAGCAGTTGCAACTAGTTTCTGATGTTTGTAGGTAGTGTTAGTAGTCTACCAAGTGGAACCCGGTACAGGTGGGCTTGGGACAGACTAGGCACCGTGGCCGGGTATACCAAGCGCCACCCGTTTGGTGGGCTTGGAACCCTGTACACATCGTTTGGGGTCGTGAGCGACACCCCGGCCGAATCTCCTTGCGGATGGAACCCGAATAGGCGATAAACCTGGACTAGAGACTTGTGTGGTTAGTCAGGTCGTGGCCGACTCCCTCGCCAGGCTTCCGCTTGAAGGTTGCCGAGATACACGACGTGTACATGGTGGTAAGTGGCGAGAGCGTGTGTGAAGTACACCCCTCCAGGGTTAACATCATCTATTCGAATTACCGTGTCCGCGGAAAAGGACTTCTGGGTTGCATGTACAGTTCATAGACAAGTGAAAGTGGGTACTCTAAAATGCGCAAGATAAGCGTGAGTGCTATGGATGGCGTTCTCGTAGGAAGACGGGAGCAGATCCATAGTGGTGTATTGATATGGTGAATATGTGGACTCGTGTGCGCCACCTCAAAAGAGTTACTTGCGGTCGTATTTCAGGATAGCCACCGAGTCAAAGCTGGCTTGCTGCAGTTAAACTCCACCACCCCTTTGTTGATACCGATGCATATGTAGATAGTTCTGATGTAAGTCTTGCTGGGTACATTTGTACTCACGGTTGCTTATTTTATGTTTTGCAGAGAGACTTCAGTCTCGCTAGTAGTTCTGCGTGGACTTTGACGTTTAGCTTGTTACCTCAGCTACGATCTTGTACCCTTGGGAGGGTCTTGTAGATAGTCAGGCTTCTCAACCTTCTTCATTTGTAGTTGTCTGTACTCAGACAAGTTAAGCTTCCGCATGTGCTTTTTGCTTGTATGCTCTGTATGTTGGGTCATGAGACCCATGTTTGTAATACTTAGCTCCTCGGAGCCTAATAAATAAATACCCTGAGTCGTAGAGTCTTGTTGTGATGCCATGATGTATTTGCACATATTGAGCATATTGTGTGTATGATTGAAATGCTTGGTATGTGTGGGATCCGACAATCTAGTTGTTTATCCTTGGTAGCCTCTCTTATGGGGAAATGTAGTCTGGTGCTTCCACTGAGCCTTGGTAATCCACTACAGCCCGGTTTACCGGAGTCCTGCTAGCCCAACACTACTACTCCGGAACACCTAGACTGGCCGGCATGTGATACACTTCGTTCCTGTGTCTGTCCCTTCGGGGAAATGTCACGCGGTGACATCCGGAGTCCTGCTAGCCTGCTACAGCCCGGGTTCTTGGAGTCCTGTTAGCCCAGTTGCTACAGCCCGGATTCACACGCTGCTGACCGACATGCTCAATGTTGTTTCATGTATGCATGTCCCCGTAAGTTAGTGCCACTTTGGGTTCACGACTAGTCATGTCGGCCCGGGTTCTCTGTCATATGGATGCTAGCGACACTGTCATATACGTGAGCCAAAAGGCGCAAACGGTCCCGGGCCAGGTAAGGCGACACCCGTGGGAATACCATGCGTGAGGCTGCAAAGTGATATGAGGTGTTACATGCTAGATCGGTGTGACTTAGAATCGGGGTCCTGATACCGCAGGAGAAGTAGTCGACAAACAAAGGGTACCGATTTGAGGCGGCCTCAGCGCAGTTGGCTGGGATGATGCGCGTGACTGGATGCCCCGTCGTCTCTCCCCCTGTCTTCACCCCCCACCGGGGCTTGAAGTAATCCCGCAGTTCGATCGCGTCGACCGTCAAGGGGAAGTAGGCGAGCTGCGTCCACTGAGCCGCCAGCGCACTCTCCGGCGGCTCCGTCGCTCCGGCGTCCTTGGCCACTCCTTTACCCTTGGTGGATTTGGGCGCCATGGTGGCTGGGGGAGCAAGAGACAGAGGACGGCGGAGACACAGTGGTGGCGAATGAAGGCAAGAACCCGAGGAGGAGGAAGAAAGGAGGCGGCGGCTCTGAGATTGGAGAAGACGCAGGGGAAGGGGTAAAAGTGAGCAGCACGCCCGCGGTTATTCCTTTTTACGGGGAAGGCGCGGGCTGCCTCCGTTCCCATTAACTGCGACGTGACGCATGCGTGTGGGAACCGCCCCACGCATGCCGCCCACGTCACACACGACCCCCCCCCCCTCCATGTCGCGCGTTCAACACGGGTCGTGGGGAAGCGCATCGGACGAAAAATTACTACGGTAAAATCCGCCCCGCATGCCCACGCACAGTTTTGGGCCTGGCCCAACAATGTGTCGCGTTTATGTGTGGCCCAGGCCCGGGAGCTCCTGTCGGTGTACAAAAGTAGGGGCTCTCCTTTTGACCCCTTTACTTGTGCACGGGCAGTCAGAGCCACGCGCCGCGGCCACATGTAGCAGGGCAAAGGAGGGAAGCCGGAGAGAAGCCAAAGCCCAACACAAGACAGTCAAGGCAATGCCAAGACCAAAAACACAAGACAACAAAGGGGCTAGGTGGAGTCCCCCGGCAAGGCCCTTGCCGGGGCGGGCTGCGGCCCCGGCAAGAGCCTTGCCGGGGCAACTTGCCCAAACACCAACAGAGCAAGCCGCCCTTGAGCCCACAGGTTCCAACCCAACCAACTACGATTGGACCAGGGCTCGGGAGGCACCTCTGTGGTGGCATGCAGATCTTTGTCAAGACCACGGACATATGAGATCAGATGAGGACCAGAAGACGGTGACCCTCGGCGGGATCCTTGCCGAGAAAGCCTAAGACCCCGCAAGATCCTTGCCGGGACGATCATGCCACGGCAAGACCCTTGCCGGGCCCCCAGCAAGGCCCTTGCCGAGGACATTAGCGGGGCCACTGCCAGGCCCGCACCAGCCAAGTTTCCACCGCCGTTTTTCATGCAGCTGCCATCCCAACCAGCTGGGCTGGCACCCGCGTGGCAACATGCAGCTTCCAGGCCAGATCAGCAGGCGCCTGCGTGGCGGCATGCAGATCTTCGTGAAGACCCTACCACCGCGCCACCTCATCTACCTGCCTGCCTACATGGCGTCGCATGCACCACTAGCCAGGGCACGTGTCGAGGTGAGGAGGAGCGGTGATGGACGGGACGGGCCTCGCTCCCGTCCCCGATAAAGCTAGGGGACACCTCAGCAGCGCATTAAATGTGCATTGTCCTGTAATACGAGCGATAAGCTCGATGTACTGTATGCCTTTCCACCTCCTGTGTGCCACTGTGGCAGCCCCTTTCGACTATAAAAGGAGGCCCATGGCGTACTGGAGAGGGATTCGGCTCTTTGGAACTACACAGCCACCATAGCTAGTGATAACCCACAAGTATAGGGGATCAATTGTAGCCTCTTTCGATAAGTAAAGAGTGTCGAACCCAACGAGGAGCTAAAGGTAGAACAAATATTCCCTCAAGTTCTATCGACCACCGATACAACTCTACGCATGCTTGACGTTTGCTTTACCTAGAATAAGTATGAAACTAGAAGTACTTTGTAGGTGTTTTTGGATAGGGTTGCAAGAATATAAAGAGAGCTTAAATAAAAATTAGGGGCTGTTTAGATAAAAGACACAATAAAGTAAATATAGCGAGTGTGGAAAAGTGGTGGTAGGAGATGCGAAATTGTCCCTAAGCAATTGACTACTTTACTAGACCGATAGCAAGTTTTATGTGGGAGAGGCCACTGCTAGCATGTCATCCCTTACTTGGAATTATATGCACTCATGATTGGAACTATTAGCAAGCGTTCGCAACTACTAACGTTCGTTAAGTTAAAACCCAACCATAGCATTAAGATATATTGGTCCCCCTTCAATCCTGTATGCATCAATTTCTATGCTAGGTTGAAGCTTCTATCACTCTTGCCCTCCAATACATAGTCCTATCAACATACAACTAACCCTATGGTGTGATCCACACGCGCGCTCATATGATGGGCACCAAAGGACAGCAACATAACCACAAGCAAATTAAATCAATCATAGCAATTCATCAACCACCGATAGGACAACGAAAATCTACTCAGACATCATAGGATGGCAACACATCATTGGATAATAATATGAAGCATAAAGCACCATGTTCAAGTAGAGGGTACAGCGGGTTGCGGAAGAGTGGACCGATGTAGATAGATGGGGGAAGGTGATGGAGATGTTGGTGAAGATGGCGTAGGTGTTGGTGAAGATCGCGGTGATGATGATGGCCCCCGGCGGTGTTCCGGTGCCACCGGAAGCGAGGGGGGAGAGCCCCCCTCCTTCTTCTTCTTCCTTGACCTTCTCCCTAGATGGGAGAAGGGTATCCCCTCTGTTCCATGGTCTCCATGGCGTGGGAGGGGCGAGAGCTTCTCCGAGATTGGATCTGTCTCTCTGTCTCTATCTGTTTCTACGCTCTACGATTCTGCCCTTGCACCGTTTCTTTTATATTCGGCGATCCGTAACTCCGATTGGGGTGAATCTTTCGCCCAGATCTTTCTCATAAAATTAGCTTTTTTGCGGCAAAAGAAGAGTGTCAACCGCCATACGGGGTGCCCACGAGGGTCCAGGGTGCGCCTGCCCCACTGGGGCGCGCCCCCTGCCTCGTGGCCCCCTCGGGCACCGTCTCGCATTGATTTTACTTCCCAAAAATCATAAATATTCCAAAATAATTCTCCGTCCGTTTTTATCCCGTTTGGATTCCGTTTGATATGGGGTTTCTGCGAAACATAAAACATGCAACAAACAGGAACTGGCACTGGGCACTGGGTCAATATGTTAGTCCCAAAAATAGTATAAAAAGTTGCCAAAAGTATATGAAAGTTGTATAATATTGGCATGGAACAATCAAAAATTATAGATACAACGGAGACGTATCAGCATCCCCAAGCTTAATTCCTGCTCGTCCTTGAGTAGGTAAATGATAAAAAAGATAATTTTTGATGTGGAATGCTACCTAGCATAATCTTGATCATGTATCTAATCATGGCATGAATATTAAGACACGAGTGATTCAAAGCAATAGTCTATCATTTGACATAAAAACAATAATACTTCAAGCATACCAACCAAGCAATTATGTCTTATCAAAATAACATAGCCAAAGAAAGCCCGTCCCTACAAAATCATATAGTCTGGCTATGCTCCATCTTCACCACACAAAGCATTCAAATCATGCACAACCCCGATGACAAGCCGAGCAATTGGTTCATACTTTTTAACGCGCTTCAGCCTTTTCAACCCTCACGCAATACATGAGCACAAGCCATGGATATAGCACTATAGGTGGAATAGCATATGATGATGGAGGTTGTGTGAAGAAGACAAAAAAGGGAGAAAGTCTCACGTCGACGCGGCTAATCAACGGGCTATGGAGATTCCCATCAATTGATGTCAATATGAGGAGTAGGGATTGCCATGCAACGGATGCACTAGAGCTATAAGTATATGAAATCTCAAACTGAAACTAAGTGGGTGTGCATCCAACTTGCTTGCTCATGAAGACCTAGGGCATTTGAGGAAGCCCATCGTTGGAATATACAAGCCAACTTCTATAATGAAAATTCCCACTAGTATATGAAAGCGATAACTCAAGAGACTCTCTATATGAAGAACATGGTGCTACTTTGAAGCACAAGTGTGGTAAAAGGATAGTAACATTGCCCCTTCTCTCTTTTCTCTCATTTTTTTATTATTATTTTTTTATATTTTTTCCCTTTTTTTGGTGGGCTTCTTTGGCCTCTTTTTTTATTTGGGCTTCTTTGGCCTCTTTTATTTTGATAACCTCACATGGGACAATATTCTAATAATGATGATCATCACACTTTTATTTACTTACAACTCAATATTACAACTCGATACTAGAACAAAGATATGACTATATGAATGCCTCTGGCAGTGTACCGGGATGTGCAACGATCTAGCATAGCAATGACATCAAAAAAACGGACAAGCCATGAAAACATCATGCTAGCTATCTTACGATCATGCAAAGCAATATGACAATAAATGATCAAGTCATGTATATGATGATGATGGAAGTTGCATGGCAATATATCTCGGAATGGCTATGGAAATGCCATGATAGGTAGGTATGGTGGCCGTTTTGAGGAAGATATAATGAGGCTTATGTGTGATAGAGTGTATCGTATTGATGACCCACAAGTATAGGGGATCTATCGTAGTCCTTCCGATAAGTAAGAGTGTTGAACCCAACGAGGAGCAGAAGGAAATGATAAGCGGTTTTCAGCAAGGTATTCTCTGCAAGTACTGAAATAAGTGGTAACAGATAGTTTTGTGATAATGTAAATTGTAACGAGCAACAAGTAACAAAAGTAAATAAGGTGCAGCAAGGTGGCCCAATCCTTTTTGTAGAAAAGGACAAGCCGGAACAAACTCTTATAATAGGAAAAGCGCTCCCGAGGACACATGGGAATATCGTCAAGCTAGTTTTCATCACGTTCATATGATTCGCGTTCGGTACCTTGATAATTTGATATGTGGGTGGACCGGTGCTTGGGTGTTGTTCTTACTTGAACAAACATCCCACTTATGATTAACCTCTATTGCAAGAATCCGCAACTACAACAAAAGTATTAAGGTAAACCTAACCATAGCATGAAACATATGGATCCAAATCAGCCCCTTACGAAGCAACGCATAAACTAGGGTTTAAGCTTCAGTCACTCTAGCAACCCATCATCTACTTATTACTTCCCAATGCCTTCCTCTAGGCCCAAATAATGGTGAAGTGTTATGTAGTCGACGTTCATATAACACCACTAGAGGCTAGACAACATACATCTCATCAAAATATCGAACGAATACCAAATTCACATGACTACTAATAGCAAGACTTCTCCCTTGTCCTCAGGAACAAACGTAACTACTCACAAAGCATATTCATGTTCATAATTAGAGGGGTAATAATATGCATAAAGGATCTGAACATATGATCTTCCACCAAGTAAACCAACTAGCATCAACTACAAGGAGTAATCAACACTACTAGCAACCTACTAGCACCAATCCCGGACTTGGAGACAAGAATTGGATACAAGAGATGAACTAGGGTTTGGAGATGAGATGGTGTTGGTGAAGATGTTGATGGAGATTGCCCTTTCCCGATGAGAGGAGCGTTGGTGATGATGATGGCGATGAATTCCCCCTCCCGGAGGGAAGTGTCCCCGGCAGAACAGCTCATGGAGCCCTAGATTGGTTCCGCCAAGGTTCCGCCTCGTGGCGGCGGAGTCTCGTCCCGAAAGGTTGCCTCTAGTTTTTTCTCATCGAAAGACTTCATATAGGAGAAGATGGGCATCGGAGAGCCACCAGGGGGCCCACGAGGTAGGGGCGCGCCCCGGGGGGCGCCCCCCACCCTCGTGAGCAGGGTGTGGGCCCCCTGGCCTTCATCTTTGGCGACGATTTTTCTTTATTTATTTTAAGATATTCCGTGGAGTTTCAGGACTTTTGGAGTTGCACAGAATAGGTCTCCAATATTTGCTCCTTTTCCAGCCCAGAATTCCAGCTGCCGGCATTCTCCCTCTTCATGTAAACCTTGTAAAATAAGAGAGAATAGCCATAAGTATTGTGACATAACGTGAAATAACAGCCCACAAAACGATAAATATCGATATAAAAGCATGATGCAAAATGGACGTATCAACTCCCCCAAGCTTAGACCTCGCTTGTCCTCAAGCGAAAAGCCGATAACAATAAATATGTCCTCATGTTTAGAGGTAGAGGCGTCGATAAAAATAAAATACGGACATGAAGGCATCATGATTAATCTCATAACAGCAACATATATAGATTTTGTCATATGATTACTTATGTTCAAGTGATGATCTTTTCACAATGCAAAAGTATGAATCAGAAACCTTATTGGGCACCAACAAATTATAACCTCAGTCATTGAAGCAATTGCAATTTATCATAACATCGGAAAGAGTCTATGTCAGAGCTTAAAAGCAAGTCAACATACTCAACTATCACTTAGTCCTTCATAATTGCTAGCACTCACGCAATACTTGAGGTTACGGAGTTTTAATTGGACACAGAGAAAGATAGGGGATTATAGTTTTGCCCCACAACCTTTTACCTCAAGGGTAATGTCAACAATAACAATTCATGCTCCCCTACGTCCAATTAGATATATATATCATGTCCTTTCCAACATGCTGGGCTTGCCAAAGGATAAAATGAAAAAGGAACGGTGAAGATCACCGTGACTCTTGCATAAGGTAGAAGATAATAAAAGATAGGCCCTTTGCAGAGGGAAGCAGAGGTTGCCATGCGCTTTTATGGTTGGATGCACAAAATCTTAATGCAAAAGAACGTCACTTTATATTGCCCCTTGTATGTGGAACTTTATTATGCAGTCCGTCGCTTTTATTACTTCCACAACAAGTTCGTACAAAGCTTATTTCTCTGCACCAATAAGTCATGCATATTTAGAGAGCAATTTTTATTGCTTGCACCGATGACAACTTACTTGAAGGATCTTACTCAATCCATAGGTAGATATGGTGGACTCTCATGGCTAAACTGGTTTAAGGGTATTTGGAAGCACAAGTAGTATCTCTACTTGGTGCTGAGAATTTGGCTAGCATGAGGGGGAAAGGCAAGCTCAACATGTTAAAGGATCCATGACAACATACTTTATCTAAGAAAACATAACTCATCACGTTGTCTTCCTTGTCCAACATCAACTCTTTAGCATCTCATATTTTAATGAGTGCTCCCAATCATAAAAGATGTCAATGATAATATATCTATATGTGAAACCTCTCTTTCCTTATTACTTCCTATTAATTGCAACGATGACCAAAACTATATTTGCCAACTCCCAACAACTTTTAATCATCATACTCTTTCTATGTGAAGTCATTACTCTCAATAAGATCCATATGAACTCTTTGTTTCTTTTATTCTTTTTCTTCTTTCTATTCTTTTACTCACCCAAGATCATGGCAAAACAATCAAGCCCTTGACTCAACACTAATCTTTATTATATATAGCTCACGGACTCGATTACATAGAGGGATCATAAAGCAAAACTTCAAAACTAGATCATGCCATGACTTTATTCTACTAAATCAAGATATTACTAATAGGATCGAACTAACAAAAACGGTAAAGATAGGAGTTGTGATGGTGATACGATACCGGGGCACCTCCCCCAAGCTTGGCAGTTGCCAAGGGGAGTGCCCATACCCATGTGATTATGTCTCCTTCTTTGTTGTTGGTGGTGGTGTTGTTGACTTAGTTGATGGCATAGACTTCTCCCTTAATTTGCGCTTGAGGACGGCATTTTGATCCCTCAGATCATCAATCTCCCACTCCAGGGTTAATATCTTCTTGCATAGATCCTGCTTATTTTCCTGCAAAAGACGAAAAGGGATAAACTCGAACTTTGGTTTCTTTACCCTATCAGGGAGACTTGACTTTTTGAACTCCACATGCATGTCCCCAGGTTGCGGTAATGGAGCTTCATCATCTGAGCTCGTCTCCTTCTTCCCCTTGGGTTCATAGTCCTCTTCTTCCTCCGTAGTCCAACCATTGTGCTCCACGTCCCCATAGACCTTCGGATTTGCTAGGTAATCATCCACATAGCTTTCTCCTTCTGAATCCTGGGACGACATGTTGATCAAATCTGCAGCAGCAAAAGCTTGAAACAAGAACAGAGGATATTTGCGTGATACGGGAGTCAAAACCTTCGGGAGAATATATAATGAATTTTTACCGACCAAAATATGTATCGTGCAAGAAAACGGAGTCCGAGGAGGGCACACGAGGTGCTCACGAGGTAGGGGGGCGCGCCCAGAGGGGTAGGGCGCGCCCTCCACCCTCATGAAGGCCTCTGTCCTTCCCGGACTGCCACGTATTTTTCTAAATTTCTAAATATTCCAAAACGGAGAAATATTGCCTTAAAAATTGTTTTGGAGTCGGTTTACTTACCGTACCACATACCTATTCCTTTTCGGAGTCTGAAACGGTCTGGAAAGTGTCCCTTATGTATTCCTCCGGGGTTACGGTTTCAATAATATTGGTTTCAACATTTATTGGATTACTTGAGATATAATATTTGATTCTTTGACCGTTTACCACCTTCGGATTTGTGCCTTCAAATTTGTTGATTTTTATGGCACCGGAACGATAGACCTCCTCGATAACGTAGGGACCTTCCCATTTAGAGAGAAGTTTTCCTGCAAAAAATCTTAAACGAGAGTTGTATAGCAATACATAATCACCCACATTAAACTCACGCCTTTGTATCCTTTTGTCATGCCATCTTTTAACTTTTTCTTTAAATAACTTGGCATTTTCATAAGCTTGGGTTCTCCATTCATCAAGTGAGCTAATATCAAATAACCTCTTCTCACCGGCAACTTTGAAATCATAGTTGAGCTCTTTAATAGCCCAATATGCCTTATGTTCTAGTTCGAGAGGTAAGTGACATGCTTTTCCATAAACCATTTTATACGGAGACATACCCATAGGATTCTTATATGCAGTTCTATAGGCCCATAATGCATCATCAAGTTTCTTGGACCAATTCTTTCTAGACCTATTAACAGTCTTTTGCAAAATTAATTTGAGCTCTCTATTACTCAATTCTACTTGACCACTAGACTGCGGGTGATATGGAGATGCAATCCTATGATTATTGTCATATTTAGCAAGCATTTTACGGAAAGCACCATGAATAAAGTGTGAACCACCATCAGTCATTAAATATCTAGGGACTCCAAACCTCGGAAAAATAACTTCTTTAAGCATTTTAATAGAAGTGTTATGATCAGCACTACTAGTTGGAATAGCTTCTACCCACTTAGTAACGTAATCAACAACAACTAAAATATGTGTATATCCATTAGAGGCAGGAAAAGGTCCCATATAATCAAAGCCCCAAACATCAAATGGTTCAATAACAAGTGAATAATTCATAGGCATTTCTTGACGTCTACTAATATTACCAATTCTTTGACATTCATCACAAGACAAGACAAACTAACGGGCATCCTTGAAGAGAGTAGGCCAATAAAAACGAGATTAGAATACCTTATGTGCAGTTCTATCTCCAGCGTGGTGTCCTCCATAAGCTTCAGAGTGACACTTGCGTAGGATCTGTTCCTGTTCATGCTCAGGTACACAACGTCTAATAACACCATCTACTCCTTCTTTATAAAGATGTGGGTCATCCCAAAAGTAATGTCGCAAATCATAAAAGAACTTTTTCTTTTGTTGGTATGTGAAGCTAGGTGGTATAAATTTAGCAACAATATAATTAGCATAATCAGCATACCATGGAGTGCTACGAGAAGTGCTTATGACATTTAATTGTTCATCAGGAAAGCTATCATCGATAGGTAGTGGGTCATCAAGAACATTCTCTAACCTAGATAAGTTATCTGCAACGGGGATCTCAGCTCCTTTTCTTTCAACAATATGCAAATCAAATTCTTGCAGCAAGAGAACCCATCTAATAAGTCTAGGTTTTGCATCTTTCTTTTCCATAAGATATTTAATAGCAGCATGATCGGTGTGAATAGTTACTTTAGAATCAACAATATAGGGTCTAAATTTATCACAAGCAAATACAACTGCTAAAAGTTCCTTTTCGGTAGTAGCATAATTTCTTTGAGCATTGTCTAGAGTCTTACTAGCATAATGGATAACATTTAATTTCTTATCAACTCTTTGCCCTAGAACAGCACCTCTGACATAATCACTAGCATCACACATAATTTCAAAGGGTAAATTCAATCGGTGGCTGAACAACAGGTCAGAGACTAATGCTTTCTTAAGTATTTCAAATGCTTCTACACAATCATCATCAAAGACAAATGGTACATCTTTTTGTAATAAATTAGTCAGAGGCCGAGAAATTTTTGAGAAGTCCTTAATGAACCTCCTATAAAATCCGGCATTACCAAGGAAACTCCTTATACCTTTGATGTCCTTGGGACATGGCATCTTTTCAATAGCATTAACCTTGGCTTTATCAACTTCAATACCTCTTTCATAAACTTTGTGCCCCAAGACAATACCTTCATTAACCATAAAGTGGCACTTTTCCCAATTCAAGACAAGATTAGTTTCTTCACATCTCTGCAAAACTCGATCAAGATTGCTCAAGCAATCATCAAAAGAGGAACCATATACAGAAAAGTCGTCCATGAAAACCTCACAAATCTTTTCACAAAAATCAGAGAATATAGCCATCATGCATCTTTGAAAGGTAGCAGGTGCATTACATAAACCAAAAGGCATACGTCTATAAGAAAAAGTACCAAAAGGGCATGTAAAAGTAGTCTTTGATGTCCTTGGGACATGGCATCTTTTCAATAGCATTAACCTTGGCTTTATCAACTTCAATACCTCTTTCAGAAACTTTGTGCCCCAAGATAATACCTTCATTAACCATAAAGTGGCACTTTTCCCAATTCAAGACAAGATTAGTTTCTTCACATCTCTGCAAAACTCGATCAAGATTGCTCAAGCAATCATCAAAAGAGGAACCATATACAGAAAAGTCGTCCATGAAAACCTCACAAATCTTTTCACAAAAATCAGAGAATATAGCCATCATGCATCTTTGAAAGGTAGCAGGTGCATTACATAAACCAAAAGGCATACGTCTATAAGAAAAAGTACCAAAAGGGCATGTAAAAGTAGTCTTTGATGTCCTTGGGACATGGCATCTTTTCAATAGCATTAACCTTGGCTTTATCAACTTCAATACCTCTTTCAGAAACTTTGTGCCCCAAGATAATACCTTCATTAACCATAAAGTGGCACTTTTCCCAATTCAAGACAAGATTAGTTTCTTCACATCTCTGCAAAACTCGATCAAGATTGCTCAAGCAATCATCAAAAGAGGAACCATATACAGAAAATTCGTCCATGAAAACCTCACAAATCTTTTCACAAAAATTAGAGAATATAGCCATCATGCATCTTTGAAAGGTAGCAGGTGCATTACATAAACCAAAAGGCATACGTCTATAAGCAAAAGTACCAAAAGGGCATGTAAAAGTAGTCTTTGATTGATCTTTAGCCGACACAGGTATTTGAGAGAAACACGAATAACCATCTAGAAAGCAATAATGTGTATGTTTGCATAATCTTTCTAGCATTTGATCAATAAAAGGTAAGGGGTAATGATCTTTCTTAGTAGCTTTATTTAATTTGCGGAAATCAATTACCATCCTATAACATGTGATAATTCTTTGTGGAATCAATTCATCTTTATCATTAGGGACAACAGTAATACCTCCCTTCTTAGGAACACAATGGACAGGACTTACCCACTGACTATCAGCGACGGGATAAATTATACCTACCTCCAGAAGCTTGAGTATTTCTTTTCTTACCACTTCTTTCATTTTAGGATTCAAACGTCGTTGAGGATCACGAACTGGTTTGGCATCTGCTTCCAAATTTATTTTATGCTGGCATAGAGTGGGACTAATGCCCTAAAGATCATCAAGAGTATATCCAATAGCGGCATGGTGCTTCTTTAGAGTTTTCAGTAATCTTTCTTCTTCATGCTCTGAAAAGTTAGCACTAATAATAACAGGATATATTTTCTTTTCATCAAGATAAGCATATTTAAGATTATCAGGCAACGGTTTAAGCTCAAACACGGATCACCCTTGGGTGGAGGAGGATCCCTAGGATTTCAACAGCAAATTGTGTTGCAGAATAGGTTCCTGTTTAAAGAATACTTCATCTATTTCCCTTCTTTCATTCATGAACATGTCATTTTCATGGTCTAGCAAATAGTGTTCTAAAGGATCACTAGGAGGTACGGCAATAGAAGCAAGACCAATAATTTCATCCTTACTAGGCAATTCTTCCTCACGATGTTGTTTACTAAATTTATAGAAATTAAACTCATGAACCATATCATCCAAGCCAATAGTAACAACATTCTTTTTGCAATCTATCCTAGCATTAACAGTGTTCAAGAAGGGTCTACCAAATATAATGGGACAAAAGCTATCTTGTGGATAACCAAGAACAATAAAATAAGCAGGATATTTAGTTTTCCCACACAAGACTTCAACATCTCTAACAATTCCCATTGCAGATATAGTATCTCTATTGGCAAGTTTAATTGTAACATCAATATCTTCTAACTCAGCAGGTGCAATTTCATGCATAATTTCTTTGTATAAGTCAATGGGTATTAAACTAGCACTAGCACCCATATCACATAAGCCATGATAACAATGATCTCCTATTTTAACAGAAATAACAGGCACACCTACCACAGGTCTATGTTTATCTCTAGCACAAGGTTTAGCAATTCTAGCAGTTTCACCACAGAATTGAATAACATGCCCATCAATATTATCAGACAAGAGATCTTTAACAATAGCAATATTAGGTTCTACTTTAACTTGCTCAGGAGGTGTATAAGTTATAATATTGCTTTTACGAACAACAGTTGAAGCTTTAGCATGATCCTTTACTCTAACAGGGAAAGGTGGTTTCTCAACATAAGAGGTAGGAACAATAGGATCATTATAAGTGACAGTCTTTTCTTCAACTTTAATAGGTGCAGCTACTTTTACTTCTATGGGAGGATGATACTTAAACCACTTCTCCTTAGGGAGATCAACATAAGTAGCAAAAGATTCACGAAAGAAGCTACTATCTCGAGTCAAGTCCATATTTAGTGTTAAACTTACGGAAAATATCGGTATCCATAAAAGATTTAACACAATCTAACTTGGCGTCATACCGACTCCTTACCTTCGTCGAGGTCCCAATCTTGAGTTGCGTTTAATTCTATCCAATAAATTCCATTTAAATTCAATAGTCTTCATCATAAAAGAGCCAAGACAAGAAGTATCGAGCATGGTGCGATTGTTATCAGAAAGCCGAGCATAAAAACTTTGAATAATTATTTCTCTTGAGAGCTCATGATTGGGGCATGAATATAACATTGATTTAAGCCTCCCCCAAGCTTGAGCGATGCTTTCTCCTTCGCGAGGCCAAAAATTATATATATATAATTGCGATCATGATGAACAAGATGCATAGGGTAATACTTTTGATGAAATTCCAATTTCAATATTTTATAGTTCCATGATCTCGTATCATCACATAGCCTATACCATGTCAATGTGTCTTCCTTCAAAGATAAAGGAAAGAACTTCTTCTTAACAACATCATCGGGTATACCTGCAAGCTTAAATAATCCACAAACTTCATCCACATAGAGTAGATGTTCATCAGGATGCTTTGTTCCATCTCCTGTAAAAGTATTAGCCAGCAGTTTTCCATCATACCGAAGGAACTTCAAAAGGAGTTTCATTTTCAATAGGTTCAGTAGGTTGAGGAGCAACTCTTTGCTCTCTTGGGCGGGTGAAGATACCCGAACAAGCCCCTCCGAGAATTACTTTCCATAGTAACAAGTGACGTAAAATTTCAGCACACTATATAACTTTTTCCTTACCAAATTCCACTTACCAAAGGCGCTACACTCCCGCAACGGCGCCGGAAAAGAGTCTTGATGACCCACAAGTATAGGGGATCTATCGTAGTCCTTTCGATAAGTAAGAGTGTCGAACCCAACGAGGAGCGAAGGAAATGATAAGCGGTTTTCAGCAAGGTATTCTCTGCAAATCTTGAAATAAGTGGTAACAGATAGTTTTGTGATAAGGTAAATTGTAACGAGCAACAAGTAACAAAAGTAAATAAGGTGCAGAAAGGTGGCCCAATCCTTTTGTACCAAAGGACAAGCCGAACAAACTCTTATAATAGGAAAAGCGCTCCGAGGACACATGGGAATATCGTCAAGCTAGTTTTCATCACGTTCATATGATTCGCGTTCGGTACCTTGATAATTTGATATGTGGGTGGACCGGTGCTTGGGTGTTGTTCTTACTTGAACAAACATCCCACTTATGATTAACCTCTATTGCAAGCATCCGCAACTACAACAAAAGTATTAAGTAAACCTAACCATAGCATGAAACATATGGATCCAAATCAGCCCCTTACGAAGCAACGCATAAACTAGGGTTTAAGCTTCTATCACTCTAGCAACCCATCATCTACTTATTACTTCCCAATGCCTTCCTCTAGGCCCAAATAATGGTGAAGTGTTATGTAGTCGACGTTCACATAACACCACTAGAGGCTAGACAACATACATCTCATCAAAATATCGAACGAATAACAAATTCACATGACTACTAATAGCAAGACTTCTCCCTTGTCCTCAGGAACAAACGTAACTACTCACAAAGCATATTCATGTTCATAATCAGAGGGGTAATAATATGCATAAAGGATCTGAACATATGATATTCCACCAAGTAAACCAACTAGCATCAACTACAAGGAGTAATCAACACTACTTGCAACCTACTAGCACCAATCCCGGACTTGGAGACAAGAATTGGATACAAGAGATGAACTAGGGTTTGGAGATGAGATGGTGCTGGTGAAGATGTTGATGGAGATTGCCCTCTCCCGATGAGAGGAGCGTTGGTGATGATGATGGCGATGAATTCCCCCCCGGGGAAGTGTCCCTGCGAGAACAGCTCACTGAGCCCTAGATTGGTTCCGCCAAGGTTCCGCCTCGTGGCGGCGGAGTCTCGTCCCGAAAGGTTGCCTCTAGTTTTTTCCGCATCGAAAGACTTCATATAGGAGAAGATGGGCATCGGAGAGCCACCAGGGGGCCCATGAGGTAGGGGGCGCCCCCCACCCTCGTGAGCAGGGTGTGGGGTCCCTGGCCTTCATCTTTGGCGACGATTTTTCTTTATTTATTTTAAGATATTCCGTGGAGTTTCAGGACTTTTGGAGTTGCACAGAATAGGTCTCCAATATTTGCTCCTTTTCCACCCTGAATTCCAGTGCAAGCATTCTCCTCTTCATGTAAACCTTGTAAAATAAGAGAGAATAGCCATAAGTATTGTGACATAACGTGAAATAACAGCCCACAAAACGATAAATATCGATATAAAAGCATGATGCAAAATGGACGTATCACGTATTGTAGCGACCCGACCCGAATGGGTCAAGTCTCTGTGCTTAAGTGTCATCCCTGGATCGGTATGCTGACACACACAGTACTCGAGGATTTATAACAGAGGTAAATCACATGTATAGAGTAGCTAAATACTATTACCTCAATCCAAATATGGCGGAAGCAACAAGGTTGTGGATTCCCATCAACACCAACGGCAAAGTTAAGTGTAGAAATCGTAACCCTAACGTATCACTTACTCGTCGTCTGAAAAGTCTGCAACATGAAAAGTTGCAGCCTGAAAACGGGTCAGCACATGGAATATGCTGGCAATGTAACACATAGAGAGTAATGAAAGAATAAGCCTATACTATATGCATATATGGCTGGTGGAAAGCTCTATGGTTACAGTTTTTGCATAAAGCCAATTTTTCCCTACTACAAAGGAATAAATTTATTTAACTATCATGGTGGTTGTTGAACATTGAGAATGGTTGATAGCATCCTCAGTCCCAATTAAAAGTACTCATTAACAACCCAACAATATTAATTAAAGTAACATGATGAGATTCACATGATAATCCAAGTACTAGATACTCAAGATGTCCATAACCGGGGACACGGCTAATCATGATTAGTTTATACACTCTACAGAGGTTTGTGCACTTTTCCCCACAAGACTCGATCGCCTCCCTTGGATTTCTCGCACTACATGATGTTTGAGAAACGGATGACCGAGACATAGTCTTTCGGAAGCGCTAGCACCTTACATAGGGTAGACCGATACACCTACTTTCCCCTACATCTGCTAGTCTACCTGTAAGAGTTCGCACGACTTAATCAACTATGCCAGAGCCCATAATGGCTTGTGGCTGCACACGGAAGTTTCTAGTATGAATAATCTCATGATCCCTTTGAGCCTGGGTGGCGGTCCGAAGAAAAACAGGCAAGTCCTGATAGAAACCAGGTGCCTCAATCCACCCAGATGTGTGTTTAAGTTGCCACCTTAAATAAACCATTAATTTAACAATCTCACATCTATCATGGAATACACTCACCCAATCCATGTCTACTAGCATAGCATGGCATAATAAGCAAACGTAGAAGTAACTCCCAAGGGTTTGAAAATAAACAGGTAATAGGTACTACCTCAACTACTTCCCATCCCACAATTTAATTAGATCCTAATCATGCAATGTTTGAGGATTGATCTAATGCAATAAAACTGGGTAGTAAGGGGTATGATCAAAGTGTGAACTTGCCTGCAATGTTGATGAAGATGATTCGCACTCAAAACTCTTGATAGTTCTACTCGTCACACTCTGGTCAATCTATCGTAAGCAATCAATAGTAACCACACATAAGCAATCACTCAAAAGATCAGAATGAACGAAAAAGACGATTCAGAAAACATCAAAACCAAGCAAATAACTCTTGCAACATAAAACAATTTCTAACAGTACCAAAATTATGTGAATTTGGCCTTATCGGAAAGTTTAGGTCAAGAGTTTCGATTTGCAAAAAGAATCAATTAAATCGGAGTTACAAAACTCAAGTTATGAACAAAAAATGTTTGAATATGAATCTGAACAAATTTAGAAATTTGAAAATTTCAAAAAGTTGACGTGACAGGTTAACTGGATAGGTGAAAACAAGACGAAACTATAGGCGCTGGTTTTATCTAATTTGGATTAACGAATAAAAAGTTATAGCTATTTGAAAAATCAGGGCCAAGCTGTTTTACGGAAGAAAAATAAGCTATGGAAAAAAATACAAAGAAATATACCTTTATAAGGTAGAGAAAAGACAACTTCGGAGAGGGAAGAAGTCGCACCGGAGAGGAGAAAAATATTTTTCTTTAAGGAATCTAGTCAAACCAAAATATTGATTAAACCCGAATCGGATGATTTTTGGAGGCTCTACGGGTCTATATTTATTGGTGGAAAAGAGGTTTAGGGGTCAAAAGCTAGGCAATGTGGGACTAAACGTATACATACGCAGATAAATTTCAAAAAAAATCATGCCTATTGGGCTAAGACTTCGGCCAGGCCGCGCGCGTGTACGTGTTGTTTTTTTTTCAATGAAGGAAGAAAAAAAACTGGGAGGGAAAAGCTGGCTGGGCCTGGCCCATTTAGGAGGAGGGAAAAAGAAAAAAAACAAAGGAGCGCCCATGCTACTATGCTGTGCACGTGGGCGACAGTTAGTCCCAGGCGCATGCGCAGTTTTTTTTTAGAAACAGAAAAGGAAATCTGAATAAATAAAACCAAAATAGAATTTTATATAGGCATATGATATATCAAAATTTTCAGAAAAAGATTCCCTACAAGCTGAACATTTTTCTAGAGTCAAATAGAATACACATAAATTCAAATAAAGCAAAGAGTGCTTCTGCTCAAGTAAAATCCAGTAAAAATCATTTTAAAAATACCAAAATTAATTCAAATTTATTTCTCTCCAATTTTTGATGTAGGGAATCATGTTACCCTATTTTCTGTATATTTTATTTTTGGAGAAAATAATTTGAATAAAACTCCGATAACTCCAAATTGAAAATAAATTCAAAAGAACTTTGAATTTAATCCTTTGAAACTCCCAACTCATATTTCATATAAAGTCATTTTATCTTCGCTCGTGAAAATCATTGAGTTGCCTAAAGTTTCAGAATTGGAAATATTCTCAAATGAAATTCAAATATTTTCAACACCCCTTGTCATTTAAATAAATGGAAGAAGTCATGTCATCTTCTCTCCAGGGTTTTATGATGAAAAGAATTTGAATTCCCGAAGATCATAAAAGCAAAAATGAAAGTTTGGGAAAGTCCTTTTATTCCCTCTCATTTAACTTTCAAAAAGTTTCAAATTCACTCACTTTCAGTCAATCAATCAAACAATCAATCAAATCTATCTATTTATTATAACATTCCAAAATTTAGAATTTTGGGATGTTACAAAACTACCACCCTTAAAAGGAATCTCGTCCTCGAGATTCGGAGAGGCTAGAAAGAAATAAGATAGGGTTTGGGGGTCTTCTCAAAATCCAACGATCATCACAAGGGGTCTGGGGTGCTACCACCCTTAGAAACATGGTTAAGGTTCCATCAAAACTCATATACTCCATCCTTATTACTGACAGTGTCGGTCTTCTCAGATCTTCAGTATAATCCTTCTCTGGCTCTTCCGGTAACGGCATAGCCTTTTCCTCAATTCTTTTGTCCTTTCCTCTTGGTAAGGTTATCCCGAAACTGGGTCCTCTTAGCTGACGGGTCTGGCGCCAATTCTAAACAACTAGCGATATCTCAGGGTGGTCAACAATTTATGTTTTGTCCTGCAGGAAATGGGTCTGGGTTGAACCTCACCGTATAACCTACGGTTGGCAACAACTGCCATGTACAAGGGAAAAAATTCCTATACCATTCTAAGGTTTAAACAAGGTTTTGATCATCGTCTCTCTACTATAGGTAAGTCACTCAGATTTACCATCCCATATAGCAAAGCGAATAATAAGAGTAAGTCGGTATGGTGATCAATCCATCCCGCACCCAAATCATTACCTTGTACATGGTTTAGCGAATCTCGCATTCTAACACTCGGTCATCCTCACAAGCATTGCAGAATTTTCTCTTGTCGACGAACCAAGTTCGGATAAATCCATTGATTCTGCAAGCCAAACAAACATCTATCGTTCCATAACAACTCTCAGGTTTTGCGTAAAATCCTATAGAATCGTCGATTGACAAAGGCATATCCTCTTCCAGGGTTTTTCCTTCAGCAAGAATGTGCTTGCTTCTTGGCAGGTCCTGAGGCCTGTGGGTTATGGCCCATCTCATCACTTATAATCCTTGGACTCATCATCACGGGTAACTGATCGTTACACCAACATTCAACTTCCAGCTTCCTAGTATTCTTAAATCCATCCAATTGTATTGTCTTCCTTTCTTCTATTTGTACCAAACTGAGACGTGATTACTCAGACTCATCATGGAATTTCCATTGATCCATATTTCCAACATCATACCTCCTTTATATCCAATAGTAATTCATCTCTTCATCCTCGTGGGATATCCCACATACTGAGATAAAAACTTATACTTATGAAGTCCATACTCCACTTCGTGGAACATCATTATCCTTTCCAGGGTCAAGCGTCCTTATAGGGAAATATTGGCCATCTCTGCATGGCACTTCTTCAACTGGGAAACGTGAAACACATAATGAACTCCTGACATTCCTTCGGGTGACTCCAATTTGTTGGCCACTTCTCCCATACGCTCCAAAACTCGGTATGGTCCTACAAATCTCGGGGCTAACTTTCCATTAACTCCAAATCGTTTAACTCCTCGCAGAGGGGACACACGAAGACATGCTCTGTCTCCAATTTCATAGACTACCTCCTTGCGTTTTTGAGTATGCATAACTATTCTGCCTGGACTGAGCTACCTTCAGTCTATCTCAAATCAACTTAACATTCTCTTCTGACTCCTTGATCACATTTGGTCCAAACAACTGACGGTCTCCAACTTCATCTCACATCAACGGTGTCTGGCTCCTTCTCCCATACAAAGCTTTAAAAGGGGCCATCTTCAAACTGACTTGGTAGCTTTTGTTGAATGAGAACTCCGTGTAAGGTAGATTATCATCCCTACTAGATCCATAAGCTAGCGCACACGTTCTCAACATGTCCTCCGGAATCTGATTGACTCTCTCGATTTATCCATCTGTGTGCGGATGAAAGGCTGTATTGAACTCTAGCCTAGTACCCAAAGTCTGGTGCAGCTGATTCCAAAACTTTGAGGTAAATTGTGTTCCTCTACGATGGTCCTCGGAACTCCATGCAGACATATGATTCCTTGTGAAATATATCTTGGCCAACTTCGCACTTGTATAGGTGGTTTTCACTGGGATAAAGTGAGCCAATTTGGTCAAGCGAATCAACTACTACCCAGATAGAATCATATCCCGATCAGGTTCTGGGAAATCCGGTAATGAAATCCATGCCAAGCTTATCCCACTTCCATTCGGGTATCGGCATAGGCTGTAGTAATCCTGCTGGCTTCTGCTGCTCTGCTTTTACTCTCTCTGGCTTACATCACATACGGCTACATACTCGGCAATATCCTTCTTCATACCAGTCCACCAGAAACGATCCTTCAAATCCAAATACATCTTGGTGTTTCCGGGGTGAATCGAGTATGGTGAGTCATGAGCCTCCTGAATTATTAACTTCCTGATCTTTGCATTATTGGGCACATATACACGGTCCTCGAACCATAAGGTGTCGTGCTCATCCTTACGAAAACCTTTGGCCTTTCCTTTGCTCATCCTCTCTTTTACCTCAACAATCTCTTTGTCATCCTTCTGAGCTTCACGGATCTTTCCCAACAACGTAGACTGAACTTCCATTGCTGCAACAAAACCTTTGGGAACAATCTCCAACCGAAGTTCCCTGAGATCCTCGACTAACTCCTTTGGTAATCCTCCACTTATGAGGGTATTCGTCCTTGTTTTCTTTATGGTTGTGTCCTATTTCTCCACAAATCTTGCATGCACATGGTTTCTTCATATCACTTCCATCAGGCTTCAATTTCTGGGACACAAGACGAGACTTTGGCAAAGTCAATGTAAATCCTTTCCAAGTGGTTACTCCTTGCCATCCATTGATGGTTTGGTACATCCTCCACCAGGTAGT
Source organism: Aegilops longissima (assembly GCA_021605205.1). NCBI lineage: Eukaryota > Viridiplantae > Streptophyta > Magnoliopsida > Poales > Poaceae > Aegilops > Aegilops longissima. The sequence goes on from CM038680.1 coordinate 651,361,771, forward strand.
GGCACCTCTTTCAAAGCACTCAAGAGCATGCTGGGTCATATCCTTTTCGGATATAGGATTATTCTCCATGTGATCCTCCATGTTCTGAATCCATCGATCTGTCTCCAATTGACTCATCAGTCCAGACAATACAAGCTCATCTCCATTCATCCTCTATTGGGTCCATGGGTTTGGGGTGGGATAAGAGAGATAGAGAGGGATGCACACAATACAAACAAAGTTTTGAAAAGGCAGATTTTATTGTGGCTGTCGGAAAAACATCAATCAAATGACAGCTCACAAACGTCGCATCTAACGTAAGGGTATAACAGGGGTTTGGTCTTCTAAAGGTCAATAAATCTTCAAAGTCATGAAACTCTTCAAGTCTTGGTCATGTCTCCGATGGCTCCTTCTGATCATGCTTGTCCTTCTCAAGTTCTTTTGCCAAATCATCTCTGTTGACGCGAAGTCTCTAGTGACATCCTTTAATATTTCTGGAGTTGCATTCCAAACTTCTGGGTTTCATCAACCTCGACATGAACCATGATCCTACTGTCCTTTAGTTCCTGACAAATCTTCGGTACCTCGAGGTTTTGCTTCTCCAGCTTGGCTACTTGCAGCTTCTGGTTCCTGGGTTCTTCACGAACTGTTTCCTTGTCAAATACGGCTTCCTAAAGTCCATCTTAAAATCCTTGATGTAATACTCCAGATCCTGGCGATACACCAGCTAAGGTTAAAACTTCACCTCTTGCTGATAGGTGCTCCATCAGACTTCTACCATCCAATCCTTCCATGCATCTGCATGCTTAACTCCGCACGGTGATAATAGCATAAGCGACAATAATGCCATGGTCATCCGTGTCTATGCCCATGTTACTGCCATGAGCTTCATTCCATAATTGATATCTCCTGCCTTAGGGTTTTCTTAACAAAACCTTTGAGTTTTTAACTCTCCATGCTCCGTTCTTTCTCCGATACACCTTGATCTCGGGTATTTCCAACTTCCATAGTCTGCCAAGTTCCATAAGGGGTGCCTTCCTAGGTCATACAAATCCGGAAATTCTTCAAAGCCTTCAAATTCTCCTAGTCTTCGGAGTCTTCAACAGTTGTAGTTTCCATCATTGTAATGCACGGTAAAAATCCTCTTCATTCCAAATGGTCTTAGTTGTCCGATATCTTGTCTCCTTGGAGTGGTCTCATCGGTCAAATCTTCGAGTGGTCAAAAGGGAAAAGGGGTATGGTCTCACTAAAAGGGAAATTTGAATAAGCTCAGAAGAGAAGAGAGGTAAAAGATCTTTTTTGAAAATGAAGTTGTAGAGAAAAAATCTTTCCTATGGGCTTGTCAGTTTCTAGGGTCACTTACTACAGTCAACATGGGCTATGATACCATCTTGTAGCGACCCGACCCGAATGGGTCAAGTCTCTGTGCTTAAGTGTCATCCCTGGATCGGTATGCTGACACACACAGTACTCGAGGATTTATAACAGAGGTAAATCATATGTATAGAGTAGCGTAAATACTATTACCTCAATCCAAATATGGCGGAAGCAACAAGGTTGTGGATTCCCATCAACACCAACGGCAAAGTTGAGTGTAGAAATCGTAACCCTAACGTATCACTTACTGTAAATCGAAAAGTCTCGCAACATGAAAAGTTGCAGCCCGAAACGTGTCAAGACATGGAATATCTTTGGCAATGTAACACATAGAGAGTAATGAAAGAATAAGCCTATACTATATGCATATATGGCTGGTGGAAAGCTCTATGGTTACAGTTTTTGCATAAAGCCAATTTTTTCCTACTACAAAGGAATAAATTTATTTAACTATCATGGTGGTTGTTGAACATTGAGAATGGTTGACAGCATCCTCAATCCCAATTAAAAGTACTCATTAACAACCCAACAATATTAATTAAAGTAACATGATGAGATTCACATGATAATCCAAGTACTAGATACTCAAGATGTCCATAACCGGGGACACGGCTAATCATGATTAGTTTATACACTCTGCAGAGGTTTGTGCACTTTTCCCCACAAGACTCGATCGCCTCCCTTGGATTTCTCGCACTACATGATGTTTGCGAAACGGATGACCGAGACATAGTCTTTCGGAAGCGCTAGCACCTTACATAGGGTAGACCGGTACACCTTCTTTCCCCTACATCTGCTAGTCTACCCGTAAGAGTTCGCACGACTTAATCAACTATGCCAGAGCCCATAATGGCTTGTGGCTGCACACGAAAGTTTCTAGTATGAATAATCTCATGATCCCTTTGAGCCTGGGTGGCGGTCCGAAGAAAAACAGGCAAGTCCTGATAGAAACCAGGTGCCTCAATCCACCCAGATGTGTGTTTAAGTTGCCACCTTAAATAAACCATTAATTTAACAATCTCACATCAGTCATGGAATACACTCACCCAATCCATGTCTACTAGCATAGCATGGCATAATAAGCAAACGTAGAAGTAACTCCCAAGGGTTTGAAAATAAACAGGTAATAGGTACTACCTCAACTACTTCCCATCCCACAATTTAATTAGATCCTAATCATGCAATGTCTGAGGATTGATCTAATGCAATAAAACTAGGTAGTAAGGGGTATGATCAAAGTGTGTACTTGCCTGCAACGTTGATGAAGATGATTCACACTCAAAACTCTTGATAGTTCTACTCTTCACACTCTGGTCAATCTATCGTAAGCAATCAATAGTAACCACACATAAGCAATCACTCAAAAAATCAGAATGAACGAAAAAGACGATTCAGAAAACATCAAAACCAAGCAAATAACTCTTGCAACATAAAACAATTTCTAACAGTACCAAAATTATGTGAATTTGGCCTTATCAGAAAGTTTAGGTCAAGAGTTTCGATTTGCAAAAAGATTCAATTAAATCGGAGTTACGTAGCTCAAGTTATGAACAAAAAATGTTTGAATATGAATCTGAACAAATTTCGAAATTTGAAAATTTTAAAAAGTTGACGTGACAGGTTAACTGGATAGGTGAAAACAAGACGAAACTATAGGCGCTGGTTTTATCTAATTTGGATGAACGAGTAAAAAGTTATGGCTATTTGAAAAATCAGGGCCAAGCTGTTTTACGGAAGAAAAATAAGCTATGGAAAAAAATACAAAGAAATATACCTTTATAAGGTAGAGAAAAGACAACTTCGGAGAGGGAAGAAGTCGCGCCGGAGAGGAGAAAAATATTTTTCTTTAAGGAATCTAGTCAAAACCAAAATATTGATTTAACCCGAATCGGATGATTTTTGGAGGCTCTATGGGTCTATATTTATTGGTGGAAAAGAGGCTTAGGGTCAAAAGCTAGGCAATGTGGGACTAAACGTATACATACGCAGATAAATTTCAAAAAAATCATGCGTATTGGGCTAAGACTCCGGCCAGGCCGCGCGCGTGTACGTGTTATTTTTTTTTCCAATAAAGGAAGAAAAAAAACTGGAAGGGAAAAGCTGGCTGGGCCTGGCCCATTTAGGAGGAGGGAAAAAGAAAAAAAAACAAAGGAGCGCCCATGCTACTATGCTGTGCACGTGGGCGACAGTTAGTCCCAGGCGCACGCGCAGTTTTTTGTTTTAGAAACAGAACAGGAAATCAGAATAAATAAAACCAAAATAGAATTTTATATAGGCATATTATATATCAAAGTTTTAAGAAAAAGATTTCCGACAAGCTGAACATTTTTCTAGAGTCAAATAGAATACACACAAATTCAAATAAAGCAAAGAGTGCTTCTGCTCAAGTAAAATCCAGTAAAAATCATTTTAAAATACCAAAATTAATTCAAATTTATTTCTCTCCAATTTTCTGATGTAGGGAATCATGTTTCCCTATTTTCTGTATATTTTACTTTTGGAGAAAATAATTTGAATAAAACTCCGATAACTCCAATTGAAAATAAATTCAAAAGAACTTTGAATTTAATCCTTTGAAACTCCCAACTCATATTTCATATAATTTGAAGAAGTCATTTTATCTTCGCTCGTGAAAATCATTGAGTTGCCTAAAGTTTCAGAATTGGAAATATTCTCAAATGAAATTCAAATATTTTCAACACCCCTTGTCATTTAAATAAATGGAAGAAGTCATGTTATCTTCTCTCCGGGGTTTTGTGATGAAAAGAATTTGAATTCCCGAAGATCATAAAAGCAAAAATGAAAGTTTGGGAAAGTCCTTTTATTCCCTCTCATTTAACTTTCAAAAAGTTTCAAATTCACTCACTTTTAGTCAATCAATCAAATCTATCTATTTATCATAACATTCCAAAATTTAGAATTTTGGGATGTTACACGTATCACGGGGTTTGGATGCACCGGCGAAGTTTGCACCAACTCTCGAGGTGAGAAAGGGCAATGCACGGTACCTAAGAGGCTAGCAATGATGGAAGGGTGAGAGTGTGTATAATCCATGGACTCACATTAGTCATAAAGAACTCCTATACTTATTGCAAAAGTTTATTAGCCCTCAAAGCAAAGTACTACTACGCATGCCCCTAGGGAGATAGATTGGTAGGAAAAGATCATCGCTCGTCCCCGACTGCCACTAATAAGGAAAGCAATGAAAGAACACCTAATGCTCCGACTTCGTTACATAACGGTTCACCATACGTGCATGCTACGGGACTTGCAAACCTCAACACAAGTATTCCTCAGTTTCAAAATTACTCAACTAGCACGACTCTAATATCACCATCTTTATATCGCAAAACTATTGCAAGGAATCAAACATATCATATTCAGTGATCTACAAGTTTTATGTAGGATTTTATGACTAACCATGTGAATGACCAGTTCCTGTCATCTCTCTAAATAGATATAAGTGAAGCAAGAGAGTTTAATTCTTTCTACAAAAGATATGCCACACTCTAACAAATATAAGTGAAGAAAAAGAGCATTCTACAAATGGCGGTTGTCTAAGTGAAGAGAAACAGGAAATCCAAACTTCAAATGATATAAGTGAAGCACATGAAGCATTCTATAAAGCCATACTCAAAAGATTTAAGTGAAGTGCAAAGAGCATTCTATAAATCAACCAAGGACTATCTCATACCAGCATGGTACATAAAAGAAAAGTGAAAACTAAATGCAAAAGACGCTCCAAGATTGCACATATCACATGAACGAAACGAGTCCGAAAACATACCGATACTTGTTGAAGAAAGAGGGGATGCCTTCCAGGGCATCCCCAAGCTTAGACGCTTGAGTCTCCTTGAATATTTACTTGGGGTGCCTTGGGCATCCCCAAGCTTGAGCTCTTGCGTCTCTTCCTTCTTCTCACATCGAGACCTTCTCGATCATCGAACACTTCATCCACACAAAACTTCAACAGAAAACTCGGTAAGATCCGTTAGTATAATAAAGCAAATCACTACTCTAAGTACTGTTGCAAACCAATTCATATTTTGTTTTTGCATTGTGTCTACTGTAGTATAACTTTTTCATGGCTTAATCCACTGATATGAATCGATACTTTCATCAAAACAAGCAAACTATGCATCAAAAACAAAATCTGTCTAAAACAGAACAATATGTAATAATCTGAACATTCACCATACTTATGATACTTGAAAATTTCTGCCAAAATTAGGAAAAATAAAACATTTGTATAAAAAGACATTGCAAAAAGAATCAGAACCGTCTGACGTTCCAGTAAAAAACGAAAAATCGAGCACTATAGCCAAAGTTTGTGTCCTGCACCGCACAAACCAACATGCATTGTAAACATCCTAAAGGCAAACCTTGGCACATTATTTTTATAATGCAATGGAATTGTAAAAGGGGATAATTATTTTTGTTGGAAAGTTTCTGTAATTAAGATTCACAAAGTTCTCGTGGGCATGAACAAAGTTCAAGGACGTCCCCCACTTTCACAATGCTCGTCTCTCTCACTTTCACTTTTCTTTTTGAAAAGTTTTGGGTTCCCCTCTTTATTTATTTTTTTTTGTTTTTAAACTATATAAAAGCACATAACATAAATAAATGACTCTCTAAAACTTCCGGGTTGTCTCCCTGCCAACGCTTTCTTTAAAGCCATTAAGCTAGGCATATAGTGCTCAAGTAGGGAATCCACCCGGATCCCAAGGTATATCAAAGCCAATTTTAATTAACAATGATTTGTAATTTAGTAGTGAGCACAAAGCAACATATATCAAGTAATGACAAAGTCTAACTCTCTTCCTATGCATTGGAATGTCATAAAAGAACAATTCATGCACACCTAGTAAAGGAATGCATAGTATAAACAGTTTCTTGCAATTTTGTCATGTGGGAAACATAGAGAGGTGGAGATATAGTTCCTCTCTCATAATAATTGCAAGTAGGAGCAGCAAGCACATGCATATTATATCTATTAAAATCATCATGTGTAGTAGTAAGAGGCAACCCATCAATATAATCCTTAATAAGGGCGAACTTCTCCGATATAGTGTATTCGGGAGAATTCGAAAAGATAACAGGACTAACATGCGTGGGTTAACATAAGGAACTATAGCAAGTTCATCTCCATAAGCATAATTCATATTGTCATCTTGGCCACAAGCATAGCAGGCATCATCAAAAAGGGATATTTCAAAAGAATCAAAGGGATCATAACAGTCATCATAGCAATCATCCTTCGGTAAGCACGAAGGAGAATTAAACAATGTATGAGTTGAAGAGTTACTCTCATTAGAAGGTGGGCACGGGTGATCAATCCGCTCTTCCTCCTTTTGTTCTTCACTCTCCTCCTCATCTTTTTCATCCAATGAGCTCACAGTTTCATCAACTTCTTCTTCCATAGATTCCTGCAAAATATTAGTCTCTTCTTGGACAGCGGAGACTTTCTCAATAAGTGCATTAATATCGGAATTGTATTCATAATTCTCATAGCAATATTTGATGATAGCTAAATTTTTAGGTCTATAAACAGCATCATCAAAATCTTCAAACTCTTTAAACATAGATTCAATTTCCTAAGCACCCATAAAAGCAACAAATTCTTCTATTTGTTCCACATCATAGTAATCATATATACCATTAGCATAAGAAACTAAGGTTTTATTATCATTAATTTTTCATGAAAAGGGAAGGTGTGGAGCCTTCATCCTAGAGCAACAAGTATAATCATAACTCAAGCATACTTGCCGAGCATACCACTTCAATATATAAATTTGATCCCATAATAGTTTCCCTTTTTTGTCAAGCGATAATCCCTAAAGTATTCACGTTGATCCAACGTTACTCCCATTACCAAATTGAATGGGTTTTTCTCTGGATTATCAAAGTAGTACATAATATCTGTCACATAACAAGCATCGAGGGTTTTAGGAGGTTCCTCATCTCCATGAGTAGCAAGTACACCTAATTTTTTTGGTATTTCGTGTTCCATATCCATAACTAAAGATAAAGAACAACTAATAACAGCAAATAAAAATTACTTAGTGATAAAGCAAACAAGCACACACGAGAATATTCACCCCACGCTATTGCTCCCCGGCAACGGCGCCAGAAAAAGGTCTTGATAACCCACAAGTATAGGGGATTAATTGTAGCCTCTTTCGATAAGTAAGAGTGTCGAACCCAACGAGGAGCTAAAGGTATAACAAATATTCCCTCAAGTTCTATCGACCACCTATACAACTCTACGCAGGCTTGATGTTCGCTTTACCTAGAACAAGTATGAAACTAGAAGTACTTTGTAGGTGTTTTTGGATAGGTTTGCAAGAATATAAAGAGAGCGTAAATAAAAACTAGGGGCTGTTTAGATAAAAGACACAATAAAGTAAATATAGCGAGTGTGGAAAAGTGGTGGTAGGAGTTGCGAAATTGTCCCTAAGCAATTGACTACTTTACTAGACCGATAGCAAGTTTTATGTGGGAGAGGCCACTGCTAGCATGTCATCCCTTACTTGGAATTCTATGCACTCATGATTGGAACTATTAGCAAGCGTCCGCAACTACTAACGTTCATTAAGGTAAAACCCAGCCATAGCATTAAGATATATTGGTCCCCCTTCAATCTCGTATGCATCAATTTCTATGTTAGGTTGAAGCTTCTGTCACTCTTGCCCTCCAATACATAGTCCTATCAACATACAACTAACCCTATGGTGTGATCCATGCGTGCGCTCATATGATGGGCACCAAAGGACAGAAATATAACCACAAGCAAATTAAATCAATCATAGCAATTCATCAACCATCGATAGGACAACGAAAATCTACTCAGACATCATAGGATGGCAACACATCATTGGATAATAATATGAAGCATAAAGCACCATGTTCAAGTAGAGGGTACAGCGGGTTGCGGGAGAGTGGACCGCTGTAGATAGATGGGGGAAGGTGATGGAGATGTTCGTGAAGATGGCGTAGGTGTTGGTCAAGATTGCGGTGATGATGATGGCCCCCGGCGGCGTTCCGGCGCCACCGGAAGCGAGGGGGAGAGAGCCCCCCTCCTTCTTCTTCTTCCTTGACCTTCTCCCTAGATGGGAGAAGGGTTTCCCCTCTGGTCCATGGTCTCCATGGCGTGGGAGGGGCGAGAGCCCCTCCGAGATTTGATCTGTCTCTCTGTCTCTCTATGTTTCTGCGCTCTACGATTCTGCCCTGGCACCGTTTCTTTTATATCCGGAGATCCGTAACTCCGATTGGGGTGAATCTTTCACCCAGATCTTTCTCATAAAATTATCTTTTTTGCGGCAAAAGAAGAGCGTCAACCGCCTTACGGCGTGCCCACGAGGGTCCAGGGCGCGCCTGCCCCCCTGGGGGGCGCCCCCCTGCCTCGTGGCCCCCTCGGGCACCGTCTCGCATTGATTTTACTTCCCAAAAATCATAAATATTCCAAAATGACTCTCCATCCGTTTTTATCCCGTTTGGATTCCGTTTGATATGGGGTTTCTGTGAAACATAGAACATGCAACAAACAGGAACTGGCACTGGGCACTGGATCAATATGTTAGTCCCAAAAATAGTATAAAAAGTTGCCAAAAGTATATGAAAGTTGTATAATATTGGAATGGAACAATCAAAACTTATAGATACGACGGAGACGTATCAGCTAGTTCGAGAGCTCAAGAACACTCAATACATCCACCAAAGCAGGACTAGGGTTTTACGCATCCTCGCGGCCCGAACCTAGGTAAACGATCCTTGTGCTGACAGTTAATCCTGCTCTTCTCACAACCCCGCGCCCCGGCAACCGTAGTAGGGATTCCTGTGATCCCATAGGTGTCGTTTCCCACCGACAAAAGGCTCCTTCTTCTAGTGGTAAAAATGGCAACGGCATTTGCCCATGTGGAACCTCCGCTTACTTATGGTGGACCGATTCCTTCCACTTATTTGAATCATGCCGGTCCTCCCCCTAAGATTGTGAAAAATGAGGACTTTGTTTCTTGGGTTTATCGCTTTAAGCGTCATTTAAACCATGTTAATACTAATCTTTGGAGAATCATTGAAGAAGGTTTTTATCCGCATGACCGAAGCAACTTCACCCCTAGAGAAGCCGCGGATAATCGATTCAATGAGAATGCTCTCTTCATCATCCAAGATGCAATTCCACCCGAAGATCTTGCTCATCTCCGGCCCTTTACCGTGGCCAAGGATGCATGGCACCATGTTGTTTCCCTCTACAGGGGAAGCACAAGCATTCAACGCTCCAAGTATGAAGTGATGCAAGATGAAGCCAATGAGTTTGCAATGAAAGAAGATGAAGAACCTCGATTACAAAACACCAATAGTACAACTTACATGCTCATAATATCAATGCATTCCTTCCCTTGGCAACAATTACAAAATTCTTATTATCAAGATCAAAGAAATCATACCAAGGCATATATCATCAACCCGGGGATACACATCAATCTTTGGAACAATTTCTATTATTTGAACCAAGACCGTCAAGTTGTTTGAATCCTTGGAAGACAGCTTACTTATGCCCGAAATCCCTTTAGGGAAAAGTTGTGGTAATAGCCACCACCGAAATTTTCGGTATGTGGGGATTCCTCCCCCAATGAGCTTATCAATCAATTCTTGGATTTTGGACTGATTTCGCACAGGCCTTCATAAAGGAACCCTAATAAGTCGGGGGTTTCCCACACGGCGATTAAATTCCCAATTAAGTTCCTGTCACTTTCAATGGAAACTTATTTCAGGCAAGTTTGGATAACTTAAATAGAAGGCCACTTCTATTGGTGTGGCTGTACACCTTCAAATTTTTTTGATATTTTAAAGAATCTGATTTAACTTGTGGACATTTGGGAATACTCAATCTTAAACTCTGCACCAGGATTAAAATGCTGTTCATGAATTATAGATATCCTTTAGATACCATAATAGGATGTACCTCATTAAAATTAAACCCACTTTTAAAATGTCCAAACCAGGATTTCCAAATGTCCGATACAACAAGCTTTAAAGGCCATTACTGGTAAGTCTCCCTAAAGGCTCCTAAGGAAGGAATCCTCAGCAAGTCCAAAATTTCAAGATGAATACATTATGATTATGCAAATCTGGTGCGTAAACCATATCTACTCAAAGGTTTACCCTTTTAGGTTAAATTTGTTAACCCACAATCAGAACCTCATCATTACTCGCAATATATAAAGCTAAGTAATAAGTTAAAAAGTAAATTCAAGACCATAACACAATTATTAATCAATAAAGTTGAACCATTATTATCCCAAAACTGGCTGGTTGGAAATTCTTCCTACCGTTTGGAAATGCCATTTCTTATCAAGATACTATGCACTTCATTACGTAAAACCTAATCCAAATTTGGCATCCTTCAAAAAGGTTGACCTAATTAACTCAGAACTCATAATGGAATAACACGTGAACCATTGATAATCCAATTGTCTACCGTCCCAAAATTTGTCCTCGGAAACGTTACAGATTGTTTCACTAAAAATTTGAAACTCCTTCAACAAAATTTGAAATCCCCCAATTCCATCTTGTTTAAATGGTAATAAAACAAAATAAGCTTGTTTTTAGGTTAAAGGTGAATCCCTACTTTCCCACTAATTTGGAAAAGATCAACAATGTAATTTTGGAAATGCACAATAATGGCCCAAACTTTAAGTAAGGCACCAATCTTGATTATATCCATGGATTTTGCCTCAAGATACTAGAACATTTCAAACAGCCTTATAACCCATTTGTATAAAAATAATGGAACAAAAAACAATTGAAACAAACGTATTTGGAATAAAAAACAACTAAGCCAAAACCTGTTGTGATGGAGGGTTATAAAGCAAAAAAAAAGTAACATTTAAAACTTCAGTTGAATTAGGTTCTGATTTTTCAATTTTCCAAATTTTAGAAATTTAAAATTTAAAAATTTCAGTGACAATGTTTCTGATGAAAGAATTATCAAATTCAAGGTTAGACGTCAAATTATTACTCTTTAAGACTTACCTTTTTTATTTAGGAAATTATAAAAAACTCAAAGAAATACTCAAGGTAACTAAAAACCAATTCATATAAAACATTCATCACGGGCAAAATTCTTGGAATTAGAATAAAACATAAAAAATGCATTTACTCCTTGTATAAATTTAATTCGAAATACAAAATTTGGGTTTCCTGAATTGTTTCTAAACATACTTGAATTAACCACCAAAAAATTCCATTTAAATTCCGGAGTTCCATATAAAGGTTTCTGAAGGAAAACTGAAAAAATAATCTTTTTTGAAAAATTACATTACAGGAAATCGCAGGTTTCCCATTAGCTGAATCCAGTTTTAAACAAAACTTGTTATAATTATTTAAGTAGAGTTATAAAATTTTGAAAATTCAGGGGTTTTCTAAAATATCTTTTAAAAATAAGAAAAGGCTCTTCAGGAATTAAAAACACTTTTAATAAAATTTAATTTAATTTTTTTATTAGGAATCTATGTCAACACTTTGATAAAAATTTATGAAAATTTTAGTAAAGTTACGTCATTCAAAAATTTGAAAAGTTTTCCATCCAAACAACAATAAGTTATCGTAAACCCTACATATCATTAAATTTTTCAAATGATTCAAATCCCAAATTTCAAGATTTTTGGGGCAGTCCCAGGGTAGATGAAAAGTTTTATCAATTGGGGAAGAATGAAAGGAAATTTCCTTAAAAGCCTTTTATTTAACCATGGTTCCATTACTTAATTTCAGCTCTCACACAATAAATCCAAAAACTAAATTTACATTATGTTTCACCATAAAATAGCGGATCTCGAAGCTGGAATTTTAATTTCCAAAAAATCTAATCAAAGGTCACTTCACCATTCCCATTTAAACATATTTAAGGCCATATAAAACATAATACTTTACCATAGAAATCCTTCGATTTCTTAGAACCTAACCTTTTCAAACAATTTCTCAATTTTTCTTCCCTTAAAAATCAAATCCTAAGGCTTTCCCAAATTCAAATTATACTCCTCCATTTGAGTGGTCAACAATTTTTTTTTTAGGAATAATTCCTTAATAAACCTTTTATACCTTGCATAAACATAATTGGGAAAAACACTAATTAACATTTGAACTCCCTTTTAAAATAAAGGATTTACTCCTCAAGTTCCTCCCATTTAAAAGTTTAAGAATTCAAGATTGTCAATTTTTAAAAAACTATTAAATGGTTAGTAATTCATAATATTCCCTACTATTCATCCGAATTATTTCATTACCAATTCGAAACATTAAGCAACCAAAAAAATAATTGGGAAATTCCCTAAACCTCCCCAAATTTAATCCTTTAACAAAATTTCAAACACCCTTTATTTCAAAGAAGTGGCAATTTCAATCAACTTTTACATTAATATAATCTTGACAAAATTGAAATTTAACCAAATCAATTACTTAAAGTTCAATCTTAGTACCGCTTCGGTTTATTTGAGAAAAGATAATTTGGCTATCAAATCTTACCAATTCAACATCAAAACCTTCAAAATCATACCTTTTGGGAAACAATTGGGGAAGGTAAAAATTTAATTATCTTAATACTCACCTTGGAACAAATCTTTCTTTTCCTCTAGGATAATCTCTGACCCCTTCCAACGCCAACAACTACAATTAACTCCTTATTGGCCCAAATTCCCCATTCCGTCGATACTCTTTATCCAAAATGGGTACTAAAAAGCTTCCTTAATGCAAGGGACAAAAAAGGACTTCTTCTCCCGGCAATAGCCTACACGCTTTGATATGTTTTCAAAACCCGGACCATTAAAGGGAATTAAAACTTACATTCTTAAAAGTTTACCGATGGCATTTTTGGAAAAACATTTCCAATTAATCATCAATTTCCTCATCTCCCATAAAACATTTACCATTATTCAATTGTCCTGGGTTTGGTGATAGGAAATAGGAATATTTAAAAATTAAAAAGTTAATCATTGTAACAAAATCATTACACTTGATTAATTATTCTTTGTAAAATCTTAAGTCTTGCCTGGAAATCCATGATTCTAATTGAATAAATTTGTCCAAATTTAACCCTTTTATAAGATCCTTTAATATTCCGGTTGGATCAAAATTAGTTTCTCAAGATCCATGAAAATCCTTAGTTGAAAAAATTTTTTAAACCCTTTGGGGCCCCTTTTCCATTTTTTGGTTTTCCTTTTCCTGTTAAACCTTCCTTCACCCAAATACTTTCCCTCCAATTTTTTCCTTCCCTTCCCTTTACCAAATTTTTCCGGGAAATTTTAAAAAAATTTAATTTTTCCCATTTTCCATTTTCCAAATATACCCCCTTAATTTAAAACCCTTTTTTTTTTTTCCCTCCTTTACCTAACAAAGCCATTTCCATTTTTCTTTTCCCAAACAAACTTAAAGAAAAGGATCTAAAGATTCCCCAGAAACAAAAATTTTTCCCCTTTTTTCCTTCGTTCCCTTTGGTTTTTTTTTCCCCCAAAAATTTTCCCTAAAAATTTCAAAAAAAAGCAATTTGAAAAAAAACCCTTTCCATTTTTTCCTCCCCTTTTTTGGAAACCCTTCACCGGTTAACCTCCAAAAAATTTTTACCTTTTTAAATTTATCCCTTTTTGTAAAACATCTCCCCCAAATTAAACAACGGTTTTTCCCAAACCCCCTTTAAAAGGGTTTTAAATAAAATTGGAGCCCTAAAAAAATTAAAAGGGAATTTTTAACCAAAAAAAATAAACAATCAAATGTTAAAATTTTACTTTGTTTAAAAATTTTCTTAAAGGATAAAAAATTTTGGGTTTGTTAAATTTGGGCCCTTTCCTAGTGTGGAAAAGTGGTGGTAGGAGTTGCGAAATTGTCCCTAAGCAATTGACTACTTTACTAGACCGATAGCAAGTTTTATGTGGGAGAGGCCACTGCTAGCATGTCATCCCTTACTTGGAATTCTATGCACTCATGATTGGAACTATTAGCAAGTCCGCAACTACTAACGCTCATTAAGGTAAAACCCAGCCATAGCATTAAGATATATTGGTCCCCTTCAATCTCGTATGCATCAATTTCTATGTTAGGTTGAAGCTTCATCACTCTTGCCCTCCAATACATAGTCCTATCAACATACAACTAACCCTATGGTGTGATCCATGCGCGCGCCATATGATGGGCACCAAAGGACAGAAATATAACCACAAGCAAATTAAATCAATCATAGCAATTCATCAACCATCGATAGGACAACGAAAATCTACTCGTACATCATAGGATGGCAACACATCATTGGATAATAATATGAAGCATAAAGCACCATGTTCAAGTAGAGGGTACAGCGGGTTGCGGAGAGTGGACCGCTGTAGATAGATGGGGAAGGTGATGGAGATGTTCGTGAAGATGGCGTAGGTGTTGGTCAAGATTGCGGTGATGATGATGGCCCCCGGCGGCGTTCCGGCGCCACCGGAAGCGAGGGGGAGAGAGCCCCCCTCCTTCTTCTTCTTCCTTGACCTTCTCCCTAGATGGGAGAAGGGTTTCTCCGGTCCATGGTCTCCATGGCGTGGGAGGCGAGAGCCCTCCGAGATTTGATCTGTCTCTCTGCTCTCTATGTTTCTGCGCTCTACGATTCTGCCTCGCACTGCTTCTTTTATATCCGGAGATCCAGAACTCCGATTGGGGTGAATCTTTCACCCAGATCTTTCTCATAAAATTATCTTTTTGCGGCAAAGAAGAGCGCCAACCGCCTTACGGCGTGCCCACGAGGTCCAGGGCGCCGCCCCCTGGGCGCCCCCTGCCTCGTGGCCCCCTCGGGCACCGCCTCGCATTGATTTTACTTCCCAAAATCATAAATATTCCAAAATGACTCTCCATCCGTTTTATCCCGCTTGGATTCCGTTTGATATGGGGTTTCGTGAAACATAGAACATGCAACAAACAGAACTGCACTGAGCAATCGGATCAATATGTTAGTCCCAAAATAGTATAAAAAGTTGCCAAAAGTATATGAAAGTTGTATAATATTGGAATGGAACAATCAAAACTTATAGATACGACGGAGACGATCAGCTAGTTCGAGAGCTCAAGAACACTCAATACATCCACCAAAGCAGACTAGGGTTTTACGATCCTCGCGTCCCGAACCTAGGTAAACGATCCTTGTCTTGACAGCTAATCCTGCTCTTCTCACAACCCCGCGCCCGGCAACCGTAGTAGGGATTCCTGTGATCCCATAGGTGTCGCTTTCCCACCGACAAAAGGCTCCTTCTTCTAGTGGTAAAATGGCAACGGCATTTGCCCATGTGGAACCTCCGCTACTTATGGTGGACCGATTCCTTCCACTTATTTGAATCATGCGGTCCTCCCCTAAGATTGTGAAAATGAGGACTTTGTTTCTTGGGTTTATCGCTTTAGCGTCATTTAAACCATGTTAATACTAATCTTTGGAGAATCATTGAAGAAGGTTTTATCCGATGACCGAAGCAACTTCACCCCTAGAGAAGCCGCGGATAATCGATTCAATGAGAATGCTCTCTTCATCATCCAAGATGCAATTCCACCAAGATCTTGCTCATCTCCGCCCTTTACTGGGCTAAGGATGCATGGCACCATGTTGTTTCCCTCTACAGGGGAAGCACAAGCATTCAACGCTCCAAGTATGAAGTGATGCAAGATGAAGCCAATGAGTTTGCAATGAAAGAAGATGAAGAACCTCGTGAGCTTTATCGGAGATTAACTACTCTCATGGTCTCACTCCGAGATCATAGGAGCAAGGATACAGATGACGATTGGATCAAGCGCAAATTCCTCAAGGCCATGATGCCTTACCACAAGTCCATGTCCTCCGTCATTCGTCAAAGGCCGGATTTCCACACCTTGTCCTCAAGTGAAGTGTTGGATGAGTTTGTGGCTATGATTATCTTGGACAAGGTCGCCGACAATGCGATGTTACATTCTCAAAGAGCAAAGAAGCCCAACCTTGCCTTGAAGGCCAAGGTTAGTGTGGAAGAAGAGGACGAAGAGGAAGAAGAGGAGAGCAATCCTGAAGATACAAAGTATGCTTATCATGAACACATGGCTCTTGCTTCAAGGCAATTTTGGAGCAAGAAGAACACAAGGCCCGACTTCAACAAGAACAACTCAAGTGGCGCGAAGGTCAAGCAACGAGTGAGGACGTGCTATAATTGTGGCAATGTGAGCCACTTTGTTGTGGAATGCCCTTATGAGAAGAGGGAAGACAATGGTGGCAAGCTCATCCGAAAAGACAAGGCCAAGTCCTTCCCCAACAAGAGCAACTTCACCAAGAAGACTCCTCCCAAGGGGTTGGTGGCACGAGAAGAGTACAATGAGGATGATGATGATGAAGACAGTGAGTCGGTTGTCATGGCCTCCGTTGCCATTGCGACAACTCCACGGGTGTCTCTCTTCGACTCACCCAATGAGAACATCACCACCAAGTGCCTCATGGCTAAAGCCACCAACAAGGTAACCCCCAACATAAAAACTACCATCATTAATAATCCTTCTTTGACGGATTGCGTTGATGAACATGAGGGGTCTAATGTGGAGGAGAATGAATTTGAGTCTTTTATGAGTAAACTCAAGATCCAAGAAGCACTTCTTTGCACTCTTGTAACAACTTGGTGAAGCCAATGACATGATCGAGGCTCACAAAGACACCATCTCTAAGAGGGGCATAGTCGTGACTATGCTGATGAGATTTTGGATCTTTCCAATGCTCTTTAGGAAGAGCGAGGTCTTCGTTTGGCTCTTGAGGAGTCATACAACGATGACCACGCTAAATTAAATAAATAGCTTGATCATGCTCTTGTTGTATCTCCTGTGCTAAACTCCGAGAAGGCCAAGCTTGGGGTTGATCTTGCTAGACTCAAAGAGGAGTTTGACTTACTTGACAAGGCTCACAAGGTCTTGAAGGGTGCTCATGCTAGCCTCAAAGAGTCTCATGATCAACTCCAAGTAAAGCTAACCAAGGAGAAAGCCACTTTTCCTCATATGGTCTTAATTCATAATGCAAATGCTACTAACCTGTGTTGTGAGCATGTGCATCTTGTTGAGGAGAATGCAAAGTTGAAGGAGCAACTTGAGAAAGGCCTTGTGTCATGCATACAAGGCGAGAAGAATCTCAACAACCTTTTGAGCAATCAAAAGGAAGTTGTGGCCAAGGAAGGGATTGGGTACGCGCCCAAGTCCAAGAACAAGAAGAAGAATGACAAGGCCAAACGACCTCCTCCTCTCAAGCAAACCTTTGTGAAGGAGGGAGAGGGTGCTTCTAAGGAGAAGAAGAAGAACAATGTGAAGGGTGGTGATGCCAAGAAGGGCAATGCTACCCCTCCCAACAAAGACGGCGACTTTAACCCTTCTTATGTGTTATGTCGTGCTATTGATGGACATGTTTATGCCAAATTTGTTGGTTCTCCTTATGAGCACATTGAATGGTCTATTTGGGTTCCTAAGACCCTTGTTACTAACATCAACAGACCCATTACAAAATGGGTACCTAAAACCAAGCATTGATCTCTTGTAGGTGTTTGCTTCCGGTGGGGGATCATGGTTGCTCGATAGTGGAGCCACTAATCATATGACCGGAAGCAAGGACTTGGTGGTGGACGTACACAAGATTCCTTCTATGACCACCAATGTCGAGTGGGGTGATGCCTCATCCTCTAAGGTATTGGGACTTGCCAAGGTTGTCATTTCTCATGATCTCACGATCGAGAAGGTCATGCTTGTTGAGTCCCTTGCATACAATTTACTTTCCGTTCGTCAACTTGCACTCATGGGCTTTGCCACTTTCTTTGATATTGATATTGTGGCCCTCTTGTGGAGCAAGACTCTTAAAGTAGCCTTTTTTGGGCATGTCGAGAACGGTCTCTATGTGATTAACTTTTCGGAGTGACCCACTAAGACCGCGACATGCCTAATGGCTAAAGTTGACGTGGGATGGCTTTCGCATCGCTGTTTAGCCCATGTAAATATGAGATCTTTGCAAATTCTTCTCAAGGGGGACCATGTCCGTGGACTAACAAATGTTAGTTTTGCTAAAGATTGTGCTTGCAGTGCTTGTATCAAAGGAAAGCTACATGAAAAGGCTCATCCTCCCACGACTATCATTTACTCGAAGAGGCCCTTGGAGCTCCTTCACTTGGATCTCTTTGGGCCTCCATCCTTTGATAGTCTTGGGGGTAGAAAGTATTGCTTGGTGATTGTGGATGACTATTCAAGATACACTTGGGTATATTTCTTCAAGAGGAAGAGCGAGATCCAACAAACCGTCATTAACTTTGCAAATGAAGCCCAACGTTAACACAATGCAAAGATCTTGACAATAAGAAGTGACAACGGCACCGAGTTCAAAAACTACACCTTGGATGAGTTTCTTAGTGATGAGGGGATCAAGCATCAATATTCCGCACCATACACCCCTCAACAAAATTGTGTAGCGGAGAGGAAGAACCGGACGTTGATGGATGCGGCAAGGACCATGATGGCAGAGTTCAAGTCTCCATACAACTTTTGGGCCGAAGCCATCAACACCGCGTGTCATGCATCCAATCGGCTCTATCTCTGCAAAGGTTTGAACAAGATTCCATATGAGATTCTCACCGGTAACAAGCCCAACCTCAAGTACTTCCGGGTGTTCGGGTGTAAGTGTTTCATTCTCAAGAAAGGTGTTCGGTTGTCTAAATTTGAGGCTAGAGCTTATGAGGGCATATTTGTTGGTTATGCTACAAACTCTCATGCTTACCGTGTCCTCAATAAGTCCACGGGACTTATTGAAGAGACATGTAACGTGGAGTTTGATGAGAATAACAACTCCCAAGTGGTGCAAAGTGGTACTTGTGATGTAGGTGATGAAATTCCTCCCCAAGCCATAAGAAGAATGGGTGTTGGCTTTATCCTACCCATTGAGGAACCCCTTGTGGCCAAAGGAGAAGGACAATGTTCCACTCCAGTGGAACCATCACCAACTCAAGACCCACACGCTTCCGAAGAACAAAGTGAAGGCCCTTAGCCAAATGAACAAGATCAATCTCGAGATGGTGATGAATCACCAAGTGATGCTCAAGATCAAGTTCACTCCTCCGAGCTAGTTCAATATAAAGAACAAGCTCAAGACGACGCTCAAGATGATCAAGTTTCCGCACCTTAACTCACTCCTGAGGAGGAATTGGAGCGTTGTGCCGCTAATATTGCATCCAAGCTATCCACCAAAGATCATCTCATGACAAATGTGCTTGGAAGCTTAAGAAAGGGGGTAAGCACTCGTAGACAATTAGCAAACTATTGTGAACATCACGCGTTTGTCTCTTGTATTGAACCCCAAAAGGTCTATGAGGCGCTTGAGGATCCAGATTGGCTTAATGCCATGCATGAAGAACTCAACAACTTCGAGCACAACAAGGTGTGGAGATTGGTGCCAAGGCCAACGGGGAATCATAATGTCATTGGAACCAAGTGGATATTCAAGAACAAGCAAGATTCTCATGGAATTATCATTCGCAACAAGGCTCGTTTGGTAGCACAAGGCTACTCCCAAGTCGAGGGTATCGACTACGGTGAAACCTTTGCTCCCGTTGCTCGTCTTGAATCCATTAGCATGTTGATTGCTTATGCTTCTCATCATAACTTTAAGTTGCAACGAATGGATGTGAAGAGTGCTTTTCTTAATGGTCCTATTAATGAGTTTGTATATGTCAAGCAACCCCCCGGGTTCGAGGATCCCTATTTTCCCGATCATGTGTACCAACTCGATAAGGCATTCTATGGCCTTAAGCAAGCCCCGCGTGCGTGGTATGACCACCTTACCGAGTTGTTGAAAGATCGCGGTTTTGAAATTGGGAAAATCGACCCCACTCTTTTTACTAAGAAGGTCAAAGAGGAATTGTTTGTGTGCCGACTATATGTTGATGATATTGTCTTTGGTTCCCCTAACAAAGCTTTCAATGAGGAATTTTCTGCACTCATGACCTCCAAGTTCAAGATGTCCATGATGGGAGAGTCGAAGTTCTTTCTCGGGTTCGAAGTCAAGCAACGAAGAGAAGGAACCTTCATCAACCAAGCCAAATACACTCAAAACATGCTCAAGAGATTCAAGCTAAGTGATGTCAAGCCGGCTTCCACTCCAATGCCCGTCAAATGCCAACTTGACATAGATCCCAATGGTAAAGCGGTGGATCAAAAGGTAAATCGCTCCATGATTGGCTCCTTGCTTTACCTTTGTGCATCTAGACCAGATATCATGTTGAGTGTGGGAATTTGTGCATGGTTTCAAGCCACACCTAAGGAAAGCCACTTTTTGGCGGTCAAGCGAATCTTTCGATATTTGGCTCATACCCCAAACTTTGGCTTATGTTACCCAAGAGGATCTAACTTCAAGCTTGTGGGCTATTCGGACTCCGATTGGGCGGGAGACAAAGTGGATAGGAAGTCCACTTCTGGAGGGTGCCAATTTCTTGGTTGCCTTTGGTGAGTTGGTCTTCCAAGAAGCAAAGTTGTGTGTTTCTCTCGTCCACCGAAGCGGAGTATGTGGCTGCCGGTAGTTGTTGTGCACAACTTCTATGGATGAGGCAAACTTTAAAGGATTACGGTGTCACTTGTGACAAAGTGCCTCTTTGGTGTGATAATGAAAGTGCCATCAAGATTTCTCTCAACCCGGTTCAACACTTCAAGACGAAGCATATTGAGATTCGGTATCACTTCATCCGGGATCACATTAGGCGAGGGGAGATCGAGCTCAACTATGTCAACACTCATGATAACCTTGCAGATATTTTCACGAAGCCCTTGGATGAAGCAAGATTTCGCTAGTTAAGGCATGAGCTAAATATCATTGATTCGAGCAATGTTACTTGAACCCTTGCACACCCCACCATACTCAACTTGTTATCTTGTTTAGGTGTAGGCATGGACATAGGGGGAGTGTTGTACTCTCAATGAACTCTCTCCCCCCCCCCCATTATGCATAATTTGATCAACTCTTTCACATTAGCCATTGTTGATGGTACTTGTGCTTCAAAGATGAGTTTTGGTCATGGGCCCAAGGATAATTCTTCACGGTGCCATAACAATTGACTCAAATATAGGTGGCTCCGGCCACCGCCCTCACTTTGGAGAGGTTGTGTTGCGTGTTTAGTCCTTGTTGTCTCTTGCCTTTCTTTCTTCATGCCGAGCTTGCATGTGGTGTCTCGTGGGTTAGCTCTTCGGTGTGTCCGTTCACTTGAAGGTTGCTTTGCAAAGGCCCTTTTCTTCTCTGTTTTTCAAAACTTGCATTTTCTTGGGTCTACGGTACTATCGCGGCTTGCCACGGTACTACCGCAGGAGCTGCGCATGGTACTACCGCACCCAACACGACAGTAATTTTTTACTGCCGCTGGAGGAGCGGTACTACCGCCCACGGTGCGGTACTTCCGCCCACGATGCGGTACTTCCGCCAGGGCGGTACTACCGCAATGACATGCGGTACTACCGCGCAGTCGCGAGCGCATGGGGGTTAAGAGCGGGCAGGGGGAGTTCCAACTCCCCCATACCCATTCAACTCTTTTTTCCCATGCCGTCTCTCTCTCTCCTTCCCAAGAACGGTGCCGGAGAACCTCGTCGGATCTCCGTCTCCAGCCGCTCTCCTCGCATTCCATCCGGTGGGATCGTTCCCCACCACATCCTCTTTGTAGGACCTTGAAGTATGTCTAGAGGGGGGTGATTAGACTACTTGACCAATTAAAAACTTAACCTTTTCCCAATTTTAGACTTTGGCAGATTTTAGCTATCTTTGAACAAGTCAAGCAATCTTCACGCAATTCAAGCAAGCATGCAAAGAGTATATAGGCAGCGGAAATTAAAGAATGCAACTTGCAAGAATGTAAAGAGAGGGGTTTGGAGAATTCAAACGCAATTGGAGACACGGATGTTTTTGTCGTGGTTCCGATAGGTGGTGCTATCGTACATCCACGTTGATGGAGACTTCAACCCACGAAGGGTAACGGTTGCGCGAGTCCACGGAGGGCTCCACCCACGAAGGGTCCACGAAGAAGCAACCTTGTCTATCCCACCATGGTCGTCGCCCACGAAGGACTAGCCTCACTAGCGGTAGAGCTTCACAAAGTAGGCGATCTCCTTGCCCTTACAAACTCCTTGGTTCAACTCCACAATCTTGTCGGAGGCTCCCAAGTGACACCTAGCCAATCTAGGAGACACCACTCTCCAAGAAGTAACAAATGGTGTGTTGATGATGAACTCCTTGCTCTTGTGCTTCAAATGATAGTATCCCCAACACTCAACTCTCTCTCACAGGATTTGGATTTGGTGGAAAGAAGATTTTAGTGGAAAACAACTTGGGGAAGGCTAGAGATCAAGATTCATATGGTAGGAATGGAATATCTTGGCCTCAACACATGAGTAGGTGGTTCTCTCTCGGCTGGTAAGTTGGAAGTGTAGGTTTGTTCGATGGCTCTCTCCACGAATGAAGAGGAGGTGGAGGGTATATATAGCCTCCACACAAAAACTAACTGTTACACACAATTTACCAAACTCGGTGGGACCGAATCATCAAACTCGGTCGGACCGATTTAGTAAACCTAGTGACCGTTAGGGTTTTCGTGGACTGACATGCAACTCGGTAGGACCGATATGATTAGGGTTAGGGCATAAAGTAATCTCGGTGAGACCGACATACAAACTTCGGTGAGACCGATTTTGGCAATTAGCTAACCGAGAGTTGGTCGTAAACTCGGTGGGACCGATTCGCTCTTTCGTGAGACCGAAAAGTTACGAAAGGAAATAGAGAGTTTACATTGCAATCTTGGTGGGACCGATCGCTCACTTCGGTTAGACCGAAATGTTACGAAGGGAAACAGAGAGATTACAATCCCATCTCGGTGAGACCGAGATCCCTATCGGTGAGACCGATTTGCCTAGGGTTTGTGGCAGTGGCTATGACATTTGAACTCGGTGGCGCCCAATAGAAAGAATCGGTAGGGCCGAGTTTTACTTTAGGTTTAAGTCATATGTGGATGTGAGAAAGTAGTGGAGGGTTTTGGAGCATATCACTAAGCACATGAAGCAAGAGGCTCATTAAGCAACACCTCATCCCTCCTTGATAGTATTGGCTTTTCCTATAGACTCAATGTGATCTTGGATCGCTAAAATGTAAAATGTAGAGTCTTGAGCTTTTGAGCTTGAGCCAATCCTTTGTCCTTAATATTTTGAGGGATCCACTTTCATCATCCATGCCATGCCATTCATTGAGCTTTCCTGAAATATTTGTCTTGGAATAGCATTAGCTCAATGAGCTATATGTTGTTATGAATTACTAAAATGTAAATATGTTGTTATGTTGCCTCTGCTTGAGTTGGCATCTTGGCAGCCTTCTCTTTCCTTGCCTTCTCCTTCTTCTCTTGAGCTTGTATTGATGATGGTTCATTCTCAGTCATGACAACTTGATTGTCCTCAAATTTAGGATAGAGAACCAAGTGTTCCTTATCCAACAGATACTTCCCTGTGCCCATCTTTGAGTTAATTAACTCTTGAATCTGTGGGGCATATCCACAGCTCCTCTTTTGGTCTGCTGCTGTCCTCTTGATAGTTTCAACTATGAGGCTCATGACCTTGAATTTCTGGGGCACATCAAAAATGTGAAGCAAATTAATTGCATGCCCTCTGATCATGTTGTGGTCACCTGATTTGGGCAATAGAGTGTGCCTTAGGATCCAGTTGATCATAGGCAGCCCTGACAGAAGAAAATGAACTGATCCAAACTTGAAAGTCTCAAGTGCTCATCAGGGATCTCCTTGTACATCTGTGACATTGAGTTATGATCCATTTTCTACTTGGCATAAATGTCCAAGTCATTTTCACTCTCCTTGGGGGCATTGATCAGACTTGCCCATTCCTCTATGGTTGATTGGTATCTTGTTCCTTCAGACATCCAAACTATCCTTCCATCTGGATAGAAATGTGTTCTGGAGTAGAATTGCATAATGAGCTCGTCATTCCAGTTTGTGAGCTTCTGCCCAACAAAATCTGCAACTCCACACGCACTGAAGCTGTCATACACTCCAGGATAGTGTTCTGCATTCTCCTAAATGTAGGTCCAGTCGACCCACCTCATATCACAAACTATGGGCTTCTTATCCAATAAGATGGTCTCATAGAAGTCTTGTTGCTCCTTGGTGTGAAACCTGTAATCTACAGCAGTCCTTCTCCTGGTCGCATATGGATCTGACTCTCTCCATAGCCTCAACCCTAGATCTCTCCTGATCTTCATGTTCTCAGCCACAGGATGAGCATCATTGTGGTCTGGAATCTTGGGTTTGAGCTTCCTTAAGACCTGGCCTTCTTCATCTTCCTCGGCAGACAACATCCGCATTGGGGCCTTATTCTTCTCAAATTTGGTATACTCCTGGTATTCCTCTTTGGTGCACTCTTGGGCTTGGGGCAGCTTTGGGCTTTGAAGTTGCATCCCCGACTTTATGGCATCACCCATCGCTTTTGTGCCTTGGGTGCTGGTTCAAGAACCTCTTCTTCTTCCTCTTCCTCCATCATAGAAGGCTTCCCAATCACTCTGGCCATGGTCTTCTTGACCCTTTCCTTCCTTTTCTTTCCTTCAGCAGCAGCAGGCTCTTTGGGTTGGGATTCCAAAGAAGCTTGAGTGGAGACTCTGACTTTGGACATTGGTTGTCTACCTGCAGGCCTTTTGATCTTCATGCCTGGCTTTACTGCAGTTGAGCTGTACTCCTTCTTGAGCACTTTCTTCTTTAAACTTGCCTCATCCTCAACTGCCACATAATCCTCATCCTCAGATTCTGAGGTCTTCTTCTTCCTTGTCCTTGTGGCAGCCTTGGGCAGATTGCTGGGAGTGCTTCTGCACCCCTCATCTGAGCTGCTAGAGGGACTAGTGCCCTCACTCATGTGAATCTGCTCCTCTGACTTGTTCTGGCTGTCACTTTGGTCTGACATGCTGCACACACTAACTGCTGACCCTGTGAATAGTTATAGATGAGGTAGAGTGGATGAGCATCACAAATTGCAGAGATTTTTGCAAACGAATGATTCAAAAAACTTAGTTTTAGTTGTCCACAGAAAGCATTTCGGATCTACCGATTTTCAAACTCGGTGATACCGAAGCAGTTTTGGAACCTAAACTAGTGAACTCGGTCAGACCGAGTCATAGTTCGGTGGCACCGAGACTGCTAGGGTTTCACAAAGTTCTAAAATCGGTCACACCGATTTGTAATTCTCGGTCAGACCGAGATTTACTAGTGCAATGGCGTTAGCCAAATTGGTGGGACCGAGTTTTTCAACTCGGTGGGTCCGAGATGGTTTCGGCGGAAACCTAACCCTAAATTTTCGAATCATACCTATTCTAAGGATTGTTTTGACTGGATAGAAGTGTTTCAATCGTGGCAAGATGCATTATGAACACAATGTGCTGAGAATCAGACGAGGATAGCACTCTGATCGAGTTCATACCCTAGTTCGGCGGTGAACTCACTACGGCGGCAACGGCGGAGAAGAATTCCGTTGACGACGGCGGAGACCAGCGACAGGAGGCGACTGGTCGATGATCTGTAGACCTAGTAGGCAGAGCGAGCTATGCGCGGGCGAGGAGTTTCAGAGAAAGTTTTCCAAAATTTGCCCGTGAGAATATATAGCCCGACACTGTCGGTGTGACCGAGTGGAACAACTCGGTGGCACCGAGATGCATAACTGTTAACAGTTACAGCAACTCGTTGTGACCGGAAAGTTCAAATCGGTTGCACCGAGATGGAAATCTAGATCGACTTAGTGATCTCGGTATGACTGAAATGGAGGAATCGGTCAGACCGAAAATCACAAAGAAGTTTTGGAAGTTTAAGTCTATGACGAATCGGGGACTCCGAGTGCTCCTCACACAGAGTGGTTCAAATCTGACTTGATCAAATTTTGTGATGTAGCATGAATAGAGTTTGAGACGAGAAAAGCATAGATAGCTAGAGAAGGTTCTTAGGCATTCTTGTCCATCCACTTGGCCAAAGAAAAAGAAGCC
Organism: Aegilops longissima; assembly: GCA_021605205.1. Classification (NCBI taxonomy): domain Eukaryota; kingdom Viridiplantae; phylum Streptophyta; class Magnoliopsida; order Poales; family Poaceae; genus Aegilops; species Aegilops longissima. Next base: position 651,388,169 of record CM038680.1, read on the forward strand.
AATCAATCAAAACAACAAGTGGATGTCCTCGAATGAGTAAATATGCATCCAACATGCTCACACAATAAAATGACAAATGAAATATGTGACAAAGCATGCACAACCAAATCTAGCATCTATCAAACAATTGGCGATGACTAGGTCATCTATATATGAGTATATTGACTTAGGAGTCAAATGAGAACATTTGATCATAGGTCATACTCATCGTTTAAGCTCAAGTGGGGTTACCACTTTTACATAAAGCATTTATGTGTTCACATCATTAGAGTTGCTTTGACTCAATTCTTAGAGTTAAGCTCCCCCTAGATGTGAGATCCCCCCTTAGAGGGATAAACTAACCTTGGGTTTTGTCGATGATGACTTCATGTAGGTGTTGAAGATGTGGATGCTCAATGTTGATGTAGATCTCTTGGAGCAATCCTTTGAAGTGAGTTGCACTTTCAATACCTACATGGGTTAGTCCCACAAGGAACAAACAAGAATATCCATAGACATAGAGTGATGCACACACAAAATGATGTCCATGAAAACATTAGGTTACCTTGTCCCTTGCCTTACCAACATGAGGGTTTGTGACTCCTTGAACTAGTGCAAGATATGGAAGGTGGTTGCACTTGTCCTTGCCATAATGATATGAATGAAGAATGTTGGCGGAGTCACCCTCAAGAACTCTCTAGTTCTTCTTCTTTGGGATTCACATCATCTTGATGGGAATCCTTGGTGTAGTAGTTGTGCTTGATGAAGTAGAACTTGACGTAGTCTTGGGAACCCACTTGACCAAGGCCTTAGGTGCTTCTTCAAATGCATCAATCTCCTCTTGAAGCTTGTCCTTGCCTTTGTTCTTGTGGTCTTGTGGTGGAAGATCATCTTGTGCTTGTGTTCCTTGAAGGAAGTAGGATCATACTTCTCTTGTTGAGGAACAAACTTCGCCTTGGGGTATTGATCTTCTTCCCACTCAACTCCATTGGCATTGAACTTTCGCTCAAAACCAACACCTTGATTCTTCCGTGCCTTCCTTGCTTATGTACAATTTCCTCAAATTGCTTACTCCCGCAAGTCTCTTGTAAACACCTTTCTCTATAATTCCCTTCAATAAGTTGTTTTCTTGCTCAAGTGTAACTTGGCTAAGAGAATCATTAGTGGAATCAAGAGAACTACTAGAAGCAACAATATTGGGTTTAGCATTGTTATTGTTACTACTAGGAGAAGAATCTTTCTTGTTCTTGTTACTAGACTTGACTTGAGGCATGTAAGTAGATAAGAGTAAACGCTTGGCAATATAAGAAGAACTTTTCTTACGGAGATCATCATTGATCGCTTTTAGGAACTCATGCTCTTGCTCAAGGTTGAGCTTTTCAAAGCGTAACTTCTCATGAGCCCTTAAAAGTTCTCGATGATCTTCGAAGATAGTTTCATGAGCTAACTTAAGAGTGTTTAGTTCTTTAGTTAGACGCTCAATCTTCTCCTTATCATTGTCAATCGTTTCATCTTGATTAGCATGATTAATTGACGTTTCATCATAGTATTCATCACTAGAGTTGTCAATAAGTAAATCATCATCACCTAACAAGTCATCTTCATCACTATTAAAATCAACATACTCGGGGTGTGTTACCTTAGGACGTTTGGCCATGAAGCATCTTCCAATTCCTTCATTTGGTGATTCAAATATGTCGTAGGAGTTGGTTGACACAAGTGCTAGACCGGGAACACCTTCATCTTGAGTGTATTCGGAGTCGGAGTGATAGCTTCTCTCGGAGTGATTGTCGGAGTCGGAGCCGGATACCCATTCACCAACATGAGCTTGATGTCTTCGTTTTGTGTAGCTAATTTTATGACTTGTCCTTCCTTTCCGAATCCTTGCTTCACCATGAGGGTCTTCGTTCATAACGATCATCTCTACTCCTTCTCTCTCTTGGTGGTGATTCTTCTCTTCTACTTCTTCTCTTGGGAGAATCTTCTCTTCTTTTGTAAGGTGTCGTACACTCACTGGAATAGTGTCCGGGTCTCCCACAATTGTAGCAATTGCGCTCTCGACTAGAAGATCTTTTGTCATTGTAGGACCTTGACTTAGAGCTTCTTTCTTTGCTTCTACTCTTGTAGAATTTGTTGAAGTTCTTCACCATTAAGCTCAATTCTTCATTGAAGGTTTGTTTCTCACTTGATGATGTGGGGGCTTCACATGAGGCTTTGTAAGCACCACTTGACTTGTTGTGAAGTTCCTCCTTATCCTTGAGTGACATCTCATGAGCAACAATTCTTCCAATGACTTCCGTTGGCTTGAGATCTTTGTAATTTGGCATCATTTGGATCAATGTGCACACAGTATCATATTTTCCATCCAATGCTCTTAGGATCTTCTTGATGATGAATCATCGGTCATCTCTTCACTTCCTAAGCCGGCAATCTCATTTGTGATAAGAGCAAGCCTAGAGTACATTTCAGCGACACCTTCACCATCCTTCATTTTGAACTTGTCAAGCTGACTTTGGAGCACATCCAACTTGGATTCCTTGACGGAGTCGGTACCTTCATGCATATCAATCAAAGTATCCCAAATTTCCTTTGCATTCTCAAGACGGCTGATTTTGTTGAATTCTTCGGGGCACAAGCCATTGAAGAGGATATCACAAGCTTGAGCGTTGTATTGCAGCATTTTCAACTCTTCCGCGCTAGCTTCACGGTTCGGTTCTCTCCCATCAAAGAATTCACCTTGCAAACCAATACACACAATAGCCCAAACGGCGGGGTTATGTCTGAGAATATGCATTTTCATCTTATGCCTCCAACTAGCAAAATTAGTGCCATCAAATTAAGGACCTCTACGGTGATAATTTCCCTCGCTAGACGCCATACTCTCCTAGGTTGTGAAACCAAAGCTATGACCACCAAAAGCTATGGAAATCAAAGCAAATGGAGACCGTAGCTCTGATACCACTTGTAGGACCTTGAAGTATGTCTAGAGGGGGGTGATTAGACTACTTGACCAATTAAAAACTTAACCTTTTCCCAATTTTAGACTTTGGCAGATTTTAGCTATCTTTGAACAAGTCAAGCAATCTTCACGCAATTCAAGCAAGCATGCAAAGAGTATATAGGCAGCGGAAATTAAAGCATGCAACTTGCAAGAATGTAAAGGGAAGGGTTTGGAGAATTCAAACGCAATTGGAGACACGGATGTTTTTGTCGTGGTTCCGATAGGTGGTGCTATCGTACATCCATGTTGATGGAGACTTCAACCCACGAAGGGTAACGGTTGCGCGAGTCCACGGAGGGCTCCACCCACGAAGGGTCCACGAAGAAGCAACCTTGTCTATCCCACCATGGCCGTCGCCCACGAAGGACTTGCCTCACTAGCGGTAGATCTTCACGAAGTAGGTGATCTCCTTGCCCTTACAAACTCCTTGGTTCAACTCCACAATCTTGTCGGAGGCTCCCAAGTGACACCTAGCCAATCTAGGAGACAACACTCTCCAAGAAGTAACAAATGGTGTGGTGTTGATGAACTCCTTGCTCTTGTGCTTCAATTGATAGTCTCCCCAACACTCAACTCTCTCTCTCTCACAGGATTTGGATTTGGTGGAAAGAAGATTTGAGTGGAAAGCAACTTGGGGAAGGCTAGAGATCAAGATTCATATGGTAGGAATGGAATATCTTGGCCTCAACACATGAGTAGGTGGTTCTCTCTCAGAACTGGTAAGTTGGAAGTGTAGGTTTGTTCTGATGGCTCTCTCCACGAATGAAGAGGAGGTGGAGGGGTATATATAGCCTCCACACAAAAACTAACCGTTACACACAATTTACCAAACTTGGTGGGACCGAATCATCAAACTCGGTCGGACAGATTTAGTAAACCTAGTGACCGTTAGGGTTTTCGGTGGGACTGACGTGCAACTTGGTAGGACCGATATGATTAGGGTTAGGGCATAACGTAATCTCGGTGAGACCGATTACACAAACTCGGTGAGATCGATTTTGGTAATTAGCTAACCAGAGAGTTGGTCAGGTAAACTCGGTGGGACCGATTCGCTCTTTCGGTGAGACCGAAAAGTTATGAAAGGGAAACAGAGAGTTTACATTGCAATCTCGGTGGGACCGATCGCTCACTTCGGTTAGACCAAAACATTACGAAGGGAAACAGAGAGATTACAATCCCATCTCGGTGAGACCGAGATCCCTATTGGTGAGACCGATCTGCCTAGGGTTTGTGGCAGTGGCTATGACATTTGAACTCGGTGGTGCCGGATAGAAAGAATTGGTAGGGCCGAGTTTGACTTTAGGTTTAGGTCATATGTGGATGTGAGAAAGTAGTGGAGGGCTTTGGAGCATATCACTAAGCACATGAAGCAAGAGGCTCATTAAGCAACACCTCATCCCTCCTTGATAGTATTGGCTTTTCCTATAGACTCAATGTGATCTTGGATCACTAAAATGTAAAATGTAGAGTCTTGAGCTTTTGAGCTTGAGCCAATCCTTTGTCCTTAATATTTTGAGGGATCCACTTTCATCATCCATGCCATGCCATTCATTGAGCTTTCCTGAAATATTTGTCTTGGAATAGCATTAGCTCAATGAGCTATATGTTGTTATGAATTACCAAAACCACCTAGGGATAGTTGCACTTTCACTCTTGCCATGGAACAAGGTTTCTCCCCAAATCCCTCTCTCTTTGGCTCGTTCTTTCGTTTCTAGGTTTTTGGGGAGATGCATGTTGTTCTTGAGATTTTAGGCCAAATCTTTGCAAGAGTAGGATGTACGAGAGTAGTAATGCGTAGAATTGGTACTTGGTATGTTGCCCCTTGGTAGATTTGATCAACCGTAGTACCGCTCCGTTGTCACGGTTGTGCTCAGATCCGTTTTTGGTTCGGATCTGGCCCCGTGCGGTACTACCGCTCCTCAGGAGCGGTACTACCGTGCGAGGCGCGGCACTAAAATTTTACTTCCGCTCCAAGGCGCGATACTAACATGCCATCCTGGAGCGGTACTACCGTGACTAGGAGCAGTACTAAAATTTTAGTTCCGCGCATACATGCGGTACTACCGTTGGTGTCAAATTTCTCAATTGGCAATTACAATGCTAGTTCTACTTGTTTCACCTGTTTTGTTGTGTTCGTTGCATTGATCCTTCTCGCTTCTCTTGCGTGCTTTTGTGTTTTTGTGTCATAGGTGGTGGCTCCGGTGCCCATGCACACCGTTCCAATCCCAGCCGTGACACGGGCTCCAAGCGTTTGTGCAGCCAAGATGAATCTCCAGAGGGCTCCAATGCCCCCCAACGCAGGACCAAGACCACCGCCACCAAGAACAAGGAGCCCTCCATGGGCATGGATGAGATACCCCTTGCTAAGTTTGCCACTCGAAGGAAGATCAACCCCAATGTGAATCCTCGTGCCAACTTCAGAGGGAATGACCTGTTCTGGACCAGGCAGCAGAATCTCATTTATCTGGATGTGATCAAGGCCAAGCAGAACATCTATGTGGATGTGCACTGGACTGACATGAATCACATGAGGCAGGATAAGCATCATGCCTATTTTGGTGAGGTTTTGGATCTGGTGGAGCAGTTTGGCATTGAGGATGTGATCTCTTTCCACCTGGACTTTGACCCTGAGATTGTGGCTTAGTTCTTTGCCTCGGTACATTTCCGTCCTGTTGAGGAACGGACCATGACCTGGATGACCAATGGACAGCGGATGACTGCTACATGGAAGGACTTCATGGATTTGCTTCAGGTTCCTGATGAGGGGCTCAACACGCCCGTTGGTGTATGCCCTCATGCCAATCCCGAGTCAGCCAACAAGAACAAGCTTCAGCCCTACTATGTTGAGAAGTTTCTTCCCAGTGGCAAGAAGGCGTGGGTGTTGAACCCATTCCTTGACATCATGTATCGCATCTTCCGCAACTCCCTCTTTCCACGCATTGGTGACAAGGACAAGGTGCATGCCTATCTTGTGGATATGATGCTCATTTGTGAGGAGGCGCGTCATTCTCAGACGCAACCAGTTAATGTCTCACATATCATGTGGTGCGAGCTTCGGTTTGAGGTGTTCAACCGTAAGGTACCCATCTATGGACCTTACATGCTTCTGTTGATCTCGAAGACTTGGGAGAAGCTCTATCCCAATGATGAGTTTCTTGCCCCTGAATGGATTCGTCATGATCCCATCAAGCTCCGTGTCAAGACCTAGTGGGCCAACACTACTACCCGTGCTGAGGCAGCGGCTGCTCAGATGGATGTGGATGAGGATGAGATTGAGGAGGAGGATGCTGATGAGGACAACTCTGCTGGCTACTCGCCTTCATCTTCTGAGCCCTCTTGGGCTAATAAGTTGAAGAACAAGATGAAGGCTCTGTTCTGCATGCAGGCCAAGGGGCAGTACAGATCTCATGTTGCTCAGAAGGAGAGTCACCGCCGCGACAAGCGGATCTTGAGGACGTTTGGCGAGGAGATATCCAGCGGGTCTAAGAAGCACATCACGCCAGAGGCAGAATGGATGGCGAAGCAGGGCTACAAGTGGACTGATTCTGAGGAGGACAAGGAGGAGACCATCCCCGCTGCCGAGTCTGACGAGGAACGTGACGAGTGATCGCTTCAGCTTGAGTCACCACTTGTGTCGTAGGTGTCCTCTCTGCCTTTTTGGTGTCTTGATGCCAAAGGGGGAGAGAGTGTAGGATTTGCGAGTTGTGTGTCGTGTTTCGTCTTATCGGTTTGCTTTCGTTCCGTTGAACTTCGTTTGCTTTGGTTTGGTTTGTGCTTGTGAGACCTTTCTATCATATGGTGTAAGACATATGCACTCTACCGTACCTCATTGAGCCTATGCTATCTTGTGCACTTTACTTTATGCTCATAATTATTATCTTGCTTAGTGTTAGCTTTATTATTGCAAGATATGCCTTGTCTATAAAATGTAGGGGGAGCGTTGATCCTAGTATAGATGTGGGGTTTGCCCATGTTCTTTTTACCTCCCTTTGTGCAAATCCCGTATTGTCATCAATCCACCAAAAAGGGGGAGACTGTAAGAGCATATTTATCCCTTAGTTGTTTTGGTGATTGATGACAATGCTTTTGCGGACTAATCGTGTGCATGGAGCATTTCAGACATATCATGACTAGGCACAAGATGATTTGGTTCCCCTCAAAGACTATTGAAGACGGCGTTTCTCTACGTTTCTATTCGGTGGATTTGAGTCGTAGGAAAGCCGTACTATTAAGAGGGGGTCCGCTTTGGAAAGTTTTGGGTGGAATCATCACGTACACGTCTACTCCTTTTGCACCGCCTTTCCTTTGGCTCTTTGGAGCATCCTCCGTCTCTCCGTGTCTTTGCAAAATGAAGGACTCCTAGTCTTGCTGATCTGGGGCACGCGGTAGTACTGCTCTACGGAGCGGTAGTACCGCGGGGCCTTGCGGTAGTACCGGCCGTAGGTGTGGTAGTACCGCTGGTACTCACGGTAGTACCGCTCCTTGGGAACGGTAGTACCGTGGCCTCAGGCCAGGTGCTGCTGCTAGTGCGGTAGTAGGGGCGAATGTAATTTTTTACATCCGCGCCCTACGCGGTAGTACCGCTCCTTGGGCGCGGTAGTACCATGCGCTCTGTGTCGTGGTTCTAAGCCTGACAGTAGAATGGGGGGTAGGTATGGAGAGGCAAGATCCTAGCTATGGACTAGTTGTATACGCAATATGTTTACGAGTTCAGGCCCTTCTCGGAGGAAGTAACAGCCCTACGTCTCGGAGCCCGGAGGCGGTCAACTGTATTATGTGTGTATGAGTTACAGAGGTGCCAACCCTTGACACTGAGGAGGGGGTGGCTTATATAGAGTTCGCCAGACCCCTCCGGCCCTCAGTTATGCAGGGTTTACATTAAGATAGGGGGTTACTGGTAGCGCCCACATAAAGTGCTATGATGACCATAAAAGCTACTTAATGACCGACCGTTTGTGTGCAGACTGGCTTTGGATCTCCTGGTGGTCGAGCGGTTGGCTTCATGGTCGAGTGTCTTCCAGTTGGTCGAGTGGAACTCTTCCAGGTCGACTGAAAGGTAGTTTCTTCTAGAGATGTCCTTGGGGAGGGTGTCTTGGACAGGTCCATGACCCTACCCTAGGTATATGACTTCATCATTAGCCCCCGAATGGGTCGAGGTTTGAGTGGGGAAGGAGTTGAACATACTCCCGACTCATTCTTGTGCTGCAATTGTGTCTTGTCTTGGATCAAATGGACTTAAGTGATGGCATCAACTCCTTTTTCAGTCGCCTTGATCCATTTTTTGTATCCGTCGAGTGCGTTTTCCATACTTGGCGATTTCCGAATGACAGGACGGAGGAAATCTTTTGTCTGACGACTTGCTTCATGCGCGCTGGATTTAGCGGGATTTGAATCTTCGAAACGAGCGGACGGAGAGAGAGCCGCATGATCGGACGGGATAAGGCAAGGACGCCGATCTCCGCTACCACCTTTTTCACCACGTATCACGCGGGCGATCGCTATGGATTTGACAGGATCGCCTGGGCCTACCGGTCAGTCACTCGGAAGCAACCTCATATAAGGTCTAGGACTGGGGTTTTTTGAACAGTGCGTTCCCCTTTCCTCCTTCCTTCCTCAGATTCATCTGCCGTGCCTGCCTCCACCTCCGAACTGCTGCTCCACACGCGTTCCGTCGGTGACAATGGTGAAAGAAAAGACGGCGGCTTTGGAACGGGCGAAGAAGGTGACGGCGAAGGAGAAGGGGAGGGCGACCAGTCGGGGCGGATCCTTGTCACGGGCCGGTTTGCCGCAGGGCTGGATCCAGGGCGACTGGATTTGCTCGACCATCCGCCAGAAATATCTTGACGACCTGGCCAATGAAGGACTGGTCCCTCATGGATCAGCGAGGCTTCCGGGGATGGAGTGGCAGCCGCAGCCTCAGGAGGGTGAGTGTGTCCTCTTAGCCACTCACGTCGACCGCGGGTTTTCTTTGCCGCCCCACCCTTTCTTTCGAGGATTTCTGAACTTCTTTGGGGCACAACTCCACCACTTCACACCCAACTCCATCGTGTATCCCGCCGCTTTTGTGTCCTTGTGTGAGAATTTTTTGGGTTGTCAGCCGCATTGGGGCCTCTTCAAACACATTTTCACCTGTCGCTCCGAGACGGTGAAAAAGGCCAATCCGAGTGACGAGAGAACCCAAGTGATTCAGATGTGTGGGGGTCTTGGGGTCCAAATGAGAGGTAAGAGTGATTTTCCAGCCATGGTCCTTCCTGAGTCGGTTCGAGGGTGGCAGTCGACCTGGTTCTACTGCCAAGACCAGCCGACGCCAGAGCGCCGATCGACTCCCTCCTTTATCCATGGATCAAGTGAGCAAGCCGTCCTCTCTGAAGGTGGTCCCGGAGGAGAAGGCTCAGTCAAGGTTTTGGTCGAGCGTAGTCCAGCTCATCCGTGACGGGTGACTGGTATGGATCTTCCGAGGTTTTTCTTCGACGGCGATCCAGCCACTTCAAGACGAGACCATCCGATGTGGATGTATTCGCACCGATGACACCACTCGGGTCCACCCGGAGGAGGTCGAGGATGCCACATCGGAGAGATGGATGACCGCCATCACGGGAACAAAGATAACCCCGAGGAGCCGGAGGATCCCTCCACTGACCAATCGTCATTTGCTGACAAGGTTCAGTCCCGTATCTTTGACTCGACTCGCTTACTCCATCTTGTTTGCTTAAATCGGTCGACTGACTTTCATCTTGTTTGTCTTCTTCCAGGTCACCACTGAGATGTACTCGATGCCCAACGGGGCGCAAGAACCAGTTGAGGAGGAGGAATGGAGCGGAGGTGAAAGCCAGGAGGAATGGCAGTCTGATGGTGGGGGGGACGAAGATGACGACAGCTCCGACGAAGAGGAGGAGGAGGAAGAGGAGGAAGAAATCGACCCTCCTCGCATGGAAAGGCGGTCCAAGCTCACCCATGACCCTTCGGTCGAGCGCGGCAAGGCTATCGCGCCTGTCGGGCAGTCGACGAAACGTCCTCGACGACCTCTCCGGCGCCGACTGAAAAAGCGCCGAAGCAACCCCGAGTGACGTCGTCGAAGCTGACAAGGGTTTTGCCCAAGATGAAGATGGCTATCCCCACTATTTCCGGGTACAGCAGAACTTGAGCTTTTTTGTTCCGCGCGAACATACTTTTGGTCGACTTGTTGACTAATCAACTGATTTCTGAAAACTGCAGCGCTGCCACCTCCGAGACCTCAGTCAGGAACGAAGACCAGGAGATGGAAGATGTTGTTACCTCTAACCTTGGTATGATTGCTGTAATTTTGCTTTTGGTCGATTGGATTTCCGTTTTTAACTTTGAATCTTTCATGTAGTCCCTCCTCATGTCATTGATCTCCCTGATGATGATGATGAGGCGTCGTTGAGGCGGAGGAGGACTAAGAAGGCACCTGCCGGCAGGACTGCTCAGGTTGCATCGATGCCTGAGGTGCTGGTTCATGAGGGTGGCAACACCACTTGGACTTCTGTGTCTTTCGTTGTGCCACTGACGAATATCCGGCCTTCAACGTCGACTGCTGATCCGCCCTCCCTTTTTGCCACGCACCACGTCCCGGAGGACCAAGTGGGTGCTGCTAAGGAGGCTATACGCCAAGCGGCGCTCATGATGGAGCACATGAAGATGGTCCGGGAAGCCAGCCAAGCGGCCTATGATGCCAGCTCAGCTCTTCAGAGCAACGTCCAGGTTAATTGATCACCACTTGTTCTGTTAGGATATGCTACCTGAAAAACTCTTCTTTCTGAAGATCCTCGTATCTGTACACCCACTAGGTGTGTCGACTAAATTTTCGGACTGGTGGGGGCACGCTGAGTGCACCCACTGGGTGTAGTCCCCGAGACTATGGTGGATCACGGCGATCGACCGTAGTCTTTATACTTTGTATCTCTTTGCTAACTTCTTCACTCACCGGTCGCACCATGTCGAATGGAATCTTGAAACCGTGGGGCACGCTGAGTGCACCCACCGGTGTAGTCCCCGAGACTATGGTGGACTGCTAGCAATCGATCGTAGTCTGAAGAACTCCTTTTTGTCTCTTTCAATGATCGATCGAACCGAAGTCGGTAGGGACCAAGGGGGCACGCTAAGTGCACCCACCGGTGTAATCCCGAGACTACAATCGAATATTTTGATTCAACTGTAGTCTTAGAAACGCAATGATTTTTCTTAGTCACCGGAAGTAACCTATCTGTGACGCCCGTCGACCGATTCTTTGCAGAAATCTTGCGAGCTTGTGGCTCGATACACGAATTGGAGAACAAACAGATCTAGCTCAACCTTGACTTGAAGCTTGCACAGAGAACTTGCAAAAGGCGAGAGACGAAGCAAAAGGTATGGCTGGTGAGATCTTGACGATCGTTTTTATTTTTCTCGTCCTTCCTAATTCGACTCACCGCCATTTTGCGCACAAAATGGAGGAGGCTCTAAAGAAGAAGGATCATGACCTTGCCGAGGCGTAGCAGACGGCTTTGAACAAAACCAAGCTCACGGAAGAGAAGCTGTCTTCAGTCGGAAAACTTGAAGAGGAGAACGCCAATCTGAAAGCTGCTCTCGACGCGCCAACAAGGAGGTTAGCCGATCAAGAACGACAAGATAGCTCGAGCGACAAGGTCAGGCGAATCAAGGGAAGAGGAATGATCTAGAGGCTTATCCGGGAGGGCTCGCCAAGAAGCTATTCCTCATGCTTGAAGGTAATTCCTCTTATCCGATCGACTTGTTATCACCGACTCATCATAGAACCATTAGCTTGAACTCGAGTTGTGTTTGCAGAATTCAGCCGAACTTCGAGGAAGAGACTAGTCGAGTGGAGACAAGTCTGACCCTATTAACTCCCCGTGAAGGATGAAGCTGCCATGAATGTGCTCCGACCGAGTCTCGTGTTGCTGCTGTGGTGGACTACCTCGCCGATCAAGGTCGCGTATCGCTGGATCGACTCAACACTGCCAAAGCGTGAAACACTCAAAATGACCTCGAGTCTTTAATGACTCGACTAAATGACGTTCCAAGTCGAGTGCAGGAATGGAAGAAGTCTTCTGCCAGATGTGGTGCTGACATCGCTCTGTCCCTGGTCCGCGTCCATTGCAAGGAGGCGCGAGAGGAAAGGTTGGCGTCCATCAAAGTTGCCAATACCAAGAAGTACGACTTCCGATCTTTCATGGAGACTTTCATTGGTGCTGCCACCCGAATCGCTGATGGGATCAGCCTGGACCAGTTCGTCGCGCCTTCCAGTCCTCCACCTGAGAAGTAAAAAACTTCTATGATTCATCTTAAATTTGCCTCAGAATGCCGAGTGATCCTGTAACCGATAAACTTTAACAGGCTTAAGGCATGGGTACTTCTACATCCTTAGGATGTTATCCGAACTTTACTCATCGTTGAAATATGCTTTTGTTTGCCTTCGAGTAAACTTTGTTCTTCACTCGGATTATGCTTCAATGTTTGAGATGCAGCTCTGAGGTGGAAAATCCAGTCGACCTACACTTTGTTGTACTTGCAGGCGCAGGAGAAGGTAACAGTCGACCTGCACCTCGTCGTCCTTGCGGATCGGGAGGGAGCGCATGTTGTACTTGTGGCGCAACTCCGAAGGAGAAGGTAACAGTCGACCTGCACCTCGTCCTCCTTGCGGATCGGGATGAATTTCGTACTTAGGTGAGTACTGGACTACAGCTAAGCCCCCGAGTGGGAGGATCGCTCTCCACTCGGTAGGATTTTCGGATACTTAGGCGAGTACTTGGACTACAGCTAAGCCCCCGAGTGGGAGGTTTGCTCTCCACTCAGTAGGGTTTTTAAAACTTAGGCGAGCACTGGACTACAGCTAAGCCTCCGAGTGGGAGGTTTGCTCTCCACTCGGTAGGATTTTCGGATACTTAGGCGAGTACTTGGACTGCAGCTAAGCCCCCGAGTGGGAGGTTTGCTCTCCACTCGGTATGGTTTTTAAAACTTAGGCGAGTACTTGGACTGCAGCTAAGCCCCCGAGTGGGAGGTTTGCTCTCCACTCGGTAGGATTTTTAAAACTTAGGCGAGTACTGGACTGCAGCTAAGCCCCCGAGTGGGAGGTTTGCTCTCCACTCGGTAGGATTTTTCAAACTTAGGCAAGTACTGGATTGCAGCTAAGCCTCCGGGGAGGATTTTGTGTCGTAACTCTAAAGGGAAAGGCAACAGTCAATCTGTACCTTGTCGTCCTTGCAAAGCACACATTGTATTAAATACTTAGGTGGGTACTTGGACTGCAGCTAAGCCCCCGAGTGGGAGGCTGGCTCCTCACTCGGTAGGATTTTCAAACTTAGGCGAGTACTTGGACTGCAGCTAAGCCCCCGAGTGGGAGGCTGGCTCGCCACTCGGTAGGATTTTCAAACTTAGGCAAGTACTTGGACTGCAGCTAAGCCCCCGAGTGGGAGGCTGACTCGCCTCTCGGTAGGATTTTCAGATACTTAGGCGAAACAGATTCGCAGCTAAGCCCCCGAGTGGGAGGCTGGCTCTCCACTCGGCAGGATTTTCAGATACTTAGGCGAAACGGATTCGCAGCTAAGCCCCCGAGTGGAAGGCTGGCTCTCCACTCGGCAGGGATTTTTTTTTACAAACTTAGGCGAAACGGGTTCGCGGCTAAGCCACCCACTGGGGGAAATTTCTTATGTAAACGAAAAGTAATAACAATCACTGGGAGAATTATAACATTCTTGTCTTTGATAAACAAACTACAAAGGTACTTTTATTACATCTCACCCGAGTGAGTTCTTAAGTGTAAAAGGGGCGGAACAGCTCCGCATTCCAGGCTCGAGGCTCATCAATCTGGCGTTCGATGTTGTAGAGATGATAAGCTCCATTGTGGAGAACTCTGGTGACGAAGAAGGGACCTTCCCAAGTGGGAGCGAGCTTGTGTGGTTTCTGTTGATCCACTCGGAGGACCAAGTCCCCTTCTTGAAAGGCTCAGCTCTTCACATTTCTAGCATGGAATCGACGCAAGTCCTGCTGATAGATGGTCGAGCGGATCAGGGCCAGCTCTCTCTCCTCTTCAAGGAGGTCGACTGCATCTTGCCGGGCTTGCTCCGCTTCAGCTTCAGAGTAGAGTTCGACTCAAGGCGCATTGAAGCAGGTCACTCGCGAACTGCTTCAGCTCCATAGACCATAAAGAATGGAGTTCTCCCAATGACCGATTAGGAGTGGTCCTCAATCCCCAAAGAACCGACGGAAGTTCGTCGACCCACGCTCCTGTTGCATGCTTGAGATCACGATCATCGAGGTTTCATCCTTTGAGAATTAGACCATTTGCTCGCTCGCTTGTCCATTCGACCGGGGTGAGCAATCAAGCATAGTCGACTCAAGGTGCCTCGAGAGGCGCAAAAGGCTTTGAACTTGTCGGAATCAAGTTTGACCCATTGTCGATGATGATGATGTGCGAACTCCATATCTGAATATCAACTCTCCGATGAAACCGATAGCGAGTGCATGCATCAAGGTTCTTGACAGGTTTAGCTTCGATCCACTTCAGAACTTGTCGATCGCCACAAGCAAATGAGTGAAACCGCCCCTGCCAGCTTCTCGGTGGTCCAATCATATCCAACCCCCAAACAGCGAAAGGCCAGACGAGGGGAATGGTCTTCAATGCTGAGGCGGGTTTGTGTGACATATTGGAGTAGAACTGACATCCTTCACACTTGTCGACTATTTCCTTTGCCATTTCATTTGCTTTTGGCCAGAAAATCCCGCCGGTATGCTTTAGCCACGATGGTCCGAGAGGACGATGGTGACCACAGGTCCCCGAGTGGATATCATCAAGAATTATCGACCTTCTTCCGCATTATGCATTTCGGCGACTCGGTCCACGCTTTCTCTCAATAACTGTCCCTTGATCACAAGAAAGGCCTTGGATCGGCGGACTATCCGTCGAGCCTCTTCTTCGTTCTCCGGAGCTCTTTCCTCGTAATATACGCTGATGTACGGTACTGTCCATCGGGAGTGATGACCACGACTTCCATGATCAGGTCGACCACCACTGGGACCTCAACTTCACCGGATCGGTGGCACTTTTTGGCTGTGGAGCTTCTTCATGAAAGGATCCTCTTGAATCGACGGTGTGCGGATGTGCTCCAAAACACATCACCGGGAATGGCTTCCTCTTGGACCCTATTTTCGCCAAATCATCGCAGCTTGATTTTTCACCGGGATATATGATGGAGCTCTAACCCTCAAACTTCTTCTCTAGCTTCCTCACTGCATTACAGTAACCAGTCATGGCTGGACTTCTGACGTCCCACTCCTTCATCACCTGATTAACCACTAGATCTGAGTCGCCATAAACCATGAGGCGACGGACGCCGAGTGAAATGGCCATACGCAACCCATAAAACAGTGCTTCGTATTCTGCTTCATTGTTGGAAGAATCAAAGTGAATCTGGAGCACATATCTGAGCTTATCTCCTCGGGGAAACCAATACTACCCAAAGATCGGAACCATTCAGCATCTTGGAACCATCAAAGAACATAGTCCAAAGGTTCGAGTGAACTTGAGTCGGTAATCGTTGTTCAATCCACTCGGCGATGAAATTTGCTATTGCTTGGGACTTGATGGCTTTCTTTGCCTCAAACTTGATATCAAGGGAAGAAGTTCAATCGCCCATTTCGCCACTCGACCGCCATTCGTCTCTCACAGCAAAATCTCGATAATGGGGTGTCGCGACGATCGTAATGGAATAATCAAAGAAGTAATGAGCAACCTTCTTCGCGGTCATATAAATCCCATACACAAGCTTCTGATAATGAGGGTATCTTTGCTTTGACGGGGTTAATACTTCAGAAAGATAATATACTGGGCGCTGAACTTTGAAGGCATTTCCTTCCTCTTCCCGCTCGACCGTAAGTACTGTACTGACGACTAGTCCTGTGGCTGCAATGTAAAGCAGCAACGGCTCCTTGCTGATTGGGGCAGCAAGCACCGGCTGGGTGGAGAGCAGAGCTTTGAGCTCTGCAAACGCTGCATCAGCTTCAGGAGTCCACTCGAACTTGTCCGACTTCTTCATCAGTCGGTAAAGAGGCAATGCCTTTTCACTGAGGCGAAGATGAATCGACTTAAAGCGGCCAAGCATCCAGTAAGCTTCTGGACATCGTGCACACGCACAGGGCGTTTCATTCGGAGTATAGTGCCAACTTTTTCTGGGTTAGCGTCGATTCCTCATTCAGAAACGAGAAGACCGAGTAACTTCCTGCCACGAACTCCGATTGTGCACTTTGATGGATTAAGCTTGATATCATACCTCCTGAGATTGGCAAATGTTTCAGCAAGGTCAGTCAACAAGTCGGAACCTTTCCGTGACTTGACCATAGTGTCATCCATGTATGCTTCCACATTCCGACTGATTTGAGTGAGTAAACACTTCTGAATCATCCTCATGAACGTGGCCCCGGCATTCTTGAGGCCGAATGGCATGGTGACATAACAGAAGCACCCGAATGGAGTGATGAAAGTTGTTTTGATCTCGTCGGGTCCATACAGACAGATCTGATGGTACCCGGAATATGCGTCTAAGAAAGACAACCGCTCACATCCTGCAGTCGAGTCAACTATTTGGTCGATGCGGGGGAGAGGAAAATGATCTTTCGGGCAGGCCCGATTGATATGTTTGAAGTCGATGCACATGTGCAGTGAATTGTCCTTCTTAGGGACCATGCCAACATTGGCGAGCCACTTGGAGTGGTAAATCTCTCGGATAAAATCTGCTGCTAAGAGCCGAGCCACCTCCTCGCCAATGGCCTTTCTCTTTTGGACGGTGGACCGTCGAAGATGTTCTTTGACAGGTTTAACTTTTGAGTCGACTCGTAGTCGATGCTCAGCCAGTCCCTTGGGAACACCCGGCATGTCAGCATGCTTCCATGCAAAGATGTCCCAGTTCTCACGGAGGAACTGGATGAGCGCTTCTTCCTATTTGGAGTCGAGTGTTGTTGAGATGTGAGTCGGAGCAGCATTGGGATCAGTCGGATGAATATGAATCGGTTTCGTCTCCCCCGACGACTGAAATGCTGACTCCGTGGCGGGCTTCTTGGCTCGCAACAAATCACTCGGGTCTACAGTTTTCTGGTACTCTTGCAGCTCAACCACTGCCATCTGAGCATCAGCGATCTTAGAGCCTTTTTGGAAACACTCTTCTGCTTTTTTCCGATTGCCAGTGACAGTGATCACACCTTTGGGACCTGGCATCTTCAGTTTGAGGTACACATAACATGGTCGAGCCATGAAGCGCGCATATGCCGGCCTCCCCGGGATAGCGTGATAAGCGCTCTGGAAATCCACGACCTCAAAGGTCAACTTTTCCTTATGAAAATTCTTGTAGTCACCAAAAACCACAGCGAGAGCAATTTGGCCGAGTGACTCAGCCTTCTTTCCAGGAATGACTCCATGGAAGCTCATGTTGCTGGTGCCGAGTCTGGACATCGGAATGCCCATCCTTTTCAACGTCTCTGCATACAAAATGTTCAGGCCACTTCCACCATCCATCAAAACCTTAGTTAGTCGAGTGCCTTCGACGACTGGGTCGACCACCAACGCTTGCCTCCCAGGGGTGGCTATGTGTGTCGGGTGATCGACCGTCGAACGTGATGGCGGTCTGCGACCATTTCAGTAATCGCGGGTGTCGCCGAGCGACCATATTCACTTCTCGGTTGATAACTTTCAATCGACTTTTGCTTTCAACGTCAAGAAAATCATCGAGTGGAATTGACCGGGGTATCCACCATCACTATCTTCCTTGTCCTCAACGCTGACCGACTCCTTCTCCTTGTCCTTGAGCTGCTTCCCCTAGAACTGCTGAATCAAGAGCCGACAATGCCGAGTGGTATGCTTTGGGTAAATGAGTTTACCCTCTTCATCTTTCTTCGTGTGAATGTGACATGGCAAGTCCAACACATCATTTCCATCTTGGTCTTTCACTTTCTTGGGGTTCCAAGGTCCTTGGGTTTCCCCTGAACTTTCCTCGAGTCACGCCAAGGCTTCTCCAGAGCAGTAGCTCAGCTTTCCGCTTCGCTTTCCGATCGGAGTTCCCTCCACCGGTTTCATTAGCGGCTGACTTGTACTTGCCCTCCGGGCCGATCCTCTTCTTCACCATTGGCGTATTTGGTGGCAATCTCCATCATTCGACTCGTGGTCATGTCTCTGTCCGACCAATTTCAGACTCAACTCTCGTTCTTAACTCCTTCCTTGAAGGCACTGATCGCTGATGATCGATACATTCTCTCTTGTGTGGTGCAAAGTGATCCATCTCTGGATGTAATCCTCGAGTTTCATTCGACTTACGCACACACGATCGCAACTCACAACCCTGCTGGTCGCTTGCAAGTTCCTTCAAATGTCTCGACAAACACTCGGGCAAGATCTTCCCAAGTGTAAATGTTGTTGGTGTTAACTGATTCAGCCATGCTCGCTGATCCTCTAACATAAGAGGCAGGTGTTTCATGGCCACTTCATTGTTGCCGCCGCCAATCTAGACAGCCACTCGGTAGTCCTCAAGCCGTATCCGGCTTGGACTCACCAAAGGAACTTATCGACTCAGTCGCCAACCTGAAGTTGGGAGGAATCACCGCGGCTCTGATGGCTCTGCTAAAACACTCTGGTCCCGAGACGTGTACTCTGCCGCTGATGGGTGCATTTCTGTCATGACCTTCATGGTTAGCTCTGTTCCTGTCGACCAGACCTTGAACGATGACGGATCTCGCACCAAAGCCTGGTTCCCTGGGGTCGACTGGAATCCTTCGCCCAACACTGTGCTGGCGTCTGTCATCTTGCTGCCGAGGCGCATATGACCCACCCCTTGGGGGAGGAGTGGGCACTCGAGTTGATCATCACGATCGAATCGGTCCTCATACTGATCATGCCGGCCTCCATGTCCCTCACACCTCGGGGGCGATCTTGGGCTATGTGCCGACTGGACTGTATTCGCAGCGACGGATCTGCTGTGAATCCTGTTCCGCGACTACGATACAGCTGAATTTTGATCTCCGCTGCCCGAGCAAATCTCGATCCGAGTAAGCCCTGCCAGCCTTCGATCGGGAAGGCTGAATGGACTCGCTATACGGGCTGCAGCTGCTAGATTCTGAATGGGAGTTCGGTATACCGAGTAGGTTGTGGAAAGAGTTGACGTCGATCGACGACGGACCCGTTATTGCGCTGTTAAATCGAGCACTCGCTGGAGATTTTCGGTCGAAAAGCGCTCAGCCAAGTTGGCCAAACGCGCATCTTCTAAGGAGCGGGCCTCGGGGGTTTCTCCAACGATAGGAGTGTGAAGCGCATCCATGTTCCAGCGGCGGAGCTCCTTCCTCTGTAGCGAAGTGAGGGGCTCGGGTTGGTACTCTTCGTGAGCCTGCGCCGGCTCGCCTCCGCCAATGCCTCCGTCGATGCGGGGGAAACCAGGAGGGCTGCGTGGTCCGTCGACCATCAGAACCTCCGCCGCTGGATCACTGTTGTCGCACTCGGATGCAGTCTCTGTGGAGCCAGTCGACAGATCGAACAGGCCGTAGAGAGATTTGTCGGGCTCGATTGTCGCGACTTGGGGAGTGGCCGACTGGCGGACCACCGCGTGCCTCACCCACCGCTGAAGCCTCGATCGACCGGAGCGCTTGCGCCGGCGCGAGACCGGGAGGGAGGACGGCACAAGAGCCGACCGATACTGGGTCGACGGCTGCCGCAGGAGGACACCGCGGACGCACGCGCGAAAGTGCAGGAGGACGCCGCGGACGCATGCGCGAAAGTGCAGGAGGACGTCGCGGACGCACGCGAGAAAGTGCGTCGCCCCGCGGACGGGGAGTGCGTCAACGTCGAGTGGAGCCTCCTGCAACCAAGCGGAGTCGTCGGCGATGAACGTGAGCGCGCCGAGACAGATCTCGCGGCCCTCAACCAAAACTCCGCCTGAAACCATGATGAATGGGATCGGAAAAAATGCAACTTCTCCAACAAGTCGCTAAGACACCTGCCCCACGGTGGGCGCCAACTGTCGTGGTTCTAAGCCTGACAGTAGAATGGGGGGTAGGTATGGAGAGGCAAGATCCTAGCTATGGAGTAGTTGTGTACGCAAGATGTTTACGAGTTCAGGCCCTTCTCGGAGAAAGTAACAGCCCTACGTCTCGGAGCCCGGAGGCGGTCGACTGTATTATGTGCGTATGAGTTACAGAGGTGCGAACCCTTGACACTGAGGAGGGGGTGGCTTATATAGAGTTTGCCAGACCCCTCCGGCCCTCAGTTATGCAGGGTTAAAGGTACATTAAGATAGGGGGTTACTGGTAACGCCCACATAAAGTGTTATGATGACCATAAAAGCTACTTAATGACTGGCCGTTTGTGTGCAGATTGTCTTTGGATCTCCTGGTGGTCGAGTGGTTGGCTTCATGGTCGAGTGTCTTCCAGTTGGTCGAGTGGAACTCTTCCAGGTCAACTGAAAGGTAGTTTCTTCTAGAGATGTCCTTGGGGAGGGTGTCTTGGACAGGTCCATGACCCTACCCTAGGTATATGACTTCATCACTCTGGCCAGGCTCAGCAGCATGAGCGGTAGTAGGGCGGATGCAATTTTTTACATCCGCGCCCTACGCGGTAGTACCGCTCCAGGTTTGCGGTACTACCGTGTCGGATTTTTGCACAGACCCCAACACAACGGAAGTTGCCATGGATATATTTTTATATGTCCGTGCCTGCCCAAATCTGGACTATCCCTGCCTTGCGGTAGTACCGCAAGGGGGAGCGGTAGTACCGCGCCAGCGGTTCTACCGCCCTCTGCGTCATCGCATCAGGGCTGCTTTAGACTCTGCTGCATGGGCGGTAGTACCGCGATGCCTTGCGATAGTACCGAATGCCCTAGCGGTAGTACCACGTCTCCGGTGCGGTAGTACCGTGCTTTGCAGACTAATTTGGTGGATAACGGTTGGATTTGTTCTTCCACTATATAAGGGGAGTCTTCTTCTCTGAGTTGACCACCTCTTCCCTCCCCAAGCTCCATTGTTGCTCCAAGCTCCATTTTCGCCTGATCTCTCTCCCTAGTCAATCAAACTTGTTGATTCTTTAGGGATTGGTTGAGAAGGCCCCGGTCTACACTTCCACCAAGAGAAATTTGATTCCCCCCATTAATCCTTTGCGGATCTTGTTACTCTTGGGTGTTTGAGCACCCTATACGGCTGAGGTCACAGCGGAGCTATATTCCATTGTGGTGAAGCTTCGTGGTGTCGTTGGGAGCCTCCAATTAAGTTGTGGAGATAGCCCCAACCTTGTTTGTAAAGGTCTGGTCGCGCCTCCAAGGGCACCATTAGTGGAATCACGGCATCTCGCATTGTGTGAGGGCGTGAGGAGAATACGGTGATCCTAGTGGCTTCTTGGGGAGCATTGTGCCTCCACACCGCTCCAACGAAGACGTACTTCCCCTCAAAAGGAAGGAACTTCGGTAACACATCCTCGTCTTACCGGCTCCACTCTTGGTTATCTCGTGCCTTTACTTTTGCAAGCTTATTTGTGTTATATCCCTTGCTTGCTTGTGTGCTTGTTGTTGTTGCATCATATAGGTTGCTCACCTAGTTGCATATCTAGACAACCTACTTTGATGCAAAGTTTAAATTGGTAAAGAAAAGCTAAAAATTGTTAGTTGCCTATTCACACCCCCCCCCCTCTAGTCAACTATATTGATCATTTCAGGAGCGTCAATTTATTTTGTTAGGATATGCTTTCTGTTATTTAGAATAATGTTTTGCACCTTTATTTTCAATAAAAATGTCAAGGATAGCCTTTCCCATGCTTATTTTGCAAGTATACATGTTGTTGTTTCAAAACAGAAAGTTTATCGCTGTTGCAAAAATTCCCTAGAAAAGTCAGAATATGATAAAATGTTGAAACTTTTTGCATATTGAGCTCTGATAAATTTTCTATAGTGTGGTAAATTTTCATAATTTTTGGAGTTAGGGAAGTATGATGAATCGTGCATTCTTTACAGACTATACTGTTTTGTCAGATTGCTGTTATGTTTGCATATGTTTGCTTGTTTAATGATTCTATTTGAGGATAGGAGTATTAAATATGCAGAGGCATTTAGTGTGCAATGTTAATTTTTGTGGTTTGCTAAAGTAGAGAATGATAAGGTTTTGCATTGGTTTATACTAACTTATCTCACGAGTTCTTGTTGAGTTTTGTGTGGATGAAGTTTTTGAGATTTAGGGAAACCGAGATATAAAAGGAATTAAGGAGACGCAAAATTTCAAGCTTGGGGATGCCCAAGGCACCCCAAGATTCAAGAAGTCTCAAGCATCTAAGTTTGGGGATGCCCTGGTAGGCATCCCACCTTTCTTCTTCAACAATTATCGGTTAGTATCGGTTGAGCCTACGTTTTTGCTTCTTCACATGAGTTGTGCTATCCTTGCAATGCCATTTTATTTTATTTTGCTTGTTGTTTGAATGAAGTACTTAAGATCTGAAATACTTAAATGAGAGAGAGTCCTCACATAGTTACATAATTATTCAACTACTCATTGATCTTCACTTATATCTTTTTAGAGTAGTTTGTCATTTACTCGTGTACTTCACTTATATCCTATGAGTAAATGGTTGAATGAGTTGAATATCATAGATCTGAAATTGTATATGTTTCATATGCTTATCCCATGGGGAGTAATGACATCACATATAAGAAGTAGAGGTGGTAAATTTATTGAAGGTTAGCAAACATTGTATTGGTCACTTGAACAATTCATGAAAGAATATTGAAGGAAGAGAGATTTCACATATAAATATACTATCTTGGACATCTTTTGTAATTGTGAGCACTCATTAAAATATGACATGCTAAAAGGTTGATGTTGGACAAGGAAGACAACTTAATGGGTTATGCTTTCCTATATCCGAAACGTTGTATTGTCTTGGATCATCCAACATGTTAAGCTTGCCTTTCCCTCTCATGCTAGCCAAATTTTTTGCACCAAGTAGAGATACTACTTGTGCTTCCAAACATTCCTTAACCCAGCTTTGCCATGAGAGTCCACCATACCTACCTATGGATTGAGTAAGATCCTTCAAGTAAGTTGTCACTGGTGCATGCAATAAAAATTGCTCTCTAATTATGTATGATCTATTAGTGCGAAGAAAATAAGCTTTATACGAACTTGTGATAGGGAAGAAATAAAAGCGTCGGACTGCATAATAAAGGTCTTTATCACAAGCGGCAATATAAAGTGACATTCTTTTGCATTAAGATTTTGTGCATCCAACCATAAAAGCGCATGACAACCTCTGCTTCCCTCTGCGAAGGGCCTATCTTTTGCTTTTATCTTCTACCCTTATACAAGAGTCATGGTGATCATCACCTTTCCTTTTTACACTTTTTCCTTTGGCAAGCACTTTGTGTTGGAGCGATCCAGATATATATATCCACTTGGATGTAGGTTTTCATAATTATTATTGTTGACATTACCCTTGAGGTAAAAGGTTGGGAGGCGAAACTATAAGCCCCTATCTTTCTCTGTGTCCGATTAAAACTTTGAACCCATAAATATCACATGAGTGTTAGCAATTGTGAAAGATTATATGATAGTTGAGTATGTGGAGTTTGCTGAATCAAAGCTCTTACATAGACCCTTCCTGAAAATAAGATGAATTGCAATTGTTTGATGACTAAGAGCATGGTTTGTTAGTTTTCGAGAAATTTTATGATCTATACTTTAACATGTGAATAGCTTGTTACTTGATCATGAGAATTTTTATGAGTTGAGCTACTGTTATGATATATAATGATGCTAGAAAAAGTGATTGGAACTATCATTGATCAAACTTATGCACTTGCCAGCATTCACACTTCATAAATTATTTCTTTTATCATTTACCTACTCGAGGACGAGCAGGAATTAAGCTTGGGGATGCTGATACGTCTCCAACGTACCTATAATTTATGAAGTATTCATGCCATGTTTACAATAGTTTTATATGATTTTGGTATGATTTGATTAGAACTAACCCGGACTGACGCTGCTTTCAGCAGAACTACCGTGGTGTTGTTTTTGTGCAGAAATAAAAGTTCTCGGAATGCGATGAAAATCAACGGAGGATTTTTCTGGAAAATATAAAAAATACTTGAACGAAGAGTTACCGGAGGGGAGGCCCGTGGGCCCCACGAGGGTGGAGGGTGCACCCACCCCCCTAGGGCGCGCCCTTGTGCCTCGTGGACTCTCGGTGGGGCCCCTGACTTGTTCTCGACGCCAACATCTCCTACAAATCCCCAAACTTCCAGAACATAACATAGATCAGGAGTTCTGCCGCCGCAAGCCTCTGTAGCCACCAAAAACCAATTGGGACCCTGTTCCGGCACCCTGCCAGAGGGGGGATCCATCACCAGTGGCCATCTTCATCATCCCGGCGCTCTCCATGACGAGGAGGGAGTAGTTCACCCTCGGGGCTGAGGGTATGTACCAGTAGCTATGTGTTTGATCTCTCTCTCGTGTTCTTGATATATGGCACGATCTTGATGTACCGCGAGCTTTGCTATTATAGTTGGATCTTATGATGTTTCTCCCCCTCTACTCTCTTGTAATGGATTGAGTTTTCCCTTTGAAGTTATCTTATCAGATTGAGTCTTTAAGGATTTGAGAACACTTGATGTATGTCTTGCATGTGCTTATCTGTGGTGACAATGGGATATTCACATGATCTACTTGATGTATGTTTTGGTGATCAACTTGCGGGTTCAGTGACCTTGTGAACTTGTGCATAGGGGTTGGCACACGTTTTCGTCTTGACTCTCCGGTAGAAACTTTGGGGCACTCTTTGAAGTTCTTTGTGTTGGTTGAATAGATTAATCTGAGATTATGTGATGCATATCGTATAATCATACCCACAGATACTTGAGGTGACATTGGAGTATCTAGGTGACATTAGGGTTTTGGTTGATTTGTGTCTTAAGGTGTTATTCTAGTACGAACTCTAGGATAGATCAAACGGAAAGAATAGCTTCATGTTATTTTACTACGGACTCTTGAATAGATCGATCAGAAAGGATAACTTTGAGATGGTTTCGTACCCTACAATAATCTCTTCGTTTGTTCTCCGCTATTAGTGCCTTTGGAGTGACTCTTTGTTGCATGTTGAGGGATAGTTATATGATCCAGTTATGTTATTATTGTTGAGAGAACTTGCACTAGTGAAAGTATGAACCCTAGGCCTTGTCTCCTAGCATTGCAATACCGTTTACGCTCACTTTTATCGCTTGTTACCTTGCTGTTTTTATATTTTCAGATTACAAATACCCATATCTACCATCCATATTGCACTTGTATCACCATCTCTTCGCCAAACTAGTGCACCTATACAACTTACCATTGTATTGGGTGTGTTGGGGACACAAGAGACTCTTTGTTATTTTGTTGCATAGTTGTTTGAGAGAGCATCCTATGCTTCCCACGATTGATAAACTTTAGGTCATCCACTTGAGGGAAATTTGCTACTGTCCTACAAACCTCTGCACTTGGAGGCCCAACAACGTCTATAAGAAGAAGGTTGTGTAGTAGACATCAGCGGTGCCGGAGCAGACCCCGCGTAGCCGACCCGTAAAAGTGTGTATTCACCGAATATCTTTTTTTACGGGTCCGTTTTGCGGGGTCTGAGTCTGACCTCGCCTCGCGCCGGCCTGCATATACTCTTTTTTACGAACTGCAAAAGACTTATGCGGGTCGGAATTTTGCGGGGTCTGCTAGAGATGCTCTAAGGACCCTACACAAATGCTATATGTAACAAATTAATTATTTTTATTCCTCAAACGTATGAGAAGCGCTTCTAGATTGGATACGGCGCCGAGGGGAGTACAATCACTTCCCAACCTTGTTTGTTCTAGGGTTCGCAACCTTCTTTATTTGTATGTAGTGCTATTTTTCCCTTGGATTATTTTGTGTGTATCTAGTTGCACTATCGTTACGTAATTGTACACATGTGTGTTAACGGAATCTGCCCTTAATAAAGATTTGGAGAAAATCCTTTCAACTTGTCTATGTGTACAACACTCTTTTCATATGGTTCGTTTATGATCATCATTTGCACAAATGAATTGTGGGGCATTTTTCCTTCTTGACAACCTGGTGTGCATCATAACCTGTTGCACTTTTTTTAAGTGTGCGAGTTGCACCTTAAACTGCCCACAAATGCGCTCTCAATGCCTCGTTGTTTCAAAAAATAAATTTGAGTCAAGAGAGTGTATCCTTCCTATGTTATTTTCATTTACTTTTTGGCCAGCCGGGTTGTGGGGGTAATATATTCTGGGTTGTTTAATTTGTTAATTGTTTTTAGAACTCATAACCGCATTTTCAACCTCACTGGGATTATTGTATTGTACTAACAACTTTGCGTACCTAGCTTCTTTTTTCTTATAGCATTGTCTTGTGTTGCCTAGTGTTGACTTGATCAAATGGCACTATGACAGTGACCCAACATGACAATCATTCACATATCGGTTAAAGAAGGTTGGCACAAGAATTTCCATGGGAATTGTTTGTGTGTCTTACTTGAGATGACGGCTGGAGTTTGATTGATTCAGCTGAATAAAAACAGGGGACTTTGAAACGTTGATCCATTCTGCCAGTGGGCTGGCAAAAGTAAAATACAGCTGAAGGAAAACTTATCCTGCTCACCAAGCTGCTCTTTAAAATGTGGTCTTTGGCAAAGTCTTCACTTCGTTTCTCTCCACATTTTCTTCTAAAAATCATTGATCATGCAATTATATACAGTTTTTTTGTAGGTTTCTAGTGGTCCAGGTTTACACTGAAAACTTTCTTTGTAAGGAAAATATTTATTCGGCGCGATTCCCAATGCTTCCAGTGCTTAGTTGACCAGCTTAAAAAACAGAAGAAAAAAAGGTGTGACCTTGAGTGAAAAGGACAGATGAATCAGCATCCTGGCCGTGGATCAAATGGACGGCTGTGATCATCACCAGCCTAGTTGACTCTGCTAAATTTTATTCTGGTAGTGCTCCACCTCTCGCTCTCGGCCTGAATATTATACCCCCGCCAATTACTTCCCGCACAAGTGAAGGTCCCAACGAGAGAGACTAACAATGTCGCATATGCTCTGGCCCATCCCTGTATAAAGTCGCCGCGAGATCCAGCAGAAACTTTTTCCTGCTCCGGCCGCCATTGCCGCGTTCTTGCTCACCTTGCAGAAGCTTCTGCGTGTGCTTGCATGGTGAAACTCTTCTCTTCTCTTCTCTCCATCTTTGAGCAAATCCATTTACATGCTCATCTTGTCGATGTTCATTCCAATCTAGAGTTCTAGACGAGCTCCTTGATTCCATTGCACCACCAAGATTCTTGGGTTCTTTGTTTGACCATGGAGGGGGTGGAGGAGGCCAACCGGGCGGCGGTGGTGAGCTGCAAGAGGCTGGTCGCCCGCCTCTCGCTGTCCGCCGGCGACCCGTTCCGGCTCGCCGCCGTCGCGGCCGAGACCGAGGAGGCCGTGTCCCGGTTCAGCAAGGTGGTTAACATCCTCGGCAACAGGGTCGGCCATGCGAGGGCGAGGGTCGGCCGGAGGAGCTCGCCGGCGGGCGACCCGATTGCGAGGTGCCTCCTCGAGTACCACCCTCCCCCGCCGGTGCCGTACTGCCCACCTGCCAGTGCCCAACAACTCCATGGGAGTAGCAGTAGCACTCCTGCGCCGCCGCCGACGCCCCTGAAGCAGATGCCGGTGCCGGTGGTGGCGGCGGCTCCTTGTGCCGCCGGCAACGGTAAGGTCGTTGCACCGGCGGACAGGGACATGTTCTTCCAGACGCCGCTCTTGGATTTGAGTGCGTGCAGCAGCGTTACTCCCGCCTCCATTGCCGCCGCGCAGATCAACGGCTCGAGAGTTTCCGCAGCTCCGGCGGCCAAGGCTACAGACGGGGACATGTTCTTCCAGACGCCGCTCCTGGATTTGAGTGGGTGCAGCGTTACTCCGGCCTCCATTGCCGCCGTGCAGATCAACGGCTCGAAAGTTTCCGCAGGTCCGGCGGCCAATCCTCCTACTCCCCCTCCACCTCCTCCTCAAATCCAATTCCATCATCCGATTCAGCAGCAGCCGCCGCAGAAGAGGTTGCCCGAGCAGCAGAGGCCGGCCAGCAGCGACAACAAGAGGTTCCACTTCGAGCCGAAGCCGGCGAGCGATAAGCCATTCCACATCGAGATCCCAGCGGCGAGGAGCGGCAAGGAGCCGGAGGTGATCACCTTCAGCTTCGACAACTCGGTGTGCACCTCGTCGGCGGCCACCTCCTTCTTCACCAACATGAGCAGCCAGCTGATCAGCATGTCGGAGACCTCCGCCTGCGCGCCGGCGTCCAGGAAGGCGGCGCACAAAGCCGACGACGACGGCAAATGCCACTGCCCGAAGAAAAAGTCAGTGCCGATCGATCACGCCATTTATTGTTTCAGCTAGCTTGGGTGGATTGGAATCGATATGTGGTTTCTTACAGTTAGTCATGTGTTGGTTTGCAGGAAGCCGAGGGAGAAGAGGGTGGTGAGGATGCCGGCGGTGAGCGACAAGGTGGCCGATATACCTTCGGACAGTTACTCGTGGAGGAAGTACGGGCAGAAACCCATCAAAGGATCTCCACACCCAAGGTAAATCTTGGTTAATTAGTTTAGCTCTCTCTCAAGTTCATTGTTATGCAATGTCGCCAAGTATTATCCTTGAGTGAAACAAACTTATTACTCCCTTCGTTCACTTTTATAAGTAGTTTCAGACAGCTGAAAATGAATTGATTTACATGTTGTCTGAAATCTCTTCAAGGACTTATAAAATTAAACAGAGGGAGTACTAAAAATGTCAGTAAGAAGTTGTGGACATGCACCGTAGCCGTGTCGATCTCAGCATTCATTGGGCGTGCAAGCATGCATTTGGTGCTGAGTGAGACATTACAATTGGATCAGGTGGTAACTTATTCAGGCGGGTATGAAATATGAACTTGTTGTTGGTTAATTGCAGGGGATACTACCGGTGCAGCAGCATCAAGGACTGCCCGGCGAGGAAGCACGTGGAGCGGTGTCGCGGCGACGCCGGGATGCTCATCGTCACCTACGAGAACGACCACAACCACGCGCAGCCGCTCGACCTCGCCACGTTCACCGCCAACTCCGAAGCCTGACCGAGACCGCCAGTGCCAGAAGATGATTAGAAGAACAACTCTGAATTTCAACCTGACCAAATCAGAACGCGGTTGAAATTTGTAAGAGGGAGGCGAAGATTTCGCCGGCGTCTTTTCCGCGATGTATAGCGTAAACTTTGATTGTCCGGGGTGCAAGCAACGCATTTACCTTTCGAATTATTTTGCCCATAAAATCTCTGTCTGTCAGTACGTAGTACTTTCTCAAATTTCCTTGTAGAAATACAAGCTTTACTAGCTTTGCTTGTGTTCAACTATGGTGCATAAATGGCTGGACGTTTTCCTCTCGTCCCTGGCGGCTGGAACCCTAGCCGCCGTCAGGGGAGGCCGATCTTCCAACGCCGCTCTCCGGCGGCTCTCCTCCGCCGGCGACCTCGATCGTTGGTGGTGAGGGGGGTCGCCGGATCCACGCGTGTGGATTGTTTTTACTCTCTCGTAGTCTAGGTTTTTAGGTTGTTCATCGTCTTTGCTTCGGCGGCGACGATGACAATACTGAATAAAGATTCTTCGGATCCTTCCCTGACGAGGCCATCGGTCCTATGGTTGGGGATGGATTTGGAAACCAGTCTGTTCAAGCAAGGAAGGCGTGACGGCGACGGCATCCTCGTGGTGGACCTGTGTCCTCAGGCTCCGCCGTTGCGACGGCGTTTACTCCAGCCTCGGCACAGAGCTTGGGAGGTAGTCCAGAAGCGGATGCAGATTGTGGTCTGCATCGACGACATCTAAAAGGCGGAGCATGTGCTGGGCTCATGGTTCGTGGATGGCAGATATGGTTTCCTCCTTCGGCGTTTTAGTCGTGGTGGGGGGACAGATCTGGAGTTCGATGGCGTGTCTGGGGTGTTGCCCCGGTCTGATTCGTTCAACGGTAAGGGCTTCACTTTTGGTGAGCCACTTTGGAGACCCGCAAAGCTGCATATCAGCGATGGAGCTGCGTCGAGCTCGGGTGAGGAGGTGATTCGTCATTCTTTTCTTCGGTGGCTGCTGTGGTGGTGCCGGAGGCAGGTGACGGACGTTGGTGTCAAGCTCAGAGATGTTCTACTATCTTTTCAGTTTTGTCATGTCGGTCTTTACGTGACTTGTACTTTGTTCTTCGTGATATGAATGAGACACGTATTACCATGCAAAAAAAACTATGGTGCATAAATCACAGTCCCAGTAATGTATTTTTTTTCTAGAATCCTCACAGACCAAGTATTTTCCAGCTTGTATACACATGAACGACTCTATCAATCAACAAAACCAAAAGCTTGCCTTGCCATTCACAGAAACTAAAAGTTCATCACAAATCATATTTTCATAGCTTTTTCCAGCTCGTCACGTGTCATTTGCCGAATGCTTAGTAGACGCTTACCATCTTGCTCTATCATCACAGAAACTAACTGAAAAATAACGCACGCAGTTGAGAGAGGCGATTCAGATGCAGGTTTCCCCCGTCATGTCATCTCCGGGCGACTAATATAACGTGGTGTTAAGCGTATCTTAGGCTGGTCATAGTGGGGAGTAACTTAGACTAGTGTCATATGCATGATACTAGTCTAAGTTACTACCTTCATAATACAAAGTAACATGATAGTAGTGTCATAGATGGCTTCATTTATTAGCTTGTAGACTCATCTTGTCTTGGGAAGCACTTCACATTAAATACTTGCCACATAAGCAAAAATTTCTTGAAGTGCGCTATGTTACTAGCTAAGTTACTTCCACTATGACTAGCCTTATGGAACTCGCTTGTGCGCATCAACGACAACGCACGCACGCACGCTTGAGAGATCAAGCCAATAAATGGGATGATTGCTTCAGATATATTCCAAAAACTGCCATGAACCAACCAGCTAGATAGATCATCATGATTGATATGGATTTTCCAGAGGGCATAGCTAGGATCATACGTACCGGCCTGCCAATCTTCCAAAATCCAGTCCAGTGGGATCCATGGCGATCTACCTGCTAAGCTGCTGCTTAAGCTAAGCCTAAGCCAACTGTAAACCACCCCAACAAGTGGCTGCAAAACATTGACCAAAACCTAGTTTAATCCACGCCTGGTGTCTCTCACCCTCCGCAGCTGAAGCATGCGGGTGCTAATCTAATCTGGAACCACATGAGGCGGAATCAAGAGAATCATGGTGGCATTAATTGCGAGCCACCCCCACGATTAGCGGCGCCAAGCATGTGCCGCAACTGTATGTCCAACGGTTATGTCCACCTGGCTTTGCCCTATTATTATCGCAAGTGTTATTACTACTAATTGAGGCACTTGATTATTTGGGGAGTGTCATGCGTGCGCATCAGATATCTTAAACCCAATCGCCTAGGATGAGGATAATGAATGTGCTTGATATCTCTATCCGGAATAGATATATCACATAAAATCGGAGATAGGATCATGTGTGTGCAGTATGTATTCTCTGTAGATACTGTCCAAAAAAAAGAGAGAGAAGGCAAATAATGCGTTTCATTTTAGGATGATATGCCGAATTTTAGAGGGGTGAGACACGGAGACCCGCTTTCACCTTTCCTTTTTAACATAACTGCCAACTGCTTGCAGCAAATGATTCAGTTGGGCCATAACTGCCAACTGCTTGCAGCAAATGATTCAGTTAGCCCAGTCAAGTGGTCAGATTGTGCGTCTGATACCCAACCAAATTGATAAGGGAGTTGTCATTTTTGCAATATTTTGATGATATTATCCTGTTCATCATGTTCATACAGGATGATCTGGATAGTGCTAGGAACCTCAAATTGTTGTTGTACTTCTTTGAACAGATTTTTTTTTTCGAACCGGGCATGACCCCTTTCCATTGCAAGCGAACGGAAATACAAAGTTCCGAGAAAACAACAGGAGAAAAGGGAAAGAGGTGCAGCGAGTTCGGGCATTGCCAAGAAACCCACTGCGTTCGCCCGACATCGAAACGAACGTCATGGGGCGAAAACCTGGCAACACCATAATCCCACAACCTGAAAATACTACAGTCTATTACAGCAGAAGCTCAACACATGAGCCAAATATGAAACGGGGAGCAACAGGAAACGCCAGCGGCAACTCTAAATGCAGGCGAGATTGTAAGATCATTCTCCCTCGATCGGCCTCCTCGCCGCCTCGCACATCTTTATCATGCTCATAGTGCTAGACCTGACCATTGCCGCCCCGCTGCGCAGCTCCTTGACTCCATCGCCTTGCTGAAGACCTGCCCAATACATCAAAAAGGAACACATGGAAAACACAATCTCAAACGGCGTCTTGATCTGCTTTTTTTCAAACGTGGCTCGATTTCGAGCCAGCCAAATAGCCCAGCAAACAGTCGCAAGGCCAACAGTATAGTATTTCTTCCCATAAGGAAGGAAAGTGTGACACCAGGAGAAGTATTGCCAGTAACTATTAGGACAGAGATCAGTCCCTAGTGCCATCCCAACGCAACGCCAGACCACTTTAGCCACCGGGCAAGTGAAAAACAAATGCCAGGAAGACTCAATATTGTCACAAAAGGAACATTTAGGATCCCCAGGCCATTTCCTCTCTTTCATAACTTGCCTAGTCAGAACAGCATCCTGAGATAGCTGCCACAGGAAAATTTTGATCTTGAGGGGGATCTTGGCCTTCCAAACCCATCTATAGTGGCAGCCACTAAGGGGGTTTTCTTGCCATTTGTACATAGATTTGGTAGAAAATCTACCATTTCCATTGAGCCCTCAGTACACTTGATCCCCCCCTACTCCCAAATGAATACTGTCAATATAACTTCTCATATCTTCCCATTGCCTCTGAAGATCAGGGGTCAGCCTCCTTCTAAAGAAGGTGTTGGGAGTCACAGATTTGACATTTGCAACAGTACAGTCCTGCTCAGTGCAAATGTCAAACAGCAGGAGATAACCGTCCTGGAACGGCCTATGCCCATTGATGGAGTCTTTCCACACTCAGTTATCTCTCCCGAATTAGTTTTGATTTTCCTAACAGCCATATATAGGGTCTTAACTTTCAGAAGGGCTTTCCAGCACGGAGAATCATTAAACCTGGATTCAACCGTAGCCACAGATCTATTTCTCAAGTATCGAGCACGCACAATTTTCTGCCAAAGGCCATTTTGGGTCTCAAGTTTCCACCACCATTTGACCGTCAAGCTAATGTTTTATTTTCGAAGATCTTTAACTCCCAGGCCACCTTTATCACGAGATCTACATATTCTGCCCCATTTGACCAAATGATATCTCCTTTTCTTGTTACAACCTTGCCAAAAGAACTTCCTTCTATCTTTATCAAGCTTTTCAATGAAAGTTTTGCTCATAAGCCACATAGACATATGATACAAGGATATTTGGGTGACAACTGAATCCAACAAAGTCAGTCTGCCCCCCATGGATGCAGCATTACTAAGGATGGCAATTTTACCCATGGGTACGGGTACCCGCGGTTACCGTACCCATATGGGCAGGGTATGGGCACACTTTTATACCCATGGGTAGTACCCATACCCTACCCGTTAAGTCATGGGTAGGGTACGGGTATAATCTTGTACCCGCGGGTATACCCATACCCCGCCCACTTGTGAACTAATATTAAGTTGTCGTCAATTAATCATTAATTTTTCATGTGACTTTTCTACTCCTATTGACTTATGAGTATGTTGTACTCATCTACCTGTTATTGAGCTAAGATAATTGTTTTTTGTCAAATGTGCTATCAATGAGTGTAAAAATGTGAACAACTGTGTGCTATTTGTTCTACCAGCTGGGTACCCAACGGGTACGGGTACCCGTCGGGTATGGGTATGGGTAAAGTTTCATACCCATGGGTACGGGTATAGGTAGAATTTTGTACCCACTGACTATACGGGTATGGTTATGGTATTGCTCTACCCTGCCCATACCCTACCCATTGCCATCCTTAAGCATTACCGATCCAAGCCTCAAATCTTTTAAGGTACTTGGCCACTATGAACTCCCAGTCAGAATCTCTAAGGGTGGAATAACTAACAAGCATACCGAGGTATTTGATGGGGAAGCTACCCACGTCACAGTTAAACAACTCAGCATAGTAATTCAGTGTGCTCTCATCGCCTCCCACAGTAAAAATCTCACTTTTCTGATAGTTCACTTTAAGTCCAGACATAAGCTCGAAGATGTACAGCAGTAACTTCAGGTTTACTGCCTTATCAACATCGTGTTCCAGGCAGATAATAGTGTCGTCAGCATATTGGAGTACCGCAACTCCATTAGGGATGAGGTCTGAAGCCAAACCCACCAGCAAGTTATTGTTTTGGGCATTGGTGATCATCTTTGCAAGACAATCAGCAGCTAGATTGAACAGGAAAGGGGAGTGGGGATCCCCCTGTCGCACACCCTTAGCGCTCTGAAAGTAGGGACCAACCTGATTATTAAGTTTGATACTCACTGTACCATTGTGCAGGATCTGTTTGATCCAGTTGCACCATGTGTCACTGAAACCTCGAAGCTTGTGACAATCTAACAAAAAATCCCAATTCACCTTATCATACGCTTTCTCAAAGTCAAGTTTCAGGACGACCCCCACCCTCTTTTTCACATGGGTATAATTCAGAATCTCATGCAGCGACAACACCCCGTCCATGATGCTTCTTCCCTTGATAAAAGCATTTTGGGTCGAGCTAATGAGCTTATCAGCGTATCTCTCCACTCGCCGATCCAAAACTTTAGTAATAAGTTTGTATGGACATCTCAGGAGACAGATAGGCCTAAATAGTTGAATTTTATCCGCGCCCGCAGATTTGGGCAAAAGGGTGATCACCCCATAGTTCAGACGTTGGACATCTAAAGTCCCATTATGAAAGCTCGCAAACAACCTCATAAGGTCCTCTTTAACAATATCCCAGCACACCTGATAGAATTCAACAGGAATGTTGTCAGGGCCAGGGGCTCTATTATGTGCCATAGAGAACAGCGCCTCCTTGATCTCATCCTCCGTGAACTCACGACACAAATCAGCATTGTCATTAGCATTAAGTTTTTCCTCATCAGACCATGTGTCAGGGTCAAGGTGGAACAAATTACCGGACCCAGGTCCGAACAAACTCTTGTAGTATTCTGACATGTTGATGATAAAGGGCAGAGTTATGCTGACATGTTTTATTGCAAACTAGGGGCCTGACATGTTGTACTTCTTTGAACAGATGTCAGGTTTGAAAATCAATTTCTAGAAAAGTGGAGTCCTGATGGTGCTACAGGATGATGATAGAAGGGCAGAGTTATGCTGACAGTCCTAGGGGCCTGGCCTATCAAATATCTAGGGGTTACTGCTTGTGGGAGTAGACTACATGTTGCTGACTGGATTCTTGCTAAAGAGAAAATTGTAAACAGAATGGAGGGCTGGTAAGCTGGAAACTTGTCCCTTGGTGGCAAGGTGACTAAAATCAAAACTTGTTTAACCAGCATTCCAGTTTACCATTTCTTCATGTATAGATTCCCTAAGACAAATATAGGGAGGGTGGAAAAATCTATTAGAAGGGTTTTTTGACAAGAGAAAAACAATAAGAGCAAATGTCGCTGGGTGAGAAGGCATGTTATTTGTATGCCTAAATGGTGATGGAATCTGGAGAATAAAGAAGGCATGTGGCAGAATTTAGTTAAAAGGAAATACAGTGTGAATTACAATTGCTAATGCTGGGTTGATTTGATCAAAGTAAAACACATAACGTAGAATGATGATTGTGGGTACGACTGGTGTGCTTCCCTGGGCTTTTCAAAATTTGTAATGAGGTCTCTGGCGCTGTCAAACAGATGGGAACTGACAGTTGACATTTGGGAGATGGCCAACTAAAGACAGTTGGCAAAATTTAGAAGGAAAGCCGCTAGGATTACAATGACTGAGGCCAAGGATAAACCACATGAAAATGGTCCATAATGGATTATAATCTGTCTAATGCGGTCCTGATCGATCCCAATAGCACGCCTAATTTTACTGTCAAATTTATGAAAATTTTGGACTGGTGACCCTAATTATGGCTATATGGTCTTTTGGAAGCTTCGGATTAGGCGCTTTTTATGCGTTACTGGGCAGATCTTCAAAATGCAGAAGATCATGAAGCATTCAAAATGATAAAAGATTATGAACTGCCAGAACAAAGAGCGGCTGCTAACCAATTGTGCCGACTGCCTAGTAGGACAACGTGCCTGTATAACACAACCCACAGCTTGACAAGCCAATATTGACCATTCTATCATCCCAAGCACCGTTCACAGCCTGATAAAACGATACTCCACCTAACGTAAAAGCAATCTGATCAAAATTTAGAAGAGCACACAAATCGGAACATATGACAACTGCCAAAGGAGATAAACATGTTCGATCTTCCTTAACGATAACTTCAAAATCTGGAACAGGATCAGTTCAGGGTTCAAAGGGTGCTGCTCCACCACTAGACTCACAGTCGGTATATCAGGCGCTACATTTGACTACGATAAGAACACTGGATTCCAGACACCACAGACAATTTCCCTGACCATATTCTCACTTGAGAGGAATGAACCTTGACGAGTGGGTAGCACCGATACCAGGCCTCCCGTGCTTCACCGGCTTGTACGACAGGGAGAACTCTGCCAGGTAGTGCCCGATCATCTCCGGCTTGATCTCCACCTGGTTGAAGCACTTGCCATTGTAGATGCCCACAATGCTTCCGATCATCTCAGGCATGATGATCATGTTGCGGAGGTGGGTCCTCACTTGCTCAGGCTTCTCACCAGCAGGGGCTTCACTTTTCTGTTTACAGGACAGACTATGAGTGAGTTGCTGAGATGAAACATAGAAAATGTATGTGCAAAGTAAATAGAAGTAGAAGCTGTAGCAAGAGACTTAGGTTCACAACAGAAAGTAACTAACAAAAAAAACTCAAGTGATTCCCCAGTAGTATCAATGCTACATACTTTTGACACTTGAATGAGCTAAAAACAGGCGATGAGCAAATTACAGACACAGGGAAACACACATCAGAGCGGCTAGTGGATTAAATAGTAGCAGCATAGCACAAAGACTGAACTTTCTCCTTAAGCATTAAGAAATATTACTTCTGAATTAGGAAGAAATTGCATATCTTGTAGTGCAAAATTAGCTGGTTTAAATGGATCATATCCTACAGAGCTGAGCTATATCATTGACAGACTCAGCTCTGTGACTCGGTCATAAAGAGTAGAAACAGACCATACCATGAAGTTAAAATAGAATATACAATGTATATACATATTCCAGTGGAAAATCAAAGAAACAATTGGTAAAAATCAGCATCCAAAGTGCTTACAATGCCACGCCTACAAAAACAAGACAGGACAAATGCTGTAATTCTAATGCAGCAATAAAACAAGCTGAAATTCCGAAATCCAGAAGCTGTGAATAACAAACAAATCTACCATTTATGATCAATCCAACAAACAAAACAAAATAGCATCGGCCAATTGGTACGAATGATGGTTGCACAAAACCAAGCTAGTTCACAACGAGGACTACACCACTATCATGTAAACTAGAGAACTAATTTCACAGCAGGACACTAAATCCTTAACTTAAGGTCTCAGTCGCCATTCCGAAATTACAAGGTTGCCAGCAATTAATAGCAGAGCAGGAGCAAATCAGATCTATACAAAGCTAAGCAGTTCACTATTTGGGCATTCAACTACAAACAAGTGTATTAAACGAACGATCACTCACCGCCTTGCGCAGCTTCTTGACGAGCGCCATCGGCTTCCTCTTCAGCCCCCTCGAGAACCTAACCAATCCCAACACAAATCGATTAAACAAGCCGGATCACACCAAAGACAACCTCAGCCAGCCACAGTTGCAGATCCGCAGCGCAAAGGAGAGTGCGCGTTACCTTCTGCGGGGGCGCGCGGGGAAGAGCTGGACGAGGTCCTCGGTGGACATGTCCAGGAGAGCGTCGAGGTCCACGCCACGGTAGCTGAACTTGCGGAACGTCCTCTTCTTGGGACCGGCGGCCGCCACCTCGGGATCGACATCGACGTCCGCCTGCGACGAGAAAACAGCGCGCGCGTCAGAGGGGTAGGGACGGGCTACGGGACCGGGGGGATAGTGTTTCGGAGAGGCGCTCACCATGGTTGAAGGGAAGGCTGGAGCTCGAGCCGGTGGAAGGCGGCGGCGCTGCTTGCAGGACGAAGAGGCGGAGGAGGCGGCGGCGGCTAGGGTTTGGATGTGGGCGCTCCCGGGAGAGAATATATAGTGGTGGTCGTGTGTCACGCGGTGAGCCCATGTGTGCTGGCATTTGATGGTTTTTCGGCTGCAGGCCCGGCCCGTGAATACATTTGAGACGGCCTTCTGTGTGAAGCGGCTCGCAGTGGGCTTAGAGACCACTTTTAGCCCGTTTTGTATTGCAAATGGATTATTTTCATCGACAGCTCCCTATGGCCATGGCACAGCCCACTAACTCGTTATGTTTTATTTTATTGTAAATCGAGAAAAATTTGCTTGTTTAACAGGTTTCTAAAAATTATTGTAAACATTTAGTTTCAAAATGGAAAAATATTTAAAAACTAAAATTATTCCTTTACATCAATATAATCTTTTGTAAGCATGAAATAAAATGGTCATCTTGCATTCAAAAATTATTCTTGTATGAAAATATTATATTCATGTACTTAAAAATGTAAACATATTTTTTACAAACATATTAAAATTTTCCATGGGCATCTGGATATATGTTCATATATTTAGAAAAACACAAGGCAAGAAGAAGTAAAACATAAACATAAATTAAAAATTTAGCAAAGTAAAATGAACAAATAAGAATATTATAAAAAATTAGAGAAAATGTGGGAGAAAATGGAAGGAAATGGGAAAAAATAATAAGAAAAAATAAATAAAAGAGGAAGAAAGAAAGAAAGGGGAGAAGGAAATGGGCCAAGCCCGTGACGGTGAGGGTGTATCTGTTTCGTGATTGCTATTTAACTACTTACTAGCTTAATGCATGGCCGTGGGTTGCCAGGATGGAAAGTAAATCATAGCGATTTAATCCTACATCAAGAAATTCTCTCATCTTTCTAAGCACACATTCTCTATGTTGGAAACGAAATTATCTCGGGTTGTCTTGGAAGCAAACTCGTTGCCAAAGAAAAGCAAATTATTCTAGGTAGGATGCAAGATGAACTAGAAATAAAGTTCACCACAGTTGGAAACAAATTATGTTCATACGAAAGCAAATTGCATGGCAATTAATGGAAGCAATTGCCATGGCTTGTTTCTAGAAAAACATGCTTCCAACAAAAACAATGCTTCTGTCCAATGGGAGCATGAATATTTTTCTTTCCAATGGAGGCAGCATCATGGTAGTTTGAAACAACATAGTATCATAAGACACAAAGATCCTATACCATCGAAACAAACATCAATAATCATGTAAGCTAATTCTCCAATAGATGGAAACTTACTTCATCACGTCAGACAAAAGATCTGTATTAAAGCAATTTTCAGTTTCATTGAACAAACTTGAATAACTTTGGAAGGATATTTTGCTTCTTAAGGCGACAAACTGTATGTCGTGGAATGCAAATTTTCTAGAGTTAGTAGTTTCTTACCATCTGAAATTAACGTGCTAAATATCTGGAAAAGATGAATTAGTTTCATAAATATTTGTTGTGTTTATTAGCAAATCTCGCGTAATCAGCTTATCTAGTTTCAACCTGTGTAATCAGCTTATCTACTTCCAATCTGGGAAACTGTCTGCCAAAGGTGCTCATCCAGCCACACCATGCGGGGGCTTCCATCCAACAAACCACCCATCTAGCCTTTGCTTCCAACGGTCTGTGACTTACCTAAAATGGAGGTTGGAGGGAATACGAATATAGATGATGTGTCAACCTATGATCACCACCACAACCTCTCCTTTAATAGTAAAGAAGAGAGGTGCTCATCCAGCGACACCATTCCGGGCTTCCATCCAACGAACCACCCATCTAGGCTTTCATCCAATAGTGTACGACTGGTCTGATGCCAGTGGTGCCCGGAAGAAAATGGAGGTTGGAGGGAATATGAATACCATACGATGTGCCAACCTACGATCACCACCGCAGACTCCACTTTAATAGTAGTATGGAAGATTATCTTGACCTTGTTGTTTGAACTCCAATCGAGAGGTGTGCTTAGTGGCAAGTTTTCGCTTGAGAAGGTAACCAAAGGAGTTAATGGTAATGAATCTTCTCCCTCAAGTAGCATTGTAACATATAAATAGTTTACATGTGTCCGAGACAAATCTAGTGCAGATGTCAACGACGATAGTCTTACTAGTTCTTCTCTACTTCTCTATTTATTACTTTAAAAGAACCTCACGTTCCATATTTCACTTTTTCTCGGCACCACTCCTTCATCCAACCTCTACTTACATTACCTTCAGCTTCCACCGGTTTTTTATCCCTACTAATATTCTTTAATAACATTTTTTAATCTAATCGGTCTAATCAGATTAATATCTGGTAACGCAATAAATTCATGGGAAGGAATTAATCATGATCGGTAATTATTTGGTAACAAAATAAATTCAAATTCATTAGAAGGAATCAATCATGATGATTAGTTATTTGATACCACAATAAATTCACCGAAAAAAACAATCACAATCGGTCATCATTTCTTTTCCCCATTGCAACACATGGGCAATCGCCTAGTAGAAAGTATGAGTAGATGATGATAGATAAAATGTATTTATATTTTAAAATAATTAATAACTGGAATAAATTAACAAGTAAATGATGTTTTGAAGGTCGTCTTATAGAGTATTCGGACCGGATTTTTTAGGTTTTGAAGTTGAGCATCCCATGGACATCACCTTTGCTCCTTCTTCTCTTCTGCAAGTAGATCCTTGCCAACCTTGATCTCATCATGGCCTTCCCGGTGTTCTTGATTATATCTCCTTGAGTTTGTAGGATACACCTTTGCTCCTTTGCAAGCATAAACCTCTCCATCTTGAGCTTCATCTCTAGCTCTTCCTTCGCCTTCTCAATTTTTCCAGCATCCATTGCTTTCTGGTAGTCCACCTTGCCAACCCCGTCATGTCAATCAAAAAGCTCGGTAAGATCAACCGCCATTTTTCGATAGGGCTTGCAGAGATGCTCATTCTCCTTCAAATTAGCTAGTTCTGTGTCATAGGCCTACTTGGCTATCACCTTGCCAGAGTTTTGCTCATGAAACATGTCTCGTGGCTTGGTCAAGCAGTTATGTAGTATGACAAGCTAAGTCCCATCAACCCACTGGACTACTCCATAGTTTACGCCTCCCTGTCAAAGTAAACTAAATGTAAGAATTCTTGACATTCATAACTAATTCAACAATTGCAAAACTAGCAGATAAGAAAAACTTAATTCAAAGTATAGAGCCTATGGCCATTTCATGTGCTAGCCTTTGCAAAACTAACATCAAATATTTACATTGCAATTTCCATATCTAAGCACACAACAATTCATCTACTAGGCATTGTACCGGTACTGGCTACATAAGTTAGAGTGTCAATTATCAAGTTTATGATCAGTTAGAGTATTAATTAGCTACATAAATTAGAGTGTCAATTAACAAGTTAATGGTCAGTGACCAACTCAGCACCAACATAAAATATTCTCAATTATGCAGTGAATCTATAACTATCACCACCTCATCTGCTCCACTATACTCTAAAATTTCAGATATACATGCTACCTAGGTACAGTGAAATATTATAATTCATCAGCTGGTTACTCACCCGCACAAAAGTACCCAAAGAATCTCCTTCCAGTATCAATTCCTTCAAAAGCAACACATTTCTTCGGCCTAAGCTTGTGCATCATGCACTTGGCACATCATCCACCACAACATCACAGTAGAGTGGCTCGGGAATGATGCGAGGGGTGCCCTAATGTTGGGGAACGTAGCATGCAATTTCAAAAAAATTCCTACGATCATGCAAGGTCTATCTAGGAGATGCATAGCAAGGAGAGGGGGAGAGTGTGTCCATGTACCCTCATAGACCAAAAGAGGAAGCATTAGTTTAACGCGGTTGATGTAGTCGAACGTCTTCGCGATCCAACCGATCAAGTACCGAACGTCGTCACCTCCGAGTTCACACGTTCACTCGATGGCGTCCCTCGAACTCTTGATCCGACAAAGTGTCGAGGAGAGTTTAGTTAGCACGACGGTGTGGTGACGGTGATGGTGATGTGATCCGCGCAGGGCTTCGCCTAAGCACTACGACAATATGACCGGAGGAGTAAACGGTGGAAGGGGGCACCGCACACGGCTAAGAAACAATTGATGTGCTTTGGGGTGCCCCCTGCCCCCGTATATAAAGGAGGAGAGGGAGGAGGCCGACCCTAGGGGGCGCGCCAAGTGGGGGGGAAACCCACTAGGACTCCTAGACCTAGTCGGGCCCCCTTCCTTCTTACGGAGGGGGAAAGGGGAAAGGAGAGGGAGAGGGAGAAGGAAAGGGGGGCTGCGCCTGATACGTCTCCAACGTATCTATAATTTTTGATTGCTCCATGCTATATTATCTATTGTTTTGGACTATATTGGGCTTTATTTTCCACTTTTATATTACTTTTGGGACTAACCTATTAGCAGGAGGCCCAGCCAGTTCTTGTTTTTCCCTATTTGATGTTTGAAGAAGCGGAATATCAAGCGAGTCCAAGCGGAATGAAATCTTGAGAGCGTGATTTTCTCATCGAGATAAGATCCGGAGACTTGGACCCTCGATCAAGAAAGGAGGAGGCGGCCACGAGGTGGGCGCCCCCTCTAGGGTGCCCCCCGCCTCGTGGGCCCCAAGCTCCACCGGCGTACTCCTTCCTCCTATATATACCTCACGCCCCAACAGATCGAATCTGAAGCCAAAAACTTAATTCCACTTGCCGCAACTTTACGTATCCACGAGATCCCATCTTGGGGCTGGCGGAGCTCCATGGGAAGGGAATCCACCATGGAGGGCTTCTACATCATCATCATAGCCTCTCGATGAAGTGTGAGTA
Source organism: Aegilops longissima (assembly GCA_021605205.1). Lineage (NCBI taxonomy): Eukaryota > Viridiplantae > Streptophyta > Magnoliopsida > Poales > Poaceae > Aegilops > Aegilops longissima. Next base: position 651,431,258 of record CM038680.1, read on the forward strand.
GTTTACTTCAGACCTTGGGTCCATAGTTAGTAGCTAGATGGCTTCTTCTCTCTTTTGGATCTCAATACAATGTTCTCCCCTCTCTCGTGGAGATTGAGGAGTCCTAGATTAGGGGTATCCGGACGGCGGACCAGTATACATCGTCCGGACTATTGAAGCGTGAAGATACAAGACTCAAGACTTGACCCGTGTCCGGATGGGACTTTCCTTGGCGTGGAAGGCAAGCTTGGCGATCCGGATATTATATTTCCTTCCTTGTAACCGACTCCATGTAAACCCTAGCCCTCTCCGGTGTCTATATAAACCGGAGAGGTTGGTGCTAGAAGGCCGATCACAATTACAATCATACCATCATAGGCTAGCTTCTAGGGTTTAGCCTCTCGATCTCGTGGTAGATCTACTCTTGTACTACCCATATCTTCAATATTAATCAAGCGGGAAGTAGGGTTTTACCTCCATCGGCGAGGCCGAACACAGGTAAACATCTGTGTCCCCGCTTCCTGTTACCATCGACCTTGGCCTTACAGATCGGGACCCCTACCGAGATCCGCGGTTTGACACCGACATTGGTGCTTTCATTGAGAGTTCCTGCGTAGCCGTCGTTGCGAGGCTCGATGGCTCTTTCAACCACCGTCAACAACACGGTCCCGGGTGAGACCTTTCTCCCCGGACAAATCTTCGTGTCCGGCGGCCTCGTCCTGCGGGCCAATTCACTTAGCCATCGGGAGCGGATCGATAGCCACGCCCCTAGCCACCGGATCAAGGTGGAAACACAAGCGCACAGCGGACATCCGCGAGGCTGGATCTTGACGGATTTGGGCCTATGCCGGGAGCACCGACGATCCACGGCGAGCACGGCTTAGAACTGCTTTCGGACAAAGCTCGAGTGTCACCCAGCGTAGTCTCGGACCTAAATCCGGAGCGAGCTCGTTGCCCAGGGCGAAGGCTGGACCCGCCCATGGTCGCACACTCATCGGCGTTGGGCCGAACATGGGCCTTACATCTGTGGTGGCCTGTGAATCCGGACCCCTGGATCCGTATCTGGATGTTGGTTCCGGACCGCGCACTCCCGATCCAGTCGAGCCAGGTTGGGCTCCGGTAATGGAGTTCACCGCTGCGGATATCTTCGGCACTCGCCCTTGGCGACATCTTTGAACTCATTAAAATCTCTCTCTTTGTCGGGAGGCTCTTGGCGAACTATGTCGGCTTCGAGTGGGAAGCAGGCGATGAAGGAATTCCTTGCCCACCCACCACCCACTTCATTGCCACAACCGATAATTTAACCGGCGTACTGGACTTCAACTCTGAAGACATCGACAGAACAGATGATGATGCAAGAGAAGAACATGAAGCACCGCTCACTGGGTGGTGGACAGCCGCCTATCCCTATGATATATATATGGCGGACACTCCGATGGAAACCAATGGCAATGAGACAGCAAAACATCGGCGTCGTCGGCGCCGCTCCAAGCCCCGCCACAGCAATACCGGCCCAGAAGACGAAAACAATCCGGCTGGCGCCGAAGATGAATATAACCCTAGTCGGCCTGCCTTTCAGAAGGTCGGACTGGCCATTGTGGTATACTTGGAGAGGGACAACTATACGCCCCCCTCCGAGGATGTGGCAAGCCTCGGCAATGACGAATTCGGCGTGCCTGAAGATCCAGTGGAATAAGCTCGCTTCGAGCGACGGCTCATGGCCACGGCAAAGAGCCCGCAAAGGAAGCAACGGCAGCTTAAAGTGACCAAGATTTCTTGGCGTCTGGATGGACCAAGGTCACAGCCACGAAAGATACGGACCCGACTGCCCGACAAAAGGCATCAGGGCACAACCGGCCACCCCAACCTAAGCAGGAGAACCCAAGGCACATGCCCCGACATCAACACACCACTACGGTCCAAAACAATACGAAGGACACAAAAAAGAAGCATCCTCCAGCCTCGGCGCAATGGTCATAAGCGTCAAGTCAGGAAAGCTGGTGCTAATTCCAGCAACTCCCAGTCGGGTCAGCAGACAAATAACAGCTCAGACCTATCCGGCCCGAGCCACACACTCGATCAACCATGTGAAATTCATGGTACTCCTAGAAGGACGGCAAAGCATACCAATAGAGAATGCCGGATCCTCAAAACAAAGCGGCTGGTCGCGTGCCAGAAACAATGAAGGGAGGCGTCTGGTCAAGAGCCCCCCTCCCATAGCATAAAAGTACGGCCGATCGCCCCCGACCGCATTAACCACAACAACTCAATTGCAGTACCTCTGGACATAGCAAACCAGGGGCTCCATAAAACATAAAACCCCCGCAGGTGTGAAATCACAAACAACATCTCCTAAAAGATGCTAGGGGCAAAGGCCAAGTTTTACTGGCCCACCACTCTAAACGGTTGTCTTTGGATCACCGAAAAATGCTACGCCAAAGAATAAATCTTCGGCACCTTCCCACCATGTGGTAATTTACCGTATGCTAACGGGATGAACCACGTTGACTAGATTCCACATGGTAACTCACTCAGGCCAACACCATGTGATTCAATCACACCTATGGGCAAGGCCGAACCCCATCCTCGGGCGGAAATCATCAGCCGCGGAGTGGCGAGTCATGCATGCCTATCAATATTTTGATATGATAGCCAACCATCCGGACACCAAGCGAGGAGTCCGCTACCCAACAGTATAACGGCTTGGGTTTACGAGGTCGATCAGAGCCCTCGGACCAACCACAAGAGGGCGCTCGGCTACCTCCGAGTATTTGCCTTTACAAACTAACTTTGACGCAGAACAGGATCGATGACGTGGAAATGGCCAGGACACACAAGGAGGCCCCTAATAGAAGGCAGTCCGGACTCACTCTTGATCCACTGACAACTCCCTCCAGTCCGGCCATCACAGGTCCGCCCAAAAATACCTCTTTTCATAATCATACATCTTACTCATATGCATAGACATATCATCTTACTACAATGCGTAGACTTAAATAACACTTACTGGCCGTCGCTTTTCATCGACATCTCGTGTTACGCCCGATTATGCCATGGGCTTTACAGTACAACAATAAAGTCCGACCACCTTCTCGGTCGTTCGGCACCCCGAACTTATAGCACTATATGCATCAGCTCCGAATCATGTCTTGGGTCATTTGTTGGGTTTGCCCGGCTCCCTTGTTTTGGTACCTTACGTTCCGTTATATCGGCTAAGGTAGCGCAGGAGAACTCTGCGATTGTGTCCGGATCTGCGGACGAGCACCTCGATGAAAGCGAAAACCATTGTCATGATCTGACGAGCTGGTCAGCTATTCGAGAGGTTGTAAAATCCTTAAAGATTTATTCCGCTGGCGCCATTATAAATGCAGAGTCGACGGACGATCTTACGATCGGCGCCAATAGAGCCCCTAGTGCGGCCTTAGAACACTAGGGGTTGCGCCGACCATACTCAATTCCTATGGCTAAGTGAGAGTAATAAAGCCTTATAGTCCGATTGCACGGTTCGTGATGAAAGCGCCTCGTAAAAGGACCCAACTATGGGATAAAGAGCGTTGAGATATATCCGAACACCCGTATTCTCTTACATGGGGGCGAAGCGACGGTGGCCAACTCTCGGGATTTACATACAATAAACAGCCGCTGCAGGGCGAACATATGTTCAAACAAAGCAGGCAATATATAATAAAATGCCATTATCCCATATTACAAAAGCGGCATGCATGCCTCGGGAAATATAATGTCTTTGGTACATTTTTCCGCCGTAAAGTAACTCCTTCAATACACCTTCATAGTGCAGTTCGGGCTTGCGATGCTCTTTACCCTCTGGCGGCCCCTCGGTCATCGACTTCTCGCGTCAAGCTTCCCCAATGCAGTTTTGCGGGCAAAGCGCCATCTGCGCGCCCTCTATGCGGACCGATCGCTAATGGCATCAAGCCAGGACAAGCGCTCACAATCCGCTTCACGAGCACAAATAATGCTCGGAATTGGCTCCGTCGGCCACAACGGACAACCAAGTCCTTCATGTCTGGTTCGGCCGCTGGTGCGATTCGACCAGCTGCTTGGTGATCGATAAAGGGCACCGGATAGTTGATGCCAAATCTGCGACCAGAAATCCCTCTCCATGAACTTCTTTTCCTTGGTTCGGTAGAATTGGTGACATCGATATGCTGCGAGGAAGATCATAAGCCCTGGAAAAATAAGAATTCAGCTTGCTGCTAGAATTCTTCCATTATCATGAACAAATGGCTAAGAATACAAAAGGCCTTACCAGCCGCAACTTTCCGGGCCTCTTGAATGTACCGTACAGCACCTCGGGCTTCTTCTCGAGCATCTTCCGCGGCTTGGAGCGCTTGGGCGAGTTCGGATTCCTTCCATATTAGACTCTGCTCAAAGCCCTCGCTTTTCTTCACAGCCTCCTGGAGCTCCCGCTCATTGTGACAACCACAGCCTCGTGTTTTTCACGAAGTGCCTATTCGGCACGACGACCTTCTCGTTAGCATCATCCACAGCCTTCTTGAGTGCCTCATATTCGGCACTCGCTCCTAGGGCATACAACACAAATACTTTTCAATAAGCACAATTACTTATCCATGCCTAATGCAAGACAATGTTTCAACATACCTTGCTTCTCTTCTAATTGCTTCCTCATGCGGCCAAGTTCTTCCTCGGCCCTTTCCAGGCTCCGCTTCAGTTCGGGCACTTCCGCATTATGAGCGGCCGTCTTCTCCGCAGACGCATGTGTTCAAACAAAGAGGTACACGTCATTAACATAAGTTCCCACGACAACAGAGGATTTGATCCCCTGCCCGGCTCCCTTTCTCTCGTCGGACGGTGTATCGGGGCTACTACTCATATTATGCGATTCCTCAAAGGTTTCTTAGAAACATACCTCAAAGGCCTTTATAAGGCCAAGGCGAGGACTTCGTTCAGCCCGCTCTCGTGGATGAATCTTTTCAACCACCGCACCCATAAGGGTCCGATGTTCATCGATGATAGGCGCGTTCTTTAGCGCTGTCGATGAACCGCCTAACAACTCTGCTTGAGCAGAGGTTGCGGTGGAGTAGGCGAGCCTCCACCGTTGAAGGTGGCTGCTTTCGCCCGATCAAGGAGCCTTAGAAGTCTCTGGACCTTGTCCGGTTTGTGGGCGAACCGAGATCGCCCACGCGGCACACTCGGGGCTATCGCTCCTGTGTCCGGCTCGATGATATGCCCCCACAGGTCCGGGCCCGTTGAGGCGACACCTCGGTGTCATGGCTGGGACTTTGGGAAGGGCCTCTGGAGGCATCTCGCTCGCCAAAGCGTCCGAGCTCAGCGAATCCTCGGATGAGGACTGTCCGTGTGAGACCTTGCGGACTGTGCAAAATATATGATTAAAACTACTATACCCAAAAACAATCCCGGACGCATATGCATGTTCAGATTTTGTATACTTATGACTTCTCCAGGGGCTGGGCCCTGGGATCCCACTCCGGGCTGCTATCGGCAGCCGTGGTGGATGCCTCTGGGAAGGAACCTTTTCTCCTCTTGGTAGATTCGGCCTCCTGGGACGAGGAAGCTACACGCTTCTTCCCACCTTCAGAATGAGGCTCGTTCTCCTCTGCTTCTTCCTCTTCGTCTTCCGAAGAAGGAGCGTCGCTTGAGTCTTCGGATTTTGCGTCCGAGGCCTCGCGGTGACGGAGGGCACTCCGGGTCTTCTTGACCTTCTTGAGGCCTCCTTCTTTGGCGCCTCGTAAAGCGCGGGGACCAACATCTTCGTCGAAAGAGGTCCGGCCGGTTCCTCCGGCAGCGGGGCCGGATAGGGAATCCGCTCCACCTTCTTTATCCATCCACGAGGTCACGGCGAAACACGATTAAGATGTCTCCCTCATGACATGCCAGCGAAGCAAGGATGGGCGGGCGTGGCTGTAACTTACGGGCTTGCAACATGGGATAATTGATACCCACGGTCCTCGGTGAAGCCGGCCCACGATTTGGCGGGCTTGAAGAGCACCTTCGAGATATCCTTGTGGGAGGTCGTAGAGCTCTGAAGGCTTTGGTGCTCGGTTGGGTGAACTCCCACGAGTATAGGCTCGGCGACAAGGGAGAACCAGCGAACTAGCATCACACGGACCACGTCGGCGTGTTTAGCGTCCTGTCAACCAAACTCGGGCGCGCATACGAAGCAATGACAGCTAATCGGACGAGCACCGATTCGGGCCCTTCTTGGGCGGGGCGTGAGCCGCAGATGGAGCTCGGATCTGAACTTCGGGGCTGCAGCCCACTTTTGCAGCGTGGCTCGGTGATATAAAACCCTTTGTTGTTGCCACTCCTTGGCGGAGTCGTTAAGCGCCCTTGACCAAGCGGCCTTGGGCATCTTGCTCACCATGGCGCCGTCGCTTTTCGGCGTGTTAGCCACTCACCACCTTGGGCTTCACATTAAAAATCTTCTTTCTGGGCGAAGTGAAGTGAGATCGAAGAAAAGCCTCGCTTACCTGACGATGAGCGTCGAGATATTGAGGAAGGAGTTGGGGAAAGATCATGAAAATCAATCCCATAGTAATACATGACTCCATGAACAAATGGGTGTAGAAACCCAAGCCAGCGGACAAAATGGGGAAGGAACACGACTCTCGTGAGGCTCCAGTGGAGCGACCTGTCCCTTGGTGGGAGATGGTGGCGGTCTTGGGCGGATACCCGGCGTCCGGAGCTTCTTGATATCCTTCTCCCGGACAGTAGAGGCCATCCATCTACCTCCTGCTCCAGATCCGGACATCTTTGGAAAGCCTCTCTTTGGTGGAAAAGAAGGGTGCTTGGGCGTTAGGGCTCGAAAAGAGGGGAATGAGCTAGCGGAAGGAGAAAGGCGTGGGTAAAGAGAAAGGGGCCTTGTCTCTTTATAGGGGCGGTAAGTGCTTTTTGCGCCTCCCCACTTGAAGGAAATATGCCCTAGAGGCAAAAATAAAGTTATTATTTATTTCCTCATATCATGATAAATGTTTATTATTCATGCTAGAATTGTATTACCCGGAAACATGATACATGTGTGAATACATAGACAAACATAATGTCACTAGTATGCCTCTACTTGACTAGCTCATTAATCAAAGATGGTTATGTTTCCTAACCATAGACATGTGTTGTCATTTGATTAACGGGATCACATCATTAGGAGAATGATGTGATTGACTTGACCCATTCCGTTAGCCTAGCACTTGATCGTTTAGTATGTTGCTATTGCTTTCTTCATGACTTATACAAAGTTCCTACAACTATGAGATTATGCAACTCCGTTTACCCTAGGAACACTTTGTGTGCTACCAAACATCTGGCGTAACTTGGTGATTATAAAGGTGCTCTCTGGTGTCTTCAAAGGTACATGTTGGGTTGGCGTATTTGAGATTAGGTTTTGTCACTCCGATTGTCGGAGAGGTATCTCTGGCCCTCTCGGTAATACACATCACTTGAGCCTTGCAAGCATTGTAACTAATGAGTTAGTTATGGGATGATGTATTACGGAGCGAGTAAAGAGACTTCTTTGTAGCGAGATTGAACTAGGTATTGGATACCGATGATCGAATCTCGGGCAAGTAACATACCGATGACAAAGGGAACAACGTATGTTGTTATGCGATTTGACCAATAAAGATCTTCGTAGAATATGTAGGAACCAATATGAACATCCAGGTTCTACTATTGGTTATTGACCGAAACAGTTCTAGGTCATGTCTACATAGTTCTCGAACCCGTAAGTCCTTGCAACAACGTTACGATGACAGTTTTATTATGAGTTTATAAGTTTTGATGTACGAAGGTTGTTGAGTCCGGATGTGATCACGGACATGACGAGTCTCGAAATGGTCAGACATAAAGATCGATATATTGGGCGACTATATTCGGACACGGAAGTGTTCGGGTGATTTGGAGAAAACGGAGTGCGGAGGGTTCTGGAACCCCGGGAAGTATTGGGCCTTAGTGGGCTGAGGGAGAGTGAGGGCAGCAGCCGGGAGGTGGCGCCCCCCATGGGAGTCCGAATTGGACTAGGGAGGCGCGGCCCTCTTCCCTCTCCCTCTCCCTCTCTTTCCTTCCCCTCTCTCTTCCTAGTTGGACTAGGAAAGGGAGTCCTACTCCCACTAGGAGGAGGACTCCCCCCCCTCCTGGCGCGCCCCCTAGGGCGGTCGGCCTCCCCTTGCTCCTTTATATCTGAGGCGGGGGCACCCTAGGACACACAAGTTGATCTTCGTGATCGTTCCTTAGCCGTGTCGTGCCCCCTCCACCATATTCCACCTCGGTCATATCGTTGTGGTGCTTAGGCGAAGCCTGCGTCGATAGAACATCATCATCGTCACCACACCGTCGTCTTGTGGAACTCATCCCGACACCTGCTGGATCGGAGTCAGGGGATCGTCATCGAGCTGAGCGTGTGCGAGAACACGGAGGTGTCGTCGTTCGGTGCTTGGATCGGTCGGATCGTGAAGGCGTCGACTACATCAACAGCGTTGTCATAGCGCTTCCTCTTTCGGTCTCACGGTACGTGGACACACTCCCTCTCGTTGCTATGCATCACCATGATCTTGCGTGTGCGTAGGAATTTTTTGAAATTACTCGTTCCCTAGCGATGGCATCGAGCCTGGTTTTATGCGTTGATGTTATATGCAGTAGAACACAAGTGAGTTGTGGGCGATACAAGTCATCTTGCTTACCAGCATGTCATACTTTGGTTGGCGGTATTGTTGGATGAAGCGGCCGGACCGACATTACGTGTGCGCTTCGCGAGGCTGGTTCTACCGGCGTGCTTTGCACACAATGGCTGGCGGTGTCGGTTTCTCAACTTTAGTTGAACCGAGTGTGGCTCGCCGGTCCTTGCGAAGGTTAAAACATCACTAACTTGCGAACTATCGTTGTGGTTTTGATGCGTAGGTAAAACGGTTCTTGCTCAGCCCGTAGCAGCCACGTAAAACTTGCAACAACAAAGTAGAGGGCGTCTAACTTGTTTTTGCAGGGTATGTTGTGATGTGATATGGTCAAGGCGTGATGCTATATTTTATTGTATGAGATGATCATGTTTTGTAACGAGTTATCGACAATGGCGAGAGCCATATGGTTGTCGCTTTATTGTATGAAATGCAAACACCACATAATTGCTTTACTTTATCACTAAGCGGTAGCGATAGTCGTAGAAGCAATAGTTGGCGAGGCGACAACGATGCTACGATGGAGATCAAGGTGTCGCGCGGTGGCGATGGTGATCATGGCGGTGCTTGAGATGGAATCACAAGCACAAGATGATGATGGCCATATCATATCACTTATATTGATTGCATGTGATGTTTATCCTTTATGCATCTTATCTTGCTTTGATTGGCGGTAGCATTTTAAGATGATCTCTCACTAAATTATCAAGAAGTGTTCTCTCGAGTATGCACCATTGCCAAAGTTAAATCGTGCCCACACCCGCGTGATGATCGGGTGTGATAAGCTCAACGTCCATCTACAGCGGGTGCAAGCCAGTTTTACACACGCGGAATACTCGGGTTAAACTTGGCGAGCCTAGCATATGCGAGATATGGCCTCGGAACACGAGACCGAAAGGTCAAGCGTGAATCATATAGTAGATATGATCAACATAGTGATGTTCACCATTGAAAACTACTCCATCTCACGTGATGATCGGTTATGGTTTAGTTGATTTGGATCACGTGATCACTTAGATGACTAGAGATGTACATGCGGTGGGAGTTCTTAAGTAATATGATTAATTGAACTTAAATTTATCATGAACTTAGTACTGATAGTATTTTGCTTATCTATGTTTGTTGTAGATAGATGGCTCGTGTTGTTGTTCCATTAAATTTTAATCGTTCCTTGAGAAAGCAAAGTTGAAAGATGATGGTAGCAATTACGGACTGGGTCCGTAACGAGATTATCCTCATTCTGCCACGGAAGAATTACGTCCTGGAAGCACCGCTGGGTGCCGAACCTGCTGCGAGAACAACGCCGGATGTTATGAGCGTCTGGCGAGCAAAGCTAATGACTACTCAATAGTTCGATGGGCCATGCTTTACGGCTTAGAACGGGGTCTTCAACGGCGTTTTGAGCGTCATGGAGCATATGAGATGTTCCAGGAGTTGAAGTTAATATTTCAAGCAAATGCCGGATTGAGAGATATGAAGTCTCCAATAAGTTCTATAGCTGCAAGATGGAGGAGAATAGTTACGCGGTGAGCATATACTCAAAATGTGCAGGTATAATAATCACTTGATTCAAGCTGGGAGTTAATCTTCGGATGATAGCATCATTGACAGAATTCTCCAATCACTGCCACCAAGCTACAAGAGCTTCGTGATGAACTATAATATGCAAGGGATGAACAAGACAATTCCGAGCTCTTATGCAATGCTAAAAGCTGCGGAGGTAGAAATCAAGAAGGAGCATCAAGTGTTGATGGTCAACAAGACCACTAGTTTCAAGAAAAGGGCAAAGGGAAGAAGAAGGGAACTTCAAAAGAACAACAAACAAGTTGCTGCTCAAGAGAAGAAACCCAAGTCGGACCTAAGCACAGGCGAAGTGCTTCTCTTGCAAACAAACTGGTCCTTTGAGCGGAACTGCCCCAAGTATTTGGCGGATAAGAAGGATGGCAAGGTGAACAAAGGTATATGTGATATACATGTTATTGATGTGTACCTTACTAGAGCTCGCATGATAGCACAGGGGTATTTGATCTGGTTACATTGCTAATATTTGCAACTCGAAGCAGGGACTACTGGAATAAGCAAACAGCTAAGGCGAGGTGACGATGCGGCGTGGGAAATGGTTCCAAAGTCGATGTGATCGCGGTTGACGCGCTACCTCTACATCTACCTTGGGATTAGTTTTAGACCTGAATAATTGTTATTTGGTGCCAGCGTTGAGCATGAACATTATATCTGGATCTTGTTTGATGCGAGGCGGTTATTCATTTAAATCGAGAGAATAATGGTTGTTCTATTTATATGAGTAATATCTTTTATGGTCATGCACCCTTAAAGAGTGGTCTATTTTGATGAATCTCGATAGTAGTAATACACATATTCATAATGTTGAAGCCAAAAGATGCAGAGTTGATAATGATAGTGCAACTTATTTGTGGCACTTGCCGTTTAGGTCATATCGATGTAAAACGCATGAAGAAACTCCATCTTGATGGACTTTTGGAATCACTTGATTATGAATCACTTGGTACTTGCGAACCGTGCCTCATGGGCAAGATGACTAAAACACCGTTCTCGGTACTATGGAGAGAGCAACAGATTTGTTGGAAATCATACATCTGAGATGTATGTGGTCCGATGAATGTTGAGGCTCGTGGCGGATATCGTTATTTTCTCACCTTCACAGATGATTTAAGCGGATCGGGTATATCTACTTAATGAAGCATAAATTTGAAACATTTGAAAAGTTCAAAGAATTTCAGAGTGAAGTTGAAAATCATCGTAACAAGAAAATAAAGTTTCTACGATCTGATCGTGGAGGAGAATATTTGAGTTCTGAGTTTGGTCTACATTTGAAACAATGCGGAATAGTTTAGCAACTTCGCCACAGGAACACCACAACGTAATGGTGTGTCCGAGCGTCGTGTCGTACTTTACTAGATATGGTGCGATCTATGATGTCTCTTACCGATTTACCGCTATCGTTTTGGGGTTATGCTTTAGAGACGGCCGCATTCACGTTAAATAGGGCACCATCAAAATCCGTTGAGACGACTCCTTATGAACTATGGTTTGGCAAGAAACCAAAGTTGTCGTTTCTGAAAGTTTGGGGCTGCGATGCTTATGTGAAAAAACTTCAACCTGATAAGCTCGAACCCAAATCGGAAAAATGTGTCTTCATAGGATACCCAAAGGAGACAGTTGGGTACACCTTCTATCACAGATCCGAAGGCAAGACATTTGTTGCTAAGAATGGATCCTTTCTAGAGAAGGAGTTTCTCTCGAAAGAAGTGAGTGGGAGGAAAGTAGAACTTGATGAGGTAACAATACCAGCTCCCTTATTGGAAAGTAGTTCATCATAGAAATCAGTTCCTGTGACACCTACACCAATTAGTGAGGAAGTTAATGATGATGATCATGAAACTTAAGATCAAGTTATTCTTGAACCGTAGATCAACGAGTAAGATCCGCACCGAGTGATGCGGTAATCCTATTACGGAAGTCATGCTACTAGATCATGGTGAACCTCGAACTATGAAGAAGCGATGGTGAGCCCAGATTCCATAAAATGGCTTGAAGCCATGAAATTTGAGATGGGATCCATGTATGAGAACAAAGTGTGGACTTTGGTTGACTTGCCCAATGGTCGGCAAGCAATAGAGAATAAATGGATCTTCAAGAAGAAGACTATGATGACGGTAATATTCTTTGTTTACAAAGCTCGACTTGTTGCAAAAGGTTTTCGACAAGTTCAAGGGGTTGACTACGATGAGACCTTCTCACCCGTGGCGATGCTTAAGTCTGTCCGAATCATGTTAGCGATTGCGCATTTTATGATTATGAAATATGGCAAATGGATGTCAAAACTGCATTCTGAATGGATTTACGGAAGAAGAGTTGTATATGATGCAACGGAAGGTTTTGTCGATCCTAAGGGAGCTAACAAAGTGTGCAAGCTCCAGCGATCAATTTATGGTGCAGTGCAAGCCTCTCGGAGTTGGAATAAGCGCTTTGATAGTGTGATCAAAGCATATGGTTTTATCTGAGACTTTTGAGAAGCTTGTATTTACAAGAAAGTGAGTGGGAGCTCTGTAGCATTTACGATATTATATGTGGACGACATATTGTTGATTGGAAATGATATAGAATTTCTGGATAGCATAAAGGATACTTGAATAAAAGTTTTTCAATGAAAGACCTCGGTGAAGCTGCTTACATATTGGGCATCAAGATCTATAGAGATAGATCAAGGCGGCTTGATTGGACTTTCACAATGCACATACCTTGATAAAGTTTTGAAAAAGTTCAATATGGATCGAGCAAAGAAAGGGTTCTTGCACTGTATTACAAGGTGTGAAGTTGAGTCGGACTCAATGCCCGACCACTGCGGAAGATAGAGAGAAATGAAAGGTGTTCCTATGCTTCACCATAGGCTCTATCATGTATGCAATGCTGTGTACCAGACCTGATGTGTGCCTTGCTATTAGTTTAGCGGGGAGGTACCAAAGTAATCCAGTGGATCAACTGGACAGCGGTCAAGAACATCTGAAATACGAAAAGGACTAAGGATATGTTTCTCGTTTATGGAGGTGACAAAGAGCTTGTCGTAAAGGGTTAAGTCGATGCAAGCTTTGACACGATCCGGACGATTCTAAATCGCAAACCGGATCGTATTTATATTAAGCGGTGGAGCTGTCGGTTGGTGCAGTTCTAAACAAAGCGTTGTAGTGGGATCTACATGTGAAGCGGAGTACATAGCTGCTTGAAGCAGCAAATGAAGAATCGGATGAAGGAGTTCATTTCCGATCTAGGTGTCATACCTAGTGCATCGGGACCAATGAAGATCTTTTGTGACGATCTTGGTGCAATTGCCTTGGCAAAGGAATCCAGATTTCACAAGAGGACCAAGCACATCAAGAGGCGCTTCAATTCCATCGGGACCAAGTCGGTGGGAGACATAGAGATTTGCAAGATACATACGGATCTGAATATTGCAGACACGTTGACTAAGCCTCTTCCACGAGCAAAACATGATCAGCACCAAGACTCCATGGGTGTTAGAATCATTACTATGTAATCTAGATTATTGACTCTAGTGCAAGTGGGAGGCTGGGAAATATGCCCTAGAGGCAATAATAAAGTTATTATTTATTTCATCATATCATGATAAATGTTTATTATTCATGCTAGAATTGTATTACCGGAAACATGATACATGTGTGAATACATAGACAAACATAATGTCACTAGTATGCCTCTACTTGACTAGCTCATTAATCAAAGATGGTTATGTTTCCTAACCATAGACATGTGTTTTCATTTGATTAACGGGATCACATCATTAGGAGAATGATGTGATTGACTTGACCCATTCCGTTAGCCTAGCACTTGATCGTTTAGTATGTTGCTATTGCTTTATTCATGACTTATACAAAGTTCCTACAACTATGAGATTATGCAGCTCCCGTTTACCCTAGGAACACTTTGTGTGCTACCAAACATCACAACGTAACTGGGTGATTATAAAGGTGCTCTACAGGTGTCTTAAAAGGTACATGTTGGGTTGGCGTATTTCGAGATTAGGTTTTGTCACTCCGATTGTCGGAGAGGTATCCCTGGGCCCTCTCGGTAATACACATCACTTGAGCCTTGCAAGCATTGTAACTAATGAGTTAGTTACGGGCTGATGTATTAGGGAACGAGTAAAGAGACTTGCTGGTAACAAGATTGAACTAGGTATTGGATACCGACGATTGAATCTCGGGCAAGCAACATACCGATGACAAAGGGAACAACGTATGTTGTTATGCGGTTTGACCGATAAAGATCTTCGTAGAATATGTAGGAACCAATATGAACATCCAGGTTCCACTATTGGTTATTGACCAGAAACAGTTCTAGGTCATGTCTACATAGTTCTCGAACCCGTAGGGTCCACACGCTTAACGTTACGATGGCAGTTTTATTATGAGTTTATAAGTTTTGATGTACGAAGGTTGTTGAGTCCGGATGTGATCACGGACATGACGAGGAGTCTCGAAATGGTCGAGACATAAAGATCGATATATTGGGCGACTATATTCGGACACGGAAGTGTTCGGGTGATTTGGAGAAAACGGTCTGCCGGAGGGTTCTGGAACCCCGGGAAGTATTGGGCCTTGGTGGGCTGAGGGAGAGAGGGCAGCAGCTCGGGAGGTGGCGCCCCCCATGGGAGTCCGCATTGGACTAGGGAGGCGCGGCCCTCTTCCCTCTCCCTCTCCCTCTCTTTCCTTCCCCTCTCTCTTCCTAGTTGGACTAGGAAGGGAGTCCTACTCCCACTAGGAGGAGGACTCCCCGTCCTGGCGCCCCCAGGGCCGGCCGGCCTCCCCCCTTGCTCCTTTATATACGGGGGCAGGGGGGCACCCTAGGACACACAAGTTGATCTTCATAAATCGTTCCTTAGCCGTGTGCGGTGCCCCCCTCCACCATATTCCACCTCGGTCATATCGTTGCGGTGCTTAGGCGAAGCCCTGCGTCGGTAGAACATCATCATCGTCACCACGCCGTCGTGCTGACGGAACTCATCCCCGACACCCGGCTGGATCGGAGTCCGGGGATCGTCACCGAGCTGAACGTGAGCAGAACACGGAGGTGCCGTACGTTCGGTGCTTGGATCGGTCGGATCGTGAAGACGTACGACTACATCAACCGCGTTGTCATAACGCTTCCGCTTTCGGTCTCACAGTGCGTGGACACACTCTCCCCTCTCGTTGCTATGCATCACCATGATCTTGCGTGTGCGTAGGAAACTTTTTGAAATTACTACGTTCCCCAACACCACTTGCCTGGTGGAACCCGTTTGCCTCCCGCTCGCCGCGATTAACGGTGCTGTTGGATTACCCGTACCCGTATTGATGAGAATCCCGTAATAAGGGGACGCGATCTCTGCTTTGACGAGACGTGTCAAGGAAACCGCCTCGCAAAGTGCCTGTGGCTGGTTGTGGGAAAACGGTTCGAATAGTGACCCGACCGTGATGACTGATACGTCTCCAACGTATCTATAATTTTTGATTGCGCCATGCTACTTTATCTACTATTTTAGGATTTATTGGGCTTTATTTTCCACTTTTATATCATTTTTGGGACTAACCTATTAACCGGAGGCCTAGCCCATATTGTTGTTTTTTTTTTGCCTATTTCAGTATTTCGAAGAAAAGGAATATCAAACAGAGTCCAAACGGAACGAAACCTTCAGGAACGTGATTTTCTCACCGAACGCGATCAGAGAACTTGGAGTGCAAGTCAAGAAGCAACCGGAGCTTCCACGAGATAGGAGGGTGCCCCCCCTATAGGGCGCGCCCCCTGTCTCGTGGGCCCCTCCGGCAGCCACCGACGTACTTCTTCTTCCTATATATACCTACATACCCTGAAAACATCCAGGGGCACCACGAAACACAATTTCCACCACCGTAACCTTCTGTATCCGCGAGATCCCATCTTGGAGCCTTCACCGGCACTCTGCCGTCGGGGGAATCAACCATGAAGGGCCTCTACATCAACATCCTTTCTCCTCCGATGAATTATGAGTAGTTTACCACAGACTTACGGGTCCATAGTGAAGGAAATTGCCCTAGAGGCAATAATAAAGTTATTATTTATTTCCTCATATCATGATAAATGTTTATTATTCATGCTAGAATTGTATTAACCGGAAACATAATACATGTGTGAATACATAGACAAACTTAACGTCACTAGTATGCCTCTACTTGACTAGCTCATTAATCAAAGATGGTTGTGTTTCCTAACCATAGACATGTGTTGTCATTTGATTAACGGGATTACATCATTAGAAGAATGATGTGATTGACTTGACCCATTCCGTTAGCTTAGCATTTGATCGTTTAGTATGTTGCTATTGCTTTCTTCATGACTTATACAAAGTTCCTACAACTATGAGATTATGCAACTCCCGTTTACCGGAGGAACACTTTGTGTGCTACCAAACGTCACAATGTAACTGGGTGATTATAAAGGAGCTCTACAGGTGTCTCCAATGGTACATGTTGAGTTGGCGTATTTCGAGATTAGGTTTTTTCACTCCGATTGTCGGAGAGGTATCTCTGGGGCCTCTCGGTAATGCACATCACTATAAGCCTTGCAAGCAATGTGGCCAATGAGTTGGTTACGGGATGATGCATTACACAACGAGTAAAGAGACTTGCCGTAGCGAGATTGAACTAGGTATTGGATACCGCGATCGAATCTCGGGCAAGTAACATACCGATGACAAAGGAACAACGTATGTTGTTATGCGGTTTGACCGATAAAGATCTTAAGTAGAATATGTAGGAGCCAATATGAGCATCTAGGTTCCGCTATTGGTTATTGACGGAAACAGTTCTAGGTCATGTCTACATAGTTCTCGAACCCGTAGGGTCCGCACATAATATTCACGATGACAGTTTTATTATGAGTTTATAAGTTTTGATGTACGAAGGTTATTGAGTCCGGATGTGATCACGGACATGACGAGGAGTCGAAATGGTCGAGACATAAAGATTGATATATTGGAAGCCTATATTTGGATATCGGAATCGTTAAAGTGAAATCGGGATTTTAGAGTGCAGGGGGTTATCGAACCCCCAGGGGTTATTGAGCCTACATGGGCCCTAAGGGAGAAGAGGAGGACCGGCCGGGGCAGGCGCGCCCCCCCCCTAGTCCAAATAGGACAAGGAAGGGGCCCCTTCCTCTTTCCCCTTCCCTTCCTTCTCCAACAAGGCAAGAGGGAGTCCTACTCGGTGGGAGTAGGACTCCTCGGCGCACCCCTAGGGGCGGCCGCACCTCCCCTCCCTCCTTTATATCTGAGGGGCAGGGGGCACCCCATGACACACAAGTTGATCTTCGTGATCGTTCCTTAGCCGTGTCGGTGCCCCCTCCACCATATTCCACCTCGGTCATATCGTTGCGGTGCTTAGGCGAAGCCTGCGTCGATAGAACATCATCATCTTCACCACACCGTCGTCTTGTGGGAACTCATCCCCGACACCTGCTGGATCGGTCCGGGATCGTCATCGAGCTGAGCGTGTCTGAACTTCGGAGGTGCCGTCGTTCGGTACTTGGATCGGTCGGATCGTGAAGGCGTACGACTACATCAACCGCGTTGTTCTAACGCTTCCGCTTTCGGTCTACGAGGGTACGTGGACAACACTCTCCCCTCTCATTGCTATGCATCACCATGATCCTTGCTTGTGCGTAGGAATTTTTTTTGAAATTACTACGTTTCCCAACAATGGTATCCGAGCCAGGTTTTATGCGTAGATGTCATATGCACGAGTAGAACGCAAGTGAGTTGTGGGCGATACAAGTCATTGTCGGATTTCGGGTTCCGGCAGACCCTTGAGGTTTGAACACTGGGGTGCGCGCGGAGATCCAACCCTCCATCGTCTCGTACCTCGCCGAATCGCAGGGACCTAAACTACTAAACAGAACAGCACAAGAGACACAAGATTTATACTAGTTCGGGCCACCGTTGTGGTGTAATACCCTACTCTAGTTTGTGGTGTGGTGGATTGCCTCTTGGGCTGATGAGGAACAGTACAGGGAAGAACAGCCTCGCGAGGGTCTGTTCTTGGTGGGTGTGATGAACTGCTAGGTGGTGTCCCATCGCTCTAGCTTGAGAATCGGGTCTTTGTCTTTCTCTGGATGCCGATCGTTTCGGTCCTCTCTTCGATCCCCCTACTCTGAGTGTGGCTACTCCTATTTATAGGCGAAGGCCCTGGGCCTCTTCCCAAATATTGAGCGGGAAGGGCGCTAACAATTGGCCATTTTGAAGGGGAACAGCGGGTACACTTATCCTGACTAAAGTTGGTCCTCGCTTGCCAAAGGCTCTGGTGATGGCCTTTGCTTGGGCTCCACGATGACTCCCTTCCAGCCGTTGGGGCTGGTCTTGGTCTTGTTGCACGAAGCGGATGCCTTTGCTTGATGCTCTCTTCGCGCTTGCTCCCTTTGCACCAAATAGGAAATGAGGACGCTATGCTGCTGGCTGGCGCCAGCTCGGCGCCCTTGGTAAATCATGGCTTGCGTCATGGGCACCTCGCGAGTACCCTGCCTTGAACTCTCCGCCTCCTCATGAGCCCGGCTGGCGAGGCCGTGCTGAGGAAGCTCCTCGTCGTCCGCCCATGCAATCTGGCCCCTCGCGAGGGTCTTGAGCTTGCGTTGATGAAGATGGGCTGTCTGGGCCTCCTTTGAGCCACGCCATGCAGGCATGCAGAGCAAGTCTGGGACCCCGTTCCCGAGCAACGCCGACAAGAGCCCCCGGCCTGGCGCGCCCGAACTTGGCCGAGCAGAGAGGCGAAAGGGCAAGTGCGAAGCGTCGCGGGCCCTAACAGCCTGCGGCCTTGGGCGCCGCATGGCGGTTGATTGGACGTGTCGCCTTTGCTTCCCCGATGCCTCGGTAACCACCCGGATTCGACGAGTCCTGCATGCGAGTTGGGCATGATGACGGTGATTGTGGAGGCCGACGGTTGGCCTTCGCCCGATAAGTAAGTCTGGAACAGCGCGCCCTTCGATCTATCATACCTTCTCCTCCTCCTTGTTTCGTCTGGTTGCCATGGCTCCGATCCGCCGTTCTCCAAGGTAGAAAGGAAAGGCTCCTCAAGAGGATCTGACCTGCTCCCCCAAAAAGCGGCTTGCTCTCAGTGTCGTGGCGGGGCGCTCGCCAGAGGCGCCCATGCCCTGCGCGCGGCCGCCACCAGGGTTTCCTCTTCCTTGTACTGCCAGATTGGTGGCCTGAAGGAGGCGGCGCGGGCGCCACAGTGGCGCCACGACGGCACGCCCGGCGGAGTCACGAGGTGTGCATCTTCCCTCTGGAGTCCACGCCGAGGCTCTGCCGGGAGTTCGTGCTTGCGTCGCGCGCCTCCTAAGTCTTGGATTCGTCTTCCTTCTTTCTTCGCCTCCGTTGTCCGTGAGAGGGAGCCTCAGGACTCTGGCTGCAAGACGCCCGGCTGCGGCACCCTCGCGACAGGGCAGAGGTTGCAGTGGTGCCCAGGCCGAGGTCTTCATGACTCGAGGCTGGGGCGAGGTCGCCAGGTCTGCAGGGGCGAGGCGCCCTCACGATCCACACTGGAGTAGCGGTGCTTCGTGGTGTCCTTCAAGGTCTTGACGCTGAGGGTCGCTGGCTGAGTGCTGCCGGGAGAAGTGGTCGGGGTCTGCTGTGGTGAGGCAGAGGCCTACCGCCCGCTCCTTGACAGCTCCTCGAGGCGATGAAGGCGCCAGAGGATCCAGCGACTCCCGAGCTCTTGGCGGCGCGGAGGCGGCGGCGACAGCTCTGAGCCCCGAGCCTGCGCCTCCCGAGCGCAGGCGGGCTCATCGGTCGTCGCCGCCCTGATCTGGATGGGGTTGGCTCCGGACGGGTGGCCTTGTTGATGATGGCGTCTGCCGTGGTGGTCCCTGTAGATGGGACTCCTTAGGATTCGCATCTTTTGTTCTGCGAGGAGCCAAGAATGTACCCGTGAAACTTGTAAGATGTTTGTAACCGTTTGTCAATATGATCCTTATTGTGAGGCAATGCGAGATGCTCATTCCGTTCTAGCTCAGTTTCTTCCTTCCGGACCTCGTGAGGGCTTGATGCTCTGCGCCGGCGGGTCCCAGTCCCAAAGCGGCTTCGGCCGTCGCTGTATGCTGGTCGCGATGTCGTGGTCAAGGCCAGGAGGTGGCGGCCGAGGTCGTAAGAGCCTCTGAGTCGCGATGCTCGGGGGTCCCCTTAGGCGCTCAAGCAGCCATCATTCGGTGAGAAAAGGAGAGCGACGTTGCTAAGATGGGGTTGCATTGAGTGTGGGGATGGTGTTGCGATGACTAGTGTGTCCGAAAGGTGACTTATCTTCGAGGGTCAGGACAATGCTTCCTGGTGCGGCGCTAGGTCCGTGCCTCGGCCGGCTAGAGATTGCGTGGCGAGGTCGTTTCATGCTCCTTGGAGGGACCCTGCAGGTTCACCACAAAAGGAACAAGAGCTCGCCTTGGCGATCGTTAGTCCTGCCGTTAGTTGCTTTGGAGGCGCGAGAGGCCTCGCGAGGTGTGTTGGGGCACCCGTGAGCCAGCCAGGGACTCACGAGGCCCTACCTCAAAGGCGGGTTGCGCTGGCTCTGGCCTTGTCTTGAGTGTGTCCTCGCAAATTTGGCGGATGCCGGTGCTCTCGTCTTGGTCCGGCTCTCGGGCTGGTCTCGGCCGTCGGCAGCAAGCCAGTTGCGATGCCATGGACAAGACCAGAGGGTGAGGGCGGAGAGCCGGTAGGAGCCACAGTCGCGATGCTCGTGCACCCCCCTTTAACGCAAAGCTAGGTTAGATGACGCAACTCTCGTCCTCGGGTCCGGCTCTCGGGCTGGTCTCGGCCGTCCTTTGCAAGCCAGTCGCGATGCCATGGACAAGACCAGAGGGTGAAGGCGGGAGCCGGTAGGAGCCCTGAGTCGCGATGCTCAGGCACCCCCCTTTAACGCGCAAGCTGGGTTTAGATGACGAAACTCTACGTCCTCGGGTCCCGGCTCTCGGGCTGGTCTCAGCCGTCGCTGGCAAGCCAGGTCGCGATGCCATGGACAAGACCAGAGGGTGAGGGCCGGAGAGCCGGTAGGAGCCCTGAGTCGCGATGCTCATGCACCCCCCTTTAACGTGCAAGATTCCGCCACCGAGGAAAAGGCACCAAATAACAAGCATGGTGGGCGAGAGCATAATCCTAAGGAAAAAGTAGGAAGGATACATGTCATTTGGGACTAGCCCGGCGGCTTGGGGATGATGCAGCCGAGGCGCCCCCAGCAGATAGGCTAACGACATGAAACAAAAGGGATAGATGCCGCAGGGCGGACCCACGTGGCACAGGGAATAATCTGACCTGAAGGCGCTCCTAGCCGGAAATAAAACTTAAAGATGTCACTGGTGATGTTGGGGATGAAGGGGTGTTGGTGTAGCAGACTCGGTGGGCTGCGGGAGCCGATCCTCCACGAGCCCCTGGCCCGGGGGCCTCGGGAGGCTCCGGAGGCGGCGGCTCCTCCTGGGCCATCTCCATCTCCGCCCGGGG
This sequence comes from Aegilops longissima, assembly GCA_021605205.1. Classification (NCBI taxonomy): domain Eukaryota; kingdom Viridiplantae; phylum Streptophyta; class Magnoliopsida; order Poales; family Poaceae; genus Aegilops; species Aegilops longissima. The sequence continues at coordinate 651,452,951 of CM038680.1, forward strand.
CTGCAGGCGTGCGACCTCTTGAGCCTCCAGATGGTCCTCATGAGGCGCTGGTGCGCGGCAGCCGCTTTGCGAGCCATAAGGCATGCGTCACGTAGGCGTGGGGCGGACCCTGTAGCGTCCCACTCGCGAGGGCAGGCGCTCTTGAGATCTGCCTCGGTTGAGCCTGGTATGTCCATGTAGATCGCAGCCCACCATCCTCGCTGGATGGGGGCCTGCGGTAGTGGCGGCGGCTGCCCTCATGACCCTTGACTCCTGTGCTCTGAATGGCCTTGCCGACGAACTCTTGAGGTTACGCCCTCCTGGTCTTGCTCACCTTGCAGGAAGCGTGCTTGAAACACGCCTCACGTGGTGCCCAAGCGCCTCCTCGAGACCTTGGCGAGGTCGGCAGCCCTCGGGGAGAGCCCCGAGCCTGCTGAGGAGGCGCGAGGCGCTTTCCTATCTCGATGGAAGGCTCCCCCCGGCCCGATGTGGGCCTGAGGGGCTGTCTCTTGAAGAGCCGGGCGGTCGATGTCTTCTTCTTCTTGGGTGCGGCCTCGGGAGGCCTCCTGCTGCTGTAGTGCAGGTCTTCCAAATGATGCGGCTGAAAGGCTCGCTCGTGGAGCATCTGCGTCTTTCTCTTCACGAGGCACCGTGATGACCCCGCCGCTTCTGGCATCTTGAGGACGTTGTAGCCATGGTGGAGTTCTGCCATGAATTTGGCCAACGCTGGGTACCCGGGATGGCATTGTCTGCAAAGCGAATGTGGGCGACGTCGAAGTCGATGAGCTCGGTGTGGTAGTTGTCGCGAGCCCGAAGGTGACAGAAGGCGGACCTGCCCGATCGGGACCGTGGAGCCGTCGGTGACTCGGAGAAAGGCTTGGTTGGTGAAGGCGATCATGAGGCACTTGAAGATTGTTGAATGTTTCCACGGACGGGGCGTTGAGCCCTGCTCCGCCGTCGATGAGGTCTTGGTGACTAGCACATTCTTGATGATTGGGAACAAAGCATCGGAGAACTCCGGTGTGGCTGCGCACTTGAGCTGATCCGCCGAGCTGAGCGTGATGGCGCACGCCGACCACCGAGAGGGCGCGTGGACTCGAGCTTGGGAGGACTGCATTCACTTGCAGCGAACTGCTTGAAGATCTTGTTGAGAGGTGGGGCTTGAGCTCCGCCCGGGATCTGACGATCGCACACACTTCACGGAAGCCCCAGCCCCTCGTCGATGACGGTCTTGATCCTCCTTGGCGGCGGCGGCGCGGAGGGAGGCTGCGTTCCCTGCAGGCGATCCTCGCGAGGCTGATCCTCGGCCTCCCTCGCGAGTGGGTCTTGCCAGCGGTCCTCGCGAGGTTGGTCGCGCCACCCTTGGCGCGGGCCGCATCTTCCAGCGTCTGCATTCCTTCCTCCTCGGCCGTAGCCCGGTCGCTGCGCTCGGGCGTCTGCCAACCCTTCCTTCACAGTCTGGCCGGAGCTCTTGACATTCATTGGTGTTGTGGGTGTGAAGGTCGTGGTACCGCAGCATGCGCTGCCCTTGGAGGACTCGGGCTGATCTCTACCTCGCTTGGTGTGCGTTCGGCCTTGAGTACGGCAGCCCCTTGGGCTTCACATCCTTGGCCTTGGACTTCTTCTCTTGGGATCCGCGCGGGCAGCTCGAGGAGGAGAGGCACCCTCCTCAGCCACTGGCGCGCTTGGTCGCCAAGTTGAACAGCTCGGGGAGGTGCACAGATCTTCATGCATCGCCACTCCTCCTTCATCTTGGCGTCGCGCCGCCGTCGGAGAAGGCGAGATGATGGCCTCCTCCGTTACCACAGGGATCTTGAGTAGCGTTGTTGAAGCGCTGGATGTACTTTTGCGGGGTTTCCCTGGTTCTTGCTGATTCGGCGCATGTAAACTTCGGCGGGTGGCGGTCGCGAGTACCACGGAAGTTGGCGATGAAGCGGTGCGCATCTCGGTCGAGAAGAGATCGTGCACAGGGCGGATCGAGCCAGTGCGGGCGCGTCCTTGGCGCCATGGGAAACCAATTCGCCATGACCTTTTCATCCCGTTGGCAGCCTCGATGCCCAGCTCGTGAGCTGGAGGAACTCCGTGGGTCAGCCGTGCCGTCGTGGCGAGGAGGCAGGTCAGCATGAACTTGGCGGGCCACGCGACGCCTGCAGCTTCGGAGGTGAAAGCGCGGCAGCCCGCCGTGGCAGCTGGGGGCCTCGGGCGGCAGAGAGCTTGGTCTTGTGGGCCTCCCTCCGCTTGGGTGGGGGCAGCGCAGGTCTTGAGCGTCTTTGGGCGGGGCGCTTCGGGCAGCTTCTTGTGGGCGAGGAACTTCTTGGCAGCTCTGCTCTTGCAGCGGCGGTGCTGGCGGAACAGGTTCCGCCAGGGACATGCGCTTGGGGCAGGCGCCTTCTTGAGGGGGGCGGCGGTGAGGCACCCGGAGCTTCATCGCCAGCAGCAGGCAGGTGCGGTGCGCGATGAGGCGGACGGCGCTGGTCGCCTCTGCAGCCTGAGACGAGCTCGGCGACTTGGTCGAGCCATTCTTCTTAAACGTCGTCGGCCAGGCGGTAGCGCAGAGAGCTCGTTAGCGCGATGAGTGCAGCTCGGGCCTCCATGGCAGCGCCCAAGCGCGTGGCGAAGAACCAGCGGGGTGGCGAAAGCGTGGCGGTGCGGCCGTCCGCCTCATGGGCGGGTCTTTGGGGCGATGCTTGCTGCTCGTTCCCCCGGCAGTGGCGGCGTTAACGGCGGTGACGGGAATAGCGAGGGCGCCCGCCGACGGAGAGCCGTCTGGCGACATGGGGCGAGCGGCTAAGCGCTTCGGCGCAGCCCGACAGGCGTCATACATGGTTGCGGTGGTCGGGAAGAACGAGGCGACGAAGCGATTCCGCGCACCTACAGGGCGCGCAAATGTCGGATTCGGGTTCCGGCGAGACCCTTGAGGTTCGAACACTGGGGTGCGCGCGGAGATCCAACCTCCACTGCTCGTACCTCGCCAAATCGCGGGACCTAAACTACTAAGCGAAACAGCACAAGAGACACAAGATTTATACTAGTTAAGGGCCACCGTTGTGGTGTAATACCCTACTCTAGTTTGTGGTGTGGTGGATTGCCTCTTGGGCTGATGAGGAATAAGATGGGAAGAACAGCCTCGGGAGGTCTGTTCTTGGTGGGTGTGATGAACTGCTAGGTGGTGTCCGTCGCTCTAGCTTGAGGATCGGGTCTTTGTCTTTCTCTGGATGCCGATCGTTTGATCCTCTCTTGATCCCCTACTCGAGTGTGGCTACTCCTATTTATAGGCGAAGGCCTGGGCCTCTTCCCAAATATTGGCGGGAAGGGCGCCAACAATTAGCCATTTGAAGGGAACAACGGGTACACTTATCCCGACTAAAGTTGGTCCTCGCCGCCAAAGGCTCTGGTGATGGCCTTTGCTTGGGCTCCACGATGACTCCTTCCGGCCGTTGGGGCTGGTCTTTGTCTTATTGCTTGAAAACGGATGCCTTTGCTTGATGCTCTCGCTGCGCTTGCTCCCTTTGCACCAAAGAGGAAAGGAGGGGCTGCTGCGGCTAAGCGCCCGATGGCGCCCTTGGTCGTCATGGCTTGCGTCATGGGCACCTCGCGAGGTACCCTGCCTTGAACTCTCCGCCTCCTCATGAGCCAGCCTGACAAGGCCGTGCCTGAGGAAGCTCCTCGTCGTCCGCCCCGTGAGGCTTGGCCCCTCGCGAGGGTCTTGGGCTTGCGTTGATGAAGATGGGATGTCCTGGGCCTCCTTTGAGCCACGCCGCAGGCCGCAGGGAGGCAAGTCTGGGGACCCCCGTTCCTAGAACGCCGACAGTCATACTGCTTACTAGCATGTCATACTTTGGTTCAGCGGTATTGTGAGATGAAGCAGCCCGGACCGACATTACGCGTACGCTTACGCAAGATTGGTTTCACCGTTACGAGCACTCTTGCTTAAAGGTGACTGGCGAGTGTCTGTCTCTCTCACTTTAGTTGAACTGAGTGTGGCTACCCCCGGTCCCTGCGAAGGTTAAAACATCACTAACTTGACGAACTATCGTTGTGGTTTTGATGCGTAGGTAAGAACGGTTCTTGCTCAGCCCATAGCAGCCACGTAAAATTTGCAACAACAAAGTAGAGGACGTCTAACTTGTTTTTGCAGGGCATGTTGTGATGTGATATGGTCAAGGCGTGATGCTATATTTTATTGTATGAGATGATCATGTTTTGTAACCGGTTATCGGCAATCGGCGAGAGCCATATGGTTGTCGCTTTATTGTATGAAATGCAAACGCCATGTAATTGCTTTACTTTATCACTAAGCGGTAGCGATAGTCATAGAAGCAATAGATGGCGTAAACGACAACGATGCCACGATGGAGATCAAGGTGTCACGCCGGTGACGATGGTGATCACGACGGTGCTTCGAAGATGGAGATCACAAGCACAAGATGATGGCCATATCATATCACTTATATTGATTGCATGTGATGTTTATCCTTTATGCATCTTATCTTGCTTTGATTGACGGTAGCATTTTAAGATGATCTCTCACTAAATTATCAAGAGGTGTTCTCCACAGTATGCACTTTATTGCGAAAGTTCTTCATCTTTGAGACACCACGTGATGATCGGGTGTGATAGGCTCTACGTTCAAATACAGCGGGTGAAAAGCAGTTGCACACGCGAATACTCAGGTTAAACTTGACGAGCCTAGCATATACAGATATGGCCTCGGAACACGGAGACCGAAAGGTCGAGCGTGAATCATATAGTAGATATGATCAACATCGTGATGTTCACCATTGAAACTACTCCATCTCACGTGATGATCGGACATGGTTTAGTTGATTTGGGTCACGTGATCACTTAGATGACTAGAGAGATGTCTGTCTAAGTGGGAGTTCTTAAGTAATATGATTAATTGAACTTAAATTTATCATGAACTTAGTACCGATAGTATTTTGCTTGTCTATGTTTGTTGTAGATAGATGGCTCGTCTTTGTTGTTCCGTTGAATTTTAATGCGTTCCTTGAGAAAGCAAAATTTGAAAGATGATGGTAGCAATTACGGACTAGGTCCGTAACTTTGAGGATTATCCTCATTGCTGCACGTAAGAATTACGCCCCGGAAGCACCGCTGGGTGCCAGCCTGCTGCAGATGCTGGCCAGCGGCGTTAAGAACATCTGGCGAGCAAACTGATGACTACTCGATAGTTCGATGTGCCATGCTTTATGGCTTGGAACCGGGTCTTCAACGACGTTTTGAGCGTCATGGAGCATATGAGATGTTCCAGGAGTTGAAGTTAATATTTCAAGCAAATGCCCGGATTGAGAGATATGAAGTCTCCAATAAATTCTATAGTTGTAAGATGGAGGAGAATAGTTTTGTCAGTGAACACATACTCAAAATGTCTGGGTATAATAATCACTTGATTCAACTGGGAGTTAATCTTCACGATGATAGTGTCATTGATGAAATTCTTCAATCACGCCACCAAGCTACAGGAGCTTCGTGATGAACTATAATATGCAAGGAATGGACAAGACTATTCCCGAGCTCTTCGCAATGCTAAAGGCTGCGGAGGTAGAAATCAGAAGGAGCATCAAGTGTTGATGGTCGATAAGACCACCAGTTTCAAGAAAAGGGCAAAGGGAAGAAGAAGGGAACTTCAAGAAGAACATCAAACAAGTTGCTGCTCAAGAGAAGAAACCCAAGTCTGGACCTAAGCACGAGATCGAGTGCTTCTCTGCAAGCAGACCGACACCGAAGCGGAACTGCCCCAAGTATTTGGCGGATAAGAAGGATGGCAAAGTTAACAAAGGTATATGTGATATACATGTTATTGATGTGTACCTTACTAATGCTCGCAGTAGCACTGGTATTTGATCTGGTTACATTGCTAATATTTGCAACTCGAAGCAGGGACTACGGATTAGCGAAGATTGGCTAAGGACGAGGTGACGATCTGCGTGGAAATGGTTCCAAAGTCGATGTGATCGCGATCGGCATGCTACCTCTACATCTACCATCGGGATTAGTTTTAGACCCAAATAATTGTTATTGGTGCCGCGTTAAGCATGAACATTATATCTGGATCTTGTTTGATGCGAGACGATTATTCATTTAAATCAGAGAATAATGGTTGTTCTATTTATATGAGTAATATCTTTTATGGTCATGCACCCTTGAAGAATGGTCTATTTTTATTGAATCTCGATAGTAGTGATACACATATTCATAATGTTGAAGCCAAAAGATGCAGAGCTGATAATGATAGTGCAACTTATTTGTGGCACTGCCGTTTAGGTCATATCCGTGTAAAGCGCATGAAGAAACTCCATACTGATGGACTTCTGGAATCACTTGATTATGAATCACTTGGTACTTGCGAACTGTGCCTCATGGGCAAGATGACTAAAACACCGTTCTCCGGAACTATGGAGCGAGCAACAGATTTATTGGAAATCATACATACTGATGTATGTGGTCCAATGAATATTGAAGCTCGCGGCGGGTATCGTTATTTTCTCACCTTCACAGATGATTTGAGCATATATGGGTATATCTACTTGATGAATCACAAGTCTGAAACATTTGAAAAGTTCAAAGAATTTCAGAGTGAAGTGGAAAATCATCGTAACAAGAAAATAAAATTTCTACGATCTGATCGTGGAGGAGAATATTTGAGTTACGAGTTTGGTCTACATTTGAAACAATGCGGAATAGTTTCGCAACTCACGCCACCCGGAACACCACAACGAAATGGTGTGTCCGAACATCGTAATCGTACTTTATTAGATATGGTGCGATATATGATGTCTCTTACTGATATACCGCTATCGTTTTGGGGTTATGCTTTAGAGACGGCCGCATTCACGTTAAATAGGGCACCATCAAAATCCGTTGAGACGACGCCTTATGAACTGTGGTTTGGCAAGAAACCAAAGTTGTCGTTTCTTAAAGTTTGGGGCTGCGATGCTTATGTGAAGAAACTTCAACTAGATAAGCTCGAACCCAAATCGGAGAAATGTGTCTTCATAGGATACCCAAAAGAGACTATTGGGTACACCTTCTATCACAGATCTGAAGGCAAGATTTTCGTTGCTAAATTTGGATCCTTTGTAGAGAAGGAGTTTCTCTCGAAAGAAGTGAGTGGGAGGAAAGTAGAACTTGATGAGTTAACTGTACCTGCTCCCTTGTTGGAAAGTAGTTCATCACAAGAACCAGTTCCTGTGACAACTACACCAATCAGTGAGGAAGCTAATGATATTGATCATGAAACTTCAGATCAAGTTATTACTGAACCTTGTAGGTCTACCAGAGTAAGATCTGCACCAGAGTAGTACGGTAATCCTATTCTGGAAGTCATGTTACTTGACCATGGCGAACCTACGAACTATGAGGAAGCGATGATGAGCCCAGATTCCGCGAAATGGCTTGAGGCCATGAAATCTGAGATGGGATCCATATATGAGAACAAAGTATGGACTTTGGTTGACTTGCCCGATGATCGGCAAGCCATCGAGAATAAATGGATTTTCAAGAAGAAGACTGACGCTGATGGCAATGTAACTGTCTACAAAGCTCGACTTGTTGCGAAAGGTTTTCGACAAGTTCAAGGAGTTGACTACGATGAGACTTTCTCACCTGTAGCGATGCTTAAGTCTGTCCGAATCATGTTAGCAATTGCCGCATTTTATGATTATGAAATTTGGCAAATGGATTTCAAAACTGCATTCCTGAATGGATTTCTGGAAGATGAGTTGTATATGATGCAACCGGAAGGTTTTGTCGATCCAAAAGGTGCTAACAAAGTGTGCAAGCTCCAACGTTCAATTTATGGACTGGTGCAAGCATCTCGGAGTTGGAATAAACGCTTTGATAGTGTGATCAAAGCATATGGTTTTATCTGAGACTTTTGCGAAGCCCGTATTTACAAGAAAGTGAGTGGGAACTCAGAGCATTTCGATATTATATGTAGATGACATATTGTTAATTGGAAATGATATAGAATTTCTGGATAGCATAAAGGGATACTTGAATAAAAGTTTTCAATAAAAGACCTCGGTGAAGCTGCTTACATATTGGGCATCAAGATCTATAGAGATAGATCAAGGCGCTTAATTGGACTTTCACAAAGCACATACCTTGATAAAGTTTTGAAAAAGTTCAAAATGGATCGAGCAAAGAAAGGGTTCTTGCACAGTATTACAAGGTGTGAAGTTGAGTCGACTCAATACCCGACCACAAAGATAAGATAGAGAGAAATGAAAGATGTTCCTATGCTTCAGCCATAGGCTCTATCATGTATGCAATCTTGTGTACCAGACCGACGTATGCTTAGCAATAAGCTTGGCGGTAGGTACCAAGTAATCCAGAGTGGATCATCGGACGGTGGTCAAGAATATCCTGAAATACCTGAAAAGGACTAAGGATATGTTTCTCGTTTATGGAGGTGATAAAGAGCTAGTCGTAAATGGTTACGTCGATGCAAGCTTTGACACTGATCCGGACGATTCTAAATCGCAAACCGGATACATGTTTTTATTAAACGATGGGGCTGTAAGTTGGTGCAGTTCTAAACAAAGCGTCGTGGCGGGATCTACATGCGAAGCGGAGTACATAGCTGCTTGGAAGCAGCAAATGAAGGAGTCTGGTTGAAGGAGTTCATTTCCGATCTAGGTGTCATACCTAGTGCATCGGGACCAATGAAGATCTTCTGTGACAATACTGGTGCAATTGCCTTGGCAAAGGAATCCAGATTTCACAAGAGGACCAAGCACATCAAAAGACGCTTCAATTCCATCCGGGACCAAATCCAGGTGGGAGACATAGAGATTTGCAAGATACATACAGATCTGAATGTTGCAGACCCGTTGACTAAGCCTCTTCCACGAGCAAAACATGATCAGCGCCAAGACTCCATGGGTGTTAGAATCATTACTGTGTAATCTAGATTATTGACTCTAGTGCAAGTGGGAGACTGAAGGAAATATGCCCTAGAGGCAATAATAAAGTTATAATTTATTTCCCCATATCATGATAAATGTTTATTATTCATGCTAGAATTGTATTAACCGGAAACATAATACATGTGTGAATACATAGACAAACTTAACGTCACTAGTATGCCTCTACTTGACTAGCTCATTAATCAAAGATGGTTGTGTTTCCTAACCATAGACATGTGTTGTCATTTGATTAACGGGATCACTTCATTAGAAGAATGATGTGATTGACTTGACCCATTCCGTTAGCTTAGCATTTGATCGTTTAGTATGTTGCTATTGCTTTCTTCATGACTTATACAAAGTTCCTACAACTATGAGATTATGCAACTCCCGTTTACCGGATGAACACTTTGTGTGCTACCAAACGTCACAACGTAACTAGGTGATTATAAAGGAGCTCTACAGGTGTCTCCAATGGTACATGTTGAGTTGGCGTATTTCGAGATTAGGTTTTGTCACTCCGATTGTCGGAGAGGTATCTCTGGGCCCTCCCGGTAATGCACATCACTATAAGCCTTGCAAGCAATGTGGCCAATGAGTTGGTTACAGGATGATGCATTACACAACGAGTAAAGAGACTTGCCGGTAACGAGATTGAACTAGGTATTGGATACCAACGATCGAATCTCGGGTAAGTAACATACCGATGACAAAGGGAACAACATATGTACATATGTTGTTATGTGGTTTGACCGATAAAGATCTTCGTAGAATATGTAGGAGCCAATATGAGCATCCAGGTTCCGCTATTGGTTATTGACCGGAAACAGTTCTAGGTCATGTCTACATAGTTCTCGAACCCGTATGGTCCGCACGCTTAACGTTACGATGACAGTTTTATTATGAGTTTATAAGTTTTGATGTACCGAAGGTTATTTGGAGTCCCGGATGTGATCACGGACATGACGAGGAGTCTCGAAATGGTCGAGACATAAAGATTGATATATTGGAAGCCTATATTTGGATATCAGAATCGTTCCGGTGAAATCGATTTTACCGAGTACGGGGTTACGGAACCCCGGGGGGGTTATTGGGCCTACATGGGCCCTAAGGGAGAAGAGGAGGACCGGCCAGGGCAGACCGCGCGCCCCCTCCCCCCCTAGTCCGAATAGGACAAGGAAGGGGGGGGGGGCGCCCCCTTTTCCTCTTTCCCCCTTCCCCTTCCTTCTCCAACAAGGCAAGAGGGGGGGAGTCCTACTCCCGGTGGGAGTAGGACTCCTCCAGGCGCACCCCTAGGGGCCGGCCGCACCTCCCCCCTCCCTCCTTTATATACGGGGGCAGGGGGGCACCCCATGGCACACAAGTTGATCTTCGTGATCGTTCCTTAGCCGTGTGCGGTGCCCCACTCCACCATATTCCACCTCGGTCATATCGTTGCGGTGCTTGGGCGAAGCCCTGCGTCGGTAGAACATCATCATCATCACCACGCCGTCGTGCTAACGGAACTCATTCCCCGACACCCTGCTGGATCGGAGTCCGGGGATCGTCATCGAGCTGAACGTGTGCTGAACTCGGAGGTGCCGTACGTCCGGTACTTGGATCGGTCGGATCGTGAAGACGTACGACTACATCAACCGCATTGTTCTAACGCTTCCGCTTTCGGTCTACGAGGGTACGTGGACAACACTCTCCCCTCTCGTTGCTATGCGTCACCATGATCCTTGCGTGTGCGTAGGATTTTTTTTGAAATTACTACGTTTCCCAACACATAGTTATTAGCTAGATGGCTTCTTCTCTCTTTTTGGATCTCAATACAATGTTCTCGCCCTCTCTTGTGGAGATCTATTCGATTTAATCTCTTTTTGCGGTGTGTTTGTCGAGATCCGATGAATTGTGGGTTTATGATCAAGTTTATCTATGAATAATATTTGAATCTTCTCTGAATTCTTTTATGTGTGATTAAGTTATCTTTGCAAGTCTCTTCGAGTTATCAGTTTGGTTTGGCCTACTAGATTGAGCTTTCTTGCCATGGGAGAAGTGCTTAGCTTTGGGTTCAATCTTGCGGTGTCCTTACCTAGTGACAGAAAGGGTTGCAAGGCACGTATTGTATTGTTGCCATCGAGGATAACAAGATGGGGTTTATATCATATTGCATGAGTTTATCCCTCTACATCATGTCATCTTGCTTAATGCGTTACTCTGTTGTTATGAACTTAATACTCTAGATGCATGCTGGATAGCGGTCGATGTGTGGAGTAATAGTAGTAGATGCAGGAAGGAGTCGGTCTACTTGTTATGGACGTGATGCCTATATACATGATCATGCCTAGATAATCTCATAACTATGCGCTTTTCTATCAATTGCTCGACAGTAATTTGTTCACCCATCGTAATACTTATTCTCTTAAGAGACGCCACTAGTGAAACCTATGGCCCCCGGGTCTATTTCTTATCATATTTGCTTCCTATCTACTTTTATTTGCATCTTTACTTTTTGCATCTATATTATAAAATACCAAAAATATATTTATCTTATCATACTATCTTTATTAGATCTCACTTTACAAGTGGCCGTGAAGGGATTGACAACCCCTTTATTGCGTTGGTTGCGAGTTCTCGCTTGTTTGTGTAGGTGCGTGGGACTTTTGAGGAGCCTCCTCTTTGGATTGATACCTTGGTTCTCAAAAGCGGGGAAATACTTACGCTACACTTTGCTGCATCACCCTCTCCTCTTCGAGGAAAACCAACGCAAGCTCAAGACGTAGCAATGACACGTCGCGTTGCCTAAAAAGTTGTCAGCAGATTGCATTTGTGAAATATCATTCTATCTACGGTGGCATGTGAAGATCATCTTGTGGATCCAGACACGGTTCAAGTGTTCGAGGATTACCTTGGAGTATTCGGAGGAGGAACCCGACCTGCAATGCCGAAGACAAGACTGCGCGCCGGACTCATCGTCATTGAAGCCTGGTTCAGGGGCTACTAAGGGAATCCTGGATTAGGGGGTATACGGACAGCCGGACTGTATACATCGTCCGGACTATTGAAGCGTGAAGATACAAGACTCAAGACTTCGACCCGTGTCCGGATGGGACTTTCCTTGGCGTGGAAGGCAAGCTTGGCGATCCGGATATTATATTTCCTTCCTTGTAACCGACTCCATGTAAACCCTAGCCCTCTCCGGTGTCTATATAAACCGGAGAGGTTGGTCCTTAGAAGGCTGATCACAATTACAATCATACCATCATAGGCTAGCTTCTAGGGTTTAGCCTCTGCGATCTCGTGGTAGATCTACTCTTGTACTACCCATATCTTCAATATTAATCAAGCAGGAAGTAGGGTTTTACCTCCATCGAGAGGGCCCGAACCTGGGTAAACATCTGTGTCCCTTGCTTCCTGTTACCATCAGCCTTGACGCATAGATCGGGACCCCCTACCCGAGATCCACCAGTTTTGACACCGACAGAGATCTATTCGATGTAATCTTCTTTTTGCGGTGTGTTTGTTGAGACCGATGAATTGTGGGTTTATGATCAAGATTATCTATGAGCAATATTTGAATCTTCTCTAAATTCTTTTATGTATGATTGGTTATCTTTGCAAGTCTCTTGAATTATCCGTTTGGTTTGGCCAACTAGATTGGTAGTTCTTGCAATGGGAGAAGTGCTTACCTTTGGGTTCAATCTTGCGTGTCCTTTCCCAAAGGTGTGATGGGGCAGCAAGGCACGTATTGTATTGTTGCCATCAAGGATAACAAGATGGGGTTTTATCATATTGCATGAATTTATCCTCTACATCATGTCATCTTGCTTAAGGCGTTACTCTGTTTTCATTAACTTAATACTCTAGATGCATGCTGGATAGCGGTCGATGAGTGGAGTAATAGTAGTAGATGCAGGCAGAGTCGGTCTACTTGTCTCGGACGTGATGCCTATATACATGATCATACCTAGATATTCTCATAACTATGCTCAATTCATCAATTGCTCAACAAGAATTGTTCACCCACCGTAGAATGCTTATGCTCTTGAGAGAAGCCACTAATGAAATCTATGGCCCCCGGGTCTATTCTCATCATATTGATCTTCCTACCCTTTATTATTGCTTTGCTTTTTTACTTTGCCTTTTATTTTACTTTGCATCTTTATACCAAAAATACCAAAAATATTATCTATCATCTCTATCAAATCTCAGTCTCGTAAGTGACCGTGAAGGGATTGACAACCCCTATTCGCGTTGGTTGCGAGGAGTTATTTGCTTTGTGTAGGTACGAGGTACTTGCGCGTGGCCTCCTACTGGATTGATACCTTGGTTCTCAAAAACTGAGGGAAATACTTACGCTACTCTGCTGCATCATCCTCTCCTCTTCGGGGAAAACAAACGCAAGCTCAAGACGTAGCAGCGCCCCCTCCCCTTGTCCAATTCGGACTGCCCATGGGGGGCGCCACCCCTTGTGGGCTGCCCCCTCTCTCCCCTATGGCCCATGTTGGCCCATTACTTTCCCCGGGGCGTTCCGGTAACCTCCCGGTACTCCGAAAAATACCCGAAACACTCCGGAACCATTTCGGTGTCCGAATACTATCGTCCAGTATATCAATCTTTACCTCTCGACTATTTCGGGACTCCTCGTCATGTTCGTGATCTCATCCGGGACTCCGAACAATCTTCGGTCACCAAAACACATAACTAATAATACAAATCATCATCGAATGTTAATGAAAGTGCAACTATCCCTGGGTGGTTTTGGTAATTACTAACAACATATAGCTCATTGAACTAATGCTATTCCAAGATTATCATTCAGAAAGTTCAATGATTGGCATGGCATGGATTAGGAATGTGGACCCCTCAAAATGCTAAGGACACATATCGGCTCAAGCTCAAGACTCTACATTTTCATTTTAGTGATCCAAGGTCACATTGAGTCCATAGGAAAATCCAATACTATTAAAAGGGGATGAGGTGTTGCTTAATGGCTCGCTTGCTCAAAATGCTTAGTGACATGCTCCAAAAGCCCTCAACCACTTTCTCATATCCACATATGTCCCAAACCAAAAGTCAAACTCGGCCCCACCGAAATGTTCTATCCGGCGCCACCGAGTTCATTTGACATAGCCACTGCCAGAAACCCTAGTCAATTCGGTCTCACCGAGATGGGATTGCAAACTCTCTGTTTCCCTTCGTAATGTTTCGGTCTAGCCGAGATGAGCGATCGGTCCCACCGAGTTCGCAATGCAAACTCTCTGTTTCTCCTTCGTAACATTTCGGTCTCACCGAAATAAGTGAATCGGTCCCACCGAGTTTGCCTGACCAACTCTCTGGTTAGCTTATTACCAAAATTGGTCCCACCGAGTTTGTGTAATCGGTCTCACCGAGATTACGTTAGGCCCTAACCCTAATGAAATCGGTCCCACCGAGTTGACATGTCGGTCCCACCGAAAAGCCTAACGTTCACATTTTGAACTGAATCGGTCTGACCGAGTTTTCTAATTCGGTCCCACCGAGTTTGGTGAATTGTGTGTAACGGTTAGATTTCATGTGGACGCTATATATACCCCTCCACCCACTCTTCATTCTAGAGGAGAACCATCAGAACATGCCTATACTTCCAGCATACATTTTCTGAGAGAGAACCACCTACTCATGTGTTGAGGTCAAGATATTCCATTCCAACCACATAAATCTTGATCTCTAGCCTTCCCCAAGTTCCTTTCCACTCAAATCATCTTTCCACCAAATCCAAATCCGTGAGAGAGAGTTGAGTGTTGGGGATACTATCATTTGAAGGACAAGAGCAAGGAATTCATCATCAACACACAATCTATTACCTTTTGGAGAGTGGTGTCTCCTAGATTGGTTAGGTGTCACTTGGGAGCCTCCGTCAAGATTGTGGAGTTGAACCAAGGAGTTTGTACGGGCAAGGAGATCGCCTACTTCGTGAAGATCTACCCTAGTGAGGCAAGTCCTTCGTGGGCGATGGCCATGGTGGGATAGACAAGGTTGCTTCTTCATGGACCCTTCATGGGTGGAGCCTTCCGTGGACTCGCGCAACCGTTACCCTTCGTGGGTTGAAGTCTCCATCAACGTGGATGTACGATAACACCACCTATCGGAACCACGCCAAAAATCTCCGTGTCTACATTGCGTTTGCTCCCTCCAAACTCCTCCATTTACCTTCATGTGCAATGTTTTACATTCCGCTGCTATACTCTTAGACTTGCAGGTGTAGGTTGATTGCTTGACTTGTACTAAGTTGCTAAAATATGCCAAGACTTAAAATTGGGAAAAGGCTATATTTTTATTTGGTCAAGTAGTCTAATCACCTCCCCCCCCCCTCTAGACATACTTTCGATCCTACAAGTGGTAGAGCATCTTTATAATCACCCAGTTACGTTGTGACGTTTGATAGCACACAAGGTGTTCCTTCGGTATTCGGGAGTTGCATAATCTCATAGTCAATGGAATATGTATAAGTCATGAAGAAAGCAATAGCAATAAAACTTAACGATCATTATGCTAAGCTAACGGATGGGTCTTGTCCATCACATCATTCTCGTAATGATGTGATCCCATTCATCAAATGACAACACATGTCTATGGTTAGGAAACTTAACCATCTTTGAATAACGAGCTAGTCAAGTAGAGGCATACTAGGGACACTTTGTTTTGTCTATGTATTTACACATGTATCAAGTTTCCGGTTAATACAATTCTAGCATGAATAGTAAACATTTATTATGATATAAGGAAATATAAATAACAACTTTATTATTGCCTCTAGGGCATATTTCCTTCACCTAATCCATTAGAAGTTAGATAAACGAAAGATTCCTTCCAATCGGCGCAACAAAGCTCAGAACAGAAAAATCCCCAAATCCAAGAACCCTGATCCTAACTAATTGAGGAGGAGAAATCTTACAAAGTACTGCATGTCCATGAAGTCGTCACCCATGCTGATGTCCTCATCAGTGTTCTCATCCCCATACTTCCACGACGACATGGTCACCGCCGATGAGATTTGCGGTCATCGGCGGCGTCGAGCAAGCTTGGGAGAGAGAGAGAGAGAGAGAGAGAGAGAGAGAGAGAGAGAGAGAGAGAGAGAGAGAGAGAGAGGGGAGAGAGACTTAGCTGGCTCGGGTCCTATCGACCCGGTCGAACAGCCTGCCCTAATGATTTAACAACTAGGCCCTAATGATTTAACAACTAGGCTTGTCATAAACCCCATTAAAACAACTAGGCCTGCACCGTTTGGCCATGACGGGTGGGCTAGGCTTGTCATAAACCCCATTAAAACTTAATGATTTAACAATTAGGTTTTTTTAACAGCGAACCAAGAAAATAGTAGCTTTTAAAAAAAGTGATAGTTTTTTAAAATTCTAGCCCGAATTATGATAGTTTTATGCTATTCACTATTCTTGTACGTGTGTGTGGTGCGTGCATGTGTGCGGATGTGCGTGAATGTTCATGTGCGTGCGTCAGATTGATCGAGCATGTATGCGCGTATGTACGTGAAGCGCGTGGATCACATGAATGCAAGGAGAAGTGTTGCACATCGACTTGGTGATACTAGTTAATAAAAGTTGACTTACACACAAAAAATCAGACGACTTATAAATAGAGGGTCCTAAGAAGGAAGAGAGTACACCGTCATCTTTGGCGCGACCATAACATCGTCAAAGATGGCGTGACCCAAAACAATATGACCTATACGACGCCAAAGATGATGCCACCCAAATAAACACCATGACCCGAGAAACTGTAGCCTAGAGCAAAAATATAACACAAGGCATGATAATCAAGAAACATCCACTACGAGAGCGTGAACAACATACAGCGTGGGTTGGTTTTTCTTGTAACGTGTAATGCAACCATGAAACGATGTACTCCCTCCCCAGCAAAAAAACAACAACAACGATGTATTACTCGCTCAATCCTCCAATAAAATTCCGAAAGCAAACCCGAGCCAAAAAACAGGTCAAGTAGCATCGGTGAGTGAATCAGTGGATAGGGACCTGACCATTCATGTTCATGTTCAACTGATTCTTGCATGTTTTTTGACAGCGAAGTGAGGAGACAGAAAAGCCCCATCTCAAATATCAGTGTGACGGCGACGGGGAAGGCGAGATGCAAAGATAGTAGCTAGCTCACCTCGCAAAAAAAAAAAAAGATAGTAGCTAGCTCTACTTTTGCTCCCAGCCATTCGGTTACATATACAGAAAGAAAACAAGAACTCCAGTGGCCGCGATTACTGCTCTCTTCGTCCCATAATATAAAATTATTCTGCAAGCTATTTATCGGCTGGCTACTGCCCAAATTAAGAGCACCCCAAATCCAGGTAAACATGTCACGGATAATTAACCAGCTATTTGTTGGGCACAGATCATGCTTTTCGATTCAAGATGTTAAAACGAGTTCAAGCATAATTGAAAAAGTGAGAAAGCGAGAGTTCAATATGGTTAAGAGCAACTTCAGCGCGCCGACGCAAATTGTACACGCGTGTTCGTCTGGGTCGAAACGGATATAAAACACGGCCCAACGCGCCGGCCCAAACGGACGAGCGTCTGTTCTCTGTCCGCACGTGACTCATTTTGGGGGCCCAAATTTGAGCCGGGTTTGCTTCAGCGCGGAAACAGAGCGGACGCGCGCGACGCTCGCCCTTGTCCTCCCTCGGGCCCGCCAGTCGGTGGCACGTCCACCCCATTTCCCTCCCTTTCCCAAAACCCTCCCACCCACTCGCCATGGCTGACACGCCGAACCCTACCGCCGACGCCAGCCTCGCATCCACCGTCGATAAGCCCCGCGCCCTTCCGCAAAAAGGCGCCACAGTCCAAGAAGAAGGAGGTGACAGATGTGCAACGGGCCGTTCAGTCGGCAAAGAGGGCTGGCCGGAGGAAGGTGTAGGCCGACAAGCTGGAAGCCGCGGCCGACGCGCTGCCCAACAGGAGGCCGCCATCACGTAGAACAAGGCCCTCGTCATTGCGGCCACACAACAGGCCCTCCTCTACCCAGGGTTCGACAACGGCCCCTGTCAGCATGGGCTCGTCGCTGCCGCCATGGCCGTGGCCAGCACGGGCTCGTCCGCAGTCCGAGCCGCCACTGCTAGAGTCACCGTGCACATCCACCACGCCGTAGACGACCGACTTCCATCCTCAACTGCAAGCCTCTCGTTTCTCTACCTCTACCGCGGACTCCTCGTCGGAGGTGAGTGTGGTCACGCCGGCCACGCCCGTGCCCATGCCCATCGACCTCAATGCCGCACATGTGGCTGCGTGTCGTCCACCGAAGGCCAAAGGAAACGGGCGCGTGAGATCCCCACCGGCAACCGTCCCGACGCCCGCAACCTGTTCGACTCAATGCCAGCGCCGACAGATGATGACATGACCAGTCATTTCATCATGGAGAACATCATTTTCGAGGGCGGCGTGGGTGGCACGGCCTTCGATCCCGACGAGACCCAAAGGCAAGACGACCGCGACACCTTCACTGCAGGCCAGGATGGCACGACCGACATCTTCGTGCAAGGCCATGATGGCATGGACGACACGTCCACGCAAGGCCAAGATGGCATGGACGACATGTTCCTGCAAGGCCACGAGTTCCCGGACAACTACGCCGAAGAAGAAGACGAAGTGGACATCGAGGGGGAACCTTTGTTTGCTGATGAGCTTAGAAACCAAGCCAATGCGCAAAGGAAGAAGCTCCAAAGCATTCGGACGACGCCATACACAAAGGATGAAGACAATCTCCTTTATGAATGTTGGAGAGATATTGGACAAGATCCCATGATCGACACCGAGTAAAAAGGATCAACCTTTTGGTTGAGAGTTCACCGCCTATTCCATAAATGAAGAAGTTCCCGTCGTACCAGTTTGAGAGCAAGCGTGGTTGGGTGTCCATCTCGAAGCGTTGGAGGGTCATAAAACAAGAGTGCAACAAGTTCTGTGCCACCCTTGAGAGCATCGACAGTCGTCCCGTGAGTGCCTCAGCATCAAAGACATGGTATACAATTCCTCCATCTTCATTCGCGTTTCCGTTGTTTGATGCTTGAATGTCCATTGCGCATATGAATATGCATTCATGTCTTCATTTATAGGCATTCCAAACTTTGAAAGTATTCAAGGCTCAACATGGGAACAAGCCGTTCACCCTCACCCATTATTTGATGATCATAAAAGATGACGAGAAGTTCAAGGAGCAATATGCCGCCCTCAAGAAGAATGGAGGCCGCAAGCCGTCGAGGACCATGGTGAGGGAGAGAATATGTCGCGGGGGAAGACCAACTCCAAGAAGAAGGAGAAGCGTGATGTGGCGATATTTGCCCTGCAAGGCATGATGACCCAAAAGGAAACAGGAGAGGAGAAGTGTCGACAATATAAAGAGGAGCGAATGAAGGTCTACATCAAGATACAAAGGAAGAAGCTCTAGATGGAGGCGAAGATGCAAGTGAATAAACTCAATATGGAGGCCGAAATGCACGCAAAGAAGCTAGAGATGGAGACGGGCATGCACGCGAAGAAGCTCGAGATAGAGGTGACCAAAGCCAAGACGAAAGCAAAAGAAGTGCCACTCGCTTGCATGATGAAGGAGGTGAAGATAATGACAGTGGACTTGAGCACGGTGTCCTCGAGAAGGAGGCCTTGGTTTGAGAAGATGCAAAAGGAGATGCTCAAACTTGATGATTGATCTATGAAGAAGAGCACCATCTCTTTTATATGCCGGCAAGTGTGCCGGCACGACCACGACCGAGATGTATGGCGTGGCTGAACAACCCTCTTTTTGTGTGCTGGCAACTGTGTCGACGGCTAAATGTGCCGGCATTGAACTGTGCGTTGTTTTTTGGAGACTGACATGTATATCGGCGGCTAGCATGAACTATGGACGTTGACTTGGTCGCTAGCATTAACTCGGGCCGCTGGCCTTTCTAATGTTAATTTGATTTTGTACACGGATGAAAAATGCATCGACCGGTTGGGCACGTTCATTTGGATCAATCATACATCTCGGTCGACTCATTCATGGGCGATGGTCCTTCGAAAATCTCCCGTGCATGGCCGGGCTGATAGCACGGCCCCTGTACAGCCCTGCCAAAGTGCCAAGAACACCTCGTCGTGCACCCACAGGCCACATACCCACTTGCTGTGTACCGGTGCACATGCCATGACCTTTTGTTGTCCATTTTCGTTGTTGATCGCATGAATTTACGATGCACCGGCTGGATGCTTGTGAATATATATATTTTGAACACTGGATGCTTGAGAATTGAGATCTCCAAAAGCTGACTTGTTGAGGTTGCAAAATACCACATCGTAAGGTCACCCTATCAGTTGGGGCCAAGCCTGACAAATGTAATTTAAACTGCCCAGTGGCACCTCTTCTAAATGAAAATGTCACTGTTTGGTTAGTACCATCATCTCCTGTTTATACATCAACCAAAGGAAGAGCAATTGCTTCTTATAGTCTTGTAACAGACTGCTCTGCTCCTTAAAATTCAGCTCCGCTCTAGAAAACACAAGCCAAACGGGGTAGCTCCACGATATGCCGCTTCACAAAAAAACTAGAATCTGAGGCACAACTCCCGGTTTTTTATGAAGCTCTTGAAGTGCTTCAAAAACTCTAGAAGTTGGAGTTGGGTGGAAATTACCCACCATTGCCACCAAGAAGTGGATACCCTTCGCTTTCTCCCCTCGACCAATCAAATAGATCCTTCCCACCAAATTTTTCATTCTTGAAGCTGGAGCTAGATAAAAGCCAAACATTCTTTTTGATAGTGCTACAACTTCAGGATGAATCTGCTCCAAAGTGAATTTAGTGGAGCGAAACTGATTTTGATGAAGCGGAGCGGTCCCAAACAAGCCCTATAATTTGCCAGATTGTCCCCTCTATGCATTTCTGTTTAAGCTCCGCAATGATCATGATGAACCCACACCCGGCAACTTTTCCATGCTCTCAACCAGTTAAAATCAAACATGATAATTTTTTATCTTCTTGATAATCTTTGAATCATTTGAATGCTTTATTGTTTGCATTTTTTCTGAACTTTGTGGCGTCTGGTACTGAAAACCGAGAAGGACTCTTCATTGCGTTTCAAACCGATTTGAGAAGGGCTCAACATATAAATAAAGAAGCAGGGCTAGCCCCTGGGGACACCACGATTCACCAAGCCGTGTGCTGGCGCCCCCTCAAAGGTAGTCTCCAGCAATTTAGGTCGGTGGCATCGGTGACACTGATAACCGGCGGAGCTTGACTATCATGCGATCTGACGTCTGACGCGACATCCTCCTCATCGCCAGAAAGAATAAGAGTAGATGCGTGTATTCGCTGGCCGGTACGTGATGGTGATGCAGACGCCCGAATGATGCTCGCTCGTTGTGCCGTCAGCTCAAAAAAACATGGGCGTGTTCGTTCCAGTAGTTCATCATTTGGCCCCGACCCCCACTGAACTGTCTCTTTGCATGTGTAATAACATGAGTGGTGGTAAATGACAGTGTTAACTCAAACTCCACTAGTAAGAGCATCTCCATCAGCCGCGTCAAACTAGCGCCGCACCCGTAAAATTGCCTGTTTTAGTACGCGCGCAACCGGTATAGTTGCTCCAGCGGGCACGCATAAACAACGCGCGCAACATATGTAGTTCAGCGCGCGGGCCGAAACTCAATCGCGTGCCGCTTATTTGCTGCGCCCACTCCCGCGCGCTGGACTCTCGCACGCTCGCTCGCAACTCCCACCCCCCATCCAGCCGCGCCGCCGCCGCCGACTGCGCCACCCAGCGACCGTTCCGGCGCTTCCCCGGCCTATCCCCGCCCAGCGGCGGCTTCTCCGCCCCCCTCTAGTCCCGCCGTCCCTCGCGCGCGTCCGTCCTCCGACGAACAGCGCCCGAGCGCTCGCTGCCGCTCGGCGCCCGCAAGGTGTTCGACAAAACGCCTAGAAGGTATGTATTGCTCAAACTTCATGAATTTGGTGCATGTTGATTGTAGTTTTTATAGCATAGTATTGAACATTGTAGATGAGTTCGTCGTATGATTCTTCTGAAGAAGAATTTGATATGGAAGAGGAGGAGGATCTTGCAATGACCCTAGCTATGCACATCAATAAAAAACCGAAGCACGGCGATTCGGTTATGGATCGGCATAAAATTTGGAGGGATAGGATCGATGCCCACAACAGATTGATCAGGCATTATTTTAAGGAGAATCCCACATACCCCGAGTCGTATTTTCGTCGCCGGTTTAGGATGAGCACCGAGTTGTTCAGGCGCATTGCAGAGAAACTAGCGAGCCATGACCGGTTTTTTCAGCAAAGGAGGAATGCCGCCGGAGAGCTCGGGCATAGCACCTTTCAGAAGGTGACAGCCGCTTTGTGTATGTTGGCATACGGTATCCCGGCTGATCTAATTGATGATCACTTGGCTATGGGTGAGAGCCAAGCCATCATGTGTGTCAAGCGCTTCGCAGTCGGAATTGTGCAAGTGTTTGGCGAGGAGTATTTGAGATCTCCCAATGCTGAAGACGCCGCAAGGCTATTGGCGATGAACAAAGCTCACGGCTTTCCTGGCATGCTTGGCTCAATAGATTGCATGCATTGGAGTTGGAAGAATTGTCCAAATGCATGGCATGGGCAATTCCACGGTCAAAAAAAGGGTTCCACTATAATCTTTGAAGCGGTGGCCGATCAAGAGACTTGGATTTGGCATGCATTCTTTGGAATACTTGGATATTTGAATGACATCAATGTTGTCAACCGGTCACCACTGATGAATAAGATGCAAATGGTGAGTTGTCACCGGTGCAGTTTGTAGCAAATGGCCGTACATACAACTGTGACTATTATCTAGCGGATGGCATCTATCCAAAGTAGCAAACCTTCGTGAAGCCGTTAAAAAAGCCGGAAGGTAAGAAAAATCTTGATTTCCACAATGCTCAGGCGGCTGCTAGAAAATTTGTTAGACTGTCCTCTCTGCATTTGGGTTCAACCTGCCAAGGCTCATATGGTCCGATATCTTGATGATCAATCGTCCGCGTGAAATAGAAATATGAGATTTTCATCTTCTTGACAATTAATCTTTAACTCGATCATCGTAAATTTATCTTCGACCCGATCGTTGTCCTCCTCAACCTCCTCCTCCTCCGGACCCATTGCATCCGGAGGTAGCCCGCGGCGATCTTGGCTTCGCACCTTGCACGGATCGCTCAAGGAGCTACAGCCGGTGCTTCGGCGTTAGAAATGGGTGGCCCCTTATCCGGCAGCGCGGGGGCATGGTTAGTAGTGGTGGCGGACAGGGAGTGGAAAGTGGCGGCTGCGGACGGACGGAGGAAAATGTGGAGGGGTAGGGTTTTGGTGCCGGCGGTCGGCTTAAATAGGTGGGCTGGCCACTACGTAGCCCGCCGGAGCAGCGCCACTCGGCGACTTCGGTCCAGCGGAGGAGACGAGCTTCGGATCGCCGGGTTTGCGGGCGATTTCGTGTGGGAGCCCGACGTCAGTCCAACGTGGCGGGGCGCCCCCATATTCGCCCCATACTTGGGCTGTATATGAGAGGTGCCGGTCAGTCCGGGCATTTGAGGTCCGTTTAAGACGCCCGACTGAATCAAAATTTCATGACCAGTCAGTGACTGGGCGACCCGTCGGACTTTTGAGGCATGTTTGAAGTGCTAGATGCTCTAACATTGTCAAAAATGGCGTGACCCAAACCAATATGACCTATAGGACGCCAAAAATGATGCCACCCAAATAAACACCTGATCCGAGAGACCGTAGCCTAGAGGAAAAATATAACACAAGGCATAAAAATCAAGAAACATCCACTACGAGAGCCTGAACAACATACACCGTGGGTTGGGTTTTCTTGGATCGTGTGACGCTACCATGAAACCATGTACTCGCTCCCCCGCCAAAAAAAAACACAATGTACTTGCTAATGCCTGGCTCGGTCCTCCCAATAAAATTCCGAAAACAAACCCGAGTCAATAAACTGGTAAGTGGCATCGGTGAGTGAATAGGGACCTAACCATTAACGCTCATGTTCATGTTCAGCTGATTCTTGCATGTTCTTTGACAGCGAAGTGAGGAGGAGACAGAAAAGCCCCATCTCAAATATCAGTGTGACGGCGACGGCGACGGCGAGATGCAAAGATAGTAGCTAGCTCTACTTTTGCTCCCAACCACTAGGTAAACATGTCATGGATAATTAACCAGCTGTTTGTTGAGCAGCGATCATGCTTTTTGATTTGAGATGCTAAAACGAGTTCAAGGATAATTGAAAGAGAGTGAGAAAGCGAGATGGTTAACTGCACAAATCCTCCCGTCCATGGATGAAATCAACTCATGCATGGGTGACGGTCCATCGAAAACCTCCCGTCCATGGCCGGGCTGATGGCACGGCCCCCGTACAGCGCTGCCAAGAACCTCGTCGTGCACCCACAGGGCACACAGACCCACCTGCTGTGTATCGGTGCACATGCCATGACCTTTTGCTGTCCATTTTCGTTGTTGATCCCATGATTTTACGATGCACCAGTTGGATGCTTGAGAATTGAGGTCTCCAAAAGCTGTCTTTGTTGAGTTTTGTGATCCCTTCGTGTTCTGACCTTTGTGGTCATGTAGCCATCAAACTTTATTATACTTCTTCCTAATTAACTAGAAGATACCCCGTGCGTTGCTGCGGACACACGTGTTAAACTGTAAGCTCCAATAAACATCCGAGTCAGTAAGAACACATGTTGTGAAAACACATTTTAAATTGTAATATCCACTAAACATCCGACTCGGTGAGAGCATATGAAGAAAAGCAATTACATCTTTTATTATTATTAAGATTACGTGGAGATTCAGACATCAGGGATACACATACTGGAAACTGGCTACTGGTGTATCTATGCACCAACAAACTGTTTATAAATCTGAATTACACCAGCTATAATTCTCAATATACAATATATATGCTAAGAAAAATAATTAATAAGTTAATCTAGAGGGTTGTTGCCTTCGATATATTTTGTTCGAAACAATACGCCGGAAAGCAAGGAAATCACTCAAGAAATTCGTAAAGATTGTTAATTGAGTTTCCAATAATAAGAAATTTGATTACACATTCCAAAGAATAAAAGAAATCCAGAAATATTAACTGTTAATGGTATAGTCTTGGATGCAACTGTATATGGGAACAACCAAAAAAGCTAGATGACACTAATATAGTAGCTAGCGGGAGAAAATATATCTTTTAATATATTATGCATTTTTCATCTGTCAACGAACATCCATGCAGAAAAAAATAAAATAGAAAGTGAATATGTGCATACCAATAGAAGATTCCTTGTCTAACGGGCTATATTAAAAGTTGAGTAAAGAACGCCAGCAAGAAGTGTATTAGCATAGCAACCACTTCATCTATGCAATTGTCCTTCCGCTGCATCATCACAAAGGAGTGTGTTAGCATAATAGTCCGAATTAATACAGCCAACAAAGGGTGCACATGAAAACTGCAGGAGGGGAAGATCGGCATTCATTGAAAACATGAAGAAACAAAGACTATGAGTCCCCTTGCTAGAGAAAAGGAGAATAAGATGGGATTACCATCGACTAACCAAACTGTGCCAGGTCACTCAGATCTACCAATTTGTGTTGAACGCCGACAAAAATACAGAGAAGGAGAGATAGTGGAGGTCAATACGCAGAGAAGTTGCATATGAAAGAAATCAGAAGAAGAATATAGAGGATGAAAACGACTGCAGTGCAAGATGGTGGGGCGGGCCTTCAGTTCAAGGCTGTGGTATGGAGGAGCATGGAGGCCAGAATCCCAGTCCACGTGTTGAGGGCGTCTGGATGGAGTATATATGGGCGAAGGTGATGAACGGATTGTTCCATCTCCCGTCAGTTTGCGGAGGAAATTAATGGTCATGGACTGTTGTCTCTCCTGTTAGTCTGTAAATGGAAGACGAA
Source organism: Aegilops longissima (assembly GCA_021605205.1). Taxonomy (NCBI): domain Eukaryota; kingdom Viridiplantae; phylum Streptophyta; class Magnoliopsida; order Poales; family Poaceae; genus Aegilops; species Aegilops longissima. The sequence goes on from CM038680.1 coordinate 651,478,792, forward strand.
GACGAATAGTTCTGCGTGATTACTCATGCCACCGAGAAATAATATAGCTCTTGAGAAAGACAAATAGATAAAAAAAATTTCAAAGATGAGGTGGCATGTGTGGGGCACGTATGGTGAGGTGGATAGGCTGCATGTCAAGAGAAATAGATAGTGGGGATGAACTATTTAGGTATTATAGATGAGATGAGGCAAATATTTTGCCTCCGTTAAAATAAAAAAATTGTTGAGTTTGCATACCATATCATGGGTTCACTCGACCAGAGTCGAGAGCGAAGCGTGATTGGGGCCAGAGTGGACCTAGTACCTCTTCTAAACAAAAATGTCTCTGTTTAGCATATTTCTTGTTTATACGTCAGCCAAAGGAAGTAAGAAATAGCTTTTTATAGTTTTGTAACATAATTTGCCACATTGTCCCCTCTATGCATTTCGGTTCAAACTCCACCACTGCCAATGCTCATGGTGAACCGACACCAGGCAACTTGTCCATGCTCTCAACCCGGTAAAATCAAACATGAGAATTTTTTATATTCTCAATAATATTTGAATCATTTGAATGATCTATTGTTTGCATTTTTCTAAACTTGGTGGAGCAATTAATACTCCACAATCGACCACCTCTATATGCCCCACGCGATGGAGAAAATTAACAAATCGATATGTACTCGTATAAACTAATGTTTTTCGTGCACAACAAAATCAGCACATCCAAGCCCCTATCAATCTTTATATGAGATGTGGCAGAACATATACAATGTAAAGGAGTATTATATACATAAGAAAAATATTGTCTCCGTAGATTATTAAATGATCGAGCGGAGCTAAAAGAGGATAGGAATCAATATATGCCCTCTTGGGCACAAGTCATCGTCGACACAACCCACACGAGAGCCTATAATAATAGTGATCTATGAAACCTACTGATGGGGTGAAATAGAATAAATCTGTGAAATTATTTCCTCTGATCACAAGTGATAGAGAAAGTTAAAATAAGATAGCGATCAATACATGCGCTTTAGAGCACAATCTAGGATGTCACAACACATGTTCAAACATCACCGCAAGTTACACAATTTATCGAATAGGTTAGGTTTCATTTTGGTGGGAGAGAGACAGAGCTTATTGTTATCGATTTTTGGGATTCTGTAAGTTTCCCTCAGCTTGCCCTCTTTTTTCATTCCAATACATTCTTGTGATATTAACTTATTAACTAGTTACTAGCCCTTATCTGGTCCTTCTTGCTTGCTTCCTTCCTTCACGAAAGACGTAGGGTCCGAAAGACGTAGGGTCCAACGGGTAGCGGAATTTGGACATACATAAGACACAAATTGCCTAGTTCCCAAGGGGGAATAAACTATAGTATGGTCAATCCGGATACTCCAACACTTTGTTCCACCATCCATACTCTGTTTTGAAGAGCTAGTCATGTAACACTTCAAATGTCGTAACATTATCTGGAATCGGTCTTTTGGCATGGTTTTGTCTTTCGACTGTGGCGCCTGCTATCGATGCTACTTTGTTCGACTGGTGGTCATCTGCTAGAACTAATATTGTGACTGGAGACAACAAAGAAGCTCAATTGCATTACCATCCTAGTCGCTTGGTCCATTTGGAACAGTGGGCTCTTCAACAATAAGCATCGATCAATTGGCGTTCTGCTTGACCAAATCAAGTGTGACGCTCGCTACCGGTTCTTAGCGGGTGCTAGTTGCTTAGAGCCTTTGTTTGCCTAGAGTTGCAGTTTTAGTTCCCTATACTTCTAGGTCGCCTTCTGTTCGGATTGGTCATTTCATTGTTGTCTGTTCCTTTATTCGTGCATCTACTGAGATTTTGTTCTTACTTTTCTTCTACCAAGATCACATGCAGCTCTCATGTATGGTTTGAGAAAACCCTCTCAAAGTGAGTCTCCGGCAATTTTATGTCGATGGCATCGGTGATACTGATAACCCTCCGAGCATGACTATCATGCGATCATTTCATACACATGATACACAACTCTCATCTTGGACGACCTTGCCGCATTTGTTCCGGTTTCTCCCCTGCGACGACCACATTGTGTTTTTTGTCCTGGGGGAGGGGGAAATCAGCCTCTACATCTACTTGATGGGACACTACACCGAAAACCATCAACCGCCCCCGCGTCGTCCGTGTGTGGGCGACACGAGAGGCAAGCCGATCCGTTTTTCTCGGGGCATCCTCCCTGCGCCCGCCCCCTGCCGCCGCCGCCGGCCAGCTCCGTCGGGCTTGCCCGCACGGCTAGCGGCGGCGGCGGCGGGATCCGTTCCTGAGGTGTGATGGCGGCGTGAGGCTCTACGCAGCCGGCGACCTGAAGCAGCGTGGGTGGTTGTTGCGACGGCGACGTTGATCAGCAGTTAGATGGCAATCTTGCTGCGACGTGCCTCTCCCCCTCTTCCTGGCGCCATCGACATCAAACATGCAACGATGCAGAGCACTCCAACAGGTAGAGGAAAGGGAGTTGCCATTGTCACACTTCACGTCTTGGAGAGCCGCCTCCCCATGGCCGGCGCTGCTCATGGGGCGCCCCTCCGGCGCAGGGGCACGACGAGAGGTGGAAGTAGACATGCGTTTGTTGTCGTTCCCGTTCCCGGCGCCGCCGGCATAGCGGCGTGGCGCCATGGATCTGGCCATTACGGCGATGATGTCGAAGCTTGTGGTGGCGCATGGTGGTGTCGTCTAATAAAGATAAGCCATTGTTGCCACTCGGAGATGGTGCATGCCCTCCGGAGTGTCCCTTCGGGATTTCGGTAGTGCGGCTGACCTTTTCCCTCGTCAACGACTTCGTCAGTTGTGGTGAGCAGCTCTTGTAGCGGTTCTGCTCATGTGGGCATGCTCATCTGCCGCCATGTCCATGCCTGTTTGCAACTTGGGATCATGGCAAGTGGAGGAGATAGCGCAAGATGAATTCGATTGGGTGGTGCTTTCCGAGTACCTGGTTTTGAGCTCCGGGGTGAAAGCCCTAGGTCTGGTCTCATATTGACTATACCTGGCAATGGTGGCGTTTTTGGCGTCATTAACTTGGTGAAGGCATTGCTCGGAGTTTGCTCAGACTTGATCTTCAGGATGAAAATCCACGATCTTACCTTCAGGTGTGGGATCCGGCGACGGCGTCACTTGTGTGTCGTTTCCTTTCTGAAGGCGTCGCTTTTGAAGAACCTATCTCGTAGTCTGTATGCTGTCATGAGATAGTCGGAGCTGATGGTTGTTGTTGTACATCGCTAATCGCTGTTTTATCACTTTGGGATTTTTCTTTTCTTTTTCTCTCCGCCAGGCATAGCTTCGGTCTAGTATGACTTGGCTCTTTGCCTGCGAGAGTTTGTGTGTGTGTTTGTGTTGGCTGTGTGCATTCTAGCTATGTAGAGGCCGGGTGTCGCTCATTATATATGTATCTTTCGATGCTATATTATGAGTCAATAAAAACACCCTTTATCGAAAAAACTTGATGGAACACACTCCTCATCGAGGCGAGAAGAATGAGAGCAGCTGCGTGTATCAGCTGGCTGGTATGTGATGGTGATGCAGACGCCCGAATGATAAAAATCATAGTCGGTCAGTGACTGAGCGGATCACCCAGGCGTTTGAGGAGGGTTCGGGAAACCCGGCTGATGCTCTAATGGGATCAATCCACGATGACACATGTATATATGGCTGAGCTGCTGTGTATTCGGTGTACACGCCACATGAACCGTTGCTGCACATTTATAATCCGTCTGTGTTTGGATGCTCAAGATCCCCATGAAATGAGTTTTCGAGTTTGCATACAGCATGGCCGCTCCAGCTAGGGTCGCTCACTCAGTCCCACAATGAACCGAGACCATGCGTGCAGAGCCGCCTGGCACTACACGTCTTCTCGATAGTCTCTGGCTCGTCGTTTGTATTTTCGAACGTCGCGAGTAGACTGGGTCCTGCGACCTAATTTTAAATGGAGAATGTCCCTGTTAAGTACCATTAGTTTCCAGTGATTTATTTATACACCAATCAAGAGGAAGTGTGCAATTGTTAACAGAGTTTGTTAGACTGTCCTCTCTGCTGCATTTGGGTTCAGCCTCTAATATGATTCAAGATCTTGATGTGTCCGGGTGAAATCAAATGAGATCTTTCATCTTCTTGATAGTTAATCTTTGACTTGATCGCCGTAACTTTTGATTGATTGCACAAAAAGATACTAATGGATAGAAGAACAATTAATGTTCCATGCTCGCACAGATAAGCTATGGGAGCGCCTATACGTCATGCGCCTGATTTTTTTTTGCAACTGCCACTTTTATTCATGACCGATGCATCTTTATCCAATGGCCCGAAACAATTCACATCATGTTCATCTTTAAGATCTCCTTCTTCCTCGGGCAGCCGCCGGCCTACCCAGGCCTAATTGTCTGCCTCCGCCCCTCGCAGCCAACAGGCACTGTCGCGTGCCACCTCGACCTCCCCCCACCGTCGTGCTAGTCGTCGCCCTCGGCCATCCCTCTAAGCCCCCTCCCACGATTAACAACTTCAACGACCTCCTCCCTTCCTCACCGTCAAGTTTTAGACTCTCTCCTACTGGGTGTGCATGGCTCGGCCTCGCCGTGGCTGACGCTCCTCACGCCGTCCCAGCCTTCCGCCTCGAACAAAGCGAAAGTGACCGGCGCGTGGAAAAATTCCAGATGCCTGGCATTTAGCAAACAAGATAGGCTATTGCTTTTCGCACACAACAAATCAGCATAGGCCCTATCACTCTTAAAATGAAAGCGTAGTGGAATATGCATATGTAGATGGATATTTTACACAGAAGAATCTTCACAAACTTAAAGTTCCCGTTGATTACAGTGTTCGACAAAGTTAAAAGAGGACAGTGATCAATATATGTTCTCTAGGCCACGAGTTAGTTATCGACCCAACCCCTCACGAGTTAGTTGTCAACCCAACACCATAATTTTGATTTCGAGAAATTAGTTGATCCGATCACAAGAGATGGATGAAGTCAAAACGGGACGGCAATCAATGCATGCTCTTACGAGCACCAGCCAACATGGATAGTGCGACACATGCCTAAGCATCGGTACAAAGTTCCTCAAAATTAACGGTTGGGTTAGGTTTTCAATTTGGTGGTAGATAGTGGCGCCGAGAGAGGGGAGGGGCTCTATTGTTGTTGAGTCCTACGATTCTTTTCATTTGAGGAACCGGAAGGAGCACTGCCTATTTCATATAAAAGGAAAAAGAAGAAACCAATGTACAAAGGTGCACACATTTTTGAAGGGTGCATGGCAAAACCCTAAGGGCCTACACAATGAAAAGCCACATCAGCCAACACCCTCCGTGGGTACGGCTGGGGCGAACGCCATGCCACGTTGCTTGATGTCCTTGAACGCGAACATTGCAACCTCGTAGTGCGTCAACCGAGTGGATGAGAAGTTCCTCTCCTTCCAGATGTTCCAAATCAGCCAAAATCCTATGATTCTTGAATGTCCCCTCAACTCATTGTGTTTTTTCCTACATTCATGTGATGATCAACTCACCGTCATCCCCTCCTACCGACATGACATGCATCGATCGGTCATCCCTCCAAGTGGGTAGCTACATCCGAACATAAGATGTAACACACATTGTTGATCCTGGGCGAAGAGGGGGTTACCAACAGGTGACGAGTTAGTTGACACTCGTTCTTGAAGAATGTGTCATGCAACCATCTTGCTGCAGCTACAAGGAATTGATCACCGTAGCAGGATCTTCTTTTTTCTTTCTTTTTTCTTTCTTTTTTCTTTTTCTTATTTTTCTTTAAGTTTTTGGGCTGTGTTCATCCCTCCAAGTGGGTAGCTACATCCGAACATAAGATATAACACACATTGTTGATCCTGGTCGAAGAGGGGGGTACCAACAGGTGACTAGTTAGTTGACACTCGTTCTTGAAGAATGTGTCATGCAACCATCTTGTTGCAGCTACAAGAAATTGATCACCGTAGCAGGATCTTCTTTTTCTTTCTTTTTTTCTTTTTCTTATTTTTCTTTAAGTTTTTGGGCCGTGTTCATCCGTAATGTCCTTATGACATTTTGTTGTTGCAGAGGCTGGATGTAATTGCTACCTTCGTGATATTAATATATTCCCTTTATCGAAAAATCTTGCATTTTACAAGAACTCAAATCCCACAAAGATGAGCTGCCATGAAGATAACCAACTGAGAAAAGCCCCCTAATCTTCCAAACCAACCAACTGAGCTTGATTGCAAGCAATCAAATGATCTCGGGTCAATCAAGTTCAGTTGATCAGCGCGCATCTAAGTGAAAAAGAGGAGAACTAGGCTGTAGCCTAGTGGCAAGGATGGGCAGTGGCGCTCCCTGCGGCCAGGGTTCGATGTGCGCGCTCATGTGTGGCGGCGCGTACTACACAGGTTGCGTGCAGTTGTCACGGTGCGCTTATCAATCGTGCATGATCGAGCCGTACTCTAGCCAGTAGAAGTGGGGAGTGATGTGGACCGTGGAATTGTCTGCTATATATAACATGGGTTCGCCGGTGCATCAACAAGTGAATGGATTTATAGGCATGTCTTTGCATGATTCGACCGATCCCATCATGGTTAGCACTCCTAAATGATTAAGGCGGTGTCCGAGTTAACCCATGAGTCGATGAGATCAATCCATGGTTAGAGTAAATTGCAAAAAACCACCACATTGAAGGCAAGCATTGCGAAAACCACTACAATATATTCTTTTTGCAAAAAACACCGTGTCTATGGTAATCTTTTTGCAGAAAACATTGATCGGCGGATCGGGCTCAGTTAAGCTTGTTTATGACAGGTGGGGCCCGCCAGTCAGGCTGACGTAGCACCAATTTCTCACACCGTTACGTGAAAACGTTTGCTAGACATGGGGCCCGCTTGTCAGCCTAACAAACCTCTCTTGGGCATTTCATCGAACAATTTGCGTGCGTGCACAGGCCGGCGGACAAAGGCCGCCGTCGCGAAACCTCGCCTTATGCAGGCAGCGAGCCTCGGAGGCGTCGCCGCCTATTGGTCGAGGCCGGGCCTCACCTTGTCGAGCACCGAGCCTCGGAGGAGTCTGCGCACCGCTTGTAGCCGGCCTTTAACGGCGTTCTTGGGCACCGCCTCCGTCTTGGGAGGAGCCGCTCTTTGTCGCGCACCGCCGTGGGAGGCGGTGAGGGCTGCGCCATGGCGAGAGCCGCATCGCTCGCTCGGAGGAGGCCACGACCAGGCTGCTTCCGCCATGGGCGACGAGGGAGCCGCGCCACGCACGAAGTCGCCGCTGGTCGGGCAACACGCCACGCCGTGGATGGCCATGGTTGTTGGCCGCCGTCGGCCAATAGCACGCAGCGAGGGCCTCGCCGGCGCAATAATGGCGCCGAGGGCCGCGGAGAAAAAGCCTTCAGCGCCCGCAACCGCCTCCGTCGCTTTCTTTTCGTTCTGCCCTTCTTTCGCCCGATGCGCGGCTTTGGCGCGAGATCGGACGGGCGGTTCCGCCACGGCTTACTTGCGGCGGGCGTGGCCATGGCGGTCGGGGACCGGCGAGGCCTAAGCGCAGGCGGCGCTTCGCAAGGGCCGCCACGGCTGGCGCTGCTAGCCATGGCGGCGCACCACCACTTAGCGCGAGGGCCCGACGATGGGCGGTCGGCGGAGCGGCGGCGGCATCGCGAGACCCCATGCCGGCGACGAGGTCGCGAACGAAGAGGACGAGGCCTAGGCTGCGTCTTCATCACTGAGCAGCGTGCGCGGCAGGAGCGAGGCGCGGGAGCGGCGCGCCGGGGACGCGGCGAGCAGCAGCGACTCTGGATGTATTAGTCCAACGACAGGAGGTTGACGAGCATCAGTTTTTTGTTCTTTTTTGTCTCAATGACAGTGGACCCCACGGGGCCACACATGATGACAACGTTAGTGAACGTCGCCGTTACTTATGCTCTGCCACATCGGCCTAACTAGCGGGCCCCATTTGTCATAAACTCACTTAACTGAGCCCGATCCGCCGATCAGTGTTTTCTGCAAAAAGATTACCATAGACACGGTGTTTTTTGCAAAAAAAAATGTATTGTAGTGGTTTTCGCAATGCTTGCCTTCAATGTGGTGGTTTTTTGCAATTTACTCTCATGGTTACAACAGTGTGTGGCCGAGTCGATGGCACACCTGCACCACAGCCCTGCCAAGAACAGACGCATCCATCCTCTTCTTCCGTAGAATCGGTGCAATATGTCGTATGGTTTCATGCTGTTGATCGTTCTCGACCCTGGTATGCTGCTGCAGTACAGTTTGAATCTGTAGGATCGCCATGAAACGAGTTACTGAGTTTGTGTATGCTACGCCGGTCACCCAGGCTCACCATGAACCGAGACCATGCAGTTGTTTGATGGTACCACTCAGTTTCAACCAAACAAGTTTGCCTTTTCCTGATCTTCTTCGTACTCCCTGGCTCGTCGTTTGCATTTCCAAACCTCGCGAGTAGATCAAAACTTCGTGAATTCCATGTGTGTCGAACTGACCAGTTCGATCGATCATCATGTTTGGCTTGAGAGCACCACACCCAGCCCAACGTTGACCCCTTCCTGGATAGGTCTCTTCGCCAGCTTCGGACGTTCCGTCGGACGACTCAACATAGTGCTAGTATATGTACTCCAAATCGGAATTCATTGCTTGAAAGAAGAAGGGACAAGTTTTTTAGCTCCTGCAATTCATCGAACTGTTGTCGGGCATGGTGAGTATAGCACTAGCAGATGGTACCTGGCGGGGCGGTCGGAGGAGAGGGGTTGAACGACGAGGGAGGATAAGTGGGATGGAGCCCGGCTGGAACGCCGAAGGTGACAGAAACATAGAGTTTCGTCCGGGGTGTGGTGTGACGGCCGGGGTGATGGAGCGGCGACAAAAGCAAGAGACAAAGAAGAAAGGAGAGAAAATGGCGAGGATTAAGTCACGGGGTTCAGAAATAGTTTTGGATGGGCCGGGGGTGTCGGAGGCCTGCGTGACTGATGTCCGGACAACCGCAAAGCTCCTCAAGTTTGCCTTGGATTTACCGAAAAATGTAAACCTGACCGGTGCAGTCCCGTGTTGATGGACAAACTGCATCCGAACCGCGCGGTCCAGATAATTGCAGTCTTAAACCGCCTTGAAGATGCCGCGACACCTCATCCATCCATTCCTGCATAGAGCTGCTGTGTATTCGGCGTACACGCCACATGATCCGTTGCTGCAAATTTATAATCCGTCCTTTTCTTTTTCTTTTAGGGTAGCTTACCACATGTGCCATGTTGAATGTTCAACATCCCCATGAAACGAGTTTTCGAGTTTGCATGCAGCATGGCCGCTCCAGCCAGGGTCGATCATTCCAGTCCCACGATGAACCGATACCACGCATGCAGAGCCGCCTGGCACTGCACGTCTCCTCGATAGTCTCCGGCTCGTCGTTTGTATTTTCGAACTTGGCGAGTAGACTGGGTCCTGCGACCTCATTCTAAATGGAGAATGTCCATGTTAAGTACCATTATTTTTCCCATGCAAAAAATAAGTACCATTATTTTCCAGCATTTTATTTATACACCAATCAAAAGGAAGTATGCAATTGTTAACAGAAACTGCAAGACTGTCCTCTCTGCATTTGGGTTCAACCTACCCAAGGCTTATATGATCCGATATCTTGATGATCGATCGTCCAGGTGAAATGAAATATAAGATTTTTCATCTTCTCGACAATTAATCTTTGACTCAATCGTTGTAACTTTTGATCGATTGCAGGTTTTTAAATGGATAGAAGAACAATTAATGTTCCACGACATAAGCGTCTATACGTCATGAGCCAGTTTTGCATTAGTCACTTTCATTCATGACCGCTAGATCTTCATACAATGGCTGGAAACATATTGTGTACCATTCATCAACATCCTCCTATTCTTCTTCCTCACGCAGCCGTCGACCTACCCAACCTAACCATTTGCCTTCCCTCCCCGGGCCGAGGGGCGTTGTCGCGCGCCGCCTCGTCCTCCCCCCACCGTTGTGCTGGCCACCGCTCTCGGCCGTCCCTCTAAGCCCCCACCCAGAACAGCTTTGTGACCCTCCTGCCGCATAATCAAGTTTCAGACTCACTCTCGTCGGCTACCGCCGACTCCCGCTCGTGCACGGTCACGGTCTCGCCGTGGCCGGCGGTCCTCACGTCGTCCTAGCCTTTGGCCTTGCATGAAGCGGAAGTGCATGACACCTGAACAAATTCCAAGCGATTGGCATTAATTTAGCAAATGCAATAGGCTATTGCTTTTTGGGCACAATAAATCAACATATGCCCTATTGATCTTAAAATGGAATGTCGTGAATATGCATATGCAGGTGGATGTGTTAGTTTCTCTTGATTACAGTGTTCGCCAAAGTTAAAAGAGGATAGTAATCAATATATGCTCTCTAGGCCACGAGTCAGTTGTCGACCCAACCCCTCACTAGAGCCTATGCGGGCGATCTACAAAACCTAAAGGAGTGTAAGATTGTAATTTCAAGAAATTAGTTGCTTCGACCACAAGCGATGGATGAAGTTAAAACGAGATACCAATCAATGCATGCTCCTTCGAGCACGAGCCGACATGGCTAGTGCAACACATGCCTTAATATCACTACAAAGTTCGTCAAAATTGCCGGTTGGGTTAAGTTTCCAATTTTGACGGTAGAGAACGGTGGCGGGAGAGGGGAGGGGCTCTATTGTTGTCGAATCCTATGATTCTTGAAGGTTCCCTCAACTCATTGTGTTTTCTACAATCATGTAATGATCAACTCGCCATCATCCCCTCCTATCCGCATGTCATGCATCCATCGGTCATCCCTCCAAACGGGTAGCAGTATCTGAACATAAGATGTAACACACATTGTTGATCCTGGTCGAAGAGGGGAGTATCGGCCATAGTTTCTCCAATCTCAGCTTTAGCCGGTCCACCGTGAACACTCGATCTTGAAAATGACCCGTGCAACAATCGTCACGTGACGGCGCACGGTCGTGATGGCGCACACATCGATCGTGCACGAGGCGACGACATACGTTGCGTGTTTCTGCATTGGTCAGAAAAATGGCACATGCCTCGCTGGATTTTGTGCGAACACACAAAATGAGACACTCTTGTTGCACCATTGATGTTCCTGGAAAGCGAGATGATTGAGTGCTCTGGAGATATATGATCCTACATACTATGCGTGACGCCGAGGGCGACATGCAATCAAGATCGCAAGCAGCGCCGGCCACTTTTGCTCCCAGCCACTTGATCGCCGGCGGCGTTCCTATCCTGTGCACGTAGCTCCGGCAAGCAAAACAGAGCTGGATGGAACACAAAGCGTACGTTTCACCGGCGCAAGTTTCGTCTTGGTTAATTACAGAGGAGTTTAACGAGCACTCGGTTCATCGTGTTAACTTGTGATGTATGTATGTAATTGTTCTCTACATATAGCCCTTGTATTTCGGATCTGAGCCACGCCCGGGCCTGCGTGCCACTTCTATCGGGCTTGTAGTTATGGCTGCCGTGTATATCTTGTACTGGTGTGGATGGAATCAAATACGTAGAGCATTTTCATTCTTCTGCTTGGTATCAGACTCCAGGCGACCCCATGGCCGAGAACTCCTCATCCTCCACCTCCCCGGCCACCAGCTCCGCTACCTCGCCGGGCGTCCTTTCTTCCTCGGCCACTAGCGGCGGCACCACCGCCGCCCTGAGCACCTCGTCCCCCTTCATCTTCGGGACGTCTTCTTCCTCCAACAGCGGCTCCTCTCCCTCCACCAGTACCCAGTTCGCCCCCCTGTTCTCTTCCCCGATGCCGCCGCTCACCTTCAATACCACGCCCTCTCCCCACCCTATCTTCCGCGACAGCATTCAAAATCACATCAAATTTCTCCTCAACCCCGATGACCACAACTATCACAAATGGAAGTCTTTCTTTCTCCTCGTTCTCATCCGCTACGGTGTCACCCAGTTCATCGAGCACCCCCTTCCTCCGAATGCCACTGCTCTCCACCGCGAGACCGACGCCCAACTTGTGCTCTGGATCTACTCCACCCTCGCCGACAACCTCGTCGACCACGTCGTCGGGGCTACCACCACCTTCGGCCTTTGGAACCGCATCAGGGACTACTTCCTGGCGAATCGTGCGGCTCGCTACATGATGCTGAATCGGCAATACCGCAATCTCAAACAAGGCGACCTCTCCGTTGCTAAATATGCCCGTCGCATGAAGCTTCTCACCGCTGGTTTGGCCGACATCGACCACGCCGTGACCGAGGTGGACCTCACCACCCAGTTCCTTCACGACATCGACAAGCGGCTCGACACCATTCGCGTTGTCCTGGGCGACACCGTGCCTCTGCCGTCGTTCCAGACGGTCTTCTCGCGCTTGAAGCTCGCCGAGGAAAACCTCGCCTAGCGCGTGGCCGACGAGCCCGTTCCCATCCTCGCCGTCACCAGGAACGGTGGCCCCTCCGGCACCGCCTCCATCCCTGGCGCCTCCTCCAGCACTCGCCAGGGTGACCGCGTCGATAGCAGCTCCGATCGCGGCAACGGCTTCCCGCAGGGCCGCGGATCTGGCAACCGCCAGGATGGTGACCGCGGTGACCGCGGACGCGGCGATCAGGGCGCCCGGGGCGCCGCTCCTCCCATGTCGTACAACCTGTACATGGGCTTCTTCACCCCCTACGGCATGGCCCTGCCCAACCCGCGGCCCGGTTGGGTCCCTCCGAACGATGTCGGCGTGCTCGGCCCTCGGCCTGGCTCTCACGCTCAGGCGTACCAGATGCAGTTCTCCGGCTACCCCGCGCCTCCACAGCAGCAGCCCTCGTGGGACCACCTCGCCATGCTCCAAGCCGCCTACAGCGCCTCTGGCTTCCCCAACAACAGCGCCGCTCCTTCCGAGTGGTACCTCGATAGCGGTGCCGCCTCCCACGTAACCGGCAACTCTGGTAACCTCACCCTCCCGAATTCTTCTTTAAAGCATCCTTTCTGTAGCATTGTTGTTGGCAATGGTACCCATCTTCCCATCCATTCCACCGGCTCCACCACACTCCATCCCCACAACTTTCATCTCTGCGATGTGTTATTTTCTCCTCACGTAGTCACGAGCCTTATTTCTGTACGCCAATTCACAAAAGACAACTCATGCTCCATTGAATTTTACCCCTTTGGTTTCTTGTGAAGGATCTTCGCACCAGGAGGGTACTCATTATCTCCGCTAGCTCCGGCGACCTCTATCCATTCTTCGGGAATAACAAGACACGGTGCACTGCCCTTTCTGCCACCGTCTCCACTGCCGACGTGTGGCATCGTCGGCTCGGCCACCCCAGTCCACAGACCCTATCTTCTTTAGCTACGCAAGAATTTCTTCCTTCATGTAATAACAATGCGCACACCCCATGTACTGCATGCCAACTTGGCCGACAGTCGCGACTTCCCTTCCCTTCTTCTAGTAGCCGTACTTATGCTCCCTCTGAACTTATTCATTGTGATCTATGGACAAGCCCTGTTGTAAACTTCTCTGGTTATCAATACTATTTAGTTATACTTGATGATTACACACACTTCTCGTGGACATTTCCCCTACACAACAAGTCGGACACCTCTTCCACTCTCCTTCGCTTTTTCTCCTTCGTTCATACACAATACAATGTAATCATTAAGGCTCTCCAATGCGACAACGGCGGCGAGTTCATCAACTCCATCTTGCGGTCCTTTTTCTCCACCAACGGCATCACATACCGATTCTCTTGTCCCCACACTTTGCCACAAAATGGGAAAGCCGAACGCTTAATCCGTACTATCAATGACATCGTCCGTACTCTCCTCCTCCAGGCTCATTTACCTCCACCATTCTGGGTCGAAGCCCTACACACCGCCACCTATCTCTTAGACCGACGACCTTCACGTGCCGTTCATGACCACATTCCTTATTACATGCTTCACGACATCTTCCCCACTTATGACCACCTACGCGTTTTCGGATGTCTCTGTTTTCCTAATCTCTACGCCACCTCCCCTCACAAGCTTGCTCCACGCTCCACCCGCTGCGTCTTATTAGGTTACCCACTTGAGCACAAAGGCTACAGATGCTACGACCTCACTACGCGTCGAGTCATCATGTCGCGTCGCGTCATTTTTTACGAAAGCGTTTTTCCTTACGCCCCAGCCACACCGCCGCTCCCACCTTCCATAACCACACAAAATCCCGCACGGATCCCCTCGCCTGGCACCCTCGATCCTCTGCCCAGCTCGCCACCAACCACGCCTCCGGCCCCACCGAATCCGCCTGATGCGACCCCCCCCCCATGCACGCCAATCCCAGCCCGCCGGCCTATAGCCAGCCCGGCCCCACCCCCACGTGCCCCATGCCCACGCGCTCCCCTGCCTCCACTCCCCCACGCTCCTCCTCGGGTTGCACGCCTGCCGCACCCACCCCGCCTGCTCCCTCGGATCACGCGCCCGTCCCGCCCATTCCCTCGGATCGCGCCCCCACCAGCTCTGACCGCGGGATCCTCCTCGGATCACGCGCCCGCCAGTCCCACCCCGGACCCCACGCAATCCTCCTCTCATTCGGCGCCTACCACTCCCGTTCAGCCACGTCTACCTGCACGGGCCCAGCCAATTAAACCTCCACACAACTCGCATAAAATGCTGACTAGAGCCAAATCTGGTTTTTGTCAGCCCAAACGACTTTTCCTTTCCACCACACCCCCTCATATCTCCCCTATTCCCACAACTTATCGCTCCGCCCTCAAAGACCACAATTGGCAACGTGCAATGTTAGATGAATACGATGCTTTAATCAAAAATTCGGCTTGGTCTTTGGTTCCAAAGCCTGCAGGTATCAACGTGGTGACCAGCAAGTGGATCTTTCGCCACAAGTTCAATCCAGACGGCTCTTTGGCGCGGTACAAGGCACGGTGGGTGGTCCGTGGCTTCACACAAAAGGAGGGAGTCGACTATGATGAGACGTTCAGTCCGGCCGTCAAACCGGCCACTATTCGGGTTGTGCTCAGTCTTGCCACCTCCCAATCATGGCCCATCCACCAACTCGACGTCAAGAATGCATTTCTCCATGGCGACCTCAAGGAGACAGTGTATTGTGCTCAACCAGCCGGATTTGTGGACCCCACTCGGCCAGATCATGTGTGTCTCCTTCACAAGCCCCTCCATGGGTTGAAGCAAGCCCCTCGCACCTGGTTCCACCGTTTTCGGTCTTTCCTCTTGTCCCTTGGCTTCCATGCCTCCAAGAGTGACTCTTCTCTCTTCATCCTCCACCACGGTGCTTCGGTTGCTTACTTACTAGTCTACGTTGATGACATTATACTCACCGCTAGCACCACCCATGCCCCTCAACCGCATCATCCACTCTCTCAAACGAGAGTTCTCCATGACCGATCTAGGTGAGCTTCATCATTTTCTAGGCATCAGCGTCACACCCAACCACCATGGATTGTTCTTGTGCCAACAAATACGCCCTAGAAATTCTTGACCGTGCCAAAATGCTCAACTGCAAGCCAGTCTCCACACCCATTGACATCCACTCCAAGCTTTCTGCTCTAGATGGTTGTCTCTTAGACAATCCCACCACCTACCGGAGTCTTGCCGACGCTCTCCAATATCTCACACTTACTCAACCGGACATCTCTTATGCGGCAAGTGTGCCTCTTCATGCATGCCCCTCGCGACTCTCACATGCAGCTCATCAAGCGCATTCTTCGGTACTTGCGAGGCACCACTCACTATGGCTTGCAACTCTACAAGTCCACCTCTCATGAGCTCGTGGCTTACACCAATGCGGATAGGGCAGGATGCCCGGACACCCGCAAGTCTACATCCGGCTTTTGTGTCTTCCTCGGTCGCAACTTGTTGTCCTGGTCCTCCAAGCGACAAGCCATCGTCTCTCGATCGAGTGCGGAGGCTGAATATCGTGGCGTCGCTAACTGTGTCGCCGAGTCTTGTTGGCTGCGCCAACTCCTTCATGAACTCCGGCGCCCACCTTCTTGCGCCACCATTGTCTACTGTGACAACATTAGCGCCTCCTATATTGCTTCCATCCCAGTCCAACATCAACGTACGAAGCATATAGAGATTGATCTCCATTTTGTCCGCGACCGAGTGGCACTTGGTGAAGCTCGTATCCTCCATGTTCCATCCAGCTCACAGTTCGCCGACTTATTCACCAAAGGGCTACCATCACATGTTATTCATGAGTTCAGAGACAGCCTCAACGTCCATCCCAATGGAGTTCCGGCTGAGGGGGGGGGGGGGGGGGGTGGTGGTGTTAACTTGTGATGTATGTATGTAATTGTTCTGTACATGTAGCCCTTGTATTTCGGATCTGAGCCACGCCCGGGCCTGCGTGCCACTTCTATCGGGCTTGTAGTTATGGCTTCCGTGTATATCTTGTACTGGTGTGGATGGAATCAATACACATAGCATTTTCATTCTTCTGCTCATCGTCGCCTAGCATTTGCTACCTCGGTTTATCCTCTGGAAGAACACCCCAAATCCGGGCAGATCATCAAAGATAGTAGTGCAGATAGCAAGATGTCTAACCGGATTATGCTCCGTGACAATCTGATTTGATTTTTGAGATGCTAAAACGAGATAGGAAAGATGGGGCGGTCTGGCCAGTGGAAGTGGGGTGTGATGTGGACCGTGGAATTGTCTACTGCTATAACATGGGTTCACCGGTGCATCAACAGGTGAGTGAACTTGTACGAATGTCTTTGCATGATTCAATCAAATTACATCATGGTTAGCACTCCTAAATGAGCTACTGGATGCGTTAACTCCAAGCCCATGAGTCGATGAGATCAATCCTCCATGGCGACAGTATGTGGATGAGCCGATGGCACGCCTGCACTGCAGCCCTGCCAAGAACACACCCACCCATCCCCTTCTTCCGTGGTATTGGTGTAATATGCCGTATGATTTCTTGTTGTTAATCGTTCTTGACCCTCGTACGGTGCTGCAGATTAGGTTGCATCTCTTTGAATGCTTAAGATCTCCATGAAACGAGCTCTTGAGCTTGTTTATGTGACACCGGTCACCCGGGTTCACCATGAGCCGAGACCATGCAGCTGCCTGATGGTACTCAGTTTCAAACAAACAAGTTTGCCTTTTCCCGTATTCGTAGTCCTTCACCTGTCATTTGCATTTCCACACTTCTCGAGCAGATCAAAACTCTGAGTTCCATGTCTTTTGGAATGTTGAACCGATCAGCTCGATCGATCATCATGTTTGGCAGAGAGCACTACACCCAGCCCAACGTTGACCTCTTCCTGGACATGTATCTTCTTGGTCCGAACAGTAACGAAAACTTTCGAAATTTCCAGTCCAGTTCGTCGTTCCATCAAAGACTAGATAGACATTTGCACTGTGCATCGAGAGATCATACGAAATCATCAGGAATTTTGATCTCAGGGGTAGAACAAGACAGCTTGTATCACCTGGTGGACTCTCCCCAGCCACAAGAACAAGCACCGATCACTCCAATGCAAATTAGTCCGAACTCAAATGTGACAATCCAAATGCAGCAGCTGGAACGCCTTCCCCATGTGCACACCTGCCGGAGGACGGCGGTTCTCCGGCGAGCCGGCCGGGCACCGCGCCGGAGAACGGTGCAAAGCAGGGCTGAACTCACACACCACCAGCAAAGGGTGCCACAAGCTGTGCAACTTGTGTCTCGTTCCATCGCCTCGTAGCCCATCCAAACGACGTCAGATCGACGTGTTTCCCGTACCTTCGTATTGCTACGTTAACCAGCTACATGACCGCCCCGGAAAATCTCATTGTTCACCGGAGCACCCCGTGCTGCCGGCCGGAAATCTCCGGCGAACTCACACAAAGGCACCATCCTGACCAGTCCCTGATCACCGGCTCATTTCTCCCATAATACTCAACCAAATCACACAAACTCAATCTCGTTACAGAGCCATGGTCCGTAGCTACACGATGAAAAAAATCACACTCGAATCGGTGGATCCGATCGAGCGATATTCGATCGGAAATCGAGAGGAGAAGCACACTCTGGAGGTCTGGAGGCTGGTTCGCGAGCCGGGGAGGGCCAACCAGGGGGGAAGCAATCCGCGGCACCCGATGGGGCGCGTGGAGGACCGTTGGATGGGAGCGGATCGGGCGGGCCAGGTTTGCTGACGGCCGCTTAGGGGGGCGATCCGCGGCAACGCCCCCTTGACCAATCAGCGCGCGGCATTCGGCCTTCCCCGTCTTCCCGACGTCTCCCACTATTTAACCACCGCTTGCTCCGCCACGACCTCCTCACCCACCACCGCGCCTCAGCTCACGCATCTCTCTCAGCTCCGGCAAGCAACACCAGCGCTCTCCTCTCCCCTCGCTTCCCTGCTGCAATGTCGACCGACGTGGCCGCCGATGTCCCGGTCCCTGAGGTGGAGGTGGTCGCCGACCCCGTCGTGGAGACCACGGCCGAGGCCACCGCCGGCGACGCGAAGCCGGCCAAGGAGACCAAGGCCAAGGCGGCCAAGGCCAAGAAGCCCTCCGCCCCGAGGAAGCCCCGCGCCACCCCCGCCCACCCGACCTACGCCGAGGTAAACCCCGAGTCGTTCGCCGAATCTCGCTCCATTATCGCTGTATCTCGTTCGAATTGCCCCCTGTTCGTTCGTGTTTGCGTTTGATCTGATGGCTCGTTCGTGTTTGCGTTTGCGCAGATGGTGTCGGAGGCCATCACCGCGCTGAAGGAGCGGACGGGGTCGAGCCAGTACGCCATCGCCAAGTTCGTCGAGGACAAGCATAAGGCGCACCTCCCCGGCAACTTCCGCAAGATCCTGTCGGTGCAGCTCAAGAAGCTGGTCGCCTCCGGCAAGCTGACCAAGGTCAAGGCCTCGTACAAGCTGTCGGCCGCCGCGGCCAAGCCCAAGCCGGCGGCCAAGAAGAAGCCTGCGGCCAAGAAGAAGGCGCCAGCCAAGAAGACCGCCACCAAGACCAAGGCCAAGGCGCCCGCCAAGAAGGCCGCCGCGAAGCCCAAGGCCAAGGCCCCAGCCAAGACCAAGGCCGCCGCGAAGCCCAAGGCTGCCGCCAAGCCCAAGGCCAAGGCTCCCGCGAAGACCAAGGCCGCCGCGAAGCCCAAGGCTGCCGCCAAGCCCAAGGGCCGCCCCGCCAAGGCTGCCAAGACCTCGGCCAAGGACGCGCCAGGGAAGAAGGCCCCTGCCGCCGCGGCGCCCAAGAAGGCCGCCGCCAGGAAGCCGCCCACCAAGAGATCCACGCCGGTGAAGAAAGCCGCGCCCGCCAAGAAGGCTGCGCCGGCCAAGAAGGCCCCGGCCGCCAAGAAGGCCAAGAAGTAGACTCCTGCGTGATGGTCCTAGGGCTTGGCGATAGTTTTCCATTAGCAGTTTTTCCTGTTCTGTGTTGTTAGTCGAGATGTCCTGGCTGTGTCGGTAGACTGTAAATTTGAAATCTTGGTTGGGGTGCACCCGTGGATCACCGGTGCACCCTTGGTGTGTGTGTGGGAAATGGTGGCGACGATCGCGGTGTACTAAGCTTATGTATTTGTGTAACTGAATTGGGTAATTGAATCTTCATTTTAGCAACATCCCTCCCAAACTTGTCACATTTTACATTGATTCCTTCGCTCAAATGTTAGTACCACATTGAAATTCCAGTGTTTTCTGAGTTGATCCAGTTATGTACTGCAATTCTTGTACCTTCTCGATTGATATGAAATCTAAATTGAGATCTAAAAATGATTGAGTTCGTCTGCTTCTGATTTTCGTAGAAATGCCAAGCAAATCTCGTCGGATGTTGATTCAGTCGTCTAGTAGGTGGCTTCATGAGCTGTAAATAAGAAGGCTGTTGTATTCTTTTCTGTACATGGCCGGTGCGGCCGTCGGTTAGTACACCAGCCGC
Organism: Aegilops longissima; assembly: GCA_021605205.1. NCBI lineage: Eukaryota > Viridiplantae > Streptophyta > Magnoliopsida > Poales > Poaceae > Aegilops > Aegilops longissima. The sequence continues at coordinate 651,498,641 of CM038680.1, forward strand.
ATGTGATTTTTCCAGGACAGGTTAGGAATGGACGGTAGTTCAGAAATGAAAGGCGGGCTTGAAAAGCTCGAGATCGACGAATGTTTTCAGCTATGGCGGGAGCGCGTTTGGGAAAGGCAGCGCGGGCCTTTGGAATGGTCCAGAAGTACTGGGGCTGCTGCGCCAGAAGATTCGCAGTAACCGTCGGCTCCGGTGACCTGGCAGTCTGGCAGGATGTTTTGGGTGATGCCTGCAGAGTGAGTGCAGACTGCGGTGTTACCGTTTCCGAGCTCATCCCTGTGCTACGCGTTCTCTCACCAATGTCACCATGGTGCTGTGAGTGAGCGACAAGAAACTTGCGGCATGTGAATGTGCAGCAAGCGTGTTTTAGTGTGGATGTAATTCCCCACAGGAGTGGCTAAACGTGAGGACCTATGAATGATCAAACATCCAGAGGGTGTGGCATGATGCACAAAATTGGCCCGGCGCCTAAAATATTGAGTCACATGCTTAAAAAGGTAAATCATCGAATTCATATTCGAAAGAATTATTTTGTGATATATAACTTATATTACATTGTCAAATTGACAATCTACGTCGGGCTTTACAATCCGAGAGGGAGGATATGCATAGATGGCACCGATTATTTACCCCCACCCCATAGTAAAACCACGGGACAAACCCCTGGACGATCACAATAGTTGCAACACGTTGTTAAGGTAACTGATGAGATTCACTATCTATTATAGGCGTTTTGACAAGCTCACTGAGGCGTATCGAAAGGTTGAGGAAAGAAGGAGAAGAGAGACACCAGAGAGTGTAGCCGCCATCGTACTCCTAAGTGCTAGGGCAGAGAGACCACTGATTAAGTAGTGCTTTCCTTCTTGGGCCTTGAACCCATTATGGCCCCACTGACTCTGGGGTTGGGCTTCCTCACCATGGTAGTCTTGGGCTTGATCACCCTTCGTTTCATGTTGTCGCTTGGAGTAGATGCCGTGTCGGGTTTGTCTGGAGCAACATGGGAAGTAGTGGTAGAATCATAGAAGTGTCGCCAACAATGCCCTCTCCTTGAAATCCGGCTTGTCCCCAAGCTGGAGCTTCAAGGTGGCCTTGACGTAGCCGACGAGGTCCTCCCGTATCACCTTGTCCGCCGTGGAGTAAGACCAGTGGACGAGAACTCGTCCAACTGGCTTGTGATTGGTCTTTTTGTTGCGCCGATCAAGGGTTTGCAGTGGTGCCTAGGCTGGATCTCTTGGGAAGCGTCGATGAAGATCATCAATGTCTTCCTAGGTGGAGGCGCCCTCGGTTTCCCTAGTTCAAGTGGCGAGGCCATGGCACACCATTTTGTTGGCAGATTTGCGCCAACGATACACAACACTTCCAGGGGTACCTGAAACTCAGGTTCGTTAGTGGGGAGAGGACTCACTGGCTGGTCGACGCGAAGATGCGCTTTCTTGCGCTGCAATACATCGAACACATTATGAACAAGCGAACCACCGGTAGATGAAGCATGTAAGCCACTACCCCAACTCTAGCTATGACCATGAACGACTGGAAGAACTTGAATGCGAGCTTGTGGCACGCACACTTGGTGACAAATAATTGGTTGTAAGGCTGCAGCTCCAGGTACACCTTGTTGGAAAGGTCTCTCTTAGTGATGTTTATCTGCATGGTCCTTCATCCTTTGTTGTGCTCTATGCAAATGTTGCTTGACCAACTTGTCAACACCTGTCTTTCTTCCATCCATGCCCTCACACCCATAGGTTGGCAAACATCGACCAAAGCTAGTCCTTGTCATCAGGCTATCTGCCATTGCCAGAGTAGATTCCTGCAGATCCCTCGATAGGGTATCCCGACGAGGTGAGTAGATAAGAGGGGAAACAGGAGACCATGTCAAAGATCGAGAAGATATGTCTAGATTGGGGGAGGGGGGGGGGGTAAATAGACATTTAGTAAGGCAAATGTGCAAAAAAAAATTCTTGGAATTTAGGCAGATTTTAGCACAAGTTAAATGGGAATCAATACTTCCTACACATGCATATCTAGAGATGAAGCAGCAGAAAGCGAACAACATGTAAGTGCAAGGAAGTAAAGAGAGGTAGAGATCGGAAGATCAAACGCAATGAAGACACAATGATTTTTGGCGTGGTTCTGATAGGTGGTGCTATTGTATGTCCACGGTGATGGAGACTTGAACCCACGAAGGGTAACGGCTGCGCAAGTCCACAGCGGGCTCCACCCACGAAGGGTCCATGAAGAAGAAACCTTGTCTATGCCATCATGGCTTACGTCTACAAAGGACTAGCCTCACTCGAGGTAGATCTTCATGAAGTAGGTGATCTCCTTGCCCTTACAAACTCTTGGTTCAACTCCACACAATTTGGAGGCTCACAAGTGACATATAACCAATCTAGAATACACCACTCTCCAAAAGGTAATACATGTTGTTGTTGATGATGAACTCCTTGCTCTTGTGCTACAAAAGATAGTCTCCTCAACACTCAATCACTCTCACAAATATTTGACATGGTGGTGGGAGAAGGATTGGAGTGGAGAGCAACTTGAGGGGGCTAGAAATCAAGGATCAAATGGTTGAGGTGGAATCCCTTGATGTCAACACAAGTGTAGGTGGTTCTGTCTCAGAAAATGGATATGGGAAGTGGCGGCTTCGTCCTGGCTGCTCTCTCTGAGAGTAGGTGGAGTGGGTGGGGGTATATATAGCCTTCACAAAAAATCCAACAGTTACACACCTTTATGCACAACTTGGAGGGGCCGGGTGTAAAACTCGGCGATACCGATTAGTGCAAAAGATTTGAACTTTAGACGTTTCGATGGGACCAATTTGAGATGACCTCAGCACTATCAGGATTTTGGTAATTCCAAAATGAAGTTAATGGGTTACAGAAAGTTTGCCAGTGCACTTCGATGGAATTGAATGCCATCTTGGTGAGACTGAGTTTCTAGGTTTAGGTAGAGGCTCTGTCAAATGTATCTCGATGGGTCCGAGTGTATGTGTATCGGTGGGACCAAGATGAACTTTAGGGTTTTGGACATATTGGAATGTGAGGGTGTGGCTGAGGGTTTTGGAGGAATATCTTCAAGCACTTGATCAAATGACTCATGATCAAAACCTCATCCCCTTTTAATAGTATTGGCTTTCCTATGGACTCAATGTGATCATTGATTACTTTTTTTGATCGTGAAAAGTAGGAAAGGCTCCTACTGTGTAATTATATTAATAAGATAAAAGAGCACTGTACAAAGTGGAGTATTTACATGGGAGGTGGGGGGAGGACTTTACCACTTTGGGCCAAGTGGGGGGAGCAGTTATACAAAATTAGTGGTCTAGTGTAAGGAGTTTACAAAATTGAGCACAAAAGGCCTATGGACCTCTTTGACCCTATGTTGGAGGAGCTGAAAATCTTTCTTGAATCTGCCTAGCAAGGACTAGAAGGAAGGGTCAATTGCTCTGAAGTGTTTATTGTTCCTTTCCTTCCATATGCTCCACGCTGCCACAGTGAATTTTTCAAACAACATCGGTGTAGGGTGGTTATTTTTCTAATCTTCAATAGCTTGCATCCGGCCAGAGAATGGTTCCTAGTTTATGTCCAGGGCATGCCAGCAATGTTTACTAAAAGAGCAAGTGAAAATCATGTGCTCAACCGTCTCTTCAATATTAAGCCCACAAAGGAGGTGAAGGAAATATGCCCTAGAGGCAATAATAAAGTTATTATTTATTTCCTTATTTCATGATAAATGTTTATTATTCATGCTAGAATTGTATTAACCGGAAACATAATACATGTGTGAATACATAGACAAACAGAGTGTCACTAGTATGCCTCTACTAGACTAGCTTGTTAATCAAAGATGGTTAAGTTTCCTAACCATAGACAAAGGAGTTGTCATTTGATTAACAAGGTCACATCATTAGTTGAATGATCGATTGACATGACCCATTCCATTAGCTTAGCATCCGATCGTTTAGTATGTTGCTATTGCTTTTATCCATGACTTATACATGTTCCTATAACTATGAGATTATGCAACTCCGTTCTTTGGAGGAACACTTTGGTACTACCAAACGTCACAACGAATCGGGTGATTATAAAGGAGTACTACGGTGTCTCCAAAGGCAGATGTTGGGTTGGCGTGTTCGAGATTAGGATTTGTCACTCCGATTGTCGGAGAGGTATCTCTGGGCCCTCTCGGTAATGCACATCACTAAGCCTTGCAAGCATTACAGCTAATGAGTTAGCTGTGAGATGATGTATTACGGAACGAGTAAAGAGACTTGCCGATGTGAGATTGAACTAGGTATTGGATACCGGCGATCGAATCTCGGGCAAGTAACATACCGATGACAAAGGGAACAACGTATGTTGTTATGCGGTCGACCGATAAAGATCTTCGTAGAATATGTAGGAGCCAATATGGGCATCCAGGTCCCGCTATTGGTTATTGACCGGAGGCGTGTCTCGGCCATGTCTACATTGTTCTTGAACCGTAGGGTCCGCACGCTTAAGGTTTCGATGGCGGTTATATTATGAGTTTATGTATTTTGATGTACCAAGGAGTTCGAGTCCGGATGTGATCACGGACATGACGAGGAGTCTCGAAATGGTCGAGACATAAAGATTGATATATTGGGCGGCTATATTCGGACACGGAAAGGTTCCGGAAGTTTCGGAGAAAACCGGAGTGCCGGAGGGTTACGGAACCCCGGGAAGTAATGGGCCCTATTGGGCCAAGAGGGAGAGAGAGGGCTGCACCAGGAGGTGGCGCGCCCCCCATGGGGAGTCCGAATAGGACAAGGAGGGGGGGGCCCCTTCCTCTCTCCCTCCCTCTCTTTCCTTCCCCTTCCTCCTTCCTAGTTGGACTAGGAAAGGGAGTCCTACTCCCACTAGGAGGAGGACTCCCCCTCCTGGCGCGCGCCTCCAAGGGCCGGCCGGCCCTCCCCTTGCTCCTTTATATCACGGGCGGGGGGCACCCTAGAACACACAAGTTGATCCTTGAAATCGTTCCTTAGCCGTGTGCGGTGCCCCCTCCACCATATTCCACCTCGGTCATATCGTGGCGGTGCTTAGGCGAAGCCTGCGTCGATAGAACATCAAGATCGTCACCACGCCGTCGTCTTGTGAAACTCTCTCTCCCGGAGCTTTGCTGGATCGGAGCTCTGAGGAGCGTCACCGAGCTGTACATGTGTCAAGAACTTCGGGCGCCGAGTAACGGCGCTGGGATCGGTTGGATCGCGAGGAGAACGTCGACTACTTCTTCTACGTTGTGATTGCTTCCGCTTTGGTCTCACGAGTGCGTAGACAACACTCTCCCCTCTCGTTGCTATGCATCACCATGATCTTGCGTGTGCGTAGGAATATTTTTGAAATTACTCGTTCCCCAACAAAGGGCATCCGAGCCAGATTTTTATGGTTTGATGTTTTGCACGAGTAGAACACAAGTGAGTTGTGGGCGATACAAGTCATACTGCCTACCAGCATGTCATACTTTGGTTCAGCGGTATTGTGAGATGAAGCGGCCGGACCGACATTACGCGTGCGCTTACGCGAGACTGGTTTCACCGTTCTGAGCACTCGTGCTTAAAGGTGGCTGGCGGGTGTCTGTCTCTCTCACTTTAGTTGAACCAGTGTGGCTCGCCGGTCCTTGAGAAGGTTAAAACGGAGTCTATTTGACGAATATCGTTGTGGTCTTGATGCGTAGGTGAGATTGGTTCTTGCTTAAGCCCGTAGCAGCCACGTAAAATTTGCAACAACAAAGTAGAGGGCGTCTAACTTGTTTTTGCAGGGCATGTTGTGATGTGATATGGTCAAGGCGTGATGCTATATTTTATTGTATGAGATGATCATGTTTTGTAACCGGTTATCGGCAATCGGCTGGAGCCATATGGTTGTCGCTTTATTGTATGAAATGCAAACGCCCTGTAATTGCTTTACTTTATCACTAAGCGGTAGCGATAGTCGTAGAAGCAATAGATGGCGTAAACGACAACGATGCTACGATGGAGATCAAGGTGTCGCGCGGTGGCGATGGTGATCACGACGGTGCTTGGAGATGGAGATCACAAGCACAAGATGATGATGGCCATATCATATCACTTATATTGATTGCATGTGATGTTTATCCTTTATGCATCTTATTTTGCTTTGATTGACGGTAGCATTTTAAGATGATCTCTCACTAAAATTATCAAGTAGTGTTCTCCCTGAGTATGCACCGTTGCCAAAGTTAAATCGTGCTTGAGACACCACGTGATGATCGGGTGTGATAAGCTCTCGTCCATCTACAACGGGTGCAAGCCAGTTTTGCACACGCAGAATACTCGAGTTATACTTGACGAGCCTAGCATATGCAGATATGGCCTCGGAACACGGAGACCGAAGGTCGGCGTGAATCATATAGTAGATATGATCAACATAAGATGTTCACCATTGAAAACTACTCCATCTCACGTGATGATCGGTTATGGTTTAGTTGATTTGGATCACGTGATCACTTAGATGACTAGAGAGATGTCTGTCTAAGTGGGAGTTCTTAAGTAATATGATTAATTGTACTTTAATTTATCATGAACTTAGTCCTGGTAGTATTTTGCAGATTATGTTGTAGATCAATAGCTCGCGTTGTTGCTTCCCTATGTTTTTATATGTGTTCCTAGAGAAAATTGTATTGAAAAATCTTAGTAGCAATGATGCGGATTGGATCCGTGATCTGAGGTTTATCCTCATTGCTGCACGAAGAATTATGTCCTTAATGCACCGCTAGGTGACGGACCTATTGCAGGAGCGGATGCATACGTTATGAGCGTTTGGCTAGCTCAATATGATGACTACTTGATAGTTTAGTGCACCATGCTTAACGGCTTAGAATCGGGACTTCAAAGGCGTTTTGAGCGTCATGGACCATATGAGATGTTCCAGAATTGAAGTTAATATTTCAAGCAAATACCTGAGTTGAGAGATATGAAGTCTCCAACAAGTTCTATAGCTAAAAGATGGAGGAGAATCGCTCAACTAGTGAGCATGTGCTCAGATTATGCAGGTACTTTAATCGCTTGAATCAAGTGGGAGTTAATCTTCCGGATAAGATAGTGATTGACAGAATTCTCTAGTCACCATCACTAAGTTACTAGAACTTCGTGATGAACTATAGTATGCAAGGGATGGCGAAAACGATTCCGAGCTCTTCGTGATGTTGAAATCGGCGAAGGTAGAAATCAAGAAAGAGCATCAAGTGTTGATGATTGACAAGACCACTAGTTTCAAGAGAAGGGCAAAGGGAAAGAAAGGGAACTTCAAGTAGAAAGACAAGTAAGTTGTCACTCCTGCGAAGAAGCCCAAAGCTGGACCAAAGCCTGAAACCGAAAGTGCTTACACTGCAAAGGAAATGGTCCTTTGGAAGCGGAAATGCCCTGAATATTTGGTGGATAATAAGGATGGAAAAGTGAACAAAAGTATATTTGATATACAGGTTATTGATGTGTGCCTTACTAGTGTTTATAGTAGCCCCAGAGTATTTGATACTCGTTAGGTTGCTAAGATTAGTAACTCAAACAGAGTTCTGAATAAGCAGAGACTAGTTAAAGGGAAGTGACGATGAGTATTGGAAGTAGTTCCAAGATTGATATGATCATCATCGCACACTCCCTATACTCTCGAGATTAGTGTTGAACCTAAGTAAATGTTATTTGGCGTTTGCGTTGAGCATAAATATGATTTGATCATGTTTATTGCAATACGATTATTCATGTAAGTTAGAGAATAATTATTGTTACATTTACATGAATAAAACCTTCTATGGTCATACACCCAATGAAAATGGTTTGTTGGATCTCGATCGTGTGATACACATATTCATAATATTGAAGCCAAAAGATGTAAAGTTAATAATGATAGTGCAATTTATTTGTGGCACTTGCCGTTTGGGGTCATATCGGTGTAAAGCGCATGAAGAAACTCCATAAAGATGGATTTTCGAAATCACTTGGTTATGAATCATTTGATGCTTGCGAACCGTGCCGTTTGGGCAAGATGACTAAAACTCCGTTCTCGGAACAATGGAACAAGCTCTTGACTTATTGGAAATAATACATACCGATGTATGCGATCCAATGAGTGTTGATGCTCGTGGCAAGTATCGTTATTTTCTAACCTTCACATGATGATTTGAGCAGATATGGGTATATCTACTTAATGAAGCACAAGTCTGAAACATTTGAAAAGTTCAAAGAATTTCAGAGTGAAGTGGAGAATCATCGTAATAAGAAAATAAAGTTTCTACGATCTGATCGTGGAGGAGAATATTTCAGTTACGAGTTTGGCCTTCATATAAAACAATGTGGAATAGTTTCACAGCTCACGCCACATGGAACACCATAACGTAATGGTGTGTCCGAACGTCATAACCGCACTTTATTTGATATGGTGCGATCAATGATGTCTCTTACCAATTTACCAATATCGTTTTGGGGTTATGCATTAGAGACAGCTGCATTCACATTAAATAGGGCACCATTAAATCCGTTGAGACGACACCGTATGAACTATGGTTTAGCAGTAAACCTAAGCCGCCGTTTCTTAAAAGTTTGGAGTTGTGATGCTTATGTGAAAAAGTTTTCACCTGATAAGCTCGAACCCAAATCGGAAAAGTGCATCTTCATAAAATACCCAAAGGAAACTGTTGGGTACTCCTTCTATCACAGATCCAAAGGCAAAACATTCCTTGCTAAGAATGGATCCTTTCTAGAGAAGGAGTTTCTCTCGAAAGAAGTGAGTGGGAGGAAAGTAGAACTTGATAAGGTAATTGTACCTTCTCTCTTATTGGAAAATAGTTCATCACAGAAATCAGTTTCAGTGATTCCTACACCAATTAGTAAGGAAGTTAATGATGATGATCATGAAACTTCAGATCAAGTTGCTACCAAACCTCGTGGGTCTTACGGAGTAAGATCCGCACAGTGGTACGGTAATCATGTTCGGAAGTCATGTTACTAGACCATGATGAACCTACGAAATATGAGGAAGCGATGATGAGCCCAGATTCATGAAATGGCTTGAGGCCATGAAATCGAGATGGGATCCATATATGAGAACAAAGTGTGGACTTTGATGGAGCTGCCCGATGATCGGCAAGCCATATTATATAAATGGATCTTCAAGAGGAAGACAGATCTTGATAGTAGTATTACTATCTACAAAGCTTGACTTGTCGCAAAAGGTTTTCGACAAGTTCAAGGTGTTGACTACAATGAGATTTTATCAAGCTGTAGCGATGCTTAAGTCTGTCCGAATCATGTTAGCAATTGCCACATTTTATGAAATCTGGCAAATGGATGTCAAAACTACATTCTTTAATGGATTTATTAAAGAAGAGTTGTATATGATGCAACCGAAGGTTTTGTCAATCCTAAAGGAGCTAACAAAATGTGCAAGCTCCAATGATCCATCTATGGACTGGTGCAAGCATCTCGGAGTTGGAATAAGCGCTTTGATAGTGTGATCAAAGCATATGGTTTTATACAGACTTTTGGAGAAGCTGTATTTACAAGAAAGTGAGTGGGAGCAATACAGCATTTACGATAAGTATATGTGAATGACATATTGTTGATCGGAAATAATGTAGAATTATTCGCAAAGCATAAAGGAGTATTTGAAAGGAGTTTTTCAAAGAAAGACTTGGTGAAGCTGCTTACATATTGAGCATCAAGATCTATAGAGATAGATCAAGGCGGCTTGATAAGTTTTCAATGAATACATACCTTGACAAGATTTTGAAGTAGTTCAAAATGGAACAGTCAAAGAAAGAGTTCTTGCACTGTGTTACAAGGTGTGAGATTGAGTAAGACTCAAAACCTGACCACGGCGGAAGATAGAAAGAGAATGAAAGTCATTCCCTATGCATCAGCCATAGGTTCTATAAAGTATGTCATGTTGTGTACGGATCTATTGCATACCCTACCACTAAGTCGGGCAAGGAGTGCAATAGTGATCTAGGAGTAGATCAATGGACAACGGTCAAAATTATCCTTAGTAGAATAAGGATATGTTTCTCGATTATGGAAGTGAAAAAAAGGTTAAATAAAGAAGGGTTACGTCGATACAAGTTTTAACACTAATCTAGATGACTCTGAGTCTCAATCTGGATACATATTGAAAGTGGGAGCAATTAGCTAGAGTAGCTCCGTGCAGAGCATTGTAGACATAGAAATTTGCAAAATACATACGGATCTGAATGTAGCAGACCCGTTGACTAAGCCTCTTCCACGAGCAAAACATGATCAACACCAAGACTCCATGGGTGTTAGAATCATTACTATGTAATCTAGATTATTGACTCTAGTGCAAGTGGGAGACTGAAGGAAATATGCCCTAGAGGCAATAATAAAGTTATTATTTATTTCCTTATTTCATGATAAATGTTTATTATTCATGCTAGAATTGTATTAACCGGAAACATAATACATGTGTGAATACATAGACAAGCAGTGTCACTAGTATGCCTCTACTAGACTAGCTTGTTAATCAAAGATGGTTAAGTTTCCTAACCATAGACAAAGGAGTTGTCATTTGATTAACAAGGTCACATCATTAGTTGAATGATCTGATTGACATGACCCATTCCATTAGCTTAGCATCCGATCGTTTAGTATGTTGCTATTGCTTTTATCCATGACTTATACATGTTCCTATAACTATGAGATTATGCAACTCCTGTTTACCGGAGGAACACTTTGGGTACTACCAAGCGTCACAACGTGGCGGGTGATTATAAAGGAGTACTACAGGTGTCTCCAAAGGCAGATGTTGGGTTGGCGTATTTGAGATTAGGATTTGTCACTCCGATTGTCTGAGAGGTATCTCTGGGCCCTCTCGGTAATGCACATCACTAAGCCTTGCAAGCATTACAGCTAATGAGTTAGCTGTGAGATGATGTATTACGGAACGAGTAAAGAGACTTGCCGATGCGAGATTGAACTAGGTATTGGATACCGACGATCGAATCTCGGGCAAGTAACATACCGATGACAAAGGAACAACGTATATTGTTATGCGGTCGACCGATAAAGATCTTCGTAGAATATGTAGGAGCCAATATGGGCATCCAGGTCCCGCTATTGGTTATTGACCGGAGGCGTGTCTCAGCCATGTCTACATTGTTCTCGAACCGTAGGGTCCATGCACGCTTAAGGTTTCGATGGCGGTTATATTATGAGTTTATGTATTTTGATGTACCGGGATTTCAGAGTCCCGGATGTGATCACGGACATGACGAGGAGTCTCGAAATGGTCGAGACATAAAGATTGATATATTGGACGGCTATATTCGGACACCGGAAAGGTTCGAAGTTTCGGAAAAACGAGTGCTTGGGAGGGGTTACTGGAACCCCGGGAAGTAATGGGCCCTATTGGGCCAAGAGGGAGAGAGAGGGCTGCACCAGGAGGTGGCGCGCCCCCCATGGGGAGTCCGAATAGGACAAGGAGGCGGCCCCTTTCCTCTCTCCTCTCCTCTCTTTCCTTCCCCTTCCTCCTTCCTAGTTGGACTAGGAAAGGAGTCCTACTCCCACTAGGAGGAGGACTCCCCCTCCTGGCGCGCCTCCTAGGGCCGGCCGGCCCTCCCCTTGCTCCTTTATATCACGGGGTAGGGGGCACCCTAGAACACACAAGTTGATCCTTGAGATCGTTCCTTAGCCGTGTGCGGTGCCCCCTCCACCATATTCCACCTCGGTCATATCGTGGCGGTGCTTAGGCGAAGCCTGCGTCGATAGAACATCAAGATCGTCACCACACCGTCGTCTTGTGTAACTCTCTCCCGGAGCTTTCTGGATCGAACTGAGGAGCGTCACCGAGCTGTCGTGTGTCAAGAACTCGGAGGCGCCGAGTGCTTGGCGCTGGGATCGGTTGGATCGCGAGGAGAGCGTCGACTACTTCCTCTACGTTGTGATTGCTTCCGCTTTGGTCTCTGAGGGTGCGTAGACAACACTCTCCCCTCTCGTTGCTATGCATCACCATGATCTTGCGTGTGCGTAGGAAATTTTTTGAAATTACTACGTTCCCCAACAGGAGGCAATTATGATCATCACCTATATTGTAATGACGTCTCTTGAGCATATTCCGGGTATTGAGCCTGTCGTTGAACAGTAACCATGAAAAACCTTCAGCTTCATTGTGCATTTGGATTTCCAAAGCCACCAAAAGACTTGATGAGATTGAATCTCCCTGAAGAAGAACTGGTAATAGTCCGTGGATTTGAAAGTGGTTTTGCCCCAAACATAGTGCCATACGTCCGAAGTTGCAGCCATTGGTTGGAGGGAGGACGCGATCGTTTGCATGTGTCTGACCTCATCATGAGCCTAGGGAGAGAGTGGTAGATGAAAGGCCGCTCCTAGCGACGTGATCCCCAAGAAATCCTTTACGGAGAAATCCTCATTAGTTGCATGCGAGAAAGCACGTGGGTGCGACTCCAAGAGTAATTGATCAGTCCATAGATCTTTCCAGAAGAGGGTTGTGGTTCCACACACAATGTTGATGTGAGAGATCCCACGAAAATGGTTGGTTAGCTTGAGCATGTCACGCCACCAGAAGGATCCCACTGGATCCAGGGCCGGTCCTGAGATTTTGGGGGCCCGGGGCGAGACTAAAACTTTGGGCCCTTAGTATGGATGCCATAACAATAAAAATGAATATACATATATATAAGACATTTATTGATAACACTCAAATGCATCTAAATCAGTATGCATATAAAATAATTTATACATATTACCTTAAAATTTTCTTCTAACAATCCTCGATGCAAAGTCAACTATGATGGGATCAATGTCAATATCATCCAATAATTTCTTCTCGATGCATAATGTTGCCAAATCATTTAACCTCTCTGAACCATTGTTTACCTTAGATAGTTCTTCATCAGTAATTACAACTTTGTGCAAGATCATATACCTGAACATCTGGCAAAGTTAATATTAATCTTCAATTCAAAAATAAGATCATATACCTGAACATCTCATGAACCATTAAGAGAGAAAGTTTGTGCAAGACTCTTCAAGTTCAATATCATGCAATGACTTCAGGGTGTCCGAGCTCAATAATAATACGAATATTTGGATGCATTTTTCCATAGTGCAATCAGGGCCAAAATCGTGCTTGGGCATCATATTGATAACCATGGATGAATTTCAAAAGAAAAACCAAATGTACAACAAATAACAAAAATAAGCACAAGATTTTAGTCAAAACTAGGGCCTCAAATCTGAGCATTTCAATAAAAACTACCACATTTAGGATTTCAGTCGAACATAACTACCATTTTTATTCTACTAATAAACAGGGCCGGTCCTAAGAATTTGGGGGCTATTCATCTACGTAGGAGACTAGGAAGTAGGAACCGCAATATGAATATAAGATATACCTTAGAGGGTCGAATTATTGATGGATGGAGAGCAAAGCGAGGTTGCACCAGCCGCCGGGGAATTGAAATTGGCGGACGACCTCACTGATTTAGGAATGAAAACCCGATTTAGGGGGAAAGGAAAAAGAAGTGCCATGCGCACAGTGGCGATTAGCCAAGAGACTAGCGTCGGCGACCACTGGGAAATTGGAAAGCGCTGCGTGAATGCATGCGTGATGGAATGGAAAGTGATCAATCAATCCCTTTTTTTTCTCTACGCGCATGTATTAACCTAAGGAAAGAATCGGAACGGGTCAATCAGTTCCTTTTTTCCTATGTGCATGGATCGAATGGTTTCGCTGGCTCATCCTCCGTGACTTGTTGCGTGCGAACGTTCTGTTGGGCCATAGGCCATAGCCTACGTGTATATCGGGAGGGCCCTCTCGATTTTGGGGGCCCGGGGCGACCGCCCCCCTGCCCCTCCCCAAGGCCGGCCCTGACTGGATCCATGGCGTGTGGAATTTTCTGGTTATAATAAGAATCCCAGGTAAGTTGGACCCAAGGGATATCCAACTTCTTGTAGAATTTGTGCAAGAACTTCATGAGGAGGGCTTCATTCTGGATCCAGAGGTTTAGCACTCCGAGGCCTCCCTTGTTTTTGGGTTTACATACCATGTCCCATGCAGCCAAAGAGTTGCATTTGTCACCTTGGTCTGTCTTTTTGACCCAAAGGCATCTTCTTCTGATTTTGTCCAGCATTTCAATGAGTTTTGGAGGGAACTTGAGTGTGCACATTCAATATATGAGCAGAGAGGTAACCGTTGTGTTGACTAAAGTAAGTTTCCCTGTGTATACGACATAAGTGAGAGCGTGGAGGACAGGTTCCTTTCGATGGAGCTGACAAGTGGCATAAAGATCTTGCATTATGGGACGGGAAGTGCCCATGGGGAGGCCAAGATAGGTAAAAGGCATAGAGCCAATCGAGCATCCAAAACTCGTAGCAATGTTGGTGGCCAGCTCCAAATCCAAGTTGATGGGTATGAGCGTTGACTTGTGGAAATTGATTTTCAGACCGATGGGTTGGGCATAGTCAGACAATATGTTTTTAATGATTGCAGCTTATCCAGGGCAGGCGGGCATGAGTAAAAGCGTGTCGTCGACGTACTGGATGATTGGGTAGTCCATATTCCCGTTGCAGGGAAATGGCAGCTCAATTAGACCTCTCCTGTAGGCATCGTTGATGGATGATTGGATGAGATCCGTCGCCAGATCGAAGATGAGAGGGGAGAGTGGGTCCCCTTGACGAACACCTTTGCGGCAGTGGAATTGTTGGCCTGGGACTCCATTGAGCAAAATAGAAGATCGCCCAGAAGAAAAAATTGATTGAATCCACGATAACCATTTGTCATTAAACCCCATGTGTTTCATAATGTTGATCATTGAATCGTGTTCAATCGTGTCAAAGGCTTTTGCAAAATTCAAATTTAGGAGGATTATTTTCCGCTTGGAGGCTTGGCACTGATGGATGTATTGGAATGTCCAGGCAAGGCAGTCTTGGATTGATCTCCCTCGAATGAAGCCATATTGGTTGCGATGTATAATTCCCAGGATAAATTTTTGCAGACGGTTGGCAAGGAGCTTAGTAATGAGTTTGAGGCAACATTTGAGTAATGTGATCGGATGGTAATCATTGACCGTGGAGGGGGACCCTACTTTTGGAATGAGGGTTATTAGCCCATCATTTATGCTTTGGAGGTTAAGATCCGCTGCATGGAATTGAGCGCAAAGTGTATAGAAATCCTCCTTGATAATTGGTCAGCAAGCCTTGATAAATAAGCCGCTGAAACCGTCCGGCCCCGATGACGGTCGGCAGGCATTTCTTTAACGACCGAATCAATTTCCTTGTTTGTGAATGGTAGCGTGAGGTGGTCAAGATTCTCTGTCGGTTGAATCAGTGATGGTAGATCAAACTTCATCTATGTAGGATTGAAAGTACCAAGTCTTTCGACATAAGCTTGGAAAAGAAGGGCTTCTTTACCCGTATTATCTTCCACCGCCAGTCCATCCAGAGTTTGAAGGATAGTGATGTTGTTTTTCCTGTATCTTTCTGTTACAACGGATTGGAAGAATTTAGTATTCTCATCTCCGAATTTAACCCAACGAATGGTGCATCGCTTTTTCCAATATTGCTTCTGATAATCCAGCAGTCTCAGAAGATGATTTTTGATGATCTTGCGAAAGTTGGATTCAGGGATAGTGAGAGGTCTTCTATTCTCAAGATCATCCAATTCGGTCAAGGTGTTGTTGGTATTCTCAATAGCCACCGTTAACCAAGAAATGTTCTTGCTCCACGCTTTTAATTCTTGTCGAAAAAGCTTAAACTTGCAACAAAGGATTGTGGCAGCATTTGTTGAGTTGATAGGTCGATCCCATACTTTTTTGACCACGTCCATAAAGCCGGGGAGTAACAACAAACATGATTCAAATCTGAAAAGTTTGGTACGTTGTATTTTTGTTTCAATGCTTACCACACAAGGAGTATGATCCGAGACCAGTTTACAAAGTGGTTTAACTAGCGTGTTGGGGTACACATGTGTCCAATGGAGCGAAGTAAAGAACCAATCAAGTTGTTCAAGTAATGGGTCTTGTTGCATGTTGCTCCAGGTGTAAAGTCATCCCTTAAGTGGCAGATCAATTAAATTGTGTTTGCGGATGATGTCATTAAAAGTAGACATGTCATTAAAGTCTCCTTCGGGCTTATTGCGGTTCTCTGGACCACGAATGTAGTTAAAGTCGCCAAGGAACAGGCAATCACATCCGTTTGGATGTCCATATCATACATCCAATTGGTAAAATCAACCCTGGCAGGACCCGTGCATGGGCCATAAATATTATATAAGGTCCAGGATTGTGCAGAGAGTGTACTAGTAAATTTGATGCCCAAAACGAAATCCTCAGAAACAGACACATCAACAGAGAAAACCGAGCTATTCCAGATGGTAAGCAAGCCACCTGAAGCACCTCTAGACGGGACATAAGCAAATTTTTCAAACCTCCTAGGGCAACAAGTTTTAATAAAAGCAAGGTCAACAACAGGTTTCTTAGTTTACTGCAGACAAACGATAGCACAACCACTAACAAAGATTGCATTAGACAAGGCTAGAAGTTTTTTATCTGAATTTAACCCACGAATATTCTAGCAAAGAACATTCCAATTGCGCAAAAGTGGCATAGGACAACTGCCAAGTTACTCCGAGGAGGAAGATTCTTCCCCCTGATGGTCTGATCTTCAAAAGCTTCAGTGGCCAGCAGAGCAGCTTCAGTAAGCTCCTGAGGTGGGACAGCGCATCGATTGATACCAATGTCATGCATGATGCGAAGTGGAGTAGGCAGCGGCGCTTGATCTGCTACAGATGTTGAGGAGCTCGGGACCGCTGATGGAATCTGTCTTGGTTTGACCTTGGAGGTAGGAGGAGCACGGATGTCAGTAATTTGAGGCACTTTGAAGTCATCGTAACGAGTGGATCGAGTACTGCGGCGAACTTCAATGGTCACCAGAGGCACTTGATATTTAGAGCGGCGTGGGCGTGCAGGAGATGGGCCAGGGGCAGTGGGTAACACCTGGGCCAAGCCCAAATCAGAGGAATCTTCAGTATGCTGAACCAGGGGTTGTGGCCCAACGTTTGAATTGTCACTTGGCGCCAGAGCCTGCATTTCCTCCTGCAGAAGAGAGCTATCTACCTCACGCAGGGAAGCAAGGGAAGGAAGGACATTAGTTGCAGCATCATTTATAGTGGAATCAACATGAGAGTTCTCCACACTAGTGACTTGATTGAGCGCAGTATCTTCAGACACAAATTTAGAAATCCGGACAACAGATGGCCTAGGTGTTTCATTCAGAACACAAGGAGAAAAACACACCATAATGGCAGCCTCTTCATTGTCAACTCGAAAGCTTGTGTATGCCACTTGCAAGTCCAAAGGAGGCAGATCATAACCAGATCTCCACGGGCCATAGGCAGCAACCACACTCATAATAGACCTTGAGAGGTAAGCAGTGAAGGTGTGGCATGGTATCACATCATTGACAAGCACGTTGGTGAGTTCATTACCTTGGACAAAGATGCTCACATGCAGATTAACAGCAGAAACCGCAGCATCGACATAAATAACTTCTTGTCTAGTGGGAGCAACAAAAAGATTAGTAACAAGGAGGGCAAGAGCTTGAGAAGACCCATGTGTGCTAGCAGTTGAGCTAGAATCCCATGCAGAGTTGAGGCTGTCAGTCACATTGTCTTCAGGTAAGATGCCATCTTGAACTCTTAGACCTTGAGCTGCCAGTCAGGACTGAAAATTAACCAGGGCAGCAGGCATTTGGGGAACTTGCTGTGCGGGCCAAGCATCCCATTGAGCAGGATGAGGATCATCTTGTTGGGCTGCATTGTGCAGGCCATGATCATTTCCAATCCCATTCTGAAGAAGCCAATTCTGCAGCTGCTGTTGATACAGTTGTTCCACCGTGAGTCCCTCACCAAACATGGGATGGGGGATGCCATTTGCCGGAGGCGGCTCCTCATCCACCGTGGGCACTTCAGGGTCATGTGCGTTCCAATCTGCACCCCTCAAAATGAACACCGCAATAGTCCAGCAGGCTCTATCTCCACCGAGATGACGAACAATGATACTTTTGGGGATCAGCCGCATGTGAATCACCCTGACCTTGATCAACACCACTTGACGATCAATGTTCGGATTATTCCAGGAAACCAGTCTACCATAATCATCTACAGAGCGCTGAAGATAAAAGTCTTTCTGATAGTCATCCGGAAAACCAATATACATCAGCCAAACCTCTGGCCAATAAGTAGTGTTGCGCATGTCAAGAGCAGCATTGTGTCTAACAAATGCCGGTGGAAACGACACCTATGGGATCACGGGGAATCCCTTCTACGGTCGGCGAGCACAGGGCTGTGGAAAGAGCGGGGTTAAGAGATCAACATGGGAAATTTATCCAGGTCCGGGCTGCAAGTGATGCGTAATACCCTACTCCCGCTGGCTTGTGTTTATCTGGTGTTCCTGGACTAGCTAAAAAGCGTGCAGGGTCCAAAAAGTCCGAATCCTCTCTCAATATGCCGCGGGCCTCCTTTTATAGTCAAAGGGGCTGCCAGAGTGGCACACAGGAGGTGGAAAGTTGTACAGTAGTCAAGTTTATCTCTGGAACCGTAGGACAAAACACATTAAATGCGCTACTTAGGTGTCCTCTTACTTTATCGGGTACGGTAACGAAGCCCGTCCCGCCCGTCGCCACTTTGCCTTGCTTCGACACGCGTCCAGGCCAACGAGGCATGCAACGCCATGTAGGCTGGCAGGCTACTGAGCTGGCGTGGTGGCAGGGTCTTCACGAAGATCTGCATGCCACCACGTAGGTGCTTGACTAGTTGGCTTAGGAGCCACGTACGACCACGTGGGTACCTGCTTGGTTGGTGGGTCGGCCGCTCAGCTGGGGCAGCGACGGGGCGGAAAAACCTTGCCGCGGTCTTGCTGATATTCCCGGCAAGACCACTTGTCGGGGTCTTGTGGGCGCCCTCGGCAAGAGTCTTGCCGGGGCCTCATGGGTATCTTCAGCAGGAGCCTTGCCAGGGCCTCGTGGGCATCCTCGGCAAGGAGCCTTGCTGTTGTCTTGTTTCCTGGTTCCTATCTAGGCCTTGCAGGCCCTTTGTCTTCACAAAGATCTGCATGCCACCATGGAGGCGCCTCCCGAGCCTTGGTCCCAATGTGGTTGATGGCGTCGGAACCCTTAGACTCAAGGGTGGTGGCCTCGTTGGTGTTGGGCAAGCTGCCCCGGCAAGGCTCTTGCCGGGGCCGTGAAAGCCGCCCGCGCACAAGTAAAGGGGTGCAAAAAGGACCCCTAATTTTGCAAAAAGGGCACAAGTAAAGGGGGGGGGGGGGTGTCTCACCTCGCCCCTCTGCTCTTCATGCTTCTGGTCTTGAGGACGACTCTGGTAGTCTTGTGTCTTTGCTTCTCTTCTGTCCCGCTAAGCACGGCTGCGGGTGTGTGGCTGCGACTGCCCGCACACAAGTAAAGGGGTGCAAAAAGGACCCTTACTTTTGTATACCGATAGGAGCCCCTGGGCCTGGGCCACATATAAGTGCGGGGTGTCATTGGGTCAGGCCCAGAACGGTGCGCGGGCGTGCGCGCGGCGGAGTTTTATCGCAGTAACTCCCCCGCCAGTTGCGCTTCCCCACGACCTGCGTTGAACGCGTAACGTGGGGGGTCGCGCGTGGAATGACCGCAGCATGCTTGCGTCATCCCGCGGTGAATAGTAAAGAGGCCGCTTGCGTGTCCCTTTAAAACTGCAGGGCTGCTGCTCATTTACTCTCTCTGCCTTGGAACCGTCGTTCCAGTTTCCCACTATGCCTGCCCCTTGCGCCACGTACGTGATGACTGATACGTCTCCAACGTATCTATAATTTTTGATTGCTCCATGCTACTTTATCTATTGTTTTGGACTATAATGGGCTTTATTTTCCACTTTTATATTACTTTTGGGACTAACCTATTAACCGGAGGCCCAGCCAAGAATTGCTATTTTTTTGCCTTTTTCAGTATTTCGAAGAAACAGAATATCAAACGGAGTCCAAACGGAATTAAACCTTCAGAAACGTGATTTTCTCACCGAACGTGATCCAGGAGACTTGGACCCTATGCCAAGGAACCAGAGAGGCGGTCACAAGGGTGGGGGGCGCGCCCCCCTGCCTCGTGGGCCCCTTGAAGCTCCACCGACGTACTCCGTCCTCCTATATATACCTACGTACCCCCAAACGATCAGAACAGGAGCCAAAAACCTAATTCCACCGCCATAACTTCCTGTATCCACGAGATCCCATCTTGGGGCCTGTTCCGGAGCTCCGCCGGAGGGGGCATCCACCACGGAGGGCTTCTACATAAACACCATAGCCTCTTCGATGAAGTGTGAGTAGTTTACTTCAGACCTTTGGTTCCATAGCTAGTAGCTAGATGGCTTCTTCTCTCTTTTTGGATCTCAATACAATGTTCTCCCCCTCTCTCATGGAGATCTATTCGATGTAATCTTGTTTTTGCGGTGTGTTTGTTGAGACCGATGAATTGTGGGTTTATGATCCAGCTTATCTATGAATAATATTTGAATCTTCTCTGAATTCTTTTATGTATGATTGAGTTATCTTTGCAAGTATCTTCGAATTATCCGTTTGGTTTGGCCAACTAGATTGGTAGTTCTTGCAATGGGAGAAGTGCATGGCTTTGGGTTCAATCTTGCGTGTCCTTACCCAAAGGATGTAAAGGGTTGCAAGGCACGTATTGTATTGTTGCCATGGAGGATAAAGAGATGGGGTATTTATCATATTGCATGAATTTATTCCTCTACATCATGTCATCTTGCTTAAGGCGTTACTCTGTTTTAACTTAATACTCTAGATGCATGCTGGATAGCGGTCGATGAGTGGAGTAATAGTAGTAGATGCGTAATCGTTTGGTCTACTTGTCTCGGACGTGATGCCTATATACATGATCATACCTAGATAACCTCATAACTATGCTCAATTCTGTCAATTTCTCAACAGTAATTTGTTCACCCACCGTAGAATACTTATGCTCTTGAGAGAAGCCACTAGTGAAACCTATGGCCCCCGGGTCTATTCTCATCATATCAATCTCCATCACTTTTATACTTGCTTTGTTTTTTTTACTTTGCTCTTTACTTTTTACTTTGCATCTTTATACCAAAAATACCAAAAATATTATCTCTATCAGATCTCACTCTCGTAAGTGACCGTGAAGGATTGACAACCCCTAATTGCGTTGGTTGCAGTAGCTATCGCTTTGTGCAGGTACGAGGGACTTGTGCGTGGCCTCCTCTTGGATTGATACCTTGGTTCTCAAAAACTAAGGAAATACTTACGCTCTCGTGCTGCATCATCCTCTCCTCTTCGGGAAAACCAACGCAAGCTCAAGACGTAGCAAGAAGGATTTCGGCGCCGCTGCTGTGGAGTCTACGCAAAAGTCAACATACCAAGTACCCATCACAATCCCTATCTCTCGCATTACATTATTTGCCATTTGTCTCTCGTTTTCCTCTCCCCCACTTCACCCTTGCCATTTTATTCGCCCTCTCTTTCCCAATCTCCTCCTCTTTTTCCCTTTGCCTTTTGTTTGCTCGTGTGTTAGTTTGCTTGTTTGTCGTGATGGCTCAAGATGCTACCAAATTGTGTGACATCACCAGTACCAATAATAATGATTTCCTTAGCACTCCGATTGCTCCTCTTGCCAACACTGAATCTTGTGAAATCAATACTGCTTTGTTGAATCTTGTTATGAAAGATCAATTCGCCGGCCTTCCTAGTGAAGATGCCGCTACTCATCTGAATAGCTTCGTTGATTTATGTGATATGCAAAAGAAAAAAGATGTCGATAATGATGTCGTTAAATTGAAGCTATTTCCTTTCTCGCTTAGAGATTGTGCTAAAGCGTGGTTTTCATCTTTGCCTAAAAATAGTATTGATTCTTGGAACAAGTGCAAAGATGCTTTTATCTCTAAGTATTTTCCTCTCGCTAAGATTATCTCTCTTAGAAACGATATTATGAATTTTAAGCAACTTGATCATGAACATGCTTCACAAGCTTGGGAGAGAATGAAATTAATGATACGTAATTGTCCTATTCATGGTTTGAACTTGTGGATGATTATACAAAAATTTTATGCTGGATTGAATTTTGCTTCTAGAAATCTTTTAGATTCAGCCGCGGGAGGCACTTTTATGGAAATCACTTTAGGAGATGCTACCAAACTCCTAGATAATATTATGGTTAATTATTCTCAATGGCATACTGAAAGATCTACTAATAAAAAAGTGCATGCGATAGAAGAAATTAATGTTTTGAGTGGAAAGATGGATGAACTTATGAAATTATTTGTGTTTCTTCTGATCCTAATGATATGCCTTTGTCTACCTTGATTGAGAATAATAATGAATCTATGGATGTGAATTTTGTTGGTAGGAATAATTTTGGTAACAACGCGTATAGAGGGAATTTTAATCCTAGGCCTTATCCTAGTAATCCTTCTAATAATTATGGAAATTCCTACAACAACTCTTATGGAAATTTTAATAAGATGCCCTCTGAATTTGAGAGTAGTGTTAAAGAGTTTATGAATTCACAAAAGAATTTTAATGCTTTGCTTGAGGAGAAATTGCTTAAAGTTGATGATTTGGCTAGGAACGTTGATAGAATTTCTCTTGAGGTTGATTCTTTAAAGCTTAGATCTATTCCTCCTAAGCATGATATCAATGAGTCTCTCAAAGCTATGAGAATTTCCATTGATGAGTGCAAAGAAAGAACCGCTAGGATGCGTGCTTCCAAAGATGCCTTTATTAAAGCATGTTCTTCTAATTCCTATGAAAATCAAGATGAAGATCTAAAAGTTATTGATGTGTCCCCTATTAAATCTTTGTTTTGCAATATGAATCTTGATGAAACTGAATATGATCTTCCTTTACCTAGAAGGCGTTCTAAGAATTCGGAGTTTTTAGATCTTGATGATGAGATTGATAAAAGTGGGATTGAAAGAAATAAAAATCTAGATATTGCTAAACCCACTATATTGGATCTCAAGGAATTTAATTATGAAAATTTCGCTTTAATTGATTGTATTTCCTTGTTGCAAACCGTGCTAAGTTCTCCTCATGCTTATAGTCAAAATAAGGCCTTTACCGAACACATTGTTGATGCCTTGATGCAATCTTATGAAGAAAAGCTTGACTTGAAAGTTTCTATCCCTAGGAAACTCTATGATGAATGGGAACCTACTATCAAAATTAAAATTAAAGATTATGAGTTACATGCTTTGTGTGAATTGGGTGCTAGTGTCTCTACTATTCCCAAAACTTTGCGTGATTTGCTAGATTTCCGTGACTTTGATGATTGCTCTCTAAACTTGCATCTTGCGGATTCCACTATTAAAAAGCCTATGGGAAGAATTAATGATGTTCTTATTGTTGCAAATAGGAATTATGTGCCCGTAGATTTTATCGTTCTTGATATAGATTGCAATCCTTCATGTCCTATTATTCTTGGTAGACCTTTCCTTAGAAAGATTGGTGCAATTATTGATATGAAGGAAGGGAATATTAGATTCCAATTTCCATTAAAGAAAGGCATGGAACACTTTCCTAGAAAGAAAATAAAATTACCATATGAATCTATTATGAGAGCCACTTATGGATTGCCTACCAAAGATGGCAATACCTAGATCTATCCTTACTTTTATGCCTAGCTAGGGGCGTTAAACGATAGCGCTTGTTGGGAGGCAACCCAATTTTATTTTTAGTTTTTTGTTTTTGCTTCTGTTTAGGAATAAATAATCCATCTAGCCTCTGTTTAGATGTGGTTTTATCTTTTAATTAGTGTTTGTGCCAAGTTAAACCTATTAGATCTTCTTGGGTGATAGTTATTTGATCTTGCTGTAATTTCCAGAAACTTTGCGCTCAGTGACCGAATTGTTAAAAATCACCAGAACGTGATAAAATATTGATT
Organism: Aegilops longissima; assembly: GCA_021605205.1. Taxonomy (NCBI): domain Eukaryota; kingdom Viridiplantae; phylum Streptophyta; class Magnoliopsida; order Poales; family Poaceae; genus Aegilops; species Aegilops longissima. The sequence continues at coordinate 651,522,597 of CM038680.1, forward strand.
CCAATTGCTGCTGATCATTAAACAAATTTTCCATGTCGTCTAATTTTTGTAGAAGTTTTTGAGTTCCAGAAGTTTGCGTTAGTTACAGATTACTACAGACTGTTCTGTTTATGACAGATTCTGTTTTGCGTGTGTTGTTTGCTTATTTTGATGAATCTATGGCTAGTAAAATAGTTTATAATCCATAGAGAAGTTGGAATACAGTAGGTTTAACACCAATATAAATAAAGAATGAGTTCATTACAGTACCTTAAAGTAGTCTTTTGTTTTCTTTCTCTAACGGAGCTCACGAGATTTCTATTGAGTTTTGTGTTGTGAAGTTTTCAAGTTTTGGGTGAATTCTTTGATGGATTATGGAACAAGGAGTGACAAGAGCCTAGCTTGGGGATGGCCATGGCACCCCCAAGATAATCCAAGGACACCAAAAAGTCAAAGCTTGGGTATGCCCCGGAAGGCATCCCCTCTTTCGTCCATTTCCATCGGTAATTTACTTGGAGCTATATTTTTATTCACCACATGATATGTGTTTTGCTTGGAGCGTCTTGTATTATTTGCGTCTTTGATTGTTAGTTTACTATAATCATCCTTGCTGTACACACCTTTTGAGAGAGCCATACATGAATTGAAATTTGATAGAATACTCTATGTGCTTCACTTATATCTTTTGAGCTTGATAGTTTGCTCATAGTGCTTCACTTATATCTTTGAGCGTGATAATTTTTGCTCTAGTGCTTCACTTAGATCTTTTAGAGCACGGTGGTGGATTTGTTTTAAATAAACTTGATCTCTCATGCTTCACTTATATTATTTTGAGAGTCGTTAATAGCATGGTAATTTGCTTAATGTTAATATGCTTGGTATTCAAGATATGTGAAACTTTCTTTTGAGTGCGTTGAATACTAAGATAAGTTTGATGCTTGATAATTGTTTTGAGATATGGAGGTGATAATATCAAAGTCGTGCTAGTTGAGTAGTTGTGAATTTGAGAAATGCTTGTGTTGAAGTTAGCAAATCCCGTAGCATGCACGTATGGTTAAAATTGTGTAACAAATTTGAAACATGAAGTGTACCTGGCTTGTGCATCCTTATGAGTGGCGGTCGGGGACGAGCGATGGTCTTTTCCTACCAATCTATCCCCCTAGGAGCATGCGCGTAGTACTTGATTTTTGATGACTCCTAAATTTTTGCAATAAGTATATGAGTTCTTTTGACTAATGTTGAGCCCATGGATTATACACACTTTTACCTTTCCGCCTTTGCTAGCCTCTTCGGTACCGTGCATTGCCCTTTCTCACCTTGAGAGTTGGTGCAAACTTCGCCGGTGCATCCAAACCCCGTGATATGATACGCTCTTTCACACATAAACCTCCTTATATCTTCCTCAAAACAGCCACCATACCTACCTATTATGGCATTTCCACAGCCATTCCGAGATATATTGCCATGCAACTTTCCACCGTTCCGTTCATCGTCATCATGACATACTTTAATTTTGTCATATTGCCATTGCATGATCATGTAGTTGACATCGTATTTGTGGCAAAGCCACCATGCATTATTTTTATACATGCCACTCTTGATTCATTGCACCATCCCGGTACACCACCGGAGGCATTCATATAGAGTCATACCTTGTTCTAGTTTCGAGTTGTAATCCTTATGTTGTAATCAATAGAAGTGTGATGATCATCATCATTAGAGCATTGCCCAAAAAAAGAAGAGAAAGGCCAAAAATAAAAAAAGAAAGGCCCAAAAAAAAATAAAAAAAATAAAAAGGGCAATGCTACTATCTCTTTTTCCACACTTGTGCTTCAAAGTAGCACCTTGTTCTTCATGTAGTGAGTCTCGTATATTGTGCTTCAAAGTAGCACCATGTTTTTCATATAGTGAGTCTCATAAGTTGTCTTTCTATACTATTGACAATTTTTCGTTATATAACTTGGCTTGTATATTCCTACGATGGGCTTCCTCAAAATGCCCTAGGTCTTCATGAGCAAGCAAGTTGGATGCACACCCACTAGTTTTCTTTTGTTGAGCATTCATAGCTCTAGTGCATCCGTTGCATGGCAATCCCTACTCCTCATGTTGACATCAATTGATGGGCATCTCCATAGCCCGTTGATTATCCTCGTCAATGTGAGACTTTCTCCTTTTTTGTCTTCTCCACACAATCCCCATCATCATATTCTATTCCACCCATAGTGCTATATCCATGGCTCACGCTCATGTATTGCGTGAAGGTTGAAAAAGTTTGAGATTATTTAAGTATGAAACAATTGCCTGGCTTGTCATCGGGGGTATAGAAGTTGGGAACATCTTTGTGTGACGAAAATGAAGCATAGCCAAGCTATATGATTTTGTAGGGATGAACTTTCTTTTGCCATGCTATTTTGAGAAGACATGATTACTTTGATTAGTATGCTTGAAGTATTATTATTTTTATGTCAATATGAACTTTTGTCTTGAATCTTTCGGATCTGAAAATTCATACCATGATTAAGAAGAGTTACATTGAAATGCCAAAGTATCACTCCGCATCAAAAATTCTCTTTTTATCATTTACCTACTCGAGGACGAGCAGGAATTAAGCTTGGGGATGCCTGATACGTCTCCAACGTATCTATAATTTTTGATTGCTCCATGCTACTTTATCTATTGTTTTGGACTATAATGGGCTTTATTTTCCACTTTTATATTACTTTTGGGACTAACCTATTAACCGGAGGCCCAACCCGAATTGCTGTTTTTTTGCCTTTTTCAGATTTCAAGAAATGAATATCAAACGGAGTCCAAACGGAATGAAACCTTCGAAACGTGATTTTCTCACGAACGTGATCCAGGAGACATGGACCCTACGCCAAGGAACCAGAGAGGCGGTCACGAGGGTGGGGGCGCCCCGCCTCGTGGGCCCCTCGAAGCTCCACCGACGTACTCCTTTCTCCTATATATACCTACGTACCCCCAAACAATCAGAACAGGAGCCAAATACCTAATTCCACCGCCGTAATTTCCTGTATCCACGAGATCCCATCTTGGGGCCTGTTCCGGAGCTCCGCCGGAGGGGGCATCCACCATGGAGGGCTTCTACATCAACACCATAGCCTCTCCGATGAAGTGTGAGTAGTTTACTTCAGACCTTCGGGTCCATAGCTAGTAGCTAGATGGCTTCTTCTCTCTTTTTGGATCTCAATACAATGTTCTCCCCCTCTCTCGTGGAGATCTATTCGATGTAATCTTCTTTTTGCGGTGTGTTTGTTGAGACCGATGAATTGTGGGTTTATGATCCAGCTTATCTATGAATAATATTTGAATCTTCTCTGAATTCTTTTATGTATGATTGAGTTATCTTTGCAAGTCTCTTTGAATTATCCGTTTGGTTTGGCCAACTAGATTGGTAGTTCTTGCAATGGGAGAAGTGCATGGATTTGGGTTCAATCTTGCCGTGTCCTTACCCAGTGACAGAAAGGGTTGCAAGGCACGTATTGTATTGTTGCCATGGAGGATAAAGAGATGGGGTATTTATCATATTGCATGAATTTATTCCTCTACATCATGTGTAGCGACCTGACCCAAAATCGGTCAAATCTCTGTGTCTGTACCATCCCAAGATCATGCTGGTACTCACAGTACATCGATAAAGTAATCAAAGTTCAATCACACCTGAATATTATTAATCGATTCTCATATAGAGTCTTTATTACAAGGGAATAAATTCGGCTCAAGGCCAACTCATGAGAAATAAACTAAAATGCTGCGGAAGCGTCGAAGGTAAGCGAGTCCATCCGACTCAAAGGGCAATCGCCAAGCGCGGAGCGTAGCCTCACTCCCGATCGAATATATCTACGCAACATAATACGTTGCAGCCATGTAGGTCAGCTTTTGGAATAAGCTGGCAAGTCATGAAGAATAACAATAATAAAGTTGCTAACACTATATGCATTTTGGCTGTGGAGCTCTAAGTTTCATCATTTTGCGAAAAGCCAATTTTATCCTACTACAGTGGACTTATTTGCAAATTACTACAATTGTTGGTAGTTATTGAGATGGTTCCGCCAACCAATATCTCGTTCCCAAATTATTAAGTCATAAACCCATCAAATTAATCCATTAGTTTTAGTGTTGAGATATCTGAATACTTCCAAGGTCCAGATGCTCAAATGTCCGTGAATCGGGACACGGCTAATCGATTAGGTTATAACACTCTGCAGAGGGTTGCGACTTTCCCGCAAGAATCATTCCTCCTTTAAAATCTTCGCACTTCATGGTGTTTGAAGACGGACGAATGAAACAGGTCTTCCAAAGAGTTCTTCCGCCACCGCCGGTACCCATCCAATCCTACCGCTCGTCTACTTCTCGTAGTACCGCCCAGCCACTTCACTACAAGGGTCAACCCAGCCAGAGCCCATAATGGCTTGCGGCTGCACAGTAAGCTTCGGTCATGGGGCATCCATCCTTCTCTTCGTGGCTGGGTGAAGCTTTCCGCAGGATGTCATGGCGCTTCTCCATGCATCCCGCCACCACTGGGTGCTCCAGGTGCCCGTCAACCGTCCTCCACCCAGAGTGATTTTCCAAGTCCATCTTGATCATTGTAGTCCATGGGTTGTCATCATCATTGACTCTCACATCTTGCTTATGAATTTCACTCATCCCAAATCCCGCCTCGAGCATAGCAAAATAACTACTACGTCCGGGTCAAGGTAACAAGGGATTGGTTCATCCTACCACATGATACTACTCAAGTTTAATGACTTCAAGAATTCACTACTGCATGCAATGGTGGGTGGTGACAACTACTAATGCACAAAACATAGGTATAGAAATAACATGATCGAAACTTGCCTTGCTGATGATCCTCGTAAGCTAAAGAGTCGTAGTAGCAAGCTTAGACTCAGAACTCTACCGAGACAAACAATAACATAATAAGCACAAAGCAAGAGGATCACACAAGATAACAAAAGTAACATAGCACAACAAAACAATCAAAACCAAATCAAAAGGAAAACTCAAAGAAATCAAATTCAAAGTTTTTCCCTATTCCAAACAATAACAAAAATAGTTTTATATAACAAAATTCCTAATATAACCTAATCATGGTTTTAGGTTAACTTAACAGAAAAGGATTAACTAAGCAACTAGGAGCAAAAAGAATTAATTAAAAGCTATTATAAAACTCATTTTAGGCCTAATCCAATTTCTATTAAGAAAATTAATTTAAGACTTTTATTAATTATAAATAAAAGTTCATCTAATGGAATGACAGAAACTAACCTAGAATAACTAATCACAAGTTAAAAATAAATTAATTTACTAATTAATTAATTAGGAAAACAGGAACTAATCAAGTAATTAGGATTAATAGGATTCTGCCTAGAATTAATTATTTATTAACCCTAAAATACCAAAGTTAATTTCTAGGGTTTGGCAATATCAAAATAAAGTGATGGCAAAAGAATCATGCAAAAATAATTTTTCTAACTAAAACTATAGCAGATTTGCTATTCTGACTAAAACAATATTAAAGCATTTTTAATTATTTTTAACATAGCTAAATATATGTTTTCAGAAACTACATAAAATTTGCAATCCAACAAAAAAAATCACTCAAAAATATTAAACAGAATAAAAGATATACATTTTGAAATTTGAAACAAATCGCTAAAACAGAAAATCAAAATAAAAGAAAAAAGCCCAATGGGCCTATACTGTGCACTAGGCGTAGTTTAGTCTAAACGGGCCTAGGGTTTAATTAACAGAACCGGCCTAATAAATAAAACCTAAACTAAAATAAAAACCGTTCGGGCCGGCCGGTTTTTCTAATAAAACATACCCCTTCGGGGGTTCTAATCGGAGCCGCACGTTTGGGATCGGACGGGGGAGGGGAATGCCGGGGACTCACCGGACTCCGGCGACGGCGGCGGCGGCGACGAGAGTGCTCGGGCGTTGGGGCGTCAGCGAGCTTCAAGCGAGACGTCGGGAGACGCGGGAAGCTCGGGAGGTTCGGTGGTGTCGGGAAGGTCGGGTGCACCAGGCGGCGACGGCGAGGGTTTTGGCGGCGGAGGGAGCTCGGTGCTCCGTGACGCCGAGCGGGAGGGTGAGGGGTGCGCGAGCTCTCGGGGAATGGGGTGGGGCTCGGCTCTTTATAGCCAGGCCTCGGCTCCTCTTCGAAGGGATCGGGCGTCGGGGATCCGGATCCTTGGATCCGGTGGATCTCCGGCGAGGCTCAAGGCAGGGCGAGGGGAAGACGACGGGGGGGGCCACGGTCGAGAGAGAGAGAGAGGGGAGTTGGTCGGTCGACCAAACCTAGGGAATCGGGCGAGGGGGGGCGCGGGCGGTCGGCTGGGCTGGCTCGCTCGGCTGGGCTGGCCCTAGTGGGCCGGCTTGGCTGGGCCAGCGCGAGGGTGAGGTGAGGTGGCGCTGGCTGGGCTGGGTGGCTGGGTGGGCGCCTCAAAGGTTTTTTTTTCCTTTATTTTTTAATTAAAACAAAACAAAAATAAAACCTAAACTATAAATATTTTATATAGGGTATATATATACCAAAATGATCAGGGAATATTCCTTTCATTTGAACATTTTTCCAAAGGCAAAATCCAAACTTTATAAAATTCATTTTTTCAAATTCAAATAAAATTCAGATTTGAATTCCAATTCTTTTGGCAATGTTTCCTCCGATATTTTTGGAGTGTCATGTTAGCTCCTCTCATACTTTTGATCAAGTATTTATCGTGCTTAGTTTTTGAATTGTTTCCCACATGCCAAAGTTTGGAATTCAAATTCAAATAACTCTGAAACTTCAAATGGCATTCAAATTCAAACAGGATGCATAGGATGCTTAGCTATAATTGTAAAACATTCCAAATAGGAAATTTGGGATGTTACAAACCTACCCACCTTAAGATGAATCTCGCCCTCGAGATTCGGGTTGGCTAGCAAATAGGTGTGGATGATCTCGACGAAGATCTTCTTCGCGTTCCCAGGTGGCTTCTTCCTCGGTGTGGTGACTCCACAGCACCTTGCAAAACTTGATGACTTTGCTGCGGGTGACTCTGCTTGCAGTCTCGAGAATTTTGACGGGTTTCTCCTTGTAAGTCAAATCACCGCTGTCAGTATGGCCTCTAGGGGCACTGTGTCTCTCAACGGAACATCGGCCATGTCGGCATGGCACTTCTTCAACTGAGAAACGTGAAAGACATCATGAACTCCGGACAATCCTTCCGGCAATTCCAACTTGTATGCAACTTCTCCACGACGTTCGAGGATTTTGTAGGGGCCAATGAATCGGGGTGCTAACTTTCCCTTGACTCCAAACCTCTTGATTCCACGAAGTGGAGACACACGAAGGTATGCTCGGTCTCCCACTTCGTAAGTCACCTCCTTGCGCTTACTGTCGGCATAACTCTTCTGTCTCGACTGTGCTATCTTGAGCCGGTCTCGAATCAGCTTGACTTTCTCTTCGGAATCCTTTAGCTTTTCCTTCCTCCATCTTTTGCTTAATCTCATCGATTTCCTTGTCCGACTTCTGGGCTTCACGAATCCTTTCGGTCAAGGTGGACTGAACTTCCGAGTTGCGACAAATCCTTCCGAACTATCTCCGATCGGAGATCTCTCGAGGTCATCGACCAACTCCTGGGTAATCCTCCTGCGGTAAGAGTGTTCACATAACTCTTACGGCTTAAAGCATCTGCTACAACATTGGTTTTACCGGGTGGTAATGCAATCTCATGTCATAGTCCTTTATCAACTCTAGCCATCTCCTCTCGCTCGAGGTTCAATTCCTTCTGCGTGAAGATATATTTCAAACTCTTGTGATCTGATAGACATCACAACGATTTCCGATGAGGAAATGTCTCTGTGTCTTGAGTGCATGCACTATACCTGCTAACTCCAAATCATGCGTGGCATAATTCATCTCATGAGGCCGTAGCTGTGCGGAGGCATAAGCTACAACCTTGCCTTCCTGCATCAATACTCCTCCGAGTCCTTGACGAAAGCGCCACAATAGACCTGGTATTCTTTATGTATGTCCGCAATATCAACACTGAGCTGTGACCAACCGTTTCTTCAACTCCTGAAAACTGGCTTCACATTCCTCGGTCCAAACATACTTGGCTTCCTTCTTCAACAGCTCAGTCATGGGCTTGGCAATCTTCGAGAAGTTCTCGATGAACCTCCGATAATATCCTGCGAGTCCGAGAAAACTGCGGATCTCCTTGACTGAGGTGGGTGACTGCCAATCGGTGACTGATTCAACCTTGGCGGGATCAACTGCTATTCCTTCTCCTGAAATAACATGTCCGAGGAATCCAACTTCCTTTAGCCAAAATTCACATTTGCTGAATTTGGCATACAGCTGATGTTCTCGAAGTTTCTCCAGAACTAGACGCAAATGTTCCTTATGCTCTTCCTCGCTCTTGGAGAATATCAATATGTCATCGATGAACACCACGACAAACTTGTCCAAATACTCCATGAACACCTTGTTCATCAAATTCATGAAGTATGCAGGAGCATTAGTCAATCCAAATGACATGACGGTATACTCGTATAAACCATACCTGGTGGTGAATGCTGTTTTGGGTATATCCTTTTCACGAATTTTCAACTGGTGATACCCTGATCGAAGATCGATCTTAGAGAATACCTTGGCTCCAACAAGCTGATCAAACAAGTCATTGATCATTGGTAGAGGGTACTTGTTCTTGATGGTTACTTCGTTCAATGCACGATAATCCACAACCATCCTCAAGCTTCCATCCTTCTTCTCTACCAACAGAACTGGGGCTCCCCAAGGTGATGAGCTTGGACGTATATATCCTTTCTCCAATAACTCATTTATTTGTTCCTTGATCTCTTTCAACTCATTTGGGGGCATCCGATAAGGTCTCTTGGATATTGGGGCTGTGCCGGGCAATAACTCAATCAGAAACTCAATGTCTCTGTCCGGTGGCATTCCGGGTAATTCCTCCGGGAACACATCGGGAAATTCTTGCACTACTGGCACTTCCTCCTGAACAACTCCCGTGAGGGAATGCACCTGATTCTTCATCTGGCTGTGCCTGGCTACATACTTGATCCTCTTCTGCTCCGGGGTGGTGAGCAGAATAGACTTGCTTGCACACCAATGTTTCCTTCATACTTTGACAACCAATCCATGCCTAGGATTACATCCAAGGTCTGTGTTTCCAACACTATGAGTTCTACGGGAAATTTGTGGTTCCCGATGTTGAGGTTTGCAGGACAACTTAAACCTGCCATCATTTCTCCTCCTGCGAACCGACGCGGAGGGGCTTCTAAGGGTTCTAGTGCGTAATCCGTACTTATCCACAACTACCCTTGATATGAATGAATGCGTTGCACCAGAATCAAACAGAACCAAAACTGAACGTGAATTCAATAAAAACTTACCAACCACAGTGTCTGGCTGATCATAGACGTTCTCCACGTCGATGTGATTCACTTGAGCACGAGGGAAAGGATTGGGCTTCTTCACTGAGCCTCCATTGCCATTCCTGCTCTCTGCTTGGCCTCCGGGCGGTCGGTGGCGAGTGCCCCGCCTTCCGCACTTGAAGCGGTGATGTGGCTCAGATCCTTCGGAGCCGGGGCAGAACGGTGTTGATTGCCATTACCACTGCCATTGCCATTGCCATGGCCTGACTTGTTGTCCTGGCTGCGGTTGTTTCCATTTCCACCATGGTTATGACCTCCATGGTTGTGATGGATGTGCCCTCCTGAGTACGGTGCATAGCGGGCTTCTGCGAGCTCCCGAGTTGTGTTTCCCACCTGTACTTCCTCTTGCGGCTTTCTATCTGCTGCTGCTTGCCCTCCGTGATGGTGGCCTTGTCTACCAGCTCTGGTAGTTGTTGAAAGTAGCCACAATAAGCTGCATGCTCAGTTCATCATTGAGTCCCTCAAGGAACTTCTCCGCTTGGCGGCATCGGTGGCCACATCATCGGGGCATAGCGGGCAAGCTTGCTGAATTCCTCCACGTCTTGTGCCACAAAGACGGTTTCCTGGCGCAAGTTTGAACTCACGCTTCTTCGACTCATGGCTCCAGATGAGACATGAGCAAAGTCGAAGGCCTGCTGGAATTGATCCCAAGTGATGCCACCCAAGGGAAAAGTGGCGTGTAATTCTCCCACCAAGAAGCTGCAGGTCCATCCAGTTGATGCGCTGCAAAGCGCACCTTCTCAAAGATCGGTGCATCCAACGGTGACTAGCTCTCTTCCAATCTTGCGGAGCCGTCGTCACCACAATCGGCTCAAGGCTACTAGAGAACACTGGCGGATTCAACCTCGTAAATCGAGTCAAATTGTCCACAAGGGTGGTGGTGGTGGCGGTGGATTGTTGGCGGGTTGTTCGATTCTCAATCGAGAGCTGCATCAAGCATTCTCGCTGCTTGGAGCAGCTGGGTGAGCTCCGCGGAAACCAAAGTCACGCCTCTGAGGCATCTGGTGTTTTGGAGTGGGTGAGAAAATTAGAATAGAACAAAGGTCTATGAGAATAACACTACCCATATGAATGCACAATCATAACACACCAAGCATTTATTCATTCCACTCAAACATGGTTCAAACTCGATTACAAAAGCTCATGACTAATCGAAGGAAAACATCGCCTAACTGATCGATTTAAAAAGAAATAAAAGATAACATGGTGGTCGACTAAAAGTCTTCATCGCTGGCGCCTCCTCTTGGGGTTTCCTTCAGTGGTACTCCTTCAAAATCCTGATCATTGCTCACGAGGGTGCTTCATCTCCACTGGGTAAAGATCCTCTCCCAAGTCCATCTTTTCCTCTATCGCGCAAGCTTCATCTTCAGGTCGTCGACTATCTCCATGAAGTCCGTGATTTCTTCCTCATGGCCAAGGAAATCTGCGCGTGCCTTCTCCTCCAGCTCCAGTTCGCGGAACAAAAGCTTCCGGTGTGTCTTCGAGTTACGGCGAGCCTGAATCTCCGTGTCCCGAGAAGACACTCCAAGTCCCGGATGTACGAGAGAGTGGAATCGTCCTCGATGGTACGGATGATATCTCCATTCCTTGCCCTGCGAGAAACCATGGCGAGGTCTCGAGTGATCGAGCTCGGTCTGTACTCCTCTCGGAGATGTCCAAGTGCTCGGTAGATCGCCACGCCTCTTCCGATGATCCAGCTTGAACTCGTGAACTCAAAGTTGATAGGCTCCGTCGTCCTCCAAAGGTCCTCCCCAGGATATGCACCTCAATCAGAAGGCGGGTGTCCGCGGAAGTGCATTAGTGGGTTTCCGGTGATCGAGGGCGAGCAATCTTCAGCAGCTTCACCATCTGGACCAGCTTTCTTCCAAAGGGCATCGCCTCATCGGGCTGGCGAACTCCGTAGCAAACTGGGGTGAACTCGACGGCCATCTAGAATGTTGCAAAGGGAGAAGAGTCGAATAGATCAGGAAGAATTATAGAATGAAAAAGGGTTCAAAGTAAAGGGTCTCGCTTATGGCTTTCCGATCCTAGGGGTTACGATCCTACGGTCAGTGTGTGCTCGATACCATCTCTCAGAGCGACCTGACCCAAAATCGGTCAAATCTCGTATCTGCATACCATCCCAAGATCATGCCGGTACTCACGATACATCGATAAAGTAATCAAAGTTCAATCACACCTGAATATTATTAATCGATTCTCATATAGAGTCTTTATTACAAGGAATAAATTCGCTCAAGGCCAACTCATGAGAAATAAACTAAAATGCTGCGGAAGCGTCGAAGGTAAGCGAGTCCATCCGACTCAAAGGGCAATCGCCAAGCGCGAGCGTAGCCTCACTCCCGATCGAATATATCTCGCAACATAATACGTTGCAGCCATGTAGGTCAGCTTTTGGAATAAGTCGCAAGTCATGAAGAATAACAATAATAAAGTTACTAACACTATATGCATTTTGGCTGTGGAGCTCTAAGTTTCATCATTTTGCGAAAAGCCAATTTTATCCTACTACAAAGGACTTATTTGCAAATTACTACAATTGTTGGTAGTTATTGAGATGGTTCCGCCAACCAATATCTCGCTCCCAAATTATTAAGTCATAAACCCATCAAATTAATCCATTAGTTTTAGTGTTGAGATATCCGAATACTTCCAAGGTCCAGATGCTCAAATGTCCGTAAATCGGGACACGGCTAATCGATTAGGTTATAACACTCTGCAGAGGGTTGCGACTTTCCCATAAGAATCATTCCTCCTTTAAAATCTTCGCACTTCATGGTGTTTGAAGACGGACGAATGAAACAGGGTCTTCCAAAGAGTTCTTCCGCCACCGCCGTACCCATCCAATCCTACCGCTCGCTCTACTTCTCGTAGTACCGCCCAGCCACTTCACTACAAGGGTCAACCCAGCCAGAGCCCATAATGGCTTGCGGCTGCACAGTAAGCTTCCGGTCATGGGGCATCCATCCTTCTCTTCGTGGCTGGGTGAAGCTTTCCGCAGATGTCATGGCGCTTCTCCATGCATCCCGCCACCACTGGTGCTCCAGGTGCCCGTCAACCGCCCTCCACCCAGAGAGTGATTTTCCAAGTCCATCTTGATCATTGTAGTCCATGGGTTGTCATCATCATTGACTCTCACATCTTGCTTATGAATTTCACTCATCCCAAATCCCGTCTACGAGCATAGCAAAATAACTACTACGTCCCGGGGTCAAGGTAACAAGGGGATTGGTTCATCCTACCACATGATACTACTCAAGTTTAATGACTTCAAGAATTCACTACTGCATGCAATGGTGGGGTGGTGACAACTACTAATGCACAAAAACATAGGTATAGAAATAACATGATCAAAACTTGCCTTGCCGATGATCCTCGAAGCTAAAGAGTCGAGTAGCAAGCTTCAGACTCAGAACTCTACCGAGACAAACAATAACATAATAAGCACAAAGCAAGAGGATCACACAAGATAACACAAGTAACATAGCACAACAAAACAATCAAAACCAAATCAAAAGGAAAACTCAAAGAAATCAAATTCAAAGTTTTTCCCTATTCCAAACAATAACAAAAATAGTTTTTATATAACAAAATTCCTAATATAACCTAATCATGGTTTTAGGTTAACTTAACAGAAAAGGATTAACTAAGCAACTAGGAGCAAAAAGAATTAATTAAAAGCTATTATAAAACTCATTTTAGGCCTAATCCAATTTCTATTAAGAAAATTAATTTAAGACTTTTATTAATTATAAATAAAAGTTCATCTAATGGAATGACAGAAACTAACCTAGAATAACTAATCACAAGTTAAAAATAAATTAATTTACTAATTAATTAATTAGGAAAACAGGAACTAATCAATTAATTAGGATTAATAGGATTCTGCCTAGAATTAATTATTTATTAACCCTAAAATACCAAAGTTAATTTCTAGGGTTTGGCAATATCAAAATAAAGTGATGGCAAAAGAATCATGCAAAAATAATTTTCTAACTAAAACTATAGCAGATTTGCTATTCTGACTAAAACAATATTAAATCATTTTAATTATTTTTAACATAGCTAAATATATGTTTTTCAGAAACTACATAAAATTTGCAATCCAACAAAAAAACAATCACTCAAAAATATTAAACAGAATAAAAGATATACATTTTTGAAATTTGAAACAAATCGGCTAAAACAGAAAATCAAAATAAAAAGAAAAAGCCCAATGGGCCTATACTGTGCACTAGGCGTAGTTTAGTCTAAACGGGCCTAGGGTTTAATTAACAGAACCGGCCTAATAAATAAAACCTAAACTAAAATAAAAACCGTTCGGGCCGGCCGGTTTTTCTAATAAAACATACCCCTTCGGGGGTTCTAATCGGAGCCGCACGTTTGGGATCGGACGGGGGAGGGGAATGCCGGGGACTCACCGGACTCAGCGACGGCGGCGGCGGCGGCGAGAGTGCTCCGGCGTTGGGGCGTCGGCGAGCTTGGCGAGACGTCGGGAGACGCGGGAAGCTCGGGAGGGTTCGGTGGTGTCGGGAAGGTCGGGTGCACCAGGCGGCGACGGCGAGGTTTTGGCGGCGGAGGGAGCTCGGTGCTCGGTGACGCCGAGCGGGAGGGTGAGGGGTGCGCGCGAGCTCTCGGGGAATGGGGTGGGGGCTCGACTTTTATAGCCAGGCCTCGGCCCTCTTCGAAGGGATCGGGCGTCGGGGATCCGGATCCTTGGGATCCGGTGGATCTCCGCGAGGCTCGTTGCGTGGGCGAGGGGAAGACGACGGGTGGGGCCACGGGTCGAGAGAGAGAGAGGGAGTTCGGTCGGTCGATCAAACCTAGGGAATCAAGCGGGGGGGCGGGCGGTCGGTGGCTGGCTCGCTGGCTGGGCTGGCTGGCTGGTGGGCCGGCTTAGCTGGGCAGCGCGGAGGGGTGAGGTGAGGTGGCGCTGGCTGGGCTGGGTGGCTCTGGTGGCGCCTCGAAGGTTTTTTTCCTTTATTTTTTAATTAAAACAAAACAAAAATAAAACCTAAACTATAAATATTTTATATAGGGTATATATATACCAAAATGATCAGGGAATATTCCTTTCATTTGAACATTTTTCCAAAGGCAAAATCCAAACTTTATAAAAATTCATTTTTTCAAATTCAAATAAAATTCAGATTTGAATTCCAATTCTTTTGGCAATGTTTCCTCTGATATTTTGGAGTGTCATGTTAGCTCCTCTCATACTTTTGATCAAGTATTTATCGGGCTTAGTTTTTGAATTGTTTCCCATGCCAAAGTTTGGAATTCAAATTCAAATAACTCTGAAACTTCAAATGGCATTCAAATTCAAACAGGATGCATAGGATGCTTAGCTATAATTGTAAAACATTCCAAATAGGAAATTTGGGATGTTACATCATGTCATCTTGCTTAAGGCGTTACTCTGTTTTTAACTTAATACTCTAGATGCATGCTGGATAGCGGTCGATGAGTGGAGTAATAGTAGTAGATGCAGAATCGTTTCGGTCTACTTGTCTCGGACGTGATGCCTATATACATGATCATACCTAGATAACCTCATAACTATGCTCAATTCTGTCAATTGCTCAACAGTAATTTGTTCACCCATCGTAGAATACTTATGCTCTTGAGAGAAGCCACTAGTGAAACACATGGCCCCTGGGTCTATTCTCATCATATCAATCTCCATCACTTTTATACTTGCTTTGTTTTTACTTTTCTCTTTACTTTTTACTTTGCATATTTATACCAAAAATACCAAAAATATTATCTATATCAGATCTCACTCTCGTAAGTGACCGTGAAGGGATTGACAACCCCTAATCGCGTTGGTTGCAAGTAGCTGTCGTTTTGTGCAGGTACGAGGGACTTGTGCGTGGCCTCCTACTGGATTGGTACCTTGGTTCTCAAAAACTGAGGGAAATACTTACGCTACTGTGCTGCATCATCCTCTCATCTTCGGGGAAAACCAACTCAAGCTCAAGACGTAGCAATGACCCACAAGTATAGGGGATCTATCCTAGTCCTTTCGATAAGTAAGAGTGTCGAACCCAACGTGGAGCAGAAGGAAATGATAAGCGGTTTTCAGTAAGGTATTCTATGCAAGCACTGAAATTTTCGGTAACTGATAGTTTTGTGATAAGGTAATTTGTAGCGGGCAACAAGTAATGAAAGTAAATAAGGTGCAGCAAGATGGCCCAATCCTTTTTGTAGCAAAGTTCAAGCCTGGAGAAACTCTTATATGAAGGAAAACGCTCCCGAGGACACATGGGAATTATCGCAAGTTAGTTTTCATCACGCCATATGATTCGCGTTCACACTTTGATAATTTGGTATGTGGGTGGACCGGTGCTTGGGTACTGCCCTTTCTTAGACAAGTATCCCACTTATGATTAACCCCTATTGCAAGCATCCGCAACTACAAGAGAAGTATTAAGGTAAACCTAACCATAGCATGAAACATATGGATCCAAATCAGCCCCTTACGAAGCAACTCATAAACTAGGGTTTAAGCTTCTGTCACTCTAGCAACCCATCATCTACTTATTACTTCCCAATGCCTTCCTCTAGGCCCAAACAATGGTGAAGTGTCATATAGTCGACGTTCACATAACACCTCTAGAGGAAAGACAACATACATCTCATCAAAATATCGAACGAATACCAAATTCACATGACTACTTATAGCAAGACTTCTCCCATGTCCTCAGGAACAAACGTAACTACTCACAAATCATATTCATGTTCATAATCAGAGGGGTATTAATATGCATAAAGGATC
This sequence comes from Aegilops longissima, assembly GCA_021605205.1. NCBI lineage: Eukaryota > Viridiplantae > Streptophyta > Magnoliopsida > Poales > Poaceae > Aegilops > Aegilops longissima. Next base: position 651,538,819 of record CM038680.1, read on the forward strand.
TGAACATATGATCTTCCACCAAAAAAACCAATTAGCATCAACTAGAAGGAGTAATCAACACTACTAGCAACCCACAGGTACCAATCTGAGGCTTTGGGACAAAGATTGGATACAAGAGATGAACTAGTGTTTTATAGGAGATGGTGCTGGTGAAGATGTTGATGGAGATTAACCCCCTCCCTAAGAGAGGATCATTGGTGATGACGATGATTTCCCCCTCCCGGAGGGAAGTTTCCCCGGCAGAACAGCTATGTCGGAGCCCTAGATTGGTTCCGCCTCGTGGCGGCGGAGTTTCTTCCCGAAAGCTTGCTTATGATTTTTTTCAGGGTAAAAGACTTCATATAGCAGAAGATGGGCACCGGAGGCCTGCCAGGGGGCCCACAAGGCAGGGGGCGCGCCCCCACCCTTGTGGATGGTGGGTGGCCCCCTTCTAGTACTTTCTTCGCTCAGTATTTTTTATTAATTCCAAAAATAACTTCCGTGGAGTTTCAGGACTTTTGGAGTTGTGCAGAATAGGTCTCTAATATTTGCTCCTTTTCCATTGAAATTCCAAATTTCGCATTCTCCTCTTCATGTAAACCTTGTAAATAAGAGAGAATAGGCATAAGTATTGTGACATAACGTGTAATAACAACCCATAATGCAATAAATATCGATATAAAAGCATGATGCAAAATGGACGTATCAACTCCCCCAAGCTTAGACCTCGCTTGTCCTCAAGTGGAAGCCGATAACGATAAATATGTCCACATGTTTAGAGATAGAGGTGTCGATAAAATAAAATACGGACATGAGGGCATCATGATCATTCTTATAACAGCAACATATATGGATATTGTCATATGATTTCTTATTCTCAAGTAACAATCTATTCACAATGTCAAGTATGAATCAAAAACTTCATTGAGAATTAACAACCTATGATCTCGGTCATTGAAGCAATTGCAATTTATCATAACATTGGAAAGAGTCAATATAAGAGCTTTTCAACAAGTCCACATACTCAACTATCATTTAGTCTTTCATAATTGCTAACACTCACGCAATACTTACGGGTATGGAGTTTTAATCGGACACAGAGAAAGATAGGGGCTTATAGTGTTGCCTCCCAACCTTTTACCTCAAGGGTAATGTCAACAATAATAATTCATGCTAACTTACATCCAATTGATATATATATATATATATATATATATATATATATATATATATATATATCAGGATCTTTCCAACACAAGGTGCTTGCCAAAGGATAAAATGTAAAAAAGAAAGGTGAAGACCACCATGACTCTTGTATAAGGTAAAAGACAAAAGTAAAACATAGGCCCTTCGCAGAGGGAAGTAGAGGTTGTCATGTGCTTTTATTGTTGGATGCACGAAATCTTAATGCAAAAGAACGTCACTTTATATTGCCACTTGTGATATGGACCTTTATTATGCAGTCCGTCGCTTTGATTGCTTCCATATCACAAGATCGTATGAAGTTTATTTTCTCCACATTAATAAATCATACATATTTAGAGAGAAATTTTTATTGCATGCAACATGACAACTTACTTGAAGGATCTTACTCAATCCATAGGTAGATATGGTGGACTCTCATGGAAAAACTGGGTTTAAGGGTATTCAGAAGCACAAGTAGTATCTCTACTTGGTGCAAAGAATTTGGCTAGCATGAGAGGGAAGGCAAGCTCAACATGTTGGACGATCCATGACAATATACTTTATTTCAGACATAAGAAAACATTAACCATTACGTTGTTCCTTGTCCAACATCAACTCTTTAGCATGTCATATTTTAATGAGTGCTCACAATAGTAAAACATGTCCAAGATAGTATATTTATATGTGAAAACCTCTCTTTCTTTATTACTTCCTATTAATTGCAACGATGACCAAAACTATGTTTGTCAACTCTCAACAACTTTTATTCATCATACTCTTTATATGTGAAGTCATTACTCTCCATAAGATCAATATGATCTCTTTATTTCTTTTTATTCTTTCTTTTATTCCCTCAAGATCATAGTAAGATAATCAAGCCCTTGACTCAACACTAATCTTTATTATATATAGCTCACGAACTTGATTACATAGAAGGATCATAAAGCAAAACTCAAAACTAAATCATACTAAAACTTTATTCTACTAGATCAAGATATTACCAAAAGGATCGAACTAAGAAAATGGTAAAGATTGGAGTGTGATGGTGATACGATACCGGGGCACCTCCCCCAAGCTTGGCAGTTGCCAAGGGGAGTGACCATACCCATGTGATTATGTCTCCTTCCTCGGAAAAAGTGGTGGTGATGGGGTTGTTGATGATGTAGGCTTGTCGTCCATCTTCCAAGGCATAGGCTCACCATCATAGAAGGATGATCGAGTCTCCGGGATCCTTAAATCTGCAGCCAAACTCATCCTCTTGAATCTATATTCATACTCACAGTATTGGTTTTGCAGGTCATAGATCTGGGCTTGGAGGTGCTCGATTTTCTCGTGAAGCTTGAAGATGGCCTCCCCAATGTCCTTAGCATCCAGCTTGTGGTTGTTGGTGAACTCCGTGATCATTATGTGATTGGTGTCGAGTCCACGCTCCACCATCTCCTGACACTTGAAAACGTGTTGCTCCATTGCTTCAAGCCTTGTCTCCACGCTTCTGGTCCTCCTTGGTCCCTCAACATCACGGATGTGCATCACCCCCTCATGTATCTCAATGGTTTGAGGATGTTGCAACACTTCCGCGAGGTAGGGGTTGATGACCTTCTCGAAGAACTTGTCCTTGGGGGCACTTGGAGACGTCATGGCGATCTAGATCTGTCAGAAAAATAGCTCAAAACAGAAACAGAGGATAATTGCGTGATACGGTGGTTGATACGTCTCCAATGTATTTATAATTTATGAAGTATTCATGCTATTATATTATCTGTTTTGGATGTTTATGGGCTTTACTAAACACTTTTATATTATTTTTGGGACTAACCTATTAACCGGAGGCCCAGCCCAAATTGCTGTTTTCTTGCCTATTTCAGTGTTTCGAAGAAAAGGAATATCAAACGGAGTCCAAACGGAATGAAACCTTCGGAGAGTTATTTTTGGAACGGAAGCAATCCAGAGACTTGAGTAGATGTCGGGAAGCTTGAGGAAGCCACGAGGCGGGAGGCGCGCCTACCCCTGGCGCGCCCCACCTCATGGGCCCTCTTGGCTCCCCGACCGACTTCTTCGCCTATATATGTCCATATACCCTAAAAACATCAGAAAACAAAATAGATCGGGAGTTCCGCTGCAAGCCTCTCAGAGCCACCAAAACCAATCGAGACCCTGTTCAAACTCCCAAGGGGGAACCCTCACCGTGGCCATCTTCATCATCCCGGCGCTCTCCATGACGAGGAGGGAGTAGTTCACCCTCGGGGCTGAGGGTATGTACCAGTAGCTATGTGTTTAATCTCTCTTCCTCGTGTTCTTGAAGTGGTACGATCTTGATGTATCGCGAGCTTTGCTATTATAGTTGGATCTTATGATGTTTCTCCCCCTCTACTCTCTTGTAATGGATTGAGTTTTACCTTTGAAGTTATCTTATCGAATTGAGTCTTTAAGGATTTGAGAACACTTGATGTATGTCTTGCATGTGCTTATCTATGGTGACAATGGGATATCACGTGATCTACTTGATATATGTTTTGGTGATCAACTTGCGGGTTCCATAACATTGTGAACTTATGCATAGGGGTTGGCACACATTTTCGTCTTGACTCTCCGGTAGAAACTTTGGGGCACTCTTTGAAGTACTTTGTGTTGGTTTGAATAGATGAATCCGAGATTGTGTGATGCATATCGTATAATCATACCCACGGATACTTGAGATGGCATTGGAGTATCTAGGTGACATTAGGGTTTTGGTTGATTTGTGTCTTAAGGTGTTATTCTAGTACGAACTCTATGATAGATCGAACGGAAAGAATAGCTTCATGTTATTTTACTACGGACTCTTGAATAGATCGATCAAAAAGGATAACTTTGAGGTGGTTTCATACCCTACCATAATCTCTTCGTTTGTTCTCCTCTATTAGTAACTTTGGAGTGACTCTTTGTTGCATGTTGAGGGATATTTATATGATCCAATTATCTTATTATTGTTGAGAGAACTTGCACTAGTGAAAGTATGAACCCTAGGCCTTGTTTCAACGCATTGCAATACTATTTGTGCACATTTTTATCATTAGTTACATTGCTGTTTTTATATTTTCAGATTACAAAAACCTATATCTACCATCCATATTGCACTTGTATCATCATCTCTTCGCCGAACTAGTGCACCTATACAATTTACCATTGTATTGGGTGTGTTGGGGACACAAGAGACTCTTTGTTATTTGGTTGCAGGGTTGTTTGAGAGAGACCGTCTTCATCCTACGCCTCCCTCGGATTGATAAACCTTAGGTCATCCACTTGAGGGAAATTGCTATTGTCCTACAAACCTCTGCACTTGGAGGCCCAACAACGTCTACAAGAAGAAGGTTGTGTAGTAGACATCAAGCAGTTTCTGGCACCGTTGCCGGGGATGTGAGTGCTTGAAGGTATATCTTTAGATCTTGCAATCGAATCTTTTAGTTTCTTGTTTTATCACTAGTTTAGTCTATAAAAGAAAACTACAAAAAAATGGAATTAAGGGTGCCTCATATGCTTCATCTTTTTAATGTCTTTCGTGAAAATGATGGGAAGGAAAATTGTGCTCAAGTACTAGAAGAAGAATTACATAGAATGCTTGGCATAGAATACGTGAATGATGAGCATGATTGCAATGTTGTTAGTATGAATTCTTTTAATACCCATGATGCTAATGACATGCAAAGCCACAAGCTTGGGGATGCTATGTTTGATGAAGATGATATGTTTTGTCCCCCAAGTTTTGTTGAGCAAATTTATTACGATGAAAGCATGCCTCCTATTTATGATGATTATATTGATGAAAGTGGGTTTGGAAGAGTGTCAACTTTAGGAAGTAATGATCCCGCTATTTTCGAGGGTGTTCAATCTTATTGTGATAATTATGAAAGTGGATTTGGAGAGGTCATGACTTTATTTAGTGATGAATCCACTATTTCGGAAGAGGTTCCAGTTGATTATGAGAACAAATTTGCTATCTATGATGATTACTGTGATGACTTGTATGCTATTAATAATAATGATAACCATGAAACTTGTCATCATGATTTTAATTTTCAATTTGATTATGCCTCACATGATAGTTATTTTGTTGAGTTTGCTCCCACAATTATTCATGAGAAGAAATTTGCTTATGTGGAGAGTAATAAAAATTCTATACTTGTCGATCATGAAAAGAATGCTTTAGGTGCTGGTTATATTGTTGAATTCATCCATGATTCTACTGAAAATTATTATGAGGGAGGAATATATGCTTGTAGGAATTGCAATAATATCAAGTTTCCTCTCTATGTGCTTAAAGTTTTGAAGTTATGCTTGTTTTGCCTTCCTATGCTAGTTGATTATTGTTCCCATAAGTTGTTTGCTCACAAAATACCTATGCATAGGAAGTGGGTTAGACTAAAATGTGCTAGTCATATGCTTCATGACGCTCTCTTTATGTTTCAATTCTTATCGTTTATGTGAGCATCATTGAAATCATCATGCCTAGCTAGGGGCGTTAAATGTTAGCGCTTGTTGGGAGGCAACCCAATTTTTTTCCTTGATTTTTGCTCCTGTTTAGTAATAAATAATCCATGTAACCTCTGGTTAGATGTGTTTTTATGTTTTAATTAGTGTTTGTGCCAAGTAGAACCTTTGGGAAGACTTGGGTGAAGTCTTTATGATCATGCTGTAAAAAAACAGAAACTTTAGCGCTCACGAGATGTGCTGCCATTTTTTACCGGATAGTGCTTTTAGGTTGATTCTTTTTGCAGATGATTAATAGACAAATTCCTCAGGTCCACCAATTTATTTCATAATTTTTGGAGTTCCATAAGTATACGTTTGATACAGATTACTACAGACTGTTTTGTTTTTGAAAGATTCTGTTTTCTATGTGTTGTTTGCTTATTTTGATGAATCTATGAGTAGTATCGGAGGGTATGAACCATAGAGAAGTTGTAATACAGTAGATATTACACCAATATGAATTTATAATGAGTTCACAACAGTACCTACGTGTTGATTTATTTTCTTATACTAACGGAGCTTACGAGTTTTTTGTTGAGTTTTGTGTTGTGAAGTTTTCAAGTTTTGGGTAAAGGATTCGATGGAATATGTAATAAGGAGTGGCAAGAGCCTAAGCTTGGGGATGCCCAAGTCACCCAAGGCAATATTCAAGGACAACCAAGAGCCTAAGCTTGGGGATGCCCCGGAAGGCATCCTCTCTTTCGTTTTCGTTCATCGGTAACTTTACTTGGAGCTATATTTTTATTCACCACATGATATGTGTTTTGCTTGGAGCGTAAATTTTTTTGTTAGGATTTGCTTTATGTTATTTATAACAATGTTTTGCATCTTTTATTTCAATAAAAGTGGCATTGATAGCCTTTACTATGCCTATTTTACAAGTCTTCATGTTGCTGTTTGAAAACAGAAAGTTTACCGCTGTTGCAAAAATTCCCTAGAAAAGTCAGAATGTGATAAAATGTTGAAACCTTTTGCATAATAAGATCTGATAAATTTATTACAGTGGGAATTTACTTTCATAATTTTTGGAGCTAGGGAAGTATGGATCTTGCTGCATTCTTTACAGACTGTCCTGTTTAGGCAGATTGCTGTTATGTTTGCATTGTTTGCATATGTTTGCTTCTTTATTGATTCTATGTGAGGATAGGACTATTAAATATGCAGAGGCATTTAGTATGCAATGTTGAATAATAATTTTAGTGATTTTCTATAGTAGAGTATGATAAGGTTTTTGCATTGGTTTATACTAACTTATCTCACGAGTCCTTGTTGAGTTTTGTGTGGATGAAGCTTTTGAGATTTAGGGAGACCATGATATGAGAGGAATTATGGAGACAGAAAAGCTCAAGCTTGGGGATGCCCAAGGCATCCCAATATAATATTTCAAGATGTCTCAAGCATCTAAGCTTGGGGATGCCCCGGTTGGCATCCCACCTTTCTTCTTCAACAACTATCGGTTAGTTTCGGTTGATCCTAAGTTTTTGCTTCTTCACGTGATGTTTGCTACTCTTAGAATGTCATTTTTTTGCTTGCTGTTTGAATAATATCTCAAGATCTGAAATTATTAAATGGGAGATTCTTCACATAGCTAAATAATTATTTAACTACTCATTGATCTTCACTTATATCTTTTTGGAGTAGTTTGTCATCTACTCGCGTGCTTCACATTTATCCTATGAGTAAATGGTTGAATGAATTGAATATCATAAATCTGAAATTATATATGTTTTATATGCTTATCCCATGGGGAGTAATGACTTCACATATAAGAAGTAGAGGTGGTAAATTTATTGAAGGTTAGCAGAAATTGTATTGGTCACTTGAACAATTCATGAAATAATATTGAGGGAAGAGAGATTTCACATATAAATATACTATCTTGGAATTCTTTTGTAATTGTGAGCACTCATTAAAATATGACATGCTAAAAGGTTGATGTTGGACTAGGAAGACAACGTAATGGGTTATGTTTTCTTATATCTGAAATAAAGTATATTGTCATGGATCATCCAACATGTTGAGCTTGCCTTTCCCCCTCATGCTAGCCAAATTCTTTGCACCAAGTAGAGATACTACTTGTGCTTACAAACATCCCTTAAAACAAGTATTGCCATGAGAGTCTACCATACCTACCTATGGATTGAGTAAGATCCTTCAAGTAAGTTGTCATCGGTTCATGCAATAAAAATTGCTCTCTAAATATGTATGATCTATTAGTGTGGAGAAAATAAGCTTTATACGATCTTGTGATGTGGAAGCAATAAAAGCGACGGACTGCATAATAAAGGTCCCTATCACAAGTGGCAATATAAAGTGACGTTCTTTCGCATTAAGATTTTGTGCATTCAACTATAAAAGCGCATGACAACCTCTGCTTCCCTCTGCGAAGGGCCTATCTTTTATTCTTGTCTTATACCTTATGCAAGAGTCATGGTGATCTTCACCTTTACTTTTTACATTTTATCATTTGGCAAGCACATTGTGTTGGAAAGATCCTGATATATATATCCAATTGGATGTAAGGCATCATGAACTATTATTGTTGACATTACCCTTGAGGTAAAAGGTTGGGAGGCGAATCTATAAGCCCCTATCTTTCTCTTCGTCTGATTAAAACTTTGAACCCATAAATATCACCTGAGTGTTAGCAATTGTGAAAGACTAAATGATAGTTGAGTATGTGAAGTTTGCTGAATCAAAGCTCTGACATAGACCCTTCCTGAAAATAAGATGAATTGTAATTGTTTGATGACTAATAACACGGTTTGTTAGTTTTCAAGAAAGTTTATGATCTATACTTTAACATGTGAATAGTTTGTTACTTGATCATGAAAAGTTTTATGAGATGAGCTACTGTTATGACATATGATGATGCTAGAAAAGGTGATTGAAATTATCATTGATCAAACTTGTGCACCTGCTAGCATTCACACTTCATAAATTATTTCTTTTATCACATTTACCTACTCGAGGACGAGTAGGAATTAAGCTTGGGGATGCTGATACGTCTCCAATGTATCTACAATTTATGAAGTATTCATTCTATTATATTATCTGTTTTGGATGTTTATGGGCTTTACTAAACACTTCTATATTATTTTTGGGACTAACTTATTAACCGGAGGCCCAGCCCAAATTGCTGTTTTCTTGCCTATTTCACTGTTTCGAAGAAAAGGAATATCAAACGGAGTCCAAACGGAATGAAACCTTTGGGAGAGTTATTTTTGGAACGTAAGCAATCCAGGAGACTTGGAGTAGACATCAAGGAAGCTTCGAGGAAGCCACGAGGCAGGGAGGCACGCCCTACCCCCCTGGGCGCCCCCACCCTCGTGGGCCCCTCTTGCCTCCCCTGACCGACTTCTTTCGCCTATATATGTCCATATACCCTAAAAACATCAGAAAACAAAATAGATCGGGAGTTCCACCGCCGCAAGCCTCTGTAGCCACCAAAAACCAATTGGGACCCTGTTCCGGCACCCTGCCGGAGGGGGGAACCCTCAACGGTGGCCATCTTCATCATCCCGGCGCTCTCCATGACGAGGAGGGAGTAGTTCACCCTCGGGGCTGAGGGTATGTACCAGTAGCTATGTGTTTGATCTCTCTTCCTCGTGTTCTTGAGGTGGTACGATCTTGATGTATCGCGAGCTTTGCTATTATAGTTGGATCTTATGATGCTTCTCTCCTTCTACTCTCTTGTAATGGATTGAGTTTTCCCTTTGAAGTTATCTTATCGGATTGAGTCTTTAAGGATTGAGAACACTTGATGTATGTCTTGCATGTGCTTATCTGTGGTGACAATGTGATATCACGTGATCTACTTGATGTATGTTTTGGTGATTAATTTGTAATTTCCATAACATTTTGAACTTATACATAGGGGTTGGCACACGTTTTCGTCTTGACTCTCCGGTAGAAACTTTGGGGCACTCTTTGAAGTACTTTGTGTTGGTTTGAATAGATGAATCTAAGATTGTGTGATGCATATCGTATAATCATACCCACAGATACTTGAGGTGACATTGGAGTATCTAGGTGACATTAGGGTTTTGGTTGATTTGTGTCTTAAGGTGTTATTCTAGTACGAACTCTACGATAGATCGAATGGAAAGAATAGCTTCATGTTATTTTACTACGGACTCTTGAATAGATCGATCAGAAAGGATAACTTTGAGGTGGTTTCATACCCTACCATAATCTCTTCGTTTGTTCTCCTCTATTAGTGACGTTGGAGTGACTCTTTGTTGCATGTTGAGGGATAGTTATATGACCCAGTTATGTTATTATTGTTGAGAGAACTTGCACTAGTGAAAGTATGAACCCTAGGCCTTGTTTCAACGCATTGCAGTACCGTTTGTGCTCACTTTTATCATTAGTTACCTTGCTGTTTTTATATTCTCATATTACAAAACCTATATCTACCATCCATATCGCACTTGTATCATCATCTCTTCGCGGAACTAGTGCACCTATACAATTTACCATTGTATTGGGTGTGTTGGGGACACAAGAGACTCTTTGTTATTTGGTTGCAGGGTTGTTTGAGAGAGACCATCTTCATCCTACGCCTCCCGCGGATTGATAAACCTTAGGTCAGCCACTTGAGGGAAATTTGCCACTGTCCTACAAACCTCTGCACTTGGAGGCCCAACAACGCCTACAAGAAGAAGGTTGTGTAGTAGACATCAAGCAGTTTCTGGCGCCGTTGCCGGGGAGGTGAGTGCTTGAAGGTATATCTTTAGATATTGCAATCAAATCTTTTAGTTTCCTGTTTTATCACTAGTTTAGTCTATAAAAGAAAACTACAAAAAAATGGAATTAAGGGTGCCTCATATGCTTCATCTTTTTAATGTCTTTCGTGAAAATGATGGGAAGGAAAATTGTGCTCAAGTACTAGAAGAAGAATTACATAGAATGCTTGGCATAAAATACGTGAATGATGAGCATGATTGCAATGTTGTTAGTATGAATTCTTGGAATACCCATGATGCTAATGACATGCAAAGCCACAAGCTTGGGGATGCTATGTTTGATGAAGATGATATGTTTTGTCCCCCAAGTTTTGTTGAGCAGATTTATTATGATGAAAGCATGCCTCCTATTTATGATGATTATATTGATGAAAGTGGGTTTGGAAGAGTGTCAACTTTAGGAAGTAATGATCCCATTATTTTGGAGGGTGTTGAATCTTATTGTGATAATTATAAAAGTGGATTCGGAGAGGCCATGACTTTATTTAGTGATGAATCCACTATTTCGGAAGAGGTTCCAATTGATTATGAGAACAAAGTTGATATCTATGATGGTTACTGTGATGACTTGTATGCTATTAAGAATAATGATAACCATGAAACTTTTCATCATGATTTTAGTTTTCAACTGGATTATGCCTCACATGATAGTTATTTTGTTGAATTTGCTCCCACTATTATTCATGAGAAGAAATTTTCTTATGTGGAGAGTAATAAAAATTCTATGCCTATAGATCATGAAAATAATGCTTTAGGTGCTGGTTATATTCTTGAATTCATTCATGCTGCTACTGAAAATTATTATGAGGGAGGAATATATGCTTGTAGGAATTGCAATAATATCAAGTTTCCTCTCTATGTGCTTAAAGTTTTGAAGTTATGCTTGTTTTGCCTTCCTATGCTAGTTGATTATTGTTCCCATAAGTTGTTTGCTCACAAAATCCCTATGCATAGGAAGTGGCTTAGACTTAAATTATCTAGTCATATGCTTCATGACGCTCTCTTTATGTTTCAATTTTTATCGTTTATGTGAGCATCATTGAAATCATCATGCCTAGCTAGGGGCGTTAAACGTTAGCGCTTGTTGGGAGGCAACCCAATTTTATTTTTGTTCCTTGCTTTTTGCTCCTTTTTAGTAATAAATAATCCATATAGCTTCTGGTTATATGTGTTTTTATGTTTTAATTAGTGTTTGTGCCAAGTAGAACCTTTGGGAAGACTTGGGTGAAGTCTTTATGATCATGCTGTAAAAAAACAGAAACTTTAGCACTCACGAGATGTGCTGCCATTTTTTACTGGAGAGTGCTTTTAGACTGATTCTTTTTTGCAGATGATTAATAGACAAATTTGTCAGGTCCACCAATTTATTTCATAATTTTTGGTGTTCCAAAAGTATACGTTTGATACAGATAACTACAGACTGTTCTGTTTTTGACAGATTCTGTTTCCTATGTGTTGTTTGCTTATTTTGATGAATCTATGAGTAGTATCGGAGGGTATGAACCATAGAGAAGTTGTAGTACATTAGATATTACACCAATATGAATTTAGAACGAGTTCACAACAGTACCTAAGTGGTGATGTTTTTTCTTATACTAACGGAGCTTACGAGTTTTCTGTTGAGTTTTGTGTTGTGAAGTTTTCAACTTTTGGGTAAAAAATTCGGTGGACTATGGAATAAGGAGTGGAAAGAGCCTAAGATTGGGGATTCCCAAGGCACCCCAAGGAAATATTCAAGGACAGCCAAGAGCCTAAGCTTGGGGATGCCCCGGAAGGCATCCTCTCTTTCATCTTCGTTCATCGGTAACTTTACTTGGAGCTATACTTTTATTCACCACATGATATGTGTTTTGCTTGGAGCGTCAATTTATTATGTTAAGATTTTATTTATGTTATTTAAAACAATGTTTTTCATCTTTTATTTCAATAAAAGTGGCATTGATAGCCTTTACTATGCCTATTTTACAAGTCTTCATGTTGCTGTTTGAAAACAGAAAGTTTACCGCTGTTGCAAAAATTCCCTAGAAAAGTCAGAATGTGATAAAATGTTGAAACCTTTTGCATAATAAGCTCTGATAAATTTAATACAGTGGGAATTTTCTTTCATAATTTTTGGAGCTAGGGAAGTATGGATCTTGCTGCATTCTTTACAAACTGTCCTGTTTAGGCAGATTGCTGTTATGTTTGCATTGTTTGCATATGTTTGCTTCTTTAATCATTCTATGTGAGGATAGTACTTCTCCCAATTCAAGACAAGGTTAGTTTCTTCACATATCTGCAAAACTCGATCAAGGTTGCTCAAGCAATCATCAAAATAAGTTCCATATACGGAGAAATCATCCATGAAAACCTCAACAATCTTTTCACAAAAATAAGAGAATATAGCCATCATGCATCTTTGAAAGGTAGCAGGTGCGTTACATAAACCAAAAGGCATACGTCTATAAGCAAAGGTACCCAAAGGGCAAGTAAAAGTGGTCTTTTCTTGATCCTCTTTTGACACGGGTATTTGAGAGAAACCAGAATAACCATCTAGAAAGCAAAAATGCGTATGTTTGGATAATCTTTCTAGCATTTGATCAATAAAAGGTAAAGGGTAATGATCCTTTTTAGTAGCTTTTTTTAATTTGCGGAAATAAATTACCATTCTATAACCTGTAATAATTCTTTGTGGGATCAATTCATCTTTATCATTAGGAACAACGGTAGTACCTCCCTTCTTAGGGACACAATGGACATGACTTACCCATTGACTATCAGCAACGGGATAAATTATACCTGCCTCTAGAAGCTTTAGTATTTCTTTTCTTACCACTTCTTTCATCTTAGGATTTAACCATCGTTGGTGATCAACAACTGGTTTAGCATCTTTCTCCAATTTTATTTTGTGCTGGCATAGAGTGGGACTAATGCCCTTAAGATCATCAAGAGTATATCCAATAGCAGCACGGTGCTTCTTTAGAGTTTTCAATAATTTCTTTTCTTCATGCTCTGAAAGGTTAGCACGGGATATATCTTTTTCTCATCAAGATAAGCATATTTAAGAGTATCAGGCAATAGTTTAAGCTCAAACATGGGATCACCCTTGGGTGGAGGACGATCCCCTAGGATTTCAACAGGCAAGTTGTGTTTCAAAATAGGTCCCTGTTTAAAGAATACTTCATCTATTTCCCTTCTTTCATTCATAAACATGTCATTTTCATGGTCTAGCAAATACTGTTGTAAAGGATCATTAGGAGGCACGGCAATAGAAGCAAGACCAATAATTTCATCTTTACTAGGCAATTCCTCATCACGGGGTTGTCTATGAAATTTAGCAAAGTTAAACTCATGAGACATATCCCCCAAACCAATAGTAACAACATTCTTTTCGCAGTCTATCCTAGCATTAACAGTATTCAAGAAGGGTCTACCAAATATGATGGGACAGAAGTCATGTTGTGGGGAACCAAGAACAAGAAAATCAGCAGGATATTTAACTTTCCCACACAAGACTTCAACATCTCTAACAATCCCAACTGGTGAAATAGTGTCTCTATTGGCAAGCTTAATTGTAACATCAATTTCCTCTAACTCAGCAGGTGCAATATCATGCATAATTTCTTTGTATAAGGAATGAGGTATTGCACTTGCACTAGCACCCATATCACATAAGCCATGATAGCAATGATCTCCTATTTTAACAGAGATAACAGGCATGCCTACAACAGGTCTATGTTTATTTTTAGTATTAGGTCTAGCAATTCTAGCAACTTCATTACAGAAGTAAAAAAGCATGCCCGTCAATATTATCAGCCAAGAGATCTTTAACCATAGCAATACTAGGTTCAACTTTAATTTGCTCAGGGGGTTTGGGTGTCCTAATATTACTTTTGTTGACCACAGTTGAAGTTTTAGCATGATCCTTTATTCTAACAGGGAAAGGTGGTTTCTCAATATAAGCAGTAGGAATGATAGGATCATTATAAGTGATAGTCTTTTCTTCAACTTTAATAGGTGCAACTACTTTTACTTTAATGGGAGGATTATATTTAAACCACTTCTTCTTAGGGAGATCAACATGAGTAGCAAAGGATTCACAAAAAGAAGCTACTATCTCAGAGTCAAGTCCATATTTAGTGCTAAATTCACGGAAAACATCGGTATCCATAAAAGATTTAACACTATCAAACTTAGGTGTTATACCTGACTCCTTACCTCCGTCAAGATCCCAATCTTCAGAGTTGCGTTTAATTCTTTCCAATAAATCCCATTTGAATTCAATAGTCTTCATCATAAAAGAGCCAGTACAAGAAGTATCGAGCATGGGGCGATTATTGAGAGAAAGCCGAGCATACAAATTTTGAATAATAATTTCTCTTGAGAGCTCATGATTGGGGCATGAATATAACATTGACTTAAGCCTCCCCAAGCTTGAGCGATGCTTTCTCCTTCGCGAGGCCAAAAATTATATATATAATTAGGATCATGATGAACAAGATGCATAGGATAAAACTTCTGATGAAATTCCAATTTCAATCGGTTGTAGTTCCATGATCCCATATCATCACATAGCCTAAACCATGTCAATGCCTTTCCCTTCAAATATAAAGGGAATACCTTCTTCTTGATAACATCCTTGGGCATAGCCGCAAGCTTAAATAATCCACAAACTTCATCCACATAGATTAGGTGCAAATCAGGATGTAATGTTCTATCACCTGTGAAAGGATTAGCTAGCAGTTTCTCTATCATACCCGAAGGAATTTCAAAGTAAACATTTTCCGTAGGTTCAGTAGGTTGAGGATAAACTCTTTGCTCTACTGGTCGGGGTGAAGATACCCCGAACAAGCCCCTCAAAATATTATGTTCCATAGTGACAAGTAACAGTAAATTTCAGCACACTATATACATTTTTCCTTACCAAATTCCACCTACCAAAGGCGCTTCACTCCCCGGCAACGGTGCCAGAAAAGAGTCTTGATGACCCACAAGTATAGGGGATCTATCGTAGTCCTTTCGATAAGTAAGAGTGTCAAACCCAGCGAGGAGCAGAAGGAAATGATAAGCAGTTTTTAGTAAGGTATTCTCTGCAAGCACTGAAATTATTGGTAACAAATAGTTTTGTGATAAGGTAATTTGTAGCGGGCAACAAGTAATGAAAGTAAATAAGGTGCAGCAAGATGTCCCAATACTTTTTGTAGCAAAGGACAAGCCTGGACAAACTCTTATATGAAGGAAACCGCTCCCGAGGACACATGGGAATTATCGTCAAGCTAGTTTTCATCACGCTCATATGATTCACGTTCGTTACTTTGATAATTTGGTATGTGGGTGGACCGGTGCTTGGGTACTGCCCTTTCTTGGACAAGTATCCCACTTATGATTAACCCCTATTGCAAGCATCCGAAACTACAAGAGAAGTATTAAGGTAAACCTAACCATCGCATGAAACATATGGATCCAAATCAGCCCCTTACGAAGCAACTCATAAACTAGGGTTTAAGCTTCTGTCACTCTAGCAACCCATCATCTACTTATTACTTCCCAATGCCTTCCTCTAGGCCCAAACAATGGTGACGTGTCATGTAGTCGACGTTCACATAACACCACTAGAGGAAAGACAACATACATCTCATCAAAATATCGAACGAATACCAAATTCACATGACTACTTATAGCAAGACTTCTCCCATGTCCTCAGGAACAAATGTAACTACTCACAAATCATATTCATGTTCATAATCAGAGGGGCATTAATATGCTTAAAGGATCTGAACATATGATCTTCCACCAAATAAACTAACTAGCATCAACTACAAGGAGTAATCAACACTACTAGCAACCCACAGGTACCAATCTGAGGCTTTGGGACAAAGATTGGATACAAGAGATGAACTAGGGTTTTAGAGGAGATGGTGATGGTGAAGATGTTGATGGAGATTGGCCCCCTCCCGAAGAGAGGATCGTTGGTGATGATGATGGCGATGATTTCCCCCTCCCGGAGGGAAGTTTCCCCGGCAGAAGAGCTCCGCCGGAGCCCTAGATTGGTTTCGCCAAGGTTCCGCCTCGTGGCGGTGGAGTTTCTTCCCGAAAGCTTGCTTATGATTTTTTCCAGGGTAAAAGACTTGATATAGCAGAAGATGGGCACCGGAGGCCTGCCAGGGGGCCCACGAGACAGGGGCACGCCCAGGGGGTAGGGCGCGCCCCCCACCCTCGTGGATGGTGGGTGGCCCCCTCTGGTACTCTCTTCGCTCAATATTTTTTATTAATTCCAAAAATAACTTCCGTGGAGTTTCAGGACTTTTGGAGTAGTGCAGAATAGGTCTCTAATATTTGCTCCTTTTGCAGCCCAGAATTCCAGCTGCCGGCATTCTCCCTCTTCATGTAAACCTTGTAAAATAAGAGAGAATAGGCATAAGTATTGTGACATAACGTGTAATAACAGCCCATAATGCAATAAATATCGATATAAAAGCATGATGCAAAATGGACGTATCAGTATGCCGCATGCACGGCATGGGGTAGGTGACAGACGCACGGGATATGGGAAGGCGAGCGGTGGCTGATACTTACGCGCCTTTAATTAGGCGGGGAGGGCGGTCGATGGCCTTGCTCGTTTCCACTTGATGAGCCGGTCCTGAACGGTCTCGTCAGAGGCGTAGATCTAGTCTTTTAGCCTCCCCCGCTCAGCTATAAAAAGGGGACTCAGGGGGAGGAGGACGAGCACCTCCTCGCGCCTTCCCTTTGTCTTCATTCTCCATCCACCGCCATGGCGAGAGGGCGTAGCCGCGGCCGTTCTTCCGCGGCGTCGGTCAAGGAAGAGCCAGCCACCCAAGGCGAAGGCCATGCTCGAGGTGGGGGTGCCGGACAATGCCGCGGTCGGCGAGGCGGTCGAAGCAGGGGCGGTCGAGGCCGAGGCGGGCTCGGAAGGGGGACACCCGGGTCATCGCCATCTCCGCCACCGGCTCCTCCTGCTTCGTTGAGCGGCCACGTCGGGGACACGATGCTGGAGTTCATCCTACAGCTGTGCGAGCCGTCGCGTAGCCGCCTTCGCCTTCCCGAGGCGTTCACGAGGGTGCTGGAGATTGACCAGCCATCGAGGTTGAGGCTCCACATGACGGGGTGTTGCAACGGCGACATGTGGGTAAACACAGGTTTCCCCGTCCCTCATGTGATGCTCCTTCGTCGGGGGTGGAAAACCTTCGCACGAGCCCACTGCTTGATGAAGGGGCACGTTCTCTGCTTCAATTTGGTGGAGAGCGATGCTACGTCTTGAGCTTGCGTTGGTTTTCCCCGAAGAGGAAAGGATGATGCAGCACAGTAGCGTAAGTATTTCCCTCAGTTTTTGAGAACCAAGGTATCAATCCAGTAGGAGGCCACGCACAAGTCCCTCGTACCTGCACAAAACGATAGCTACTCGCAACCAACGCGATTAGGGGTTGTCAATCCCTTCACGGTCACTTACGAGAGTGAGATCTGATAGAGATAATATTTTTGGTATTTTTGGTATATAGATGCAAAGTGAAAAGTAAAAAGCAAAGTAAAAACAAAGCAAGTATAAAAGTGATGGAGATTGATATGATGAGAATAGACCCGGGGGCCATAGGTTTCACTAGTGGCTTCTCTCAAGAGCATAAATATTCTACGGTGGGTGAACAAATTACTGTTGAGCAATTGACAGAATTGAGCATAGTTATGAGGTTATCTAGGTATGATCATGTATATAGGCATCACGTCCGAGACAAGTAGACCGAAACGATTCTGCATCTACTACTATTACTCCACTCATCGACCGCTATCCAGCATGCATCTAGAGTATTAAGTTAAAAACAGAGTAACACCTTAAGCAAGATGACATGATGTAGAGGAATAAATTCATGCAATATGATAAATACCCCATCTTGTTATCCTCGATGGCAACAATACAATACGTTCCTTGCAACCCTTTCTGTCATTGGGTAAGGACACCGAAAGATTGAACCCAAAGCCATGCACTTCTCCCATTGCAAGAACTACCAATCTAGTTGGCCAAACCAAACAGATAATTCGAAGAGACTTGCAAAGATAACTCAATCATACATAAAAGAATTCAGAGAAGTTTCAAATATTATTCATAGATAAGCTGGATCATAAACCCACAATTCATCGATCTCAACAAACACACCGCAAAAAGAAGATTACATCGAATAGATCTCCACGAGAGAGGGGGAGAACATTGTATTGAGATCCAAAAAGAGAGAAGAAGCCATCTAGCTACTAGCTATGGACCCGAAGGTCTGAAGTAAACTACTCACACTTCATCGGAGAGGCTATGGTGTTGATGTAGAAGCCCTCCATGGTTGATGCCCCCTCCGGCGGAGCTCCGGAACAGGCCCCAAGATGGGATCTTGTGGATACAGGAAGTTGCGGCGGTGGAATTAGATTTTTGGCTCCTGTTCTGATCGTTTGGGGGTACATAGGTATATATAGGAGGAAGGAGTACGTCGGTGGAGCATCAGGGGGCCCACGAGGCAGGGGGGCGCGCCCTAGGGGGGGGCGCCCCCCACCCTCGTGACCGCCTCCGATGTTCCTTGGCGTAGGGTCCAAGTCTCCTGGATCACGTTCGGTGAGAAAATCACGCTTCCGAAGGTTTCATTCCGTTTGGACTCCGTTTGATATTCTGTTCTTTGAAACACTGAAAAAGGCAAAAAACAACAATTCTGGGCCGGGCCTCCGTTTAATAGGTTAGTCCCAAAAGTAATATAAAAGTGGAAAATAAAGCCCATTATAGTCCAAAACAATAGATAAAGTAGCATGGAGCAATCAAAAATTATAGATACGTTGGAGACATATCAGGCATCCCCAAGCTTAATTCCTGCTCGTCCTCGAGTAGGTAAATGATAAAAAGAGAATTTTTGATGCGGAGTGATACTTTTGCATAATTTCCATGTAAATATTCTTAATCATGGTATGAATATTCAGATCCGAAAGATTCAAGACAAAAGTTCATATGGACATAAAAGTAATAATACTTCAAGTATACTAACTAAGCAATTATGTCTTCTCAAAATAACATAGCAAAGAAAGTTATCCCTACAAAATCATATAGTCTGGCTATGCTCCATCTTCCCCACACAAAGTATTTAAATCATGCACAACCCCGATGACAAGCCAAGCAATTGTTTCATACTTTAACATTTTCAAAACTTTTTCAATCTTCACGCAATACATGAGCGTGAGCCATGGATATAGCACTATATGTGGAATAGAACGGTGGTTGTGGAGAAGACAAAAAGAGGGAAGATAGTCTCACATCAACTAGGTGTATCAACGGGCTATGGAGATGCCCATCAATAGATATCAATGTGAGTGAGTAAGGATTGCCATGCAACGGATGCACTAGAGCTATAAGTGTATGAAAGCTCAACAAAAGAAACTAAATGGGTGTGCATCCAACTCGCTTGCTCACGAAGACCTAGGGCACTTGAGGAAGCCCATCATTGGAATATACAAGCCAAGTTCTATAATGAAAAATTCCCACTAGTATATGAAAGTGACAAAATGAGAGACTCTCTATCATGAAGATCATGGTGCTACTTTGAAGCACAAGTGTGGTAAAAGGATAGTAACATTGTCCCTTCTCTCTTTTTCTCTCATTTTTTTATTTGGGCCTTTTCTCTTTTTTTATATGGCCTCTTTTTTTATTTGCCGTCCGGAGTCTCATCCCGACTTGTGGGGGAATCATAGTCTCCATCATCCTTTCCTCACTTGGGACAATGCTCTAATAATGATGATCATCACACTTTTATTTTTCTTACAACTCAACAATTATAACTCGATACTTGGAACAAAATATGACTCTATATGAATGCCTCCGGCGGTGTACCAGGATATGCAATGAAACATGAGTGACATGTATGAAAGAATTATGAACGGTGGCTTTGCCACAAATACGATGTCAACTACATGATCATGCTAGCAATATGACAATGATGGAGCGTGTCATGATAAACGGAACGGTGGAAAGTTTCATGGCAATATATCTCGGAATGGCTATGGAAATACCATGATAGGTAGGTATGGTGGCTGTTTTGAGGAAGGTATATGGTGGGTGTATGATACCGGCGAATGGTGCGCGGTATTTAGAGAGGCTAGCAATAGTGGAAGGATGGCAAAAAGTGCGTATAATCCATGGACTCAACATTAGTCATAAGGAACTCATATACTTATTGCAAAAATCTAGAAGTTATCAAAGCAAAGTATTACGCGCATGCTCCTAGGGGGATAGATTGGTAGGAAAAGACCATCGCTCGTCCCCGACCGCCACTCATAAGGAAGACGATCAATAAATAAATCATGCTCCGAGTTCATCACATAACGGTTCACCATACGTGCATGCTACGGGAATCACAAACTTCAACACAAGTATTCTTTGAATTCACAACTACTCAACTAGCATGACTCTAATATCATCATCTTCATATCTCAAAACAATTATCAAGCATCAAACTTATCTTAGTATTCAACGCACTCAAAAGAAAGTTTCACATATCTTGAATACCAAGTATATTAACATTAAGCAAATTACCATGCTATTAACGACTCTCAAAATAATCTAAGTGAAGCATGAGAGATCAAGTTTCTTTAAAACAAATCCACCACCGTGCTCTAAAAGATCTAAGTGAAGCACTAGAGCAAAAATTATCACGCTCAAAAAGATGTAAGTGAAGCACTATGAGCAAAACTATCAAGCTCAAAAGATATAAGTGAAGCACATAGAGTATTCTATCAAATTCCAATTCATGTATGGCTCTCTCAAAAGGTGTGTACAGAAAGGATGATTGTGGTAAACTAACAAGCAAAGACGCAAATAATACAAGACGCTCCAAGCGAAACACATATCATGTGGTGAATAAAATATAGCTCCAAGTAAATTACCGATGGAAGTGGATTTAAAGAGGGATGCCTTCCGGGCACCCCAAGCTTTGAATTTTGGTGTCCTTGATTATCTTGGGGTGCCATGGGCATCCCCAAGCTTAGGCTCTTGCCACTCCTTGTTCCATAATCCATCAAAATAATTCACCCAAAACATGAAAACTTCACAACACAAAACTCAATAGAAATCTCGTGAGCTCCGTTAGAGAAAGAAAACAAAAGACTACTTTAAGGTACTGTAATGAACTCATTCTTTATTTATATTGGTGTTAAACCTACTGTATTCCAACTTCTCTATGGATCATAAACTATTTTACTAGTCATAGATTCATCAAAATAAGCAAACAACACACGCAAAACAGAATCTGTCAAAAACAGAACAGTCTGTAGTAATCTGTAACTAACGCAAACTTCTGGAACTCAAACAAATTCTACCAAAATTAGACGACCTGGAAAATTTGTTTATTGATCAGCAGCAATTGGAATCAGTATTTTATCACGTTCTGGTGATTTTTAACAATTCGGGCACTGAGCGCAAAGTTTCTGGAAATTACAGCAAGATCAAATAACTATCATCCAAGAAGATCCAATAGGTTTAACTTGGCACAAACACTAATTAAAAGATAAAAGCACATCTAAACAGAGGCTAGATGGATTATTTATTCCTAAACAGAAGCAAAAACAAAAAACTAAAAATAAAATTGGGTTGCCTCCCAACAAGCGCTATCGTTTTACGCCCCTAGCTAGGCATAAAAGCGAGGATAGATCTAGGTATTGCCATCTTTGGTATTCGGAGAGGAGGATCTCCTTTCTATGGCATTCATTCTTCTATTTAAGTTAAGCACATGTCCATTAATGGAAGAAGTATGATTAAGCACGTTACAGAAATTTTCCTCTAAACTAGACTTCATCTCTTTAATAATTTCATTTTGATAAAAGCACAAGAGAGTAGTTGATTCAACCTTATCATTAATTGGTTTCCCAAATATAGTTTTCATTCTTTCATAGGTATCTATAGCATCCCCTTCAAGAAAACCTTCTTCAAAGATGGAATCTAAAACTTGTTTGAAGGAATCGGGCAAGCCAACATAAGAACTTTTTAAGTAAATTTCAATTTGATATTGTGGCACATAGCTAGCCCGAATCCTAAGTAACCTATCCCAAGCATCTTTTAAAGACTCATCAAGTAAATAGCGAAAAATTCCAGAGTCATCCTCATCAAAATTCAAGCTCTCATTAGTGACCCCAGTGGGTCTTTCTATAACATCATTATTTATGAGCTTAGAGAGGATAGAGGGGTTATCCAAGGCACTAGAGTTCGGGAGAAAACCCGTAGTTCTTTTTGATTCGGCCATGGTAACGGGAAGGCAAACGAAAAAGAGAGGAGGAGGTTGGGAAAGAGAGGGCGAATAAAACGGCAAGGGTGAAGTTGGGGAGAGGAAAACCAGAGGCAAATGGCAAATAATGTAATGCGAGAGATAGGGATTGTGATGGGTACTTGGTATGTTGACTTTTGCGTAGACTCCCCGGCAACGGCGCCAGAAATCCTTCTTGCTACGTCTTGAGCTCGCGTTGGTTTTCCCCGAAGAGGAGAGGATGATGCAGCACAGTAGCATAAGTATTTCCTTAGTTTTGAGAACCAAGGTATCAATCCAGAGGAGGCCACACACAAGTCCCTCGTACCTGCACAAACGATAACTACTCGCAACCAACGCGATTAGGGGTTGTCAATCCTTCAAGGTCACTTAGAGTGAGATCTGATAGAGATAATATTTTTGGTATTTTTGGTATATAGATGCAAAGTGAAAAGTAAAAAGCAAAGTAAAAACAAAGCAAGTATAAAAGTGATGGAGATTGATATGATGAGAATAGACCCGGGGGCCATAGGTTTCACTAGTGGCTTCTCTCAAGAGCATAAATATTCTACGGTGGGTGAACAAGTTATTGTTGAGCAATTGACAGAATTGAGCATAGTTATGAGTATATCTAGGTATGATCATGTATATAGGCATCACGTCCGAGAGAAGTAGACCGAAACGATTCCGCATCTACTACTATTACTCCACTCATCGACCGCTATCCAGCATGCATCTAGAGTATTAAGTTAAAACAGAGTAACGCCTTAAGCAAGATGACATGATGTAGAGGAATAAATTCATGCAATATGATAAATACCCCATCTTGTTATTCTCGATGGCAACAATACAATACGTTCCTTGCAACTCTTTCTGTCACTGGGTAAGGACACCGCAAGATTGAACCCAAAGCCATGCACTTCTCCTGTTGAAAGAACTACCAATCTAGTTGGCCAAACCAAACAGATAATTCGAAGTGACTTGCAAAGATAAATCAATCATACATAAAAGAATTCAGAGAAGATTCAAATATTATTCATAGATAAGCTAGATCATAAACCCACAATTCATCGGTCTCAACAAACACACCGCAAAAAGAAGATTACATCGAATAGATCTCCACGAGAGAGGGGGAGAACATTGTATTGAGATCCAAAAAGAGAAAAGAAGCCATCTAGCTACTAGATATGGACCCGAAGGTCTGAAGTAAACTACTCACACTTCATCGGAGAGGCTATGGTGTTGATGTAGAAGCCCTCTGTGGTGGATGCCCCCTCCGGCGGAGCTCTGGAACAGGCCCCAAGATGGGATCTCGTGGATACAGGAAGTTGCGTCGGTGGAATTAGGTTTTTGGCTCCTGTTCTGATCGGTTGGGGGTACGTAGGTATATATAGGAGGAAGGAGTACGTCGGTGGAGCATCAGGGGGCCCACGAGGCAGGGGGCGCGCCCTAGGGGGGGCACCCTCGTGGTCGCCTCCGATGTTCCTTGGCGTAGGGTCCAAGTCTCCTGGATCATGTACGGTGAGAAAATCACGTTTCCGAAGGTTTCATTCCGTTTGGACTCCGTTTGATATTCTGTTTCTTCGAAACACTGAAAAAGGCAAAAAAAACAGCAATTCTGGGTTGGGCCTCCGGTTAATAGGTTAGTCCCAAAAGTAATATAAAAGTGTAAAATAAAGCCCATTATAGTGCAAAACAATAGATAAAGTAGCATGGAGCAATCAAAAATTATAGATACGTTGGAGACGTATCAAGCGACCTGCTCTCCGTCAAGGTCTTCGGGCGCTCAGGACACATGCTAGGGTGCGGCGCGGAGAGCTTGACCGACAACGAGAGCTCCTCCTCGAGCGACGGCGACGGGGAGATGACCGGCAGGGAAGACGACGTGGACGGGTCCGACTAGGCATCAGACGCCCCGTCCCTAGGCGATGCCGGCAGCAGCACCACCTGCACCTGGCCTTCTCCCCGGCAGGACGATCTGCCGGGGACGGGGTAGTTGGTGGCGGCTCCTCGAGCCGGATCCTTGAAATTCCCAGGCCCGCTGCTTCTGGTGGCTGGCACTGGAGGGCCGGAGAAGACGAAGAAGGCGGGTGGCGGGCCATCAACTCGGAGTACGATGGCGCCGACGCCTTCGTCGCGTATTGCCGGCCCACTGCCTCATCTTTCGGCTTCTTCCCCGGCACCGTCATCACCAGCCTTCTCTTGGTGTCTTCTGCTGCTCGTACCTCACCTAGGCGCTTCTTTTGCCCTCCTGTTTGTCCTGGTCTGCTTCCTGAGGAGAGGGACAAGAAAGGGATTACGTGCATCTTATCTTTTTTAAGCTTGCAGGCACTTGTTGAATTCTAGACTTTGTAACCCCTTGCTTGTGCTCTTATCCCGTACGAATTGTGCTTGTTTGATTAACGTATTAATGAAAAAGGGTGTTTGCCGGGGTCTTTTGTGCGTGAGCGAGGCTAACACAAAGGAGTGAGTCCTTGTTATTTTAAATAAACAATGTCGCCTGGCAACAGACCTTGCCATTCTCCTGCCTTATACCACACTTGAACCCACGCCCTTGGCGGGGAGCAGGGGTAGAGTAGGATCGGGCTGCTTGCTTGTTTCTGCTTCCACCGCAACTACAACCAGACTCCGGCCTGAAAGGGATTTCGGGCATGGGGAGGAGGGAGCACGATGGCGCAGGAATGAGCGAAGTTTCATACGTTCAAGTTTTATACGGAAACACATAGCAGGGGAGATAAAACTCATCTGAACTTACAGCCCCCCGGCAACCTTGGCTTGCCGGGATCAGGGTGTCGATCCATCTTCTTTTCTCCAAATGGTTCTGCAGGAATGCCTACGTAGCATGCGTTCCAAAGAAGATGACTAACAAAGACAGAAGAACACACACTCGACCTCTATGCTAGGGATTAGTTGCCGCCAAGCACTATCAACCCTAACAGAGAGAGAGAGACTCAACCTAGCATGCATGCTAATTCTAGGGCGCCAGCGCTTCATTTATTTATGCTCAGGGTCTGCGCCTGGATTTGTACATAGGGTTACATGCCTTGCCGGCAGGGCTAGTACAAAATGGGGGTTGCCGGAGCTCCCGGCAACCGCACCTTAGGGGTAAAACTTGCGAAGATGTTCGATATTCCAAGAGTTGCTCACTGGAATGCCATTTTCGGTCTCCAGGCAGACTGCGTCGGGCTTGGTGACTCGCTATACCCGATAAGGGCCCTCCCACTTTGGTGTCAACTTGTTTGAATTCTTGGCGGATTGAATCCGCCGAAGAACAAGGTCATCTTCCTCAAGGCTTCGGGCGAACCTTGTGGCTATGATAACGGCGCAAGGCCTGCTGGTAGCGAGCGGCTCGCACAGCAGCCCGAAGGCGATCTTCCTCAAGGAGCATCGCATCCTGTTGGCGCAACTGCTCTTGCTCAAGCTTATCATAAGCGAGCACTCGAGGTGACCCGTATATGAGTTCCGTGGGGAGAACTGCCTTTGCCCCGCAAACCAGGGCAAATGGTGTCTGGCTAGTAGCTCGATTTGGCATCGTTCTGATCAACCAAAGAATTGTTGGCAACTCATCAACCCAGCGCCTGTCGGAGTAATGGGCCACGGGTAGGCAGACCCGAGTCCCTGGACCTTTCAAAACATCAGGGCAGACTGCGCCCCTCAAGACCCCAAGACGAAGAGCCGCCTTCTGAGAGTCGGCGGCAGAGCCGCCGACTGCCCCTCCCAGCCGAGTCCCAGAGACGGCCTCGAGATGGGCCGACTCCCAACTGGCGGCTTCCAGAGAAGCCGGCTATGGGGAGTCGGCCCGCGACTCCAACCTCCTCCTGCCTACGCAATTACGGGCGGGATGGGGTGCGGCCGCCGCGCGGCCCATCCCTGCCCTGTTCACGAAGGGCGAGCATAGCCACAAGGCGCCTTGACAGAGATCTCCGTCCGTGGCGACATCATTGCGCTGCCTCGACATCAGCCCCCTGGGCAGATCCCTGTACCCACGACGGCCTGTCTGTACGACCCAGAGATGGCAGGACCCGCCTGTCGGCGGGAGTGCAGGAGACGGCGAGAGCGCCGGAAGACGGACCCGTGGGAGTCGCCCCCCAGGAGTCGGCCGGCCCCTCCCACGGGCCCACACGCCATTAACCAGACGAGACAGGGAATGGCAACAGTGATCGCCCGCCAGGTGGCGACGCTGTTGCCATGACCCCATGACCAAGCTGGCGTCATTAGAGGCGCATCTACAGTAATCCGCAGCCGGCAAGACCCGCCCGCGGCGGACAGGCCTGTCGGCCCCATGATGGGCCGTCGGCGGGGCCCACTAGTCTGCGGGCCCCAGAAGTCGGCGGAGAAGACGGCGACCTAAGAGACAGACGGCTGGGACCCGCGCCCAGCCGGATTACCATTGTACCCCCGGGGGGTAGGCCTATATAAACCCCCCGGGGCACCCATGCAAGAGGTTGGATCCCAATAGTTTTAGACACACATAGAGGGAAGAGAAGAGCTAGCCGTGCCCTTCTCCTTCCGCACCCCGAACAGCTCAAGGAGCAACCTTGTACCCACTTTGCCATAGTGATCATGCAGAGACCCCGCAGAGCAGCAGTAGGGGTGTTATCTCCACGGAGAGCCACGAGCTGGTAAGATCCGCCGGCGTGCATGCCTTCGCCTCATCCCGCTTTCTGTGCACCGCGACATTCTACTCGCCCCCACCATGATAAGCCATCCTTTGGCATATGTAGCACCCAACCCCCGACATTTGGCGCAGGTGCACCGTCGTCCGGAGACCTGCTCTGGACGGGAACCTTCTTCCTCCCTGGCGAGCGCAGCCAGCCCGGCACGCCAGACGGAGTCTGCACCGACGCGCTGCATGGCGCTGAGATTGCCTGCGCGGCCAGCTGCATCCCCGAACTTGTCGGCGAGGTTCACCTCTCTGACGAGCCTGCATCCGACGCAGGCACGGGCGGCCCCGAGAGCCTCCTCACGGGCCTCCTCGAACAACTCCACGTCACCGGCGAGCCTGCCACGGACTTGGAGTCCGTAGGCTCCACCGACCCGATGCTGGTCGACTTCGACACCGCGTCGCTCGACGCGTTCCCCACCAACGAGGTGGTCTCGATGAGCCGCCGCCTCGCGGAGAGCGGCGGAAGCACCGCCACGGAAGTGCTCGCTATCGGTCATGGCGAGCCTTCCGTGAAGGAGCTCATGACCTTCTCGACGCTGCTCGCAAGACCGACCGCGCTTATTCGGAAGACGCCGACGCTGATGCCGGAGGCACGCCGCCTTCAGCTCCTCGGCGCCGAAGAAGCCGGCAAGCATGAGACGCTTGTCGAAGCCTACCAGCGTGAGATGGATCGCGCTGTAGGCGGCTCGCCGCCCCGACCGGGTTTAGCCGCCTAGGCGCGGTCCAGCAGCGCTGGCGTAGCTATCGCCAACCTGTTCGGGGCCAATCGCCTGTACGCCACACCGCGGAGAATATCCGCGCCGCCCGGCGGCGGCGGACGAGCTGACAACTTCAAGGCGAGGAGCGCGCTGATGACGCGAGCGAGTCCAACAGCTCTCGACGCTGCTGCCGCGACAGATTTGCCCGGCTGCCGCCGGAGGCGCCATGACGACAAACCGACGACTTGCCTCCCCGTCGAGATCAAGGCGCGTCGTCTCGGACGCCGACTGGCGGCGTCCGTGGAAGAAAAAACAAGGATCCGGCTGTCAGCCACAGTCGGACTCACATCTCCATTGAGCGCGACCAAGACGGCCGCCTAAGAGCGATGGAGCGGCGGGACGACTATCTGCCTCCACCTCCCCGCAGAAAAAGCGAAGTCTCCCTGCCACCCGTCGAGCATCCGACTCTCGGTGACCGCCTTGGCCGCCGAGAGGGAGTCGAAGAAAACGAAGCCCGCCACCGGATCGACCGACTCCACCGATCCCTGGCGCTGGAAGAAGAAGACGAGTTGGGTCCGCCCTGTTTCGGACCTCGCATCCGAGACGAGCCCTTCCCTAGAGGGTTCACACTCCCCCGAGACACGCCCAAGTACGCCGGCTCCGTGAAGCCGGAAGACTGGCTAGTTGACTACTCCATGGCCATCAACATAGCGAACGGCAACAAGCGCGTTGCCGTAAAGTATGTTCCCCTCATGCTCCAGGGCACGGCCCGGACATGGTTGAACAGCCTGAAGCCCCGCAGCATCAACAGCTGGGTCGACTTCACCGAGGCCTTAGTCCGCAACTTCACGAGCACGTACAAGCGACCTCCCAAGCCTCGCCAGCTTTCCTTGTGCGTGCAAGGCCCCAACGAGTCAACTCGCGACTACCTCACGCGCTGGGCCGAGCTCCGGAACTCCTGCGAGAGAGTGCATGAGGTGCAGAGCTATCGAGTACTTCACCGCCGTGCGTAGAAGGCACCTCCTCAAGCACAAGCTCCTTTGCGACGAGCCGAGACTCTCGACGAGCTGCTGATCATAGCGCATAAGCACGCCACAGCCGAATCCTCCATGAAGACGGAGATCAAGTCGGTCACGACCGCAAGGTGGCTCCTCAGCTCCCGTAACTCCGGTGGAGACACCAATGGGCGACAACAATGAAACGATCACAAGCGCAAGGCCCCACAGCCGGCTTCCAACAGCCGGCAGGTGGCAACAGTCGAAGACCAGCAGCTAGAGGGGCAGCCTCTCGCCAAGCGACAGAAAGGCGGCAAGTCCAACTGGTTGCCAGCCTTCTCTTACAAGCTGACTCTCGATGGTCCCTGCAAGTTCCATAGCGGCGCGAAGCCATCAAACCACACCACCCGGAATTGTCACTGGCTCACCAGGATCGCCAAGGGAGACGGCCTCCTGCCTCCCCTTTCTTTGGGCCGCCGCCTCCACCGCCGCAAAGAGCCGGCTGTCGAGCCGGTCGGTGCAAGACAAGACGAGTACCCGAAGAGCATGGAGCTTATGTGGTGTTCACCAAGGTGGCCGACGACCGATGCAAAGAAAGGGCAGCAGCAGAAGAAGAGGTGAATGCAGAGCATCGATACTCGAATTCATGCTCGTCCGAGAAACCTATCGCTTGAGCAGAGCTGATCACCCGAGGTGATGTCGAATCCGGCTCCTCGCCTGGTCTTGGGAGCCACCCTTGCATGGATAGGCGGGCGCTCGCTTCTCGAAAAGTGCCGATAGACGAGGCAGCAACATCAACATCCTGTACAAGGACACAATGGAGAAGTTAGGAATCAAGCAAAGACAGCTTCAGAGCAGCCGAACTGTGTTCCACGGCATTGTACCTGGCCTTTCCTGCTCACCGATCGGCAAGATCCTGATAGATGTCCTCTTTGGGGACAAAGATCATTTCCGCCGAGAGCCAGTTTGG
This sequence comes from Aegilops longissima, assembly GCA_021605205.1. Lineage (NCBI taxonomy): Eukaryota > Viridiplantae > Streptophyta > Magnoliopsida > Poales > Poaceae > Aegilops > Aegilops longissima. Next base: position 651,568,820 of record CM038680.1, read on the forward strand.
TTCGAAGTGGTGGACCTCGAAAGCCCGTACCACGCTCTGCTTGGCCGACATGCTTTGGCCAAGTTCATGGCGGTCCCCAACTACGCCTACCTCAAGATGAAGATGCCAAGTTCCAAGGGGATCCTGACCGTAGCCGGCGACTACAGAAAGTCGTCCGCCTGTGCAGCTGAAAGCAGTCGGCTGGCCGAGTCCCTGGTGATTGCAGCTGAGAAGCGGCTTCTTGATCGGGTTGTGACGATGGCCGGCAAGCATCCAGAGATATCGCCCAACCCCAAGGAGTCGGAAGCTGAGGGCTCGTTCAAGCCGGCCAAAGAAACAAAGAAGGTACCCTTGGACCCGGAGCACCCGGAGAGGTACGCTGTCATAGGTGCAAACCTTGACAGTAAATAGGAAGGCGAGCTCGTCGATTTCCTCCGTGAGAATCGGGACATTTTCGCATGGTCCCCTAAAGACATGCCAGGTGTACCGACGGAATTCGCTGAGCACAAGTTACATGTCCGATCTGATGTGAAGTCCGTCAGGCAGCCCTTGCGTCGCCTGTCAGAAGAGAAGAGAAGAGTTGTTGGAGAAGAGATAGCCTGACTCCTAGCAGCCGGTTTCATCATGGAAGTGTTCTTTCCAGAATGGTTAGCAAACCCGGTCTTGGTACTGAAGAAGAACAAGCAGTGGCGGATGTCTATTGACTACACAAGCATCAACAAAGCTTGCCCGAAGGACCCATTCGCTCTGCCGAGAATTGATCAGGTGATAGACTCCACAGCCGGATGCGAGCTGTTGAGCTTCTTAGATGCATATTCAGGATATCACCAGATCAAGCTGAACCCGGCTGACAGACTGAAGACCGCCTTCATCACGCCGTTTGGAGCCTTCTGCTACCTGACCATGACGTTTGGCTTAAGGAATGCCGGCGCCACCTTTCAGCGTTGCATGCAGAAGTGCCTCCTCAAGCAGCTCGGCAGAAACGCCCACGTCTACGTAGACGATGTGGTGGTGAAGACAGAAAAGCGAGGAACACTGCTGGAAGACCTCAAGGAGACCTTTGAGAACCTGCGCCGATTCCAGATCAAGCTCAACCCCGAGAAGTGCGTCTTCGGAGTACCAGCCGGCCAGCTCCTTGGTTTCCTGGTCTCCGAACGCGACATAGAGTGCAACCCTGTGAAGATCAAGGCCATCGAGAGTATGGAAGTACCCCGCCGACTGCTAGATGTGCAAAAGTTCACCAGCTGTTTGGCGTCCATCAGCCGATTCATCAGTCGGTTGGGAGAGAAGGCTCTCCCTTTATACCAACTCATGAAGAAGACCACCTTCTTCGAATGGAACCACAAGGCGGATGAAGCTTTTCTCAAGTTGAAGAAAATGCTGACTACTCCCCCCGTGCTGGCGGCCCCGACTACCAAGGAGCCCATGCTCCTGTACATTGCCGCCACCAGCAGGGTAGTCAGCACAGTCATTGTAGTTGAGCGCAAGGAGGAAGGCAAGGCGCTACTGTCCGAGAGACCAAGATATTACCCGAGCGGCATCTTGTCGACCTCCAAGCAGAACTACCCCCACTACTAGAAGATGTGTTACGACATGCACTTTGCCGCCAAGAAGTTGAAGCCTTACTTTCAAGAGCATCCAATCACTGTGGTTTGCACAGCCCCACTAGCCGAGATCATCGGAAGCCGAGATGCTTCTGGCCAAGTGGCCAAATGGGCCATACAGCTGGCCCCCTACACTATCTATTACCAGCCCCGCACTGCCATCAAGTCGCAAGCACTGGCCGACTTCCTCGTCGACTGGGCCGAGACCCAGTACCTGCCGCCAGCGCCCGACTCCACCCATTGGCGGATGCATTTTGATGGCTCCAAGATGCGCACCAGCTTAGGAGCCGGCGTTGTCCTCACTTCCCCCAAAGGCGACAAGCTCAAGTATGCGCTGCAGATCCATTTCGCCACCTCCAACAACGTCGCCAAATACGAGGCGCTCATTCACGGGCTCCGGCTTGCCAAAGAACTTGGCATTCGGCGGATCCTGTGTTATGGCGACTCCGACTTGGTGGTCCAACAGTCATCCGGCGACCGGGACGCCAAAGATGCAAACATGGCGAGCTACCGTTTCCTGGTACAACAATTGAGTGGATATTTTGAGGGGTGCGAGTTCCTCCACGTGCCAAGAAACGACAACGACCAAGCAGATACCTTGGCACGAATCGGATCCACCCGCCAGGCAATACCATCCGGCGTCGCCCTTCAGCGCCTCCTCAAGCCATCTGTCAAGCCGTCACCAGAATCAGACTCCATTTTTGTGCCGGCTCCCCCTGAAGAAGTCGGATCCGACTCCAAAGCCTCAGCAGACGGCATGAGAATTCTTGCAGACGGCCCCAAGAATGCCGCAGTCGAAGCCGGCCCGGGGACTTCAGAACCCGGCCCGGGGACTGCGGCGACCATTGCGAAGACTCCAGAACTCGGCCCGAGGACTGCACCAGTCGGCCCGGGGACTTCATCAACCCAGCAAGCGGCTGCGGACTCCAGCCCGCCGCCTCCCAGTGCAGCCGCCCTCGTCCAAGTGGCAGTACTGGCAGTTGAAGAAATAGGAGCACTCTCATGGGCCCAGCCCATCCTGAAGTTCCTAGTAAGCGGAGAGCTACCAACCGATGAAATCTTGGCTCGGCAAGTACAACGCCGAGTGGCAGCCTACACTATAGTCAACAAAGAGCTAGTCAGGCGCAGCGTCACTGGTGTCTACCAGCGTTGCGTCGAGCCAGAGCAAGGCCAAGCAATTCTTGAAGATATTCATCAAGGCGAGTGCGGCCACCATGCGGCCTCAAGAGCACTCGTCGCCAAAGCCTTCCGACACGGTTTCTTCTGGCCAACTGCCCTAGAAGAGGCCAAGGAATTAGTTCAAAAATGCAAGGGGTGCCATATGTTCCGCTCCAAGCCGTTTCAGCCGGCTTCCGCACTCAAGACTATCCCCATCGCCTGGCCCTTTGCTGTTTGGGCTTGGACATGGTGGGACCATTCAAAGCAGCACGAGGCGGCCTAACTCACTTACTTGTCGCGGTGGACAAGTTCACCAAGTGGATAGAAGCAAAACCCATCAAGAAGTTGAACGGTCCTACTGCAGTGACTTTCATCGCCGACATCACGACTCAGTACGGCGTACCACACAGCATCATCACCGACAATGGCACAAATTTTTCAAAGGCACCCTGGCCCGTTTCTGCGCGACGCAAGGCATCCGACTGGACTTAGCGTCCGTTGCCCACCCGCAGTCAAACGGCCAGGTGGAGCGAGCAAACGGCCTCATCTTGTCTGGCATCAAGCCTCGACTGGTCGAACCACTGGAGCGTTCGGCCGGCTGTTGGCTTGAGGAGTTTCCAGCCGTCCTCTGGAGTTTGCGCACGACTCCAAACAAGTCAACTGGCTTCACACCCTTCTTCCTCGTCTACGGCGCCGAAGCCGTCATCCCAACGGATATAGAGTTCGACTCCCCGCGAGTCACCATGTATACCGAGGAAGAAGCAGAAGAAGCACGACAAGACGACGTCGATCTGCTAGAAGAGGGTCGGCTGTTGGAACTCAGCCGGTCCAACATCTACCAGCAGAGCCTGCGCCGCTACTACAATAGGAAGGTCAAGCCGAGATCTTTCCAAGAGGGCGACCTTGTGCTCCGGCTGATCCAGCGAATAGCCGGCCAGCACAAGCTATCGGCGCCTTGGGAAGGCCCCTTCATCATCAGCAAAGTGCTGGGCAACGACTCCTACTACCTGATCGACGCTCAGAAGCCCGAGCACGCAAGAGGGACGACTCCGGCAAAGAGACGGAACATCCATGGAATGCGAATCTTCTCCGAAGATTTTACAGTTGATGCAGTATGTACCACGCTACCTTTTGTGTTTAAAGTACCAAGATTTCGGGCCCCCCGAGACGAGCTCGGGGACTGCCCTCAGAATTATGCCTTTGAGTATATTACTCTTTGTTATGCCGCTTGGCACCGGGTTCGACTAGTCGGCCCGGGGACTCGCCGCCTTGCACTATGAAATGCTTCCTGCAGTCATGTAACGCCCTGGATTCGATGCGCCAGGTGTCCGCCAGTTATTTGCCGTCCTTGCCATGTCATGTGCTTGCGTGTTGCACTTTGCCATGTCATCATCTGCATTTCATATCATGTCGTCATGTGCATCGCATTTGCATACGTGTTCGTTTCATGCATCCGAGCATTTTCCCCGTTGTCCGTTTTGCAATCCGGCACTCCTATGTCTCCCGGCGCCCCCTTTTACCTCTTTTCGTGTGCGGGCATTAAACTTTCTCGGAATGGCTCGAGGTTTGTCAATAGGCCTTGGTATAGCACCGGTAGACCGCCTGTCAAGTTTCGTGCCATTTGGAGGTCGTTTGATACTCCAACGAGTTAACCGGGTAACCGCAAAAGCCTCTTTTGTTGCAGCCCAACACCCCCTCCAAAGTGGCCCAAAACCCATCTAAGTCTCTTCCATGCTCTCGGTCGTTCGATCACGATCGTGTGGGCGAAAACCGCTCCCCATTTGGACTCTCCTAGCTCCCTCTACCTATAAATATGCGTTCTCCCTAAATTCTGCAAATCAAACCCCAAACTCTAGATCAAATCGCCTCACAGACCGACATGTCCGCCGCCGCGGACACCCACGCCGCCGCCTCCGCACCACTCCCAGGCCGCCACGTGTCCCTCCTCTCTCTCCCAGCGCCGCCCGCCCATGCCCGAGGCCGGCCCGCCCGGGCCGGCCGCCCGCCCGCGCCCGCCGCCCGCGGCGCCGCCCGTGCCAGCGCCTCACGCAGCCGCCGCCCGATCGCCGGTGCGCCTCGCCGCCAAGACTCGCCATCGCCTCCGCCGGCCGGCCCCCCCTCGTGCCTCGCCGGTGCCCCCCGCCCCGCCAGCCCGCCATGGCCGGCGAGCGGAGCTCGCCGCCGCTCCGTCCTCCCCGCGCCCGCCCCGTCGTCCTCGGCGCCCGCCATGCCCGGATCCGCCGCCGTCCGCCTCCGCCCGCGCCTCGCCTCGTCGATCTCCGGCGAGATCCGCCGCCGCCTCGTTCCGCGTGCACGAGGTTGACTTCCCCCCCTCTGGATTTTCTCTAAGTCCCCGGTTCTGTTATTGTAATTATGCCATGTTTGTCGTGCCATAACTCTACATCCGTAGCTCCGTTTCGTGCGTGTAATATGTCAAATTGTTCGTCTCGACGATTACATCATTTCATATTATTGAATAATTTCCATTTGAGCTCATCTTGATGCCCGAAATGCTGTTAGAAGAGGGCTATGTGATGTTAGTTTCAGATTCTTATCAGCACATGCACTTTTGTCATTTTTGCCATGATTGATGTGTGCACCCTATGAACTTGAGCCCTACATGTGTTTTGTAATATGCCATGCCATCTTTACAGGGGTGTATGCTATGTATTTTTGTGATCTCTGTGGTGACTAGCACAAGCATGCAAACTAGGCTTCATGATGTTGCTGATTTCAGCCCCTGTTTTGCTGATATTTTTATGCCATGTAAACTTGATGCTACCGAGAGATCCATGCTTATTTTGAGATACTTCAGTAAGGATGTTTTGAACATATGGTTATTCTCTATCCATCCATGCCCTTGTTTTCAATTATGGAGTGCCATAGATTGAGACAATCGAGCTCTACTTTTGCTATAAAATGTTTCCTGGCAGGTTGTTTACATGTTATTCAATTTTGCCAAGGTTGTTGTAGTTGATCCGTGTATGCTATGATGTTGTTCTTGCCATGTATAGCTTCTATGACATGTCTTCTTACTGTGAGTTGCCTTGCCATTCCATTTATTGCTCTGTGGTGAGTGGTTCAAGCTCACCAACATGCCTACTTATCGTTGTTCCTGCCATGTATGAATCTGTAATATAACTTGCCATGTTTACATGGGTGCCATCATATTTTCTGATCCTTTTTGGCTCATGGTCAGTAAGGGACTCTTGTTCTATGCATTTATTAGATTCATGACATGCCTTTGTTTGCCATGATAAGTTCCTGTAACATGTTGTTTGATAGCTCTAAACATTGCAACCTGATGTTATTTCCTGATAAGTCTGAAACTGTTATTATTTGCAATCTTGCCATGTGTTTTTGAGCATGTTCTAGTGATTTCTGGAGATAGTTCAGTGTTCATGTTTTGTAATGCTTTACCTGTACATCATGCCCATGCCTTTTGTTTTTATGTTGGGGTGCTGTAGCATATTATTTTGATGCTTGCAATATGCCTAGTTGCTGTTTTGGACAGATTGTTGTCATGACTTGTATAAGGTGTATGTGTTGAACCGTTGCTCCGTTTTGAGTGTGCTCTATATGAAACTTGCTTGATTTTGCATGTAGTTTCATATTATCATGTTGCATCCTTGTTTTGAGGTGTTTGCTTGATGTTTGTATGCATTTTGCATCAATGCCATGCTTAACTTGTTTTGCTCATATCTTCTAGGCCGTAGCTCCGAATCTAATGAACTTTATATGTAACTTGACTAGAATTTCGTGTAGATCATCTTGGTGCATTTTAAATTGATGTTTAACAACTTGAACATAAGGTTTATTCAGATCTGGACCAATTTCGAAATTTGCATATGAGGGCTTACCGGAATTGTTATATGTTGCTTCTGGCCTCATTTAAACTTGCTTTGATGTGTTGCTCTTGTTTGCATCATCTCTTGACATGAGTAGCTTCATGTAGCTTGTCATGCATCATGCTTGATTGTGCATCATGTCTTGTTCATGTGTGGTGTGTTTACCATGTTGTTTGTTTCTTTTCGGTGTTGCTTCTTAGTTCCGGTAATGTTGCGATTGTGAGGATTCGTTCGACTACTTCCGTTCGTCTTCTTCATGGACTCGTTCTTCTTCCTTGCGGGATTTCAGGCAAGATGACCGCTACCCTGGATCTCACTACTATCATTGCTATGCTAGTTGCTTCGTTCTATCGCTATGATGCGCTACCTATCACTTGTTCCTCAAGCCTACCTAATTGCCATGTCAGCCTCTAACCTTTGTTACCCTTCCTAGCAAACCGTTGTTTGGCTATGTTACCGCTTTGCTCAGCCCCTCTTATAGCGTTGTTAGTTGCAGGTGAAGATGAAGTTTGTTCCTTGTTGGAACATGGAGATGTTGTTCCTTGTTGGAACATGTTTACTTGTTGGGATATCACAATATCTATTGTTTAATTAATGCATCTATATACTTGGTAAAGGGTGGAAGGCTCGGCCTTATGCCTGTGTTTTGTTCCACTCTTGCCGCCTAGTTTTCGTCATATCTCTGTATTATGTTCCCGGATTTTGCGTCCCTAACGCGTCGGGTGATTTATGGGACCCCTTGACAGTTCGCTTTGAATAAGACTTTTCCAAAGAAGGCCCAACATTGGTTTTACCATTTGCCTCACCTATCACCTTTTTCCCTTGGGAGTCGCGATCCCAAGGGTCATCTTTATTTTAGCCCCCGGCCAATGCTTGTCTAAGTGTTGGTCCAAACTAGAGCCTTTGCAGCGCCACCTCGGGAAACTTGAGGGCTGGTTTTAGTTGTACGGACTGCTCATCCGGTCGTGGCTCGAGACGAGATACGTGCTGCTACTATCGTGGTGTCGGCACGCCGGGAGGTCTTGCTGGTCTTGTTTTATTGCTGTCGAAATGTCTTGTAGCATGGATTCCGAGACTGATCGGGTCTTCCCGGGGAGAAGGAATATCCTTGGTTGATCGCGAGAGCTTATCATGGGCTAAGTTGGGACACCCCTGGAGGGTTTGAACTTTCAAAGCCGTGCCCATGGTTATGTGGCAGATGGGAATTTGTTAATATCCGGTTGTAGTAAACTTGAAGCAAACTCTTTTAAAATACACCAACCGTGTGCGTAACCGTGAGTGTCTCTTTTCGGGGTTGATCGAGAGGAGAACACGGTTTCTTGGGGTTATGTTTGACGTAAGTAGGGGTTCAGGATCACTTCTTGATCATTACTAGTTGACGACCGTTCCTTTGTTTCTCTCCTCGCTCTCATTTGCGTATGTTAGCCTCCACATATGCTTAGCCGCTGCTGCAACCTCACCACTTTATCCCTTCCGTTCCCATTAAGCTTTGCTAGTCTTGATACCCATGGTAATGGGATTGCTGAGTCCTCGTGGCTCACAGATTACTACACCACCAGTTGCAGGTACAGGTTTTGCGATGATCATGACGCGAGAGCGATGTTTATTTGTGTTGGAGTTCTTCATCTGCTTCTTCGATCAGGGGATAGGTTCCAGGTCGACAGCCTGGGCTAGCAGGGTGGATATTGTTTGAGCTTCTGTTTATGTTTCATCCGTAGTCGGATGTTGATCTTGTATATGATGTTGATGTATTCTTGTGGCATTTGTGCCTTATGTATGTATCCCCATCTATTATGTAATGTTGATGTAATGATGTCCACCTTGCAAAAGTGTTTCAATATGCGGGTCTATCCTTGGTGGGACCGTCGAGTTCCTTTTGGATAGGGTCGCATATTGGGCGTGACAAGTTGGTATTAGAGCCTCGACCGACCCTAGGAGCCCCCTTGATTGATCGTGTAGTTTGGCCGTTGTTGAGTCTAGAAGAAAACTATTTTCGGAGTCTAGTTATATCGGAGAGTAGGAATTCTTTTTACTCCTCAGCCCCTTCGTCGCTCTAGTGAGGAATCTTGACGTAGGTGTTTTGAATTACTCCTCTTCCCGTTCAAATTTTTCTTTAGGATCACGTGGTTAGTGTCGTGAGTTGTCCATCCTCTTTTGTCCGGTGCATTTCTCGTCAAATCGACTCGACCATCTTCATCTTTGCCAAGTTCAATCCTCAGTTCTTCCTCCGACGTCGTTGTTTTTCCTTGTCCGAAGTTGTCCTTGTTTTTCCCACCGCCCACCCTTCTTCTTTTCGAACCGAGTCCGTAATCGAGTATCCATCCTACTCGTGTGAAGTTTTGCTCTCTCTCCTCAATGATTTCAACCGGTGTTTTCTCTTCAAGATATTCGTCGTTTCCCCTTCCAAATTGCCTTTGTTTACCCGCCCTCCCACCCTATTATTCCCGCAGTTCGAGTTTCTTTTGACCATCAATTTCATTCGTGTGGAGTCTTCCCTCAACTGCTTCAACCGGTGAATTCTCGTCTCGTTTGAAATTCATCATCTCTTTTTCTTCTCCAATGGATTCAATTCAAGTTTTTGGTAGTGATTATATTCTTTCCCTTGGATCAAATGTTCTCCCAGCTCGTTCGTCTCTCGCCAGTTTATCATTCCGGAGTTCGGAAGACCTATCAAGAGTTTCGTCTGTGTTCGAATTAATTCGAGGTTGTCACTTCATTCAAATATATTTATTTGTTCCGGTGCATCGTCTATCTGTTCAACATCCCTTTCCAACGGTGTTTTTGTCTTCAGTGGGCCCTAATCCACAGGTCTTTCCCAGGATCTTACCTGACTCTTCTAATTCCCCCGGAGCTATTCTCAATTCTTTTCAAGTGTGACGTAAGAATGGATTCCATCAGTCACATGCCTTTTCCAAGATCAATTTCAAATCATTTCATTGTTGGCTCAACCTCTCTGTTTTTCATTCTTCCGGAGTATCTCATTAATTTTGGTGATGTTTCTCGTTGTCATTTGAAGACCGAAGAAGAGTTCCTTCTAAATCTTGTCTGTTCTCTCGAAGATTCGTTGTCCTAGCTCGATGTTATGCTATCAAATTGTTTCTAGTCATGCAAATTCTTTTCATCCATCCGGAGCATTTCAGGAGTTGGTTTCTCTCTCGATCATCCGGAGGCCATCTTTTCGGAATATATCTCCATTCTAAGTTTTTCAAATTCGTTCTCCAATTATTCCATATCCGTGCCCTTTCGTTCGCCTCAATATTATCCCGGTGCTTCGTTCAAGTGTTCTTTAATCAGCTCATGATCTCTTTGTTCTTTTGCATCTAAATCCCCTCGAGCATATTGGTTCTTCTAATTCTTCTCGGTGATTCATTCTCTTTCACAGTCATTTTCGAATTCTAACGGTGGTTCGTTCAAGATTCTTTTCCTTGATTATCATTTTTAATCCATTCGTTCTTTTCAATCCTACCGGTGGTTCATGAAGACTTTCTCAAGTTTTGTGCTATATTCCCCTTAATTCTTTTTCAAGAATAATAAGTAATATGCAAAATCCATTGCTTGTCATCAATTTAATTTGATGAGGATAAGCATAACATAAATCTTATTCTTATTTCATCCAAGTGATTAATCTTTTTCTTCGGAGTTTGTTCTTGGTGAATAAATTCTAGTTCCAAGTGTTTTCATCTTTTCTTTTCCGGAGTTCAATTTCCTCGGCCTTCCGTCGGAACCCCCATCTAAATCACCGCAAGGCTCATCTTATTCTTTCATCCTTCATTCTATCTCATCATCCTTTTTTATCACCGGAGTTCTTCATGGTGGATCATCAGTATTCAATTCATTCTCCAAAGAGTTCATCAAGATTTTGTTGGCGGAGTTCAAGTATCTTTTCTTCTCGCATCTCGAAGTGCAATTAATTCTCCGTATTCTTTTGAAGCGGAGTTTTGCATTTCTTCGTTCTTCTAAGTTATCCAATAATTTCCGTTTGCGGCTGGTTATCAGCTCATAATTTTGGGATGTTATCCATAAGTCCACAACAAGCTTATTCTTTTCGTTGTTGATTTTCTCAACAACTCCGTTCAAACCTTCCTTCTAAAGATGCTTTCTATTTCATTCGTGGCACAAGTTGTCATATTCTTATCCGTTCTTTTCATTCAACTTTTTCAATTCTTTCCGGAGGATTTGTGTCATGTCTTCATCAAGTATCATTCCATCCTCTCAAGTTCTTGTTCTTTTCCTTCCATTTTCAGCCGGAGTGCTACCTAAATCCTTTCAGTCTTATTCGTTTCTTTTCTCATTCTAACCACTCCGGTTAGAACGAGTGCTTTCTGAGCCTATCATGTTTCCATGAGACTTCGATTCTCGTCATTCTCGTCGTTTCTCTCTTCTTCTCGAGTGCTCTCGATTCTTTGCTTCTTCTCTTGAGTTCTTATTTCACCTCAACCCTTTTCCCTTCCGTCTCGGTCCTAAGATCTCGGGACGAGGTCTCTTGTTAGTGGAGGAGTGTTGTAACGCCCCGGATTCGATGCGCCAGGTGTCCGCCAGTTATTTGCCGTCCTTGCCATGTCATGTGCTTGCGTGTTGCACTTTGCCATGTCATCATCTGCATTTCATATCATGTCGTCATGTGCAGATACAGAGAGGCCACAGAGAGAGGCAGAGAGAGACAGATACAGATTCAGACGACACCCATCTTGTGTCAAAAAGCGGCCTCGCAGATATAGATCTAGATCCGCCAGGGCCAAGTAAAAACAAATCGGTGAGCCCATCCGTGCGTCTGACGATCAATCCTCCAGTTCCAGCCGCCGCTCCAACTAAAACTCGATAAGCTGCGACCAGTCCTCTTCAACCTCAGCCTCAATCCATCAAGATCGTGGGCTGGGTTCAGAGCTCAGCAGGCATCTCGCCCCGAGATCCGTGATCCGTGACACGACACGTAAAATTTCGCAGCGGGTAAAGCACTGGTAAGGCCGCGCTTGGTATGGATGTAATCTTATACAGGTGTATATAATTTACAGGTGTGGAAACCAAAACGACGGGCGGACACCTGTATTTTTTATACGAGCGTGTTTAGAAGGAAAACGACATTCCAAACAGGGCCTAAAGCTGGCGCGCAGCTGCGAACAAGTGTTGGAAATGGCAGTGGCTAATTCGTAATGCGCGTTCCCGGGGCCTCGGGGCGCCCCGGTTTACCTCGCGCCTAATCCGGCGCTGTAACCTGAACCGCTAGAGATGCACACGACGCAACGGGCCAACAAATCTGCAGCAACGTGATCAGTGATCAGCAATGAACATACACCACTACTACAAAGTGCTACTATTTTTCCTGCCTGCGATGGCCACCAAACACATGCTGTTATACGCGAGTCACCATGTATACCGAGGAAGAAGCAGAAGAAGCACGACAAGACGGTGTCGATCTGCTAGAAGAGGGTCGGCTGTTGGCACTCAGCCGGTCCAGCATCTACCAGCAGAGCCTGCGCCGCTACTACAATAGGAAGGTCAAGCCGAGATCTTTCCAAGAGGGCGACCTTGTGTCCGGCTGATCCAGCGAACAGTACCGGCCAGCATAAGCTGCTCGGCGCCTTTGGGAAGGCCCCTTCATTATCGAAGAAAGTGCCGGGCAACGACTCCTACTACCTGATCGACGCTCAGAAGCCCCGAGCACGCAAGAGGGACGACTCCGGCAAAGAGACGGAACAACCATGGAATGCGAATCTTCTCCGAAGATTTTACAGTTGATGCAGTATGTACCACGGTACCTTTTGTGTTTAAAGTACCAAGATTTCGGGCCCCCCGAGATGAGCTCGGGGATTGCCCTCTTTTGTTATCTGTATGATAAGAATTATGCCTTTGAGTATATTACTCTTTGTTATGCCGCTTGGCACCGGGTTCGACTAGTCGGCCCGGGGACTCACCGCCTTGCACTATGAAATGCTTCCTGCAGTCAGACAAGTAATGTGCGGTGCCTAAGCCGTCTCCTGTCAGAAGCCGCAGCTCGCAGAGCGACTGTTTGGTGGGCAGGAGTAAGGAAGAACGGGCGCCCACACGAGAAATGGCTAAGGACTCAAAGCATAAACATAGCTTAAGCCGGCTTCCAGCTCCTTTTTGCAAAAACCGACTCTTGAGCAGTCGGCTTGCTGCTTTCTATCCAACTTGTTTAAAAGACTCTAAAAAATGGCCAAGTACTTGCCTTCCCAAGAGTAGCCAAGCACTTGATCCAAATGGCAGTCCGCAGAGCGGTTGTCTGACGGGCAAGGCGACGACTATGGGAAGGCGGCAAAGGGAAAAGCCATAAGAGCAATGAGCAAGGAAAGATAAAATTAGGATAATATTTACACAGCATAGGCCCTTGGCCGAATCTTCGAGCAGAAGTTCAAAATACACCCCGCGGGTGGAATTGTGTGAATTAACAAGTTTTTTTCAAAAGGCTACCAGAGCAGATAAAATAAAGACGAGACAACAGCCTAGGTAGCGGCAGACGGGTTTGGAGGGCCGGAGGAGACGGCGGCGTCGGGCGCCGGGACTGCAGGCCCAGACGGGCGCGGCTCGTTGCTGGAGGCGCGGTCGAGCTGAGGCTGGTCGCCCGCTCCGTCTTCTGGCGCCTCCATCTCATCTCCGCCTCCGCCTCGCCTTCCTCCTCGGCGCTGAGCCGATCACTCCGCTGAAGTCTCGCCGTAATCCGGTTCATCCCAACCACTCCGTGGCGCCTCGCCGCCGTCAAATTCCGCCAGGACAAAGACATCGGTGTCCAGATAGTCGGCGATCGCCACCGACGCCGACGAGGGCGCTTCCGCAGCCAGCAGCTCCGCTGGGCCTTCGACCGAACGCTGCCAGCCGGTCCAGATCCAGCCCTCGATACCACGCTTGACGAACTCCAAGGCCCGCGGCCCACCGGGGCCGCTGAACCTTCCAGCCTCAAGATGGCCAACCGCGACCTCCAGCGAGTCGGCAGTCCGACTGGGAGTGCGCAGAGCCGGCATGTCTGGCCATAGGGCAGCAATCGCCTGGGCGCCGACACGTTGAAGCCGGCACAGCATCCGATGGGCCGGCCGCAGACGAGCCTCAATGCTCAGAAGCTGCTCGTCAAGGGTCCAGGGGGTGTTGGCAGCGATCTCAGCACCACTCGCTCTCCGCGCCTCGCGATCAGCCTCAATGGCTTGATTGGCCGCCTGCGTATGGCCCGGGAAGAAGTCTGCCAAGACGAAAAAGAAGCAAATCAAAAAACCAGGAGTCGGCCTGACCTATAGTCGGCGGCCCAAAGGAGGAAAGTAAAGAAACTCACCGTCGATGATGTCCTCGATTTCATGGAAGCCGGAGGTCAGCTGTGCTTCCTTGTCGGTCCAGGAGGAGCGCTCGCTCTTGAACTCGGCCAGGAGAGCAGCCTCCTCTTCTCCGCTGCGTCTGCGCCGCCTTAAGCAGCTCCTTTGTTCCGCCACCACAGTAGCTAACAGGTCACGCCACGGCGAGCTTGCTGCACTCCTCCCTTTGGCGCTGCATAAGGCGTCGGCTGCGCCCAGCTGCCGCCGGAGAATGGTGTTGGCCTCAAAGAATAAAAAGAAAAAGAACGTTAAGTCGCCAACTAAGAAGGTCGCCTGAAGAACTGCCCGACCGCCAGAGAGTCGGCCCGAATCTGGGATTACAGCCGCTGGTGCGCAATGCCTCGCCAAGAAGAAAGAAGACTCACCCGGCCTCGACAAGTCGGCGGTCCACTTGCTCAGCTCCTCAACATTGCGGTTGAAGGCAGTGGCGCGGAGGTTGTGATACTCCCGCGATAAGCATTTGAGACAAAGATAAAAATTTGGAATCGATGAGATAGAGTTCCGAGTCGCCGCCAAGAGCCGCCCAAACTCGGGATTACACTCCAGCAGGTGCCATGCGCGCCCCACAAAGAAGAACAAGGAAAATTCAAAGAAGAAACATACCAAGACGGGCGGTTCGCGACGCCAAAGCGCTTTGGCATAGCTCTCGATTGCGCCGCCTCAGCTCGCAGCTTCTGCCGACGCCTGAAGCGCTGTGTTCAGCGGACTGTGCCACCTCGCACTCACCTAACGGGCGCGGTGCTTGTCGCCGGCGTCTCGAATGGCCGAAGCTGGCGCGCCGGTCTCCAAAGGGCGTGGCGCTGAAGTCGCTTTTCAAGACGGCGGCGCTACCGGCGAGGCGACTTGAAGGAGCAGCTCGCCATAGCTTCGCTGCCGGGCGGCGGCACAGCGGGTCCGCCGGCTGTTTACGCGCGCGCTCGCATAGCGGCGGAGGCGGGGGTGGCACGGCTGCGTTCGACAGGGAGGTCTCGCCGCCTTCCCTCTCCATGACGGGAAGTCGCTGCCGCTCCCTCCGCTCGCCCGTGAACTCCGGCGGCGGCGACGCTGAGCTCGCGGGGTGACGAAACAGCGCCGATTGAGGCGCGGCCTCCTCGGCTCGGCCGCTTAGCTGCGACAAGCTTGCCTCCTCCAGCTTCTCTAGGCGGAAGCTGCTGCCTTCTCGGCCTCCGCTTTCTCCAGCAAAGCGACCTCCTCCTCGTCGCGCTTCTCCTGCTTCTGCTCCGCCGCCCCGGAGGTCGGCGGCGGGTCAATCCGCCGAGTATTGGTGGACGCCTCACCGACCCCATGACGGAGGCGGCGACGACCTCTCTAAAGTGAGGGAGCCCTGATGCTAAGAAGACATGTAAAAGATTTGGACAAGATGAACCAGAAGAAAACAAGACAAAATAGAAGCACTTACGCTGGAGACCAGCGGCGTTTCTTCACTTCCTTGCGGAAGCGGTTAGCCTTTGCGATCGCTTTCTCGCTGGGTCGCGCGGCCGTCCCTCGAACTTCTTCGTCCGGTCGCTCGCAAGCTCGGCCCGCACGGCGCTTCGCCGACCACCTAAGCCGGGCGGAGGAACTCGCGCCGATGGTCGACCTTCTGGCGGCGGGGACGACTTCCCTCGGCCACATCATCTTCAGGCGGTCGGCGAAGGTAGCCGAGGGCCTAAAGTCGCTCCTCCTCCCCCTCCTTCAGCGCCGGGTCCATCGCCGCCGCCCCCCAAGTCGTGGTCGCCGACATCGCCTCCGCCCGCCGGGACGACCACGGGCCGCCCCTGTGGTGCCGGGCCGAGGGCTGCATGAGGGGTTCACTGGAAAAACCAAACAAAATCAGAGTCGGATTCGCTGAAAAGAAAACAGAAGAGGAAGAGAGATGACTTACCACAGGCGGGGGGTTGGCGCGCGAGTATGGCTCCTTGTCGAACTGCCAATCCTCCGTGAGATTGCAGTTCGCTAGGAAGTTCACTGTGTCCGCCACCTCCGCATGGGGCATGTCCTTGGAGCACAGCCGACTGGGGTCCCGGTGGCCGCTCATCTGACAGATCAGATGAGGTCGGCCTTGGAGCGGAAGGACTCGGTGCGCCACGAAGGCGGCCAGCAAGTCGGCCCCAGTCAGGCCCTCCGACTGCGTCAGCACTCGGAGTCGCACGACGGCGGCGACGCCTGCAGGAGTCAGCGTCCTAGCCCGATGGGACCAGCTGGGGAGCCGCCCCGCCAACTCGCCGGCTCCGTAAGGCGGCAGGTTGACCCAGTCGCCTTCTGGAACGATGTTCTTCACGTAGAAGTAGGAGCGCTGCCACATCTTCACTGACTTGATCAGCTGGATGGCGGGGAAAGGATTGTCGCCCACCGGCCTCCGCATCGCGATGAAGGTGCCGCACAAAGCTGGCACGCCGGCGAGGTGCGTGCCGAGCTTGGACTAGAAAAATTCCCCCCATAGCTCGATGGTGGGGAGAACACCGAGGAAGCCCTCGCACAAGGCGGCGAAGGCGGCCAGCAGCACCACCATATTCGAGGAGGTGATGCGGCCGAGCCCGTGAAACCCAAGAAAGCGCTGAAGAAGCCGCCGCCAGCAGCCCTAGCCCGCACATGAGGTGCGAGCGAATATGACCCACTCGCCTCCTCCGGCGCCGGCTATTTTCGCCCACGGCTGGCGGGCGCTGGTCCGCACTAGGTTCTGCCGGATGCGCGCGCCGGGCGGAGGAACTCGACGGCGTGCTCACCTCGGAGCCTTCCCACATGCCGGAGCTTGCGGCGGGAGGTGCAGCGGCGGAGGAAGAGCTCATCTCCATGGCATGGCGCGGTTCGGCGCGGCGGCAGCAAGGAGCAAGAAGAAGAAGCGGGAGGAAGAAGGAGCAAGAGGAAGCAGGGAAGCGGGAAGATGGGTGCGCGTGCTTCGCCGCCCCCCTCCCGCCTACTTATAGGCTCATGGGCTAAGAAGCCGATGGGGCGGGGATTAATCGCGCCCAGACCCCACGCCCCACGATTTAATCCCACGGTTATCGCGGCAAGAACGACGCGGGGAACCCAACCGCCACTGCCGCAACGGATCCGCCCATGCGCCGAGGCGCGGTAGTGGCGGCCCCGCCGACAGCCTGCCTTCACATGCGCGCAGGTGGGCAGATCGACCGCCAAGCGTGGCGCGCGACGGGCAGCTGCTCGAAGCTTATCAGCACGCTGCCCGATCCCGCCAGACCTTCAACCCTTGAGGAGCAAGACGGCCTCGCGAGTCCGACTCCAGCTAGTCGCCCTAGAGAAAGACGGCGAGCCGAGCCCAGATTCTTCCATCAGAAGTGATGAAACTGTTGAGGCTCCTCGACATGTTGACCTCGGCGCCTCACCAGCTTCGGGGACTACTGTCGGAGTAATGGGCCACGGGTAGGCAGACCCGAGCCCCTAGACCTTTCAAAACATCGCAGCATCACGCCTCAAGACCCCAAGACAAAGAGCCGCTTGAGAGTCGGCGGCAGAGCCGCCGACCGCTTCTCCCACCGAGTCCCGTGAGACGGCCTCGAGATGGGCCGACTTAACCGGGCGGCTTCCAGAGAAGCCGATTATGGGGAGTCGGCCCGCGACCCAACCGCCCCGCCACGCAATTACGGGCGGATGGGGTGCGGCCGCCGACGACCATCCCTGCCCTGTTCATGAAGGGCGCATGGCCACAAGGCCAGATCGACGGAGATCTCCGTCCGACGTGGGCACCGCGTTACGCTGCCCTCGACATCAGCCTCGGGCGATCCTCGACTCCACGATGGCCTGTCTGCAGACGACCTGTAGATGGCGGACTCGCCGGCGGAGGCAGTGAGACGGCGAGCGCCGGAAGACGGACCGTGGGAGTCGGCCTCAGAGTCGGCCGCCCCTCCCACGGCCCGCACGCCATTAACTGTGACGAGACAGGAATGGCAATGGATCGCTTCGCCAGCGGCGGCGCTGCTGCCATGACCCCATGACCAAGATGGCATCATTAGAGGCACGGCGATAGTAATCCGCAGCCGGCAAGACTCCGCCATGGTGGATTAAGGCCCGCCTGCCCCATGATGGGTTGCCAAGGGCCCACTAGTCTCGGGGCCCCGTAAGTCGGGCGAGAAGACGGCGACCTAAGAGACAGACGGTCAGGGACCCGCGCCACTGGATTACCATTGTACCTCTGTGGGTAGGCCTATATAAACCCCCCGGCACCCATGCAAGAGGTTGGACCCCAATAGTTTTAGACACATAGAGGGAAGAGAAGAGCTAGTCGGCCCTTCTCCTTCCAAGACTCTCAACAGCTCAAGGAGCAACCTTGTACCCACTTTGCCATAGTGATCATGCGGAGACCCCTGCAGAGCAGCAAGAGGGGTGTTATCTCCACGAGAGCATCAAGCCGGGCAAGATCCGTCACAGGCATGCCTTCGCCATCCCGCTTCCGTGCACCGCCGACGCTCTACTCGCCCCCACCATGATAAGCCATCCTTGGCATATGTCGACCCAACCCCGACAAATACTTTCCACATTTGTGTAGCTTGTCAAAGTCCTAGTCTTGAGGCCTCGCAAAGACTTCGTGATTCGCCTTTCGACCTGGCCACATTTCTAGGATGGGCAATGTATAAAACAGACCTTGCTGCCGAGGTCTTGAATGTAATGCATGAAGGTGCGGCTCGTGAACTGCGTGCCGTTGTCGGTGATTACTCATAAGCACACAAACCGCAGACTATCCCTTGAAGAACTTGACGGCCGACGCGGTTGCCACCTTTCTCACTGGTTCCACTTCGCCACTTTGTGAACTTGTCGATCGCGACGTACAAGTACTCAAAGCCCCCGACAACACGGGGAAAGGGGCCCAGTATGTCGAGCCCTCAGACAAAAAATGGCCAGGAAAGAGGGATTGTCTGAAGGGATTGGGCTGGTTGATGAAGCTTCTTTGAATGGAATTGGCACGCTTCACACTTAGTTACTAGGGCAGTCACATCCTGGAGGGCGGTGGGCCAAAAGAAGCCTTGCCGGAACGCTTTACCGGCAAGGGCTCTCGACCCTATGTGGGAGCCACACATGCCTCCGTGCATTTCTGCCAACAACCTCAGTCCATCTTCCTGAGGAATGAACTTCAATTTCACACCGCTCGCTCCTTCCAGACAGGCATCATCCACAAACCGTACATGCCGGACCGACAGGCTACTTTCGCTTCTTCTTGTTCCTCGTAAGCTCCCTGCTTGGAGGAAACGGACGGTGGATCGCGCCATGCCGGAGCTCGGGCTCGACAAATGAGGACTAAAGGCACATCTTCGCCGTAGGGGCAATCGCTTTCACGGCCAGTGGCTCGAGGCCCCGCCGGGTTGTTGCTCTCCGATGTGCTTGGGACACCGAAAACGCCCTTGCCGGGCGTTTCGGGAGCTCAAGGAAAGTACTTGCTAGGGCCCGCCTTCCTTCGCTTGTTCTGTCCTCATTGATGGCTCGATTTAATAGTTGAGTTAATTGAAGCACAACGGTACCTGGTTCCACTGGCAACTTTAGGGCAGCGCGGCGACAGTCGTCGCTGAACGCTGTTCTCCGCCGGGGACATGCTCGCTTGGTAATCCATCAAAACGCCTTCCAAATTTTCTCACTTCATCCACGAGGCTTCAATCAACGGCTCGTAATCCTTGTCGACTTGCTTGACGACGAGTTGTGAATCACCCCGACGATGAGCTTCGATCCCAAGGTCTCGCCATGATCCCGAGACCGCAAGCAGTCCTCAGACTACCGTGTTGTTCGTCGATTTTTCCCGGGAAAGTGCATCCGAATACGATTGAGGTTCTTCCGTGGGCGACGAGTAGTACGCCAGCACCAGCACCTTGCAATGAGAAAGCTCCATCAAAGTACATAATCCAAGTGCGGCACGTTTCCTTGCCGGGAAGGGTGGTCTCTTGAACTTCTTCGTCGGGCATTGCGATCCATTCTGCTATGAACTCTGCCAAGGCTCGGCTCTTGATCATTGAAGTAATTTCAAACTTGAGGCCAAAGCTTGACAACTCCAATGCCCACTCCACAATCCTTCCAGTTGCATCTGGGTTGTGCAAGATTCGTTTCAACGGGAGGCGGTGACAACGGTGATCTGATGTGCTTGGAAATAGTGGCGCAGCTTTCTCGAGGCCATGAGGAGGCCGAATCTGCATACCAGAATATCTCAACCTAGCCCCCTGCAAGAGGGAACTGACAAAATAAACTGGGTGCTGCACCATCTTCTTCTTCTGTTCAACTTCTCCCATCTGCGCAGACTTCGCCTCGCAGGGACCAGGCCTTGCCGGGGGTTCCGCCTCTCCGGCGTCAAGCCCCGCCGGGGAGAGCCGCGACCCATCATTCGACGGTTCCGCTGCTACTGCCGCTTCTCCCTCGAGTTCCCTCTGCGCCACTAGCGCAACACTGACACTTGGTTCGCTGCCGCTAAGTATGGCAGCAACGACTCTTGTGGTTTAGGTGCGACTAGTATCGGCTTGGAGGAAAGGTACCTCTTCAAATCCTGTAGTGCTGCCTCTGCCTCCGTATTCCATTTTACTGGACCCGCCTTTTTCAAAACTTTGAATAAGGGGAGGGTGCGCTCAGCAGATTTGGAGATGAACCTACTCAAGGAAGCAACGCAGCCGGCAAGCCTACGGACGTCCCTGACTCGCTTCGGTGCCTCAATATGCTCAATGGCCTTGATCTTGTCAGGATTTGCTTCGATTCCGTGTTGAGACACAAAGAAACCAAGAAGTTTGCCAGATGGGACACCGAAGACACACTTCTCTGGGTTGAGCTTGAGGTTGATGCGCAGATTTGCAAATGTTTTTTTAGATCTTGTACGAGCGTGGCCCTGTCCTTGGTTTTGACCACTATATCATCCATTTAGGCTTCCATATTTCTATGCAGCTGGGGCTCAAAACCAATTTGGACCGCCCGGCCAAACGTTGAACCAGCGCTCTTCAACCCGAAAGGCATTCGTACAAAACAGTACGTACCACATGGGTTGATGAACGTGGTCTTCTCTTCGTCTTCCTTCATCATGAAGATCTAGTGGTATCCTGAATATGCATCGAGGAAGGACAGTAGGTCACACCCGGCAGTGGAGTCTACAATCTGGTCGATGCATGGCAGAGGGAAAGGATCCTTTGGACAAGCTTTATTGATATCTCTGTAGTCAATACACAACCTCCACTTTCCATTCGCCTGATGCACAACCACCGGATTGGCCAACCACGTGGGGTGGAGTACTCCTCTAACCAGGCATGACGCCTCCAACTTCCTGATCTCTTCAATGATGAACTCTTCTCGCTCCTAAGATTTCTTCTTGACCTTCTGCTTGACGGGCCGCGCATGAGGACAGACAACAAGATGGTGCTCAATCACCTTCTTGGCAACGCCGGGGATGCCAGATGCTTGCCATGCAAATACATCGACATTCGCCCGCAAGAAGGCGATTTAGCGCTTTCATTCCATGGTAGTTCGAGCGTCTTCCTGAGCTCGCTCTCGAAGAACTCGACGTTGGTCGCAGCGGGTTCGCGGGTCGGACGACGCTGTGGAAACGTTGTCACAGGCATCAGCCCGACGGGCCGGTGGCTGCTGTCGCGGCCGCGGGGGAGGAGAGTGCACCATGATCGCAGCGTTTCCGGTCCCCCCCACCGTTGACATGCACCGGCTCGACAGAACGCCGGTGTGAGGGTCCCGTTGGGAGCGGCTCGTCTTTGTTGGCGAAGCTGACAAGGCTTCGGATGGTGGCCTCCACCATCGAAGCTCCATAGCGGGTGGGGGGGAGTCGAGGGTCGAGGAGGAGTTGCACGCTGCGCGAAGCGCTTCGCGGGCGTGCGGGGCGGCGAGGCTGCGAGACCGTGACGCGCTCCGACTTCTAACCAGGTTAGAAGGGGCTCAGTCACGGTCTCGCGGTCGCACGCTGCTTCCACCGGCGTCCGAGCATGCACGCCGGTCCGTGCGCCCCGCGAGTGGCGACAGGTTTTTCAGCAGCGGTGCCCGGGGCTCCAAAGATCGCGTGTCGCTTATCGCGCTTCGCCTGGAAGGACGCTGGCCGGTGCCGCTAGGGCGCCGTAGAGGTTGCCGCGCTGCCCGTGGATAGCACGACCGCCTCGACCCAGCCGGCGGCGGCTCGCCGCCTTAGATTCAATAACGCTGCTCGCTCGGCTCGATCACCGTGAGTGTCGTGGATGCTCATGCCACGCCTCCGCCCCATCCGTGGCCACCGGTCGCCGCCCGCTGGCCGGGCGCGACGGGCCAGCTCCAGGCGACCTGATCG
Organism: Aegilops longissima; assembly: GCA_021605205.1. Taxonomy (NCBI): domain Eukaryota; kingdom Viridiplantae; phylum Streptophyta; class Magnoliopsida; order Poales; family Poaceae; genus Aegilops; species Aegilops longissima. The sequence goes on from CM038680.1 coordinate 651,590,946, forward strand.
CTATGATCCCCTTTCTCTTGGGGGCCATGGTGATGATGAAGTCGATGCGCTGACCTTCAAACCAGATTTTCACAGCTTGCGCCCCCTACCTGGCGCGACAAACATGTCGGTGGAAACGACACCTATGGGATCATGGGGAATCCCTTCTATGGTCAGCGGGCGCGGGGCTGTGGAAAGAGCGGGTTTAAGAGATCAACACGGGAAACTTATCCAGGTTCGGGCCGCAAGTGATACCCTACTCCTGCTGGCTTGTGTTTATCTGGTGTTCTTGGACTAGCTAGAAAGCGTGCAAGGTCCAAAAAGTCTGAATCCTCTCAAGATGTCGCTGGGCCCTTTTATAGTCAAAGGGTTCGCCACAAAGGGCACATGCAGGAGGTGGAAAGTCGACAAAGAGTCAAGTTTATCTCTGGCACCGTAGGACAAAACACATTAAATGCGCTACTTAGGTGTCCTCTTACTTTATTGGGTACGGTAACAAAGCCCGTCCCGTCCGTCGCCGCTTCGCCTTGCTCTAACACGCGCCCAGGCCAATGAGGCATGCATCGCCATGTAGGCTAGCAGGCTGCTAAGCTGGCGTGGTGGCAGGGTCTTCACGAAGATCTGCATGCCACCACATAGGTGCTTGACTAGTTGGCTTAGGAGCCACGTACTGCCACGTGGGTGCCTACTTGGTTGGTGGGTCGGCTGCTGAGCTGGGGCGGTGACGGGGCGGCAAAACCTTGCCGCGGTCTTGCTGATATTCCCGGCAAGGGTCTTGACGAGGTCTTGTGGGCACCCTCGGCAAGAGTCTTGCCGGGGCCTTGTTCTTCGGCAGGAGCCTTGCCGGGGCCTCGTGGGCATCCTCAGCAAGGAGCCTTGCTGTTGTCTTGTTTCCTGGTTCCTATCTAGGCCTTGCAGGCCCTTTGTTTTCACAAAGATCTGCATGCCACCATGGAGGTGCCTTCCGAGCCTTGGTCCCAATGTGGTTGATGGCGTCGGAACCCTTAGACTCAAGGGTGGCGGCCTCGTTGGTGTTGGGCAATCTGCCCCGGCAAGGGCCTTGCTGGGGGGGGGGGTCTCACCTCGTCCCTCTGCTCTTCATGCTTCTGGTCTTGAGCATGGCTCTGGTAGTCTTGTGTCTTTGCTTCCTCTTCTGTCCCGCTAAGCACAGCTGCGGGTGTGTGGCTGCGACTGCCAGCGCACAAGTAAAGGGGTGCAAAAAGGACCCCTAGTTTTGTATACCGACAAAATGAGACTACCAGATCCTCATCATCAAGTTGGAAGGTGGTGTTTACCGCAATATCTCTAATGATGGAGTTGGCAAATGCAAACATACCAATTCTGAGTGGGTGGTCTGAAGCTTCTATTGTGTGCAACCCAGATTCATGCAAGAGACCTTCAATGGAGTCGCGGAGTCCCTCCCTGAGATGCAGCGGCGCAAATCTGCTCGCCTTAGCAATGGCAAGGAAACTGTTGTTGAGCAGGGGGATGGGGTTGACAGCCATATCTGCGCGCACCTTCCAGTCAGCTGGCCCCTGATACGTCTCCAACGTATCTATAATGCTTGATTGTTCCATGCTGTTATATTATCAATCTTGGATGTTTTATAATCATTTTATATCTTTTTTTTGGAACAAACCTATTGACATAGTGCCAAGCGCCAGTTGTCATTTTCTCCATGTTTTTTACATGGCAGGAAATCAATATCAAACGGAGTCTGAACGCAATGAAACTTTACGGAGATCTTTTTGGACGAGAAGGAACATAATGGGCCCTGGCTGCGCCTGGTGTCGGTGTCAAAACCGGCAGATCTCGGGTAGGGGGTCCCGAACTGTGCGTCTAGGATCGATAGTAACAGGAGACGGGGGACACGATGTTTTACGCAGGTTCAGGCCCTCTCTATGGAGGTAATACCCTACTTCCTGCTTGATTGATCTTGATGAATATGAGTATTACAAGAGTTGATCTACCACGAGATCGTAATGGCTAAACCCTAGAAGCCTAGCCTGTATGACTATGGTAATGAATATATCCTTTCCGGACTAACCCCTCCGGTTTATATAGACACCGGGGGGGGGGGGGGAATCTAGGGTTACATGGAGTCGGTTACATAAGAAGGAATCTTCATAGTTGGTCGCTAAGCTTGCCCTCCACGCCAAGTAGAGTCCAATCCGGACACGGGTACAGTCTTCGGCCTTCATGTCTTCACAGCCCATCAGTCCGGCCCAATGGATAACAGACTGGACGCCCGAGGACCCCTTAGTCCATGACTCCCTCAGGAGCCCCCGAACCAGTCTTCAATAGCGAGGTGTTCGGCACATAAATTGTCTTCGGCATTGCAAGGCGGGTTCCTCCTTTAATGATCTCCAAGTGATGTATTCGGCCATCGGTTCAATGTCGCTCCCCTCGGCTTCTGCGCGTTAAATAACTTCGCCTTCCACGTGTCGAGCGAAGGTGGAAGGTCAGGGTATCTTTGCAAATAACACCCCGCCCATGCAAGGAAAAGCGCCTATTAAAGAGATTGGATCCTAGATCCATTCGGCACCACACAGAGGAAATCCCCGAAAATTGCTTAGGAGAAACCATTCCAGCATGGCTAACTCCCCTAGCTCCTCCACCCGTTCCAGCCCAGAGAAAGGCGAGTGGGAGAGGTGTTCAGTGTCCCACAGTCAATTGACGAAGTTGCAGACGCAGGGATTTCTTCCCCCCGCAGATCTAGTTCCTGTTCGAGCGGGGCTAGATTCCTTTAACGGTGAGATTCAGGTAGAGGACTTTCCCAATCCATCAGGGGGAGAGTGAGTATGTTTCGTCCCCTACTTGCTAAGGGGCGTTGGATTTCCAATTCATCGTTCCTCCGAGGTCTTCTGGAATACTATGGCCTCCAGCTGCACAACTTCACCCCTGCCTCCATTCTGCACATCGCGGGCTACGTCGCTTTATGCGAATTATTCCTGGGTATCGAGGCTCATTTCGAGCTGTGGAGGAAGTTGTTCTGTCTTGTCCCGCGTAATCACGAGGGGTCAATATTCGAAGTGGGCGGAGCCGAATTATGGTGTATCAACGATACTGGATATCTGTCCGGCACACCAAGGAAGGCACCCGAAGAATGGCCTTCCCAATGGTTCTATATCGAGGACATCGCGCTTCTTGACCCAGTTCGAAAGGGTCTTCCTGAATTTGCGTGCGTTCCGCTGAAGAAACGCCACAGTTGGCGCCCTGGAAGTCTGGAAGAGGGTGACAACGCAGAAGTTCGCCAGCTTATGAGCAAGATAAAGATGCTCGCTCAGTATGGACTCACAATAATCGAGGTAATGGCGACCTCCATAGTGTGAGGGGTTCAGCCGCTACAATACAGAGGGCTGCCCATGTGGCACTACAATGGAGAGGATGACGCCTCCCGCTATGGCCAGAAGGGTCCGGCTACCCCCGCCGCTCTGGCAAAAATATTGGCCGAGCTGTTTAAAGGGGAGGAAGAGGAGTTTCTTCGCATTAAGCGCAGAGATGGGTATTCTATTTATGATCCTCCCAGTTGGGTAATCCTCAACCCCTCTATTCCACTCATTCCACTTCCAGATTATTTTTGATAAATTTCAAGTCCGTTTGTTATGACAGCACTGGCGGAAGGTCACCGAAGGACTTCATAGTCCTGCCCCACAGCCGGAGATCCACAACCGGGAGCTAGATCCTGGGTTTGAAGAGGATCCGGATATATTCATGGTGCTTGCAGAGGGAGTGTTTTACCAGACAAGCTATGACGGCACTGAAGTGGCCGTCACCGCCGACTACCCTGGCCTTCTTCCTGCTTCACATGTAGACAATTAAGAAACACCCTCTCTTAAGAGTGCTCTTATTCTGCCTCACCCACCGCACTATATCGTGCTTTGCAGAGGAGACGTTCGGCAATTTCAAAGAGACTGGCTCCCGCGCCGGGCAAGCCTCCGAAGAGGAAGGAGGGTGAAGACACAGCCAGGCCTTCATTGAGGAGGTACAGATAAACATGCTTTTCAGCAGCCGCATCCGACTGTGAATCGGGTGTTTGTTTGGTTGCAGGAAGAGGGTTCGCCGAACTGTGTCCGGGGACCCGGTCGGTGGTGTTCCCAACAACCGGGATTTAGATCCAATCGGGGAGACTGGGGCCGGTGCAGGAATAGTGCCGGACTGCCCTTCGGCCGAGGGTTCAGAAAATATGTCCGTCACCAACTCGGAGGTAGAGAGTGCCATGAACCATCGGCGCTGCAGGGCTGTCTTGCGAGACCCCAAGTTCTCGGAGGAGGCTTTTAATGCCTTTAGTTCGGTCGACGCATACATCCGAGCTGCTCGAGATGGGCTTAGAAGATCCATGAAGCAATATCTAACAGATGTGCAGGTAAGTTTTCTTTGTCAAAAAAGGATAACCATATGCCCGTAGCCCCCAAGACTGAAAGCAGTTGGCACAACTGATTTAAGGATCGTTGTACGACCAGGTCCTTACAGAGAAGAATTGCTTGCTAGACCAGGAGCTAGAGCAGTGTCGGGCGCAGCTAAATGCTGCTACGGCCGAACTGGAAAACTTCAAGAAGTCGTCTTCTAGTAATGTTCCCCTCCACTGAGGAACAATAATTGTATACCAACTGTGCTAATTCTGCTGCTGATCACATAATAGGGTCATCTGATCAATTTGAAGAGAAGTTGAAGATCGCCCAAGAGGGAGAAAAAGAGGCAAAAAGGCAACACGCCGCAGGCGAGCTTGTGCTAACCCGCGTTCGAGACGAGAAAAACAAGCTACAGGATTCCCACACTACATTGGGTGAAGAACTGAAAGATGTTCGAGCCCAGCTAGCCGATTCCGTGAAGGAGAACAAGAAGCTGCAGGGCGGCATATTCAGTATGTCTCCGAACTATATTTAAAGTAGTTCAGAGATAAAAGGGACTCCTATAGTCATGTTTGCAGGTATATTGACAGGCCGTCCTGAAGAGGAGGTGTCCTGATCATCGAGTGATCTGCTGCAAAGACTGTCGCAAGTGCACGAGCATGCCCGGCTGGCCATGCGGAGCATTGCCAAGGCCTTATGGCCATCCGCCTCCCCTCCAGGAAGTATGGAGGAGCTTGTAGAGCTATTCAAGGGAGCGCGGCGGCGTATCCAACTACGGAAGATATCGGCCTGCCAAGAGGGCGCGTGAGAGGCCTGGGCCATGGTGAAAACGTGATATACCAAGCTGGATCCAAATCACATGGCCCATGTTGGACCGTTAGGTTCAAATGGGGAAGAAATTCCCGTTAGTTTAGTATATGACCAAGTAGAGGTGGCCGCCAAATATTCTCAACAGGATTGTAAGTTAGACTGCCTGTTGGAATGTGTAGAGGAGGAGGTGTTCGAGTCCAAGTGACTGTGTACTTTCCTCATTATGTGGAACTCTAGCTGAATTGTATATCATTTGTCATGGCAGACCTTTTCGCTTCAACCTCCAGACCCGAAGGTGCGGAGTGTTTCCGAATACTGTCGCGACCGAATAGGCCGGGGTATGCCTGGAAAACTAGGCGTAGGGGTCATAGTTGCTTGAACTGACAAGTTGTATCCGGCTAGCTATGTTATATTACATTGATATCGTAAGAAACATCTTCCAGAGAGAATAGTTCCATTAAAGGTTCCTTTCCCTGGGTGTGCATGCATTTAATGTATATGTCCGAATTGTGATGTGAGCACCACAGTTTGTATAAATTATGGGGGTGCACAATGGAGTGAGTTTAAAAAACATCTTTAATTTACTGACCAAATATTCCCTTAAGAACGCTAGCTTTTGGCTTCACCCAGTTTGAGGTACACATCCGGATGACCCGGCAGTAACAATCGCAGAGGTGCTCCCTTTATGCCCTAGCCGAACTAACGGGAACGTAGGGCATAAGCACAGGAGCCAGGCAACCCAGCTTGGCCAAAACTTAAGTCATATCGATGCATATAGTGGCAAAGAAAAGGTACATATGGAAAAACTCATATGTGAGGAGTTTGATGCTCAAGGAATGACAAGAACCTCTGTTCAAGAAGCTCCCAGGTACAAGTGACGTACATATTTAAAGATGTATGCGTCAATGGTGTGCGGTCTAGCTGTAACAAAGCTTTAAAGCGAGAAAGAAGAAAGTAATCGGAAAAGAGAGAAAAAATAATGGAAACTACAGGGGATGAGGAGACGAACAAGGGGTTTGGCGCTAGGCATAGAAGCTTCAGAGTCTGGCCGCGTTCCAGGGGTTCGGCTCGAGGTGATTGTCTGATGCATCGCAAAGATGGTACGCTCCTCCGGTGAGAACTTCATCAATTATGAAGGGACCCTCCCATTTGGGCTTGAGTTTGTCCTTTTTCTTCTTCGGCAGGCGTAGAACGAGTTCGCCAACATTGTAAGTCTTGGCCCGTACTTCTCTGCTTTGATATCTTCGAGCCTGCTGTTGGTAAAATGTTGAACGGGCTTTTGCGAGATCGCGTTCTTCCTCCAGGGCATCTAGGCTGTCCTACCGACCAAGCTCGGCTTCTCTCTCTTCATACATACGCACTCGAGGTGAGTCGTGAATAATATCGCAGGGCAATACGGCCTCTGCGCCATACACCATGAAGAAAGGTCTGTATCCGGTAGTACGATTGAGCGTGGTCCACAACCCCCAGAGTACGGAGTCGAGCTCCTCAACCCAGTGCTTGTCTGATTCTTTCAAAGACCACACTAGTCTGGGCTTGATGCCGCTCATAATAAGACCGTTGGCTCGTTCGACTTGACCGTTGGTTTGTGGGTGGTAGACAGAGGCGTAATCGAGTTTAATACCCAGATTAGTACACCAGGTTTTTACCTAGTTGGTTGTGAAATTAGAGCCGTTGTCAGTGATGATGCTGTGTGGGACACCGTAACGGTGCACAACACCGGATATGAAGTCTATCACCGGGCCGGACTCAGCCGTTTTGACCGGTTTAGCCTCTATCCACTTAGTGAATTTGTCCACCATAACCTGCAGATATTTTTTCTTATGGCTTCCCCCTTTAAGGGGTCCAACCATATCCAGTCCCCAGACCGCGAAAGGCCAAGTGATGGGGATAGTCTGTAAGGCAGTTGGGGGCATGTGGCTTTGGTTGGCAAAGAGTTGGCATTCGACGCGGCGTTGGACGAGGTCCTGTGCGTCTGCTTGGGCTGTCGGCCAATAAAACCCAGTACGGAAGGCCTTGCTAACAAGAGCCCGAGCTTCGGCGTGGTGTCCACCGAGACCGGCGTGAATTTCCGCTAGAAGTTGCCGCCCTCTTCTTCGGAGATACATCTTTGAAGTACTCAAGTGGTACTTTCCTGGTAGATCTCTCTGTCATAAACCTTGTAGGCCTTCGAGCGCCGGACAATGTGGCGAGCCTCATTCTGGTCATCGGGAAGCTCCTTCTATTAATGTAGGCCAAGAAAGGTTCGGTCCATGGAGCAATTACTGCCATAATGAGATGGGCCGACGGTGTTACTTTGGTGGCTGAGCCCCGATACTATCGGTGTGTTCGAGATTTGGAGTTGTATTCGGATCTAGACTATTGTTGCTGCCCTCCCCTTGCCACACCACAGATGGCTTGAAAAGCTTTCCCAGGAAGATGTTGGGTGGGACGGGGTCGCACTTAGCACCGATGCGAGCAAGGACGTCCGCCGCTTGGTTACTTTCTCGGGCGACGTGATGAAATTCAAGCCCCTCGAACCGAGCCGACATTTTTAATACGGCATTACGATAAGCTGCCATCTTTGGATCTTTGGCACCAAAGTCGCTGTTTATTTGAGATATGGCGAGGTTCGAGTCCCCACGCACCTCCAGGCGTTGTATGCCCATGGATACGACCATCCGAAGACCATGCAGTAGGGCCTCGTATTTGGCTGCGTTGTTAGAGTCTGTGTATAATATCTGGAGTACATACTGGACGACGTCTCCAGTGGGGGATGTTAACACGACTCCCGCTCCCAGCCCTGCTAACATTTTGGAGCCGTCAAAATACATAACCCAATTGGAATATGCGCCGTACTCTTTAGGGAGTTCGGCCTCTGTCCATTCGGCGATGAAGTCGGTCAGTACTTGGGATTTGATGGCTTGTCATGGCTTGTATGTTATGTCGAATGGAAGTAGCTCTATGGCCCATTTGGTGATCCGTCCCCTGGCATCGCGGTTGTTTATTATGTCATTGAGTGGGACCTCAGAAGCCACCGTGATTGAACACTCCTGGAAGTAGTGTCGTAGCTTGCAGGATGCCATGAAGACCGCATATGCTATCTTTTGGTAGTGGGGGTACCGGGATTTGCACGGTGTGAGGACAGTTGATACGTAGTATACTGATTTTTGGAGCGGAAATTTGTGTCCGTCCTGTTCTCGTTCGACGACGAGCATGGCGCTCACCACCTGATGTGTTGCCGATAAGTATACCAACATCGGCTCGCCCGTGTTTGGTGCGGCCAGGATTGGGTTGCTCACTAGGAGGGCCTTTATTTCCTCCAGTCTGGCAGTCGCCGCGTCTGTCCATTCGAAGTTATCAGTGCGCCGTAAGAGGCGATAGAGTGGTAGTGCCTTTTATCCTAGTCTGGAGATAAAGCGGCTTAGCACTGCCACGCATCCAGCTAGTTTTTGGACCTGTTTGAGGTCTGTTGGTCTAGCCAACTGTGATAGAGCTCGGATTTTAGCTGGATTTGCTTCGATGCCTCTATTGGAAACGATGAAGCCCAGCAGTTTTCCAGCGGGGACGCCGAAGACACACTTTTCCGGGTTGAGCTTAATGTCATACACCCGGAGGTTGTCGAATGTAAGACGTAAGTCGTCTATTAGTGTTTCGACGTGCCTAGTTTTGATGACGAAGTCATCGACGTAAGCTTCTACCGTTTTGCCGATCTGTTTCTCCAGGCATGTTTGAATCATGCGTTGGTATGTGGCACCGGTGTTCTTGAGCCCAAAGGGCATGGTGTTGAAGCAGAATGGCCCATATGGGGTGATAAATGCTGTTGCGGCTTGATCGGACTCCTTCATTTTAATTTGATGGTATCCAGAATATGCATCGAGGAAACACAGTGAGTCGTGTCCTGCGATGGCGTCGATGATTTGATCAATGCAGGGGAGGGGGAAGGGATCCTTAGGGCAAGCCTTGTTGAGGTCTTTGAAATCAACACACATGTGCCAGGATTTGTCCTTGTTTGGTACCATCACCAGGTTTGCCAGCCAGTCCGAATGTTTGATTTCTCTAATGAATCCGGCCTCGATGAGCTTGGCCAGCTCCTCACCCATGGCTTGTCGCTTGGGTTTGGAAAAGCGCCGCAGTGTTTTCTTAACCGGTTTAAATCCCTTTAATATATTGAGGCTATATTCGGCCAGCTCGCGTGGGATCCATGGCATATCTGAAGGGTGCCAGGCGAATATGTCCCAGTTTTCTTGCAGGAATTCTCGTAGTGCGGTGTCAACTGTTGGGTTCACTTGAGCTCCGATAGATGCTGTCTTCTTGGGGTTCAGGGGTGGACCTGGAATTTGACTATTTCTTCTGCTGGTTTGAAGGAGGTGGATTTAGGGCGTTTGTCGAGGATCACGTCGTCCCTGTCCATCGTGGAGCGTAGTGCGGTAATTCTTCGGCCGCGAGGGCTTCGGATAGCGCCTCCAGGGCCAGGGATGCGGTTTTGTTTTCAGTGCGGAGTGCTATGTCCGGATCACTGATGAGAGTGATTATACCATTTGGTCCGGTCATTTTGAGCTTCATATACCCGTAATGGGGTATGGCCTGGAAGCGTGTAGAAGCATCCTGCCCCAACAGGGCGTGATATCAGCTACTGAAAGGGGCCACTTGGAAAGTTATTTCTTCGGACCGATAGTTCTCCGGCGTGCCGAATACTACGTCAAGTGTGATTTTGCCCGCGCACCGCGCCTCCCGACTGGGAATAATTCCTCGGAAGGTTGTGTTACTTTGCTTGATGCGGCTCCTGTCTATTTCCATTTTATGGAGTGTGTCCTCATAAATGAGGTTTAGTCCGCTGCCGCCATCCATGAGGACCTTGGTAAGTCGAAACCCGTCCACGATGGGATTGAGGACTAACGCGGCTGGCGCTCGTACTGTTCTGTACTTTGGCTCGTCACCGGCGTTGAATGTTATAGCCGTGTCGTTCCAGGGGTTTATTGCAGCAATTTAGCAGACTCCGGCGAGCTCGCGAAGTGCCCTTTTGTGCTTGTTGTTTGAAGCAAATGTCTCAAAGACCGTCAATACTCTTGAGTTATCGTCTTCTGGGGGATGCCGTTCTGGGTCGTCCTTGATAAGGATGTCCTCGCTGCTCTTGGCTACCTGTCATAGTATCCAGCATGCTCTAAGGCTGTTGGTTGCCATGGTATCTGGTGTTGTATGTATTTTGCATGGGCCATCGAGCCACCCCTCCAGAACGGTGCCGTGCCGCATAGCGGTTTTGTGTTTCTTGACTGTTGGACTGGGCGTGCCACGAGGGTGCGCCCTTTTCGCCTGTAGGGGGAGTTGAGTTGGGACTAACGGTTCCCAGTGAGCTGCCTGAGTTTTCCAGGCGCTCTCCATCGTGTTGTACTTTTGTACAATGGTTGCTAAGTCAGCGAATTTCAGTATTCGTTGGCGGTTGATGGCGTTGAGGATTCCTTCGTCCGCGCAATTGTTGCAGAATGCTGATATTGCGTCCTCATCACGGCAATCTTTTACCTTGTCCTTGACAAGGAGGAATCTGGCCAGAAGCGATGGATTCCTGAGACTTCTGTTTTATGCTCATGAGAGCGTCAATGTCCGGGTTGGTGGGTGGGATTAGATCCGAACCCCGACCTGACCAATTATCCGGAGTCTGACGACCTTCCGGACTCAACAGTCCGGGTTTCGGAGTATCTTTTGATTGTTTAGGACCGCCGTCCGATGCTATGTTCGGAAGGCTGGTCGCATCCTTTTGCGGGTGAGTATCCGGCTTTTCCTGAATGGCGATCCGAACATAGTCCGTCTTCGATATAGAAGAAGACTCGCCGTCCTGCTCCACGACTACCGCAATCTGGTGGGTGACCGGTGGGGCCTTGATTTCTCCTTGATCGGTTTTAGGCCGGATCCGATCATAGTCTGTGGCGATTCCCAAAGTGGCGATGCGATCTAGGAGTTCGTTCAAAGACGAAAACTCTGCCGGATCCATTTGCTTGGAGTGCTCAGAGTTGATGCGAAGGGGGTTTTCGATGGCCCGAGAGGTCATCGTCGGCTCAACGACCAAACGGGCGATCATAGTAAAGCCGCCCAGCTGGAGGGTTTGGCCTGGGGCCAGAGCTCCCCCGGAGGTGATGTTGTCTTTAAGGACAAGGCGAGCCATCGAGCCTTTCGTCGACGGCATAGTGGAACTCTCAATGAAGCACCAATTTCGGTGTCAAAACCGGCGGATCTTGGGTAGGGGGTCCTGAACTGTCCATCTAGGATCGATGGTAATAGGAGACGGGGGACACGATGTTTTACCCAGGTTCGGGCCCTCTCTATGGAGGTAATACCCTACTTCCTGCTTGATTGATCTTGATGAATATGAGTATTACAAGAGTTGATCTACCACGAGATCGTAATGGCTAAACCCTAGAAGCCTAGCCTGTATGACTATGTTAATGAATATATCCTTTCCAGACTAACCCCTCCGGTTTATATAGACACGGGGGATCTAGGGTTACATGGAGTCGGTTACATGAGAAGGAATCTTCATAGTCGGTCGCCAAGCTTTCCCTCCACGCAAAGTAGAGTCCAATCCGGACGCGGGTACAGTCTTCGGCCTTCATGTCTTCACAGCCCATCAGTCCGGCCCAATGGATAATAGACCGGACGCCCGAGGACCCCTTAGTCCAGGAGCCCCTCACCTGGGGGGGAGGGTGCTCCAAGGAGAGCACAAGCCACCAGGGCGCGCAAGGAGGCCCAGGCGCGCCTTGGTGGGTTGTGCCCACCTCGGGTGCCCCCCTGACCGCCTCTTTGATCTATAAATACCCCAATATTCCCAAAACCCTAGGGGAGTCAATGAAATATTGATCCAGTCGCTGCAGAGTCCAGAACCACCAAATCCAATCTAGACACCATCTCGGATGGGGTTTACCACCTCCATTGGTGCCTCTCCGATGATGCGTGAGTAGTTCTTTGTAGACCTTCGGGTCCGTAGTTAGTAGCTAGATGGCTTTCTCTCTCTCACTGAATTCTCAATACAATGGTCTCTTGGAGATCCATATGATGTAACTCTTTTGTGGTGTGTTTGTTGGGATCGATGAACTTTGAGATTATGATCAGATCTATCTTTTTATATCCATGAAAGTTATTTGAGTTTCTCTGATCTCTCATATGCATGATTGCTTATAACCTCGTATTTCTTCTCCGATATTTGGGTTTTGTTTGGCCAACTTGATCTATTTATCTTGCAATGGGAAGAGGTGCTTTGTAGTGGGTTCGATCTTACGGTGCTTGATCCCAGGGACAGAAGGGGAACCGACACATATGTATAGTTGCTATTAAGGATAAAACGATGGGGTCTGTCTCTACATAGATAGATCTTGTCTACATCATGTCATCATTCTTATTGCATTACTCCATTTCTCCATGAACTTAATACACTGATGCATGATGGATAGCGGCCGATGTGTGGAGTAATAGTAGTAGATGCAGGCAGGAGCCGGTCTACTAATCTTGGACGTGATTCTTATATAATGATCATTGCCTGGATATCGTCATGAGTATTTGAAGTTCTATCAATTGCCCAACAGTAATTTGTTCACCCATCATTTGATATTTTTCTCGAGAGAAGCCACTAGTGAAACGTACGGCCCCCGGGTCTATTTCTCATATTATTTTCCTTTGCGATCTACTTTTCCTTTGCATTTATTTTTAGATCTATTAAACCAAAAATACAAAAATACCTTGCTGCAATTTATTCTTATTTTATTTGGCATTCGATCTATCAATCTACTACAATTTTATCTCACATCCGTTTGCCTATCTTGAGGGGCCGTACCCGAAAGGGATTGACAACCCCTTTTAGACATCAGGTTGCGAGGATTTGTTATCTGTGTGCAGGGGCTGTTTATGTTGTGTTGCTTGGTTCTCCTACTAGTTCGATAACCTTGGTTTCATATCCGAGCAAAATACCTAGTGCCGCTGTGCTGCATCATCCCTTCCTCTTTGGGGAAATACCGACGTAGCTTCAAGCGACATCAAAAGGAATTTCTGGCGCCGTTGCCGGGGAGGATAAAGTCAAGATAGTCTCTCGGCCACGTGCCAATTTCTGGCGCCGTTGCCGGGGAGGATCTTAAACATATAGCAGGTTCCTAATCACAAATCTCATCTCCTTGCAATTTACATTATTTGCCATTTGCCCCTCATTTTCCTCTCCCCCACTTCACAAAAATTTGCCATTTTATTCGCACTCTTTATCGTTCGCCATTTTCTCGTCAGATCTTATGTTTCCTTGTGTTGCCATGTGCCTTCTATTTGCTTGCATCTTTGCTTGCTACAAATCTATTGATATGGATCCTCATCCACTTGATAATATTATTAAAAGATCCAATTATGATGAACCAATTTCTAGTGACTTGAGTTCGCTAGATTATCTTTATGAAGTTTTGCTTGAGATCCGTGAATCTGAACATTGTGATGAAGTGCTAAAAGAGGAAATTTATGAAGCGATTCATGATAGATTCCTGAATGAAAGGCATGATTGCAATGGTATTATTATAAATTCTATTAATGTCAATTGTGCTAATAATATGCAAAACCCCAAGCTTGGGGATGCTAATTTTGCTATGTCCACTACTTGTTGCAGTGATCATGATTGGGGTGATGATTCTTATGATCTTAAAATTTTATTTAGACCTCATGATGAATATGCTTGCGATAATATTAAAAGTGGGTTTGGAAGAGAGTCAAATTTAGGTAAAAATAATCCCACATATTTGGAGAATGTTTAATCTTATGAAATTTTTTATGAAAGTGGGCTTGGAGAGGTCATGACTTTATTTGATGATAATCCCACTATTTTGGAAGAGTGTCAACTTTGCATGCATATGGATCATATAGAGAATATGTTATGTGATAGCTATATTGTTGAATTTGAGTATGACCCCACATGTAATTATTATGCGAGAGGAAAATATGGTTGTAGAAATTTTCATGTTACTAGATTACCTCTTGTTATGTTGAGATCGTCGATGTTGTTTTCCTCTTCTTTGAATGTGCTAGTTTTTGCTCGCCATGATAATTTGTTTGCTTATAAAATGCCTATGCATAGGAAGTATGTTAGACTTAAATTTGTTTTTCACATGCTGCATGATTCTCTCTTTTCAATTGCTATCTTTCATGTGAGCATCATTAAAAATTATCAAATGCATAAGCTAGGGGCATAAAACGATAGCGCTTGTTGGGAGGCAACCCAATGAATAAAATTTATTTTTGCCTTTTGCTTTATGTTCTTGAGTGTTTGCACAATTATGCTACTGTTATGATTGTGTTTTTTGTATTTTAATTAGTGTTTGTGCCAAGTAAAGCCTGTAGGATCTTCTTGGGTGATAGTTGTTGGATCTTGCTGAAAAAACAGAAACTTTTGCGCTCACAAAAAAATTCTCATTTTTTATCAGAGCATGATGAAATACCAATTATTTTTGAAGAAGATTAATATACAAATTTCTCAGGTCGTCCTAATTTTTCAGAATTTTTGGAGTTCCAGAAGTTTTCTAAATAGTCAGATTGCTACAGACTATTCTGTTTTGACAGATTATGCTTTCTTTGCATTGTGTGCTTATATTGATGACTCTATGGTTTTCTTTGATGAGTTTTTGCCATAGAAATGTTGGAATACAGTAGATATAATTCAAAAATAAAATATGAATTGGTTTGGTACAGTACTTATAGTAGTGATTTGCTTTTTACACTAACGGATCTCAAGAAGGTTTTGTTGAGTTTTGTGTGATTGAAGTTTTCTAGTTTTGGGCTATTTTACGATGGATGAAGGAATTAGGAGTAGAAGAGCCTAAGCTTGGGGATGCCCCGACATCCCAAGCTATTATGCAAAAATGATCAACCAACTAAGCTTGGGGATGCCCCCGAGTGGCATCCCCTCTTTCTTGTAACGACCATCGATATTTTACTCGAAACTATATTTTTATTCATCACATACTATGTGTTTTTCTTGGAGCGTCTTGTATGATACGAGTATTTGCTTGTTTTATTTTTTGTTTTAAGTCTTGATTCCTTGCTGGACACACCTATTTGAGAGAGCCAAAATTATGTCATGACTTGTTAGAATTGCTCTCTATGCTTCACTTAAATTTTTATGAGCTATGGACTAGCTCTAGTGCTTCACTTATATCTTTTTGAGCATGGTGTGCTTTAGTATTTTTGAAGAAATGCTCTCTGATGTCTACTACACAACCTTATTCTGGTAGATGTTGTTGGGCCTCCAAGTGCAGAGGTTTGTAGGACAGTAGCAAATTTCCCTCAAGTGGATGACCTAAGGTTTATCAATCCGTGGGAGGCGTAGGATGAAGATGGTCTCTCTCAAACAACCCTGCAACCAAATAACAAAGAGTCTCTTGTGTCCCCAACACACCCAATACAATGGTAAATTGTATACGTGCACTAGTTCGGTGAAGAGATGGTGATACAAGTGCAATTTGGATGGTAGATATATGTTTTTGTAAACTGAAAATATAAAAACAGCAAGGTAACTAATGATAAAAGTGAGTGTAAACGGTATTGCAATGCGTTGAAACAAGGCCTAGGGTTCATACTTTCAATAGTGCAAGTTCTCTCAACAATAATAACATAATTGGATCACACAACTATCCCTCAACATGCAACAAAGAGTCACTCCAAAGCCACTAATAGCGGAGAACAAACAAAGAGATTATGGTAGGGTACGAAACCACCTCAAAGTTATTCTTTCAGATCGATCTATTCAAGAGTTGATACTAGAATAACACCTTAAGACGCATATCAACCAAAACCTTAATGTCACCTAGATACTCTAATGTCACCTCAAGTATCCTTGGGCATGATTATACGATATGCATCACACAATCTCATATTCATCTATTCAACCGACACAAAGTACTTCAAAGAGTGCCCCAAAGTTTCTACCGGAGAGTCAAGACGAAAACGTGTGCCAACCCCTATGCATAGGTTCATGGGTGGAACCCGCAAGTTGATCACCAAAACATACATCAAGTGGATCACGTGTTATCCCATTGTCACCACAGATAAGCACATCAAGACATACATCAAGTGTTCTCAAATCCTTAAACACTCAATCCGATAAGATAACTTCAAAGGGAAAACTCAATCCATTACAAGAGATTAGAGGGGGAGAAACATCATAAGATCCAACTATAATAGCAAAGCTCGTGATACATCAAGATCGTATCACCTCAAGAACACAAGAGAGAGAGATCAAACAAATAGCTACTGGTACATACCCTCAGCCCCGAGGGTGAACTACTCCCTCCTCGTCATGGAGAGCACCGGGATGATGAAGTGGCCACCGGTGAGGGATCCCCCCTCCGGCAGGGTGCCGGAACAGGGTCCCGATTGGTTTTTGGTGGATACATAGGCTTGCGGCGGCGGAACTCCCGATCTATTCTGTTCCCCGATGGTTTTAGGGTATATGGATATATATAGGCGAAAGAAGTCGGTCAGGGGAGCCACGAGGGGCCCACGAGGGCGGAGGGCGCGCCCAGGGGGGTAGGCGCGCCCCCTGCCTCGTGCTCTCCTTGTTGATTCCCTCACGTGCACTCCAAGTCTCGTGGATTGCTTCCGTTCCAAAAATAACTCTCCCGAAGGTTTTATTCCGTTTGGACTCCGTTTGATATTCCTTTTCTGCGAAACACTGAAACAAGGGAAAAACTAAAACTGGCACTGGGCTATGGGTTAATAGGTTAGTCCCAAAAATAATATAGAAGTGTTTAATAAAGCCCATAAACATGCAAAACAGATAATATAATAGCATGGAACAATAAAAAATTATAGATACGTTGGAGACGTATCAGCATCCCCAAGCTTAATTCCTGCTCGTCCTCGAGTAGGTAAATGATAAAAACAGAATTTTTGATATGGAATTACCTAACATATTTATCAATGATATCTTCTTTATTGTGGGAAGAATATTCAGATCCATAAGATTCAAAATAAAAGTTTAATATTGACATGAAAACAATAATACTTCAAGCATACTAACAAAGCAATCATGTCTTCTCAAAATAACATGGCCAAAGAAAGTTATCCCTACAAAATCATATAGTCTGGCTATGGTCTATCTTCATCACACAAAGTATTTAAATCATGCACAACCCCGATGACATGCCAAGCAATTGTTTCATACTTTTGATGTTCTCAAACCTTTTCAATCTTCATGCAATACATGAGCATGAGCCATGGACATAGCACTATAGGTGGAATAGAATGGTGGTTGTGGAGAAGACAAAAAGGAGAAGATAGTCTCACATCAACTAGGCGTATCGATGGGCTATGGAGATGCCCATCAATAGATATCAATGTGAGTGAGTAGGGATTGCCATGCAACGGATGCACTAGAGCTATAAGTGTATGGAAGCTCAACAAAAGAAACTAATGGGTGTGCATCCAACTCGCTTGCTCACGGAGACCTAGGGCATTTTGAGGAAGCCCATCATTGGAATATACAAGCCAAGTTCTATAATGTAAAATTCCCACTAGTATATGAAAGTGACAACATAGGAGACTCTCTATCATGAAGATCATGGTGCTACTTTGAAGCACAAGTGTGGTAAAAGGATAGTAACATTGTCCCTTCTCTCTTTTTCTCTCATTTTTTATTTGGCCTTTTCTCTTTTTTTTGGCCCCTCTTTTTTTTGGTTCGGAGTCTAATCCCGACTTGTGGGGGAATCATAGTCTCCATCATCCTTTCCTCACTGGGACAATGCTCTAATAATGATGATCATCACACTTTTATTTACTTACAACTCAAGAATTAAAACTCGATACTTAGAACAAAATATGACTCTATATGAATGCCTCCGGCGGTGTACCGGGATGTGCAATGACTCATGAGTGACATGTATGAAAGAATTATGAACGGTGGCTTTGCCACAAATGCAATGTCAACTACATGATCATGCAAAGAAATATGACAATGATGGAGCATGTCATAATAAACGGAACAGTGGAAAGTTGCATGGCAATATATCTCGGAATGGCTATGAAAATGCCATAATAGGTAGGTATGGTGGCTGTTTTGAGGAAGTTATATGTTGTGTGTATGATACCGGCGAAAGGTGCGCGGTATTAGAGAGGCTAGCAATGGTGGAAGGGTGAGAGTGCGTATAATCCATGGACTCAACATTAGTCATAAAGAACTCATATACTTATTGCAAAAATCTATTAGTTATCACAACGAAGTACTACGCGCATGCTCCTAGGGGGATAGATTGGTAGGAAAATACCATCGCTCGTCCCCGACCGTCACTCATAAGGAGGACAATCAATAAATAAATCATGCTCTGACTTCATCACATAACGGTTCACCATACGTGCATGCTACGGGAATCACAAACTTTAACACAAGTATTTCTCAAATTCACAACTACTCACTAGCATGACTCTAATATGACCATCTTCATATCTCAAAACAATCATAAGTAATCAAACTTCTCATAGTATTCAATGCACTTTATATGAAAGTTTTTATTATATCCCTCTTGTATGCCTATCATATTAGGACTAATTTCATAACCAAAGCAAATTACCATGCTGTTCTAAAGACTCTCAAAATAATACAAGTGAAGCATGAGAGTTCATATATTTCTTCAAAGTAAATCCACCGCCGTGCTCTAAAAGATATAAGAGAAGCACTAGAGCAAACAACAAACTACTCCGAAAGATATAAGTGAAGATCAATGAGTAGTTGAATAATTATGCAACTATGTGAAGACTCTCTAACATTTAATAATTTCAAATCTTGGTATTTTATTTAAACAGCAAGCAAAACAAAATAAAATGACATGACGCTCCAAGCAAAACACATATCATGTGGTGAATAAAAATATAGCTCCAAGTAAAGTTACTGATGAACGAAGACGAAAGAGGGGATGCCTTCCTGGGCATCCCCAAGCTTAGGCTCTTGGTTATCCTTGAATATTACCTTGGGGTGCCTTGGGCATCCCCAAGCTTAGGATCTTGCCACTCCTTATTCCATAGTCCATCAATCTTTACCCAAAACTTGAAAACTTCACAACACAAAACTCAACAGAAAACTCGTAAGCTCCGTTAGCGAAAGAAAACAAAACACCACTTAAAGGTACTGTAATGAACTCATTATTTATTTGTATTGGTGTTAAATCTAATTTATTGCAACTTCTCTATGGTTTGTAGACTATTTTACTAGCCATAGATTCATCAAAATAAGCAAACAACACACGAAAAACAGAATCTGTCAAAAACAGAACAGTCTGTAGTAATCTGTAACTAAGGCAATGTTCTGTAACTCAAAAAATTCTACCAAAATAGGAAGACCTAGATAATTTGATTATTGATCTTCTTA
The DNA here is from genome assembly GCA_021605205.1 of Aegilops longissima. Classification (NCBI taxonomy): domain Eukaryota; kingdom Viridiplantae; phylum Streptophyta; class Magnoliopsida; order Poales; family Poaceae; genus Aegilops; species Aegilops longissima. Next base: position 651,610,440 of record CM038680.1, read on the forward strand.
AATTGTAATCAGTATTTTATCACGTTCTGGTGATTTTTAACAATTGTTTTCGTGAACAAGTTTCTGGAATTTTCAGCAAGATCAAATAACTATCATCCAAGAAGACCCTATAGGTCTTAGTTGGCACAAACACTATTTAAAACATAAAAACACATCTAACCAGAGGCTAGATGAATTATTTATTACTAAACAGAACCAAAAAGCAATAAACTAAAATAAAATTGGGTTGCCTCCCAACAAGCGCTATCGTTTAATGCCCCTAGCTAGGCATGATGATTTCAATGATGCTCACATAAAATATAAGAATTGGAACATAAAGAGAGCATCATGAAGAATATGACTAGCAAATTTAAGTCTAACCCACTTCCTATGCATAGGGATTTTGTGAGCAAACAACTTATGGAAACAATAATCAACTAGCGTAGGAAGGCAAAACAAGCATAACTTCAAGATTTTCAACACATAGAGAGGAAACTTGATATTATTGCAATGTGTAGAAGCATATGATCCTCTCTCATAATAATTTTAAGTAGTATCATTAATGAATTCAACCATATAACCAGCACATAAAGCATTCTTTTCATGATCTACAAGCATAGAAATTTTATTACTCTCCACATAAGAAAATTTATTCTCATGAATAGTGGTGGGAGCAAACTCAACAAAATAACTATTTTGTGATTGAAAATTGAAATCAAGATGACAAGATTCATGGTAATCATTATTCTTTATAGCATACATGTCATCACAATAATCATCATAAATAGGAGGCATGCTTTCATCATAATAAATTTGCTCATCAAAAACTTGGGGGACAAAAAAAATATCATCTACATCAAACATAGCTTCCCCAAGCCTATGGCTTTGCATATCATTAGCATCATGGATATTCATAGAATTCATACTAACAACATTGCAATCTTTCTCATCATACAAAGATTTAGTTCCAAATATTCTATAGATTACTTCTTCTAGCACTTGAGCACAATTTTCCTTTCCATCATAATCACGAAAGATATTAAAATGATGAAGCGTATGAGGCAAATCAATTCCATTTTTTGTACTTTTCTTTTATAGATGACACTAGTGATAGAACAAGAAACAAAAAGATTCGATTGCAAGATCTAAAGATATACCTTCAAGCACTCACCTCCACAACAACGGCGCCGAGAAAAGAGCTTAGTTGACGGGGTGTGAGTGCCGCTTCTAACCTCCCGACAGCGGCGCTTTAAAAAGAGCTTGATGTCTACTAGACAACCTTCTTATTGTAGACATTGTTGGGCCTCCAAGTGCAGAGGTTTGTAGGACAGTAGAAAATTTCCATCAAGTGGATGACCTAAGGTTTATCAATCCGTGGGAGGCATAGGATGAAGATGGTCTCTCTCAAACAACCCTGCAACCAAATAACAAAGAGTCTCTTGTGTCCCCAACACACCCAATACAATGGTAAATTGTATAGGTGCACTAGTTCAGCAAAGAGATGGTGATACAAGTGCATTATGGATGGTAGATATAGGTTTTTGTAAACTAAAAATATAAAAATAGCAAGGTAACTAATGATAAAAGTGAGTGTAAACGGTATTGCAATGCGTTGAAACAAGGCCTAGGGTTCATACTTTCACTAGTGCAAGTGCTCTCAACAATAATAACATAATTGGATCACATAACTATCCCTCAACATGAAACAAAGAGTCAATCCAAAGCCACTAATAGCGGAGAACAAACGAAGAGATTATGGTAGGGTACGAAACCACCTCAAAGTTATTACTTCGGATCAATCTATTCAAGAGTTCGTGCTAGAATAACACCTTAAGACACATATCAACCAAAATCCTAATGTCACCTAGATACTCCAAATTCACCTCAAGTATCCGTGAGCATGATTATACGATATGCATCACACAATCTCATATTCATCTATTCAACCAATACAAAGTACTTCAAAGAGTGCCCCAAAGTTTCTATCGGAGAGTCAAGACGAAAACGTGTGCCAACCCCTATGCATAGGTTCATGGGCGGAACCCACAAGTTGATCACCAAAACATACATCAAGTGGATCACATGATATCCCATTGTCACCACAGATAAGCACGGCAAGATATACAACAAGTGTTCTCAAATCCTTAAAGACTCAATCCGATAAGATAACTTCAAAGGGAAAAATCAATCCAGTACAAGTGAGTAGAGGGGGAGAAACATCATAAGATCCAACTATAATAGCAAAGCTCGCGATACATCAAGATTGTATCACCTCAAGAACACGAGAGAGAGATCAAACACATAGCTACTGGTACATACCCTCAGCCCCGAGGGTGAACTACTCCCTCCTCGTCATGGAGAGCGCCGGGATGATGAAGATCGCCACGGTGAGGATCCCCCCCCGTGAGGTGCCTAACAGGGCCCGATTGGTTTTGGTGGCTACTGAGGCTTGCGGCGCAGAACTCCCGATCTATTCTGTTCCCCGATGGTTTTAGGGTATATGGATATATATAGGCGAAAGAAGTCAGCCAGGGGAGCCACGAGGGGCCCACGAGGGTAGAGGGCGCACCCAGGGGGGTAGGCGCACCCCCCTGCCTTGTGCTCTCCTCGTTGATTCCCTGACGTGCACTCCAAGTCTCCTGGATTGCTTTCATTCCAAAAATAACTCTCCTGAAGGTTTCATTCTGTTTGGACTCTGTTTGATATTCCTTTTCTGCGAAACACAGAAACAAGGGAAAACAGAAACTGGCACTGGGCTCTGGGTTGATAGGTTAGTCCCAAAAATAATATAAATAAACATCCAAAACAGATAATACAATAGCATGGAACAATAAAAAATTATAGATACATTGGAGACGTATCACTCTCTTGCTTCACTTAGATTTATTTGACAGTTAGTAAAATTTTCAAGAAATTCTCTCTTGCTCCACTTAAATTAATTTGAGAGAAAGAAATATTATGCTCATGATCTTCACTTATATTTGTTTGAGCTTATGAAAAGAAACACATGAAAATTAGTTCCAAAGTGATAGATATCCAAGAAGGATATAATAAAAACTTTCATGAAGATCATTGGACAAAATAATCTTGGTTCTTAGTAATAGTTTTGAGATATGATGATGTGATATGTGAGTTATGTTGATGAGTAATTGTGCTTTAGTAAGAATATTGGTGTTAAGGTTTGGGATTCCCTATGCAAGCACAAAAGTCAATAGTCATGCAATGAAATTATATCCTACTTGTGGTGCATTATTTGGTGTTAATTATGCTTAATGCTCGCTTATGAGATTATCGGTTTCTTGGTTGGTCACTTCTCAATATTTTGCTAGCCTTCATTTTGCACTAAGTATGACCTCTACTTGTGTATCCAAAAATCCTTTAAACCAGGTTTGCCACATGAGTCCACTATATCTACCTATATGTGGTATTCTTTTGCCGTTCTAAGCAAATTTGTATGTGCCATCTCTAATTTTCAAAATAAACTTCTCTTTTGTGTGCTTGTTTCTCTCGCGGAGCGGTGAGGGGTGGCTAATATTTTCCATGCTAGATGTGTTATTCTCAAGATGAGTGTTTTTTCACTTGTTGTAGCGACCCGACCTCAGATGGTCAAGTCTCTGTGCTTCTGTGTCATCCCTGGATCGGTAATCTTACACACACGAGACTCGAAAGATTTATAACAGAGTAGCAATCACACACTTATTACATCGAATGTCTCAAAGAGAACTTATTACAATAATATGGCTTAAGGCCATCTAATGCGATAACAATGAAGGCTTGGAAGATAAAGTGAGTCCATCAACTCCAACGGCATAACTGAGCTGCACGGCAACAACCTACAATCCTTACTCCTCGTCTGAAAAGTCTGCAACATAATACGTTGCAGCCCGAGAACGGGTCAGCACATGGAATATGCTGGCAATGTAACACATAGAGAGTAATGAAAGAATAAGCTATACTACATGCATATATGGCTGGTGGAAAGCTCTATGTTTATAGTTTTGCGAAAAGCCAATTTTTCCCTACATCAAAGGAATAAATTTTACTTTAACTATCATGGTGGTTGAAACATCATTGAGAAGGTAAAACCCCAACTCAATCCCAATTAAAGTGATTAACAACCCAGCAATATTAATTTAGAGTGATGAGATACATGTGAATACTCAAGTACTATATACTCAGAATTGTCCATAACCGGGGACACGGCTAACCATGATTAGATTGTAGACTCTGCAGAGGTTTGTGCACTTTTCCCCACAAGACTCGATCGCCTCCGTTGATTTCTCGCACTGCATGGTGTTTGAGAAACGGATGACCGAGACACAGTCTTTCAGAAACATTAACTCTCTACTCCGGATAGATCATACCAAACCTATAAAACCCACTACCTACTGACCTACCTCTTCGAGAGCTTCACGTAACTTACTCAACTATGCTAGAGCCCATAATAGCTTGTGGCTGCACACGGAAGTTTCTAGCATGAATAATCTCAGTTCCCTTTGCGCCTGGGTGGCGGTCCATAGGAAGATCACACGGGTACCCCGGGATTTCCAAAAAATACAACAGACAACACTGGGTTCCCCAGGTGCCTCAATCCACCCAGATGTGTATTTAAGTTGCCACCTTAAAGTAAACCATTAATTAATAATCTCACATCTGTCGTGAATATCTCTCAACCCAAACCACGTCTACGAGCATAGCATGGCAATATAAGCAAAACGTAGAAGTAACTCCGGTTTGAAAGTAACAGGGCAATAGGTTCCTACCTCATCATCTACTTCCCAACCCACAAATTAATGCCATCCTAATCATGCAATGTTGGAGGGTTGAGCTAATGCATAAAAACTGGGTATGGAAAGATATGATCAAGTGTTACTTGCCTTGCTGACGATCCGTGAATCCTAGAGACTCGTAGTAACACGCTTCGCACACCGGGAATTCTATCGCAAGCAAACAATACATACCTAAGCAACAAACAAAGATGCACAAACGAAACTTCAACTGAAAGAGGTTGACCGGAGAGTTCAACTTAAGAACTCCGGTTTGCAAAAAGAATCAAATCAAACGGAACAACGAAACTCAAACGGCGAGAAAAACATGGTCCGTTTACTAATCTGAACTAGAGTCAAATTTTACAAAGATAAAAACTGGTTTAAGTTGATTATTCGGAAAGAGGGTTTCGAGATGAAACTCCAGGCGCTTGAATCGCCTGATTCCGATAAATGAGCGAAAAGTTATAATAGTTTGAACATTGGTTCAGAAATCAAATTCGGAATAACCGCGGAATAATTCCGATAAAAGAAATCAACGAACGTCTAAACGAACGAACGTTCGTTAGTAAAGACTAAACGACGAACATGTTCGTAAAAACGAATGAACGGGTGAACGTTTTCAAAATAAATAAACCAGAAAAAAATAAACCGATCTCATAATAAAAAAAAACGGGCTAGGGTTTTATAAAAAAACCCGAAGGGATATTAAAAAAACCGGCAACGGGGCTACCTCCGGCGGGTCGTCCCGGCGGGCGGGCGGCGGCTCGGGGTCCGCGAGGGGCGGCGAGGGCGGGCGGGCGGCGGCTCGGCGAGGGGCGACGGCGACGGCGCGGAGGCGGCGACGGCGACTAAGGCGGCGGCTCAGCTCGGCTCCCGGGTCCGGCGGGCGGTGGCGATGGTGGTGGCGGTGGTGGCTAAGGGGAGAGGGGGGGATATATAAAGAGGCGGGTGGCGGCGGCTTGGGAAGGGGCGCCGGGTGGAGTCCGCTCGAGACTCCTCGGCGTCCGTGCCAAGCACGGCGCCTGACGGGAAAGCGGCGGCGGGGCGGGCCGGCTGGCTCGGCTGGGCCTTTAGCCCGATCGGTAGGGTCCATTTTTTTAAAAAATCATTCCATGAAATTTATAAAATCCTAGAAAAATAAATAAAATTTAAAAATTCCAAAACAAGTTTTCTTTGCCTAAATAAAATATTTAGAACAAGATGAACTTCTCTTGGCCCCTAAAATGCAATTTTTTAAACATATGCAAATTTTTCACTAGGCAAATAAAATTCCAAATAAGTAAAATAAAATCCCAAAAATGATTTTAACATTTTTCCTCCGGTATTTCAATTAGTTTTGGAGAAGTCATATTATCTCCTCTCGTTTATTTTAAACTTGAAATACTTTTCCGGAGAGAAAAAAAAATAAAATCCAATATCCTCGTCTTCACTACTTGATAAAAAAATCAAATATGAAAGTTGAGAAATCCCCAACTCTCTCCAAGGGTCCTTGAGTTGCTTAGGATCTCGAGGATTTGAAAACAGAATGCAATAAAATATGGTATGCATGGATGACCTATGTATAACATGCCAAATTGAAAATTTGGGATGTTACAAACCTACCCCCCTTAAGATGAATCTCGCCCTCGAGATTCGGGTTGGCTAGAAAATAGGTGCGGATGGTCCTTGCGAATATCCTCTTCTCGCTCCCAGGTGGCTTCCTCCTCGGTGTGGTGGCTCCGCTGAACTTTACAAAACTTGATAACCTTGCTGCGAGTGACTCGGCTGTCGAAATCGAAAATCTTTACTGGTTTCTCCTCATAAGTCAAATTATTATCCAATTGTATCGCCTCCGAGGGCCTTGTCCTTTAACGGTATGTCGGCCATCTCAGCGTGGCACTTCTTCGCCAGATCGTGAAACACATCGTGAACTCCTGCCATCCTTGGGTAACTCCAGTTTGTAGGCAACTTCTCCCATTCGTTCCAAAACACGATACGGTCCTACAAATCTTGGGGCTAACTTTCCCTTTAATCCAAAACGTTTCACTCCCCTCAGGGGTGATACTCGCAGATATGCTCTATCTCCGATTTCATAGGTTACTTCCTTGCGTTTTGAATCTGCGTAACTCTTGTGTCTAGACTGAGCAATTTTTAGCCTGTCTCTGATCAGTTTAACCTTCTCCTCTGAGTCTTTGATCAAATCTGGTCCAAACAACTGACGGTCTCCGACCTCGTCCCACATCAAGGGTGTTCTACATCTGCATCCATACAGAGCTTCGAACGGTGCCATCTTCAAACTGGCCTGGTAGCTGTTGTTGTATGAGAATTCTGCGTACGGCAAATTGTCATCCCAACTAGATCCATAATCCAGTGCACATGCTCTTAACATATCCTCCGAATCTGATTAACTCTCTGTCATCATCCATCCGTCTGCAGGGTGGAACGCGTACTAAACTCCAATCTGGTACCCAAAGTCCGTGTAGTTGATGCCAAAACTTTGAAGTAAACTGTGTTCCTCTATCTGATACGATACTCCTCGGAACTCCATGCAAACATACGATCCTGGTCATATATATGTTGGCCAACTTGGCACTTGTATAAGTTGTTTTCACTGGGATGAAGTGAGCTACTTTGGTCAACCGATCCACTACTACCCATATTGAATCATATCCTGCTTTGGTTCTGGGTAATCCGGATAAAATCCATGCCAAGTTTGTCCCACTTCCATTCGGGTATTGGCATAGGCTGCAACAGTCCTGCTGGCTTTTGATGCTCTGCCTTCACTCTCTGGCATACATCGCAAACGGCTACATACTCGGCAATATCCTTCTTCATACCAGTCCACCAGAAACGTTCCTTCAAGTCCAAATACATCTTGGTGTTTCCGGGGTGAATTGAGTATGGTGAGTCATGGGCCTCTTCAAGTATTAACTTCCTGATCTCCGAATTGTTGGGCACATAAATCCGATCCTCAAACCACAAGGTATCATGCTCATCCTCGCGAAAACCTTTGGCTTTTCCTTTGCCCATCTTTTCCTTTATCTCAGCAATCTCTTTATCCTCCTTTTGAGCGTCTCGAATCTTGTCTAACTAGGTCGACTGAACCTCCATTGTTGCAAGAAAACCTCTTGGAACAATCTCCAACTGAAGTTCCATAACATCCTCTGCTAACTCCTTTGGCAGTCCTCTACCTTTAAGGATATTGGCATAACTCTTCCGACTCAAAGCGTCTGCTACGACGTTGGCTTTTCCTGGATGATAGTGTAGCTTCATGTCGTAATCCTTTATAAGTTCCAGCCATCTCCTCTGTCTGAGGTTTAACTCCTTCTGTGTGAAAATGTACTTTAAACTCTTTTGATCCGTGTACACATCACAACGGTTTCCCATGAGATAATGTCTCCAGGTCTTCAACGCATGTACTACAGCTGCTAGCTCCAAATCATGCGTGGCATAGTTCAACTCATGAGGCTTCAGTTGTGTGAGGCATACGAAACAACTTTTCCTTCCTGCATAAGAACACATCCAAGTCCCAAGCGAGAGGCATCACAATACACTTGAAACTCCTTATGTATATCTGGCAATGTCAGCATTGGGGCTGTAGTCAACCGTTTCTTCAACTCTTGGAAGCTTGTCTCACAATCCTCTGTCCATTTGAACTTGGTATCCTTCTTTAGCAATTCTGTCATTGGTTTAGCAATCTTGGAAAAATTCTCAATGAATCTCCGATAATACCTCGCCATCCAAGGAAATGCGAATCTCGGCGATGAAGTGGGTGCCAACCACTCGATGATCGACTGAATTTTACTGATCTACTGCTATACCTTCTCCCGATATAACATGCCCAAGAAATCCAACTTCCTTTAACCAAAACTCGCACTTGCTGAATTTGGCATATAACTGGTGTTCCCTGAGTTTCTCAAGAACCAAACGTAGGTGTTCTGCGTGCTCCTCTTCGTTCTTCGAGTAAACCATAATATCGTCGATAAACACCACAACAAACTTGTCCAAATACTCCATGAACACTTTGTTCATCATACTCATGAAATAGGCAGGGGCGTTAGTCAGTCCAAACGACATGACCGTATACTCATATAATCCATATCGTGTGGTGAATGCTGTCTTTGGTATATCCTTCTCTCGGATCTTCAATTGATGGTATCCTGATCGTAGATCAATCTTAGAAAACACCTTAGCTCCTTGCAACCGATCAAACAGATCATTAATCATCGGTAAGGGATACTTGTTCTTTATCGTTACTTCATTCGAGAGCTCGGTAATCAACAACCATCCTTAGGGATTTATCCTTCTTCTCCACCAAAAGTACCGAGCTCCCCAAGGTGATGAACTTCTCTGAATGTAACCTTTCTCCAATATCTCATTGATCTGCTTCTTAATTTCCTCCGATCATTTGCGGGCATCCGATAGGGTCTCTTTGAGATTGGCCCTGCACACGGTATTAGTTCTATCGAAACTCGATGTCTCGATCCGTGGCATGCCCGTAACTCTTCCGAAAAACATCTGGATAATCCTTCACTCTGTACTTCCTCTTGTACAACTCCCGTGAGGGTATTCACTTGGCTCCTCCTAGGCACATGCCTAGATACATACTTAATCCTTTTTCCCTCTGGGGTGGTAAGATAAATTGACTTGCTAGCACAGTCGATACTTCCTCCAAACTTCGACATCCAAACCATACCTAATATCACATCCAATCCTTGTGACTCCAAGATAATTAGGTCAGACGGAAAAACTTGTGTGCCAATGATTAGGGGTATCTGGGTGCACCATCTGCTAGCCATATACTCTGCTCCAGGCGAGCTCACTAAAAGAGGGGTTCTAAGGGTCTGGGTTGGTAACTTAAACTTATCCACAAATCCCCTTGATATAAATGAATGCAATGCACCAGTATCGAAAAGAACGATAGCGGTAAATGACTGAACCAAAAACTTACCTATTACCGCATTCGGCTGCTCTTCAACTTCCTCCACGTTAACGTGGTTCACTTGTCCTTTGTTGAATGGATTGGGCTTCTTCCCAGCGCTCCCATTTCCGTTTCCATTCTTTCCTTCAGGGCAGTCGTTGGCATAGTGCCCTGTCTTCCCGCACTTAAAGCAAATAACTTGGCTCAAGTCTCTCTTAGCGGGTGTAGCTGGGTTAGAGCGATTCTGATTATTGTTGGCTGCATTTCCATTCCCATTCTTCGCACCATTATGCGATCCTCCTCCAGTATGGTTATGTCCTCCATGGTTATGAACTAGTCCTCCCGAGTTCGGGGTTGCGAGGCTTCCGTGAGCTCTGAGTTATACTTCCCTTGTCCATACTTCCTCTTCGACTCTCAATTTGCTGCTGCTTTCCTTCAATCATTAGGGCCTTATCTACCAACTCCGGTAGTTGTTGAAAGTTGCCACCATCAGCTGCATACTCATCTCATCATTCAGTCCTTCCATAAACTTCTCTTGCTTCATGCATCCGTGGCCACATCATCGAGGGCATAGCGCGATAACTTGCTAAACTCATCCACGTCTTCGGGCCACAAGACGGTTCCCCTGGCGTAAGTTGCGAACTCACGCTTCTTTATCTGCATGGCTCCAGTTGAAACATGGGCGTGCGAAAAGCTTGTTGAACTGGTCCCAAGTGACATTGGCTATAGGAAAAGTAGCCGTAATTCTCCCACCATGCGGCTGCTGGTCCATCCAATTGATGTGCGGCAAAGCGCACTCTTTCAACATCCGTGCATCCTGCGGTGGTTAACTCCTTCCAATACGGCGTAACCAATCATCGCAACTATTGGCTCGGTGCTCTTTGAAAACACCGCGGTTGTAACCTCGTAAAACGGGCTAAATTTTCCACCGGCGGCGGGTTGTTGTTGTTGTTGTTGGCATTGCCCTGTTCTGAACTAGCAATTGCATCAAGGCATTCTCATTGTTGGATCAACGAGTGAGCTCCGGTGGGAAAACAAAACCGGGGCCACGTCTCGGAGGCATCTGAGGGTTTAGATGGGAGAGATTAGAAATAGAAAGAGGTCTAGTGAGAAAACACTACCCATATGCACATGAGGCAAACACACATTCATTCAATCAAGCAAGCAAGGGCATACAAAACGATCTAGGACTATCGCATACGTGCTCAACTACTACTAATTACATGGGGAAAATACTACTATTATATGGTGCTCATCTAGAAATTTTGATCGGTGGAAGACTCCATGATGTCTGCTCCAGCTTCGTCTTCATAGTCATCATCACTTGGATCTGAGTCGGTGTCGTCGATGACGATGTAGTTGTCTGGACAAGCGGGGTCTTCTTCCTCTTCTTGCTCGTCTTCTTTGGGTGCTGGTCCTCCCATGAAGACTCCAATCTTCGTGACTAGGTCGTCGTTCTTCTCCAGTAGTATCTTGATTTCTTCCTCATATCCATCGCGTGTAGACTTGAGTTCTTCCTCCAATTTGATGATCTTAGTTTTCGCCTTCTTCAAATCCAGCATGTCTGTGCACATCTGGTTCTCATGACGTCGAATGTGCTGGTTTAGCTCCTGGATGTAAGCTGCAATGGATCTATCCTTCTTGGTGCTAATTACTTCCCATTGCTCGTCTCGGCGCCCACATATTTGGTATATGGTGTCTTTAAGCTCCTTGTTGTAGACTTCTGCAATGCGTCCCATGGTAATGTGAGCTCCCATACTCTTTCCCAAACTCCATGTTGGTGCATTGAAAACACATACTAAGGGCTCCGTGCTTGGTGCAAACGTCCTTCCGGGAACTAGAGCTTGAATTTCCAGCATTCTTCTTCTGGTAAGGTGGCGTTGTACGTCCCGGTGAAGCTTGGTATTCCAATATTCAGGTACCTAGTGACTTCCTTCAAGTGGCGTCCGAAAGGTGTGTCTTCATCCGGTTGGGCAAACTTGTACTTCATCTCCGTCATCCTAAAGAGTGGAAAAATGGAGAGAGGTCAGAAATGAGTAGAGAGGAGTGACCTATGGTTTTATCTTAGTGGTCGTGTCCTACACTCAGCGTGTGCTCTGATACCATCTTGTAGCGACCCGACCTCGATGGTCAAGTCTCGTGCTTCATGTCATCCTTGGATCGGTAATCTTGACACACACATTACTCAAGGATTTATAACGAGTAGCAATCACACACTTATTACATCGAATGTCTCAAAGAGAACTTATTACAATAATATGGCTTAAGGCCATCTAATGCGATAACAGCGAAGGCTTGGAAGATAAAGTGAGTCCATCAACTCCAACGGCATAACGAGCTGCACGGCAACGACCTACAATCCTTACTCCTCGTGCGAAAAGTCGCAACATAATACGTTGCAGCCCGAGAATGGGTCAGCACATGGAATATGCTTGGCAATGTAACACATAGAGAGTAATGAAAGAATAAGCTATACTACATGCATATATGGCTGGTGGAAAGCTCTATGTTTACAGCTTTTGAAAAGCCAAATTTTCCCTACATCAAAGGAATAAATTTTACTTTAACTATCATGGTGGTTGAAACATCATTGAGAAGGTATAACCCCAACTCAATCCCAATTAAAGTGATTAACAACCCAGCAATATTAATTTAGAGTGATGAGATACATGTGAATACTCAAGTACTATATACTCAGAATTGTCCATAACCGGGGACACGGCTAACCATGATTAGATTGTACACTCTGCAGAGGTTTGCGCACTTTTCCCCACAAGACTCGATCGCCTCCGTTGATTTCTCGACTGCATGGTGTTTGAGAAACGGATGACCGAGACACGATCTTCGAAACATTAACTCTCTACTTCGGATAGATCATACCAAACCTATAAAACCCACTACCTGCTGACCTACCTCTTCGAGAGCTTCACGTAACTTACTCAACTATTCTAGAGCCCATAATAGCTTGTGGCTGCACACGGAAGTTTCTAGCATGAATAATCTCAGTTCCCTTTGAGCCTGTGTGGCAGTCCATAGGAAGATCACACGGGTACCCCGGGATTTCCAAAAAATACAACAGACAACACTGGGTTCCCCAGGTGCCTCAATCCACCCAGATGTGTATTTAAGTTGCCACCTTAAAGTAAACCATTAATTAATAATCTCACATCTGTTGTGAATATCTCTCAACCCAAACCACATCTACGAGCATAGCATGGCAATATAAGCATAACGTAGAAGTAACTCCCAAGGGTTTGAAAGTAACAGGGCAATAGGTTCCTACCTCATCATCTACTTCCCAACCCACAAATTAATGCCATCCTAATCATGCAATGTTGGAGGGTTGAGCTAATGCATAAAAACTGGGTATGAAAAGATATGATCAAGTGTTACTTGCCATGCTGACGATCCGTGAATCCCGAGACTCGTAGTAACACGCTTAGCACTCAGGAATTCTATCGCAAGCAAACAATACATACATAAGCAACAAACAAATATGCACAAACGAAACTTCAACTGAAAGAGGTTGATCGGAGAGTTCAACTTAAGAACTCCGGTTTGCAAAAAGAATCAAACCAAACGGAACAACGAAACTCAAACGACGAGAAAAACATGGTCCGTTTACTAATCTGAACTAGAGTCAAATTTTACAAAGATAAAACTGGTTTAAGTTGATTATTCGGAAGAGGGTTTCGAGATGAAACTCCAGCGCTTGAATCGCCTGATTCCGATAAACGAGCGAAAAGTTATGCTAGTTTGAACATTGGTTCAGAAATCAAATTCGGAATAACCGCGGAATAATTCCGATAAAAGAAATCAACGAACGTCTAAACGAACGAATGTTCGTTAGTAAAGACTAAACGACGAACATGTTCGTAAAAACGAACGAACGGGTGAATGTTTTCAAAATAAATAAACCGGAAAAAAAACCGATCTAATAAAAAAATGGTCTAGGGTTTTATAAAAAAACCGAAGGGATATTTAAAAAAAACCCGACAACGGGGCTACCTCCGGCGGGCGGGCGGCGGCCCGGGGGTCCGGCGAGGGGCTGCGAGGGCGGGCGGGCGGCGGCTCGGCGAGGGGCGACGGGACGGCGCGGAGGCGGCGACGGCGGCTCGGCTCGGGCTCCCAGGTCCGGCGGGCGGGCGGTGACGATGGTGGCGGTGGTGGTGGCTAAGGTGGCGAGGCGATATATAAAGAGGCGGGCGGCGGCGGCTTGGGAAGGGCGCCGGGTGGAGTCCGCTCGGACTCCTCGGCGTCCGTGCAAGCAAGCGGCGGCAAGAAGGGGGAAGGCGGCGGCGCGGGCGGGCCGGCTGGCTCGGTGGGCCTTTGGCCCGATCGGGGTCCATTTAAAAAAAAAATCATTCCGCCGAAATTTATAAAAATCCTAGAAAAATAAATAAAAATTGAAAAATGCCAAAACAAGTTTTCTTTGCCTAAATAAAATATTTAGAACAAGATGAACTTCTCTTGGCCCCTAAAATGCAAATTTTTAAACATATGCAAATTTTTCACTAGGCAAATAAAATTCCAAATAAGTAAAATAAAATCCCAAAAATGATTTTAACATTTTTCCTCCGGTATTTCAATTAGTTTTGGAGAAGTCATATTATTTCCTCTCGTTTATTTTAAACTTGAAATATTTTTTCGGAGAGAAAAATAATAAAATCCAATATCCTCGTCTTCACTACTTGATAAAAAAATCAAATATGAAAGTTGAGAAATCCCCAACTCTCTCCGAGGGTCCTTGAGTTGCTTAGGATCTCGAGGATTTGAAAACAGAATGCAATAAAATATGGTATGCATGGATGACCTATGTATAACATGCCAAATTGAAAATTTGGGATGTTACACATTGCACGAGAGTAAGGAAAAGGTATTAGGGATGCCGAGTCCCGAAATGAAAAATGAATTTACTTTATGTTGTCAAATAACAAATTCCTTGGAAAGTGTTGGTATGGAAGGCACCCGTGGATACGGTTAGCCATGGAAAGTGAAAGTATGGTTGAAAAAGGAATAAACTTTATTTTCTGTTTGGGAACTGCCTATGAGATATCTAGCATGGAATGTTTTGGGAACTCTAGGTCATTTTCGTTGGTGGGATGGATACACCTCCCAAAATGTTTTTATCTCTAAGTTTTTTGCTTTGAGCTCTGGCACCTCTACAAATACCTACTTCCCTCTGCGAAGGGCCTTTCTTTTACTTTATGCAATTTTTATTTTTGAATTTGAGCCTCCATTTTCTCTTTCAAAAGCACCAACTAGGAGGCAATATGATCGTACTTGAGTATTGGGTGTAGCTAATATGCGAGTGTGTTTCATGAATGGATCAATGGTTGAGCATGATGGGCTAGGGATAACTTATTTTAGCGTTGATATTTTGAAAGACATGGTTGCTTGTTGATATGCTTGAGTATTTAAATTATCATGTCAAAACTAGACTATTGCTTTGAATAATAAAAAAGTGCAAATTTCCTTGCTATAAACAAAAGAAATATGATATGACATGTTAGGCAGCATTCCACACAAAAATTCTGTTTTTATCACTTCCTTACTCGAGGACGAGTAGGAGTTAAGCTTGGGGATGCTGATACGTCTCCAACGTATCTATAATATTTTAGTGTTCCATGCTGTTATATGATCAATCTTGGTTTTATAATCATTTTATAGTCATTTTATATCATTTTTTGGGTACTAACCTATTGACATAGTGCCAAGTGCCAGTTGCTGTTTTCTCCATGTTTTTACATCGCAGGAAATCAATATCAAACAGAGTCCAAACGCCACGAAACTTTACGGAGATTTTTTGGGACCAGAAGGAACATAATGGGCCCTGGTTGTGCTTGGGGGTGCTTCGAGGAGAGCACAACCCACCAGGGTGCGCCAGGAGGCCCAGGCGCGCCCTGGTGGGTTGTGCCCACCTCGGGTGCCCCTCGAACCACCTCTTTGCTCTATAAATACTCCAATATTCCCAAAACCCTTGGGGAGTCGACGAAATATTGATCCAGCCGCCGCAGAGTCTAGAACCACCAGATCCAATCTAGACACCATCTCGGATGGGGTTCACCACCTCCATTGGTGCCTTTCCGATGATGCGTGAGTAGTTCTTTGGAGACCTTCGGGTCCGTAGTTAGTAGCTAGATGGCTTTCTCTCTCTCTCTCTCTCTCTCTCTCTCTCTCGCTGAATTCTCAATACAATGGTCTCTTGGAGATCCATATGATGTAACTCTTCTGCAGTGTGTTTGTTGGATCGATGAACTTTGATTTTATGATCAGATCTATCTTTTTATATACATGAAAGTTATTTGAGTTTCTTTGATCTCTTATATGCATGATTGTTTATAGCCTCGTATTTCTTCTCCGATATTTGGGTTTTGTTTAGCCAACTTGATCTATTTATCTTGCAATGGGAAGAGGTGCTTTGTAGTGGGTTCGATCTTACGGTGCTTGATCCCAGTGACGGAAGGGGAACCGACACGTATGTATCATTGCTACTAAGGGTAAAACGATGGGGTCTATCTCTGCATAGATAGATCTTGTCTACATCATGTCATCGTTCTTATTGCATTACTCCGTTTCTCCACGAACTTAATACACTGATGCATGCTGGATAGCGGTCGATGTGTGGAGTAATAGTAGTAGATGCAGGCAGGAGTCGGTCTACTAATCTTGGACGTGATGCCTATATAATGATCATTGCCTGGATATCGTCATGAGTATTTGAAGTTCTATCATTTGCCCAACAGTAATTTGTTCACCCGCTATTTTTCTCGAGAGAAGCCACTAGTGAAACCTACGACCCCCGGGTCTCTTTCTCATATTATTTGCCTTTGCGATCTACTTTTCCTTTGCATTTATTTTCAGATCTATTAAACCAAAAATACAAAAATACCTTGCTGCAATTTATTCTTATTTTATTTGGCGTTCGATCTATCAATCTACTACAATTTTATATCACGTGTGTTTGCCTATCTTGAGGCGCCGTACCCGAAAGGGATTGACAACCCCTTTTACGCGTAGGGTTGCGAGGATTTGTTATCTATGTGTAGGGGCTGTTTACGTTGTGTGGCTAGGTTCTCCTACTGGTTTGATAACCTTGGTTTCGTATCTGAGGGAAATACCTACCGCCGCTGTGCTGGTTCGATAACCTCTTTGGGGAAATACCGACGTAGCTTCAAGCGACATCAGCCCCAGCTCAACAGACCAGCCCGTCGGAAGGAAGGGGATGGGATTCACCGGAAATTTCGCCATTGTAAGTGCATCTAGTGCCCCTTAGTGATTTTGGTGTATTGAAGACTTATAGGTTAAGAAACTAATGTGTTTGTGAGTGTACACAGGTCTATAAGTCTATGAGGAATTTGATATTTACAGTGAAAGTCGACCCCTAAAAATGAAGTTCTTCGACTGAAGACTTTGATATTTTGAAGACTTTCTGAAGACTTTGAAAGTGAAGAAATTGGTGTGACCTTGAAGACTTGGTATTCACTTGAGGAACATGAAGCGTGAAGACTTTTGTTTTCGTAGTTTCATTTTCTCTTTCTTGAGTCATAGGAAACACCGTCTTCGTTAAAGGGGTCGAGGAAACACTAAGGAAAAATTTCCATGTGATGCTCAACTCAAAATCCTACACCTACCAAACCCTTCGAGTGAAGCCTTTGAAATCTCATACAGATTCACCAATTTCTTCAAAGATGTAGACGAAGTTCTTTTGGTCGCCGAGAATTTGTTCGACCGAGGAGTTAGGAATTCGCCAAAGGCAGATTGTCTACATAGTGAGGAACATGATAGCCCTGAGGAATTTGAGATTCAAAATTCCGACCGTTGCTGTGCTGCGCGCCAGCTGTCCCAAAATATCTTATCCACCTAACGGTCATATCATTGAAGGGCATTTATGTATTATCATGTCGGGCTGCTCCCTAGGCTATAAATAGCCGCCCCCTACAACCACTAGCTAGTTGGCTGCTCCGAGAGAAACTTGACACATGTCATTTGAGAGCAACCCATCCTCCGAGGATTTTGAGCGAAAATCATCGAGTGAGGAAAAACCCAAAAACCAAACCCCTACAAACCCAAAGTGATTGAGCATAACTGAAGAGATTGATCCTGCGTGGATCCGACACTTGTTACCTTTGAAGACTGTGCTTCTTCCAGACGGTTAGGCGTCATGGTCTAGATCATCCAAGAGGAATTGTGGATCGCCGAGTGACCAAGTCTGTGAAGGTTTGGAACTCTTTGAAGACTTACCACGAGTGATTGGGCGAGGTCTGTGACCTTAGGTCAAGGAGAATACGGTGAGGACTTGGTGTCTGAGCTGCGTGCTCAGCGGATCGGGTGTCCGGACTGTGTGTCCTCGAGTTTAAATACTCACCGCTCCAACCAGACGTATAACCGAGACAGCAGTTGGAACTGGTCTACCAAATCATTGTCTTCACCAACCTAACTGGTTCTATTTCCTCAACCCTTTCATTTCCTCATTATTGTGTTGAGTGTTTGTTCATATCTGTGTTTGAAGACTTTGATCAAGACTTTCTCAATTTCCTCAGTTCAATTTCTTCATCTGTTTGTCTTCATCTTGTGCTATCCTGTGTTTACGCTTTACATACTCTTTGATTGTCTTCATTTCATCATGATGACCATGCCCGCATTCTATTATTCTGACTTCTGAGTACTTATTCCGCTGCAAGTAGTTCTTCGCTAAGGAATTTCCTCACCGCAAATTCCTCGATGAAGAATTCATAAAATCGCCTATTCACCCCCTCTAGTCGATATAACACACTTTCAATTGGTATCGAGCAAGGTACTCCTTGTTACGTGTGATTTTGGTTTAACCACCGGAGTTTTAGTTATGTCGACCGCAGGTATGAAGAAAGTGACATGCCCTATCTTTGACGGTCATGATTATCCCAAGTGGAAGGCCATGATGAGGAAGCGCCTCATGGCAATGAACAGCAAGCTGTGGACCGTCAGTGAAATTGGTCTTACTGATCTATGCAAGATGGCGAACGCAGATGATATTCGCAAGTACACTCGACTTGATATCATGGTGAAGGATATCATCTGTTCCTGCCTATCTAGAAATGAATTCAAGCGCATTATGCATCTTTGCAATGCGAAGCTTATCTGGGACCGAATCTCCGACGTCTATGAAGGTCATCGAACCCGTCATGATCCTTGGTTTGAGGACTTCAAGGAATCTCTCAAAACGATGACTTTCGAACCAGGATCATCATCTTCTGCATCATGTCTCATGGCAAAGGGTGTCGAGGTAACGAATGTTCCTCATCTGAATTTAGTGACTGAATCGATGATGATGGATCTGATGATGATATTGAACCTAGCTATACCAAACTTGTTTGCATTGCCACCAAACAACAACATGCCTTGGAAAAGGTTCAAAACATGCTAGATAAGAGTGATGATATGTTAGGTGAAGAAATGGATCACACTAAAGCCCTGACTGAAAATCTTCAGAGACTTCAGTCTAGGTTTGACAGCCTTCAAGGCCATCATAACTCTCTCTTGTCTGA
Source organism: Aegilops longissima (assembly GCA_021605205.1). Lineage (NCBI taxonomy): Eukaryota > Viridiplantae > Streptophyta > Magnoliopsida > Poales > Poaceae > Aegilops > Aegilops longissima. Next base: position 651,629,615 of record CM038680.1, read on the forward strand.
TCATGAGAAACTTTCTTATGAATTTCTTCAAAGAAAGCAAGATCTTGAGAAGCTAAGAGTGAGTTATGAAGATCTTCAGAAGGAGCGCGATTCATTACTTGCTCAACAAATCAGCGCTTCTCGTGAAGAATTTGTTCCTCCATGCTTAAAGTGCATTGAACGTGAATCGCTAATTCTTCACCAATGTTCAAATGCTTCAACTATTACAAATTCTTCACCTGCCTCTGCTATCAATAATTCCTCATTTGAGGACATTGCTAGTATCACCGACGATGCAGGGTTGAAGGAATTGTACATGACAGCATGTACAAAAGCCTCAAGGGCATCGACTCTTTGTGATGTGCTTAAAAACAGATCCTCAACAGAACCCTAGGAAAGAGGGTATTGCCTTTGAGAGGAAACTCAATGTCGATGGAACGATTGGAAGCCCGAGCGGACCCCAAAACCTCATGGGTTGCTGCAAAGGACCTCCAGTTGATCCATCTAACTTATCTGGCTTTACATGCGAATCTCCTCATTCTCCGATGAGTCATTTGACGCCAACTATAAACTGTTCAAAAATCAGAATGGTGAAGTATTTGCTAGATATGTTGGCACTAATCGCAGAACGGTTCCCTATGAAGAAAATCTGGGTTCCCAAGAAGTGCCTTGAAAGTCTTCAGGTGAATGTCCTCATGACACCACCTGTGAAGAACAGGAACCCCAGATCAAACTCTTCATATGGACCAAATTCTTCATATGGATCCAAGTCCTCATACGGACCAAATTCCTCAAAAGGATCAAAGTCTTCATATGATTATCATCGTGCTAGCAACTCTGTTTCGCAGGGTAGAGCTAAGGGCTATGAATATGTGCATTATTCTTCAAACCAATATGTTCATAAGTCCTCGAAGAATTTCTCTGCTTATTCATATGCTTACCCTAACCCCTCTTATGTGAAACGAAATGGATTGGCCTCTATGCCACCATTCTCATATGGTGCTCGCAGAGTGATGAACTCTTTGCCACCCCTTCAAATGTGGGTGGTGAAGAAAAAGAACTAACCTCTTCTGCAGGATCAGGTCTCCGGCGTGCATTAAACGTCTCAAGAATTTGTCGGGGCCCGACAAAATGCTCGAAAGGACGCAGCTAATCATGATGAAATGAACTTTATTTCACACGCCCTCATACTACTTATCTGTTATAACGCTCGATGAAATTCATCGATGAACTTGATATCATATTCTTCACCGATGAAGTATATGAGATCGTAAGTTGCACTAATTCATCCGCAGGATGATCAACCCAAAGCCACCGAGTGGGTTCTCGATAGTGGATGTACAAATCACATGACCGGTGACAAGAATCTATTGATGGATGCTCCTTATCACCGCCACATCTCAAGCATATCATCTTTCTTGACAAAGGCAAAAGTCGGTATTGGGTCTTGGTAAGGTTGCGATCTCTAAGGACATACACATGGACAAAGTCATGCTTGTTGAGTCCTTAGGATACAACCTCATGTCGATCTCAATGCTTTGTGATCTTGATATGGTTGTTATCTTTGGCAAGTATCGTTGTGTTGTGATTATGGAAGCGACAATTCCAAAGTCTTCAAGGCTTTAGGAGAGGAGACTTGTATATTGTTGACTTCTCTACAGGACCACAACCAGCCGTGTGTTTACTTGCAAAAGCTTCGTATATGGCTATGGCATCGGCAACTTGGTCACGCAGGCATGAGGAATTTGCACACGCTTGCAAAGAAGAAGCATGTCATTGGCATTGAGAATGTCAAATTCCTCAAGGATCACTTGTGTGGAGCCCGTGAAGCTGGAAAATGACCAAGGCCAAGCATCCAGCAAAGACTATCATGACCACTACTCGTCCTTCAATTGCTTCACATGGACCTCTTTGGTCCTAATCATTACTCAGCAGTCACTAATGATGCATCTCTATATGGCTTTGTTATTGTTGATGATTACTCTCATTACACATGGGTACACATTGTTACTTACAAAAAGAAGTGCGGGAAGTCTTCAAACGATTTTCCTCGAGGGCTTCAACTAACTTTGGTGTGAAGATCGGACACATCGGAGTGACAATGGAACTGAGTTCAAGAATTCGGTCTTGATGCCTATCTTGATGAACTTGGTATTACTCATGAGTTATTTGCTCCTATACTCCTCAAAGAAATGGCGTCGTGGGCGAAGAACATAACTCTTGTTGAGATGGCTCGCACTATGCTTGATGAATACAAAACGCCTAGTCGTTTTTGGATTAATGCAATTGATACTGCGGGCTACATCATCAACAGAGTATATCTTCACAAATTCTTCAAGAAGACTGCCTATGAACTCCTCACTGACAAGATACCCAATGTGAGTTATTTCAAAGTCTTCGGTGCTAAATGCTGGATTAGAGATCCTCATCACAATTCTAAATTTGCACCGAAAGCACATGAAGGTTTTATGCTTGGTTACGGAAAGGACTCGACACCTCTGAGTCTTCAACATCGCTCTTCACAAGATTGTTGACATTGTAGATGTGCGGTTCGATGAAACTAATTGCTAGCAAAGAGAGCACCTACCTTCTGTGTTAGATGAACCAGCACCTGAGGAATCTATCAAGTTCAAGGCAACCGAGGATGTCATTCCTCTTGAAGAATCTGCAAGAATTCATTCTGACGCTGAAGAACGCCGAGTGATGCACGTGAAGATAATGTCAAGACAATGGTGCTGAGGAAAATGATCAAATTCCTCGACGACAACCAGCTCATCCTCGCGTTGCAAAAGAAGTACAAGTTGACAAGATCATCGATGACATTGAAGCGCCAGGTCCTCTCACACGCTCAAAAGCTTCACATTTATCTAACTTTTGTGGGCACTATGCTTTTGTCTCTATCACAGAGCCCACTAAGGTAGATGAAGCATTTCGAGCCCGAGTGGATTCAGGCCATGCAAGAAGAATTACATCGAGTTCGAGCTCAATAATGTCCGGGAACTGGTCAAACGTCCAGATCCTCGCAAGCATAATATCATTGGCACAAAGTGGATCTACCGCAACAAGCAAGATGAAAATGGCCTTGTGGTGAGGAATAAGGCACGACTTGTAGCTCAAGGCTACACACAAGTTGAAGGAATTGATTTCGATGAAACTTTTGCACTGTTGCTAGACTTGAGTCTATTCATATATTACTTGCCTAAGCTAACCATCACAATATCACTTTATATCAAATGGATGTGAAAAGTGCATTCCTCAATGGTAAGCTTGAGGAAGAAGTATATGTTGCTCAACCCCTAGGTTTTGAAGATCCAAAGAATCCCGACAAAGTCTTCAGAATCAACAAGGCCCTCTATGGTCTCAAACAAGCCCCTCGGGCGTGGTATGATACATTGAAGGAATTCTTCGTGAAGAATGGCTTCACACCAGTTCACTCGACCCTACTCTCTTTACTAAATCATATGATGGTGAACTGTTTGTGTGCCAAATATATGTTGATGATATTATCTTTGGTTGTATTGACCAACGTTATAGTGATGAATTTGCCTATATGATGAGTGAAGAATATCAAATGTCTATGATGGGAGAGTTGAAATTCTTCTTAGGTCTTCAAATTCGCCAACAACACAATGGCATATTCATATCTCGGAGAAATACCTCAAAGATGTCCTGAAGAAATTCGCATGCAAGATTGCAAAGGCATCAAAATTCCTATGCCCACAAATGGCCATCTATGCACCGATGAAAATGGTATTGACTTGATCACAAGGTATACCGCCCATGATTGGTTCTCTATTGTACTTATGTGCATCTAGGCCAGATATAATGCTTAGTGTTTGCATGTGTGCCCGATTTCAAGCTACACCAAGGAATCACACCATAAGGCTGTGAAGCATATTCTTCGATATCTAGCTCACACACCAACACTAGGATTATGGTACCCCAAGGGCTCTACTTTTGATCTCATTGGATATTCGACTCGACTATGCTGGTGATCGTGTGGACCTGAAGTCAACATCTGGTACTTGTCATTTCCTCGACGATCTTTGGTCCGTTGGTCCTCGAAGAAATAGAACTGCGATCACCGCTCATCGCGGAAGCTGAATACATTGCTGCTGGCTCTTGTTGTGCTCAATTGCTGTGGATGAAGAAAACTCTCAAGGACTACGGCATCAACGTGAAGAATGTGCCTCTCTCTGTGACAATGAGAGTGCCATCAAGATTGCTCACAACCCAGTTCAGCACTCAAGACAAAGCACATTCAAATTCGTCATCATTTTCTTCGTGATCATGTGTTGAAGGCGACATCTCCATCGAGCATGTGAAGACTGAAGAACAGCTAGCTGATATCTTCACTAAGCCCTTGGATGAGAAGAAATTTAGCAAGTTGCGGTGTGAGCTAAATATCTTAGAATCTTCGAATGTTCTTTGAAAAGACACACATCCCGACACTTATGCAAAATTGATGACTTAGATGTGCAACGCATGAAGAAACGTTTTTCTTCAATCCATGAAGAATAACACTCTAAGTGTGAAGAAATTAATGAAGAATTTGATTCTCGTAACCCTCGACAATTGTACGCGTGTCTGAAATCATCATTCTTATACGGTGGGTCACGCCACCACCAAAGTTGAAAATCTTCAATTTGAGTTTTTCCTTAGTTTTGAAATTCTTCAGTTTTTCAAATTCTTCAAGTTTTCAAAATCTTCACTGTTTCCGTCGTTTTTCTTCATTATATATATATATATATATATATATATATATATATATATATATATATATATATATATATATATATATATATATATATATATATATATATATATATGTTTATGTCCTCTACAACATTCACTTATGGCTATTTCTTCAAGTCGCTTTTACGCTAAGTGAATGTGATCGGACCCTTCCCCCTCTATGCTATACTCAACCCAGTCTATTCACAAATTCTTCATGTGTGTCCTATTTGAAACTCGTTCAAAATCTTCACTGAGTCCTTGTCAGCTGAAGAAATTGCGAACGGAACTTTAAAACTGATCTTATCCAAACTTCCTGTTTTGCCGCTCAAACCGTTCCGCATCCCACGATGCATTATTTTATTCACCCACGATCGTACACGATCTCCACTACACAGTACGTGGGTGACACATGTCGTGAGAAGGAGAATGGTCAGGGGCATGTTCGTCCTTAAATCTTGGGGCGAACAGTTTTTCACCGCTCTATAAATACCCTCCCCCATCCTCACTTCTTTTACTCCGCCGATCTCTCTCTCCGCCGAGCTCCTCAAACCCTAGCGCCGCTACTCCATCGTCAGCCGGTGAGGAAGAGCTTCACTCGCCTCGACCTCGTCGCCGACGTCTCGATCAAGAAATCCTCACTCCGCCGCCGCCGTAGCTGTCTTCCTCCGCCAAGTTAGGCGTGGAAGATCTGAACTGATGAACTTCCCAACTGTTCTTCTTAGTTCGTCGTGTTTTCACTTCGGTAATTAAAAGTTACTTTTATTACTCGCTTTGATTCTCAAACCTTCCTGAAAATCTTCAAAGGTGTTTATTCTTCAAATCTTCACACATATGAACACCTCAAACAAAATATGCTCTTGATTCGTTTCTCTAAGCAATGATTTTCTTCAAGATTCCTCAATTGTGTGGATCCTCGATCTGTACAACTCTAGAACCTAAGACAAAGATCGCTTAGTGAAGTTCTTCAAGGCTCATCTGGTCAAATTCCTCAAAACTTGTTTTTTTTGAAAAACCTTCTGAGAACGCATATGACCTCTCCAAATTCCTCGCAACTATACTCTGTTCACAGGTACTCATGTCCGCTGCTGAATCACTAGGTTCTCATCAACTTAACTCATTTGCAGCGTTCCTCGAAGAAAAGTTGCATACTTCTTCAGAGAATTCGATTGTTCAAATTCCTCAGCTGAAGAACATGGCAGAAGGAAAGAAGCCACACAAAGGAGGAACGAGGCCTGAGGTCATGACCGCGTTTGAAACCCCTGAGGAAATATATGCTGATTATTGCACACCTGATGAAGCCGAGTTCGGCAAAGAAAACAAAAATCAGCGCAAGGTGCGCATTCAAAGGATTGAACGGAGATGGGCAAGGGAATGGAGGAGTACAGATATGTAACTCCAAAGTACATGAAGAAATTCGCACTCAATCCTCCATGCCCAAGAGCTCCATTGGCACTGGTCAAGAAGTCGACCCCACCAAAGATCAAGCGTGTTGAGGACTTTCCCAAGAATGGGCCAGCGCCAAGCCAAATTGGCAAGACAAGCCAACGAGGCAAAGAGGAAATTCAATGAGGACTCTGCATGCTGCTACCACCGAGGCTTCTGCAAGCCAAGAAAATCTATGGCAAAGAAGCCCGCACACAAGCCAAGTGCTTCACCAACAAGGCCCTCACGGCCAAGTTCTCACCGTGCCCTCACGGCCAATTCCTCATGATGCTCCCTCCTCCAAAATCCTCGGCTCCTTCAAAGTCCTCAGCAGCTCCTCCCAAGTCCTCAGCAGTTCCGACAAAGTCCTCAAGACTGTGCATCCGCCACGTGCCAAAGGACTCAGAGGCTTCTCCATTGCATCTGTGTTTCAAAAGTTCCTCTGCTGCACCAAAGTCTTCATCCGCACGACTCATCAAGACTAAGGCCACAACTGGACGAGGTCCTCGGCCAAGTCCCAAGAAGAAACAGGTCGCTTCCAAGAGCCACCGAAGATGATGAGGCTGATGATAATGAACTTGCGGAAATCATCGAGATCGCCAAGAAAGGGTCATAGAGCCAAAGGCACATCTGTGCCATTGCTGTTGATCCGAGGAAAATCCTCGATTACATTGATCTCGGCACAAGGATCCAAACACCCCTATGCTTGATTTTCATCGACCCTGGACAAAGTCACATGTGACCCATTTCATCATCAAGAGAAATGGAAGTTTGAAAAGGCAAGAGAGATCAAGAAAGCTCAATACGTAAAGGAGAAGTTCTCAAGAAAAATGTTGTCGTAATGACACCGAGGAACTTCTCAAGGTCCAAATGAAATCCAAGCCCTCAGCAAAAACTTCGATGCTTATTATGCTGATTGGCAAGGAGCCAAGGTCAGATTCGTCAACCTGACGAAGAAATTCACCAATGTTGCTGCCCCAACGCAACGTGAAATTCCTCAAGCTGGAGCCTCAGCTCAGCAGACTGAAGAACATGCTAGCACCGCTGATGAAGTTCAGGCTGCTGAAGAAAATGCTAGTTCCAGGGCTGATGATCCCATTCCAGCCGCTGAAGAAATTGCCAGGGCATCCACTAGTGGTGCGCCTGAAGAAACTGAACAAGACAGGGCAACTGCATCAGTTGCGCCTGAGGAAAATCAACCAGATTCCTCAGCTCCTCCTGCGCCAACACCAACTCCAATTCTTCCATCTGCCTCTGATGTGAAGAAAACCAAGGCTGCAGAACGAGCTGCAGTGAAGAAACAAAAAGCATCAGCTGCGTCAAATTCTTCGGCTGCGAAGAAAATGAAGCCAATGACCAGCTCCTTTGAAAATCCTATTGATGTTGTTCCAATTTCCTCAATTCCATCAAAGGACCTTGTTCCTTTTGATGAAGATTATGTGATCCCAAGCGGATCTGATGAAGAAAATCATTCTGCTGCTTCGTCAGAGCAGATTGATGAAGAAATTGAAGTGGAAGCAATCCTTCAACCCCAATCATTTCCTCACCTATGCCTCGGTTCACAGTGAAGAGGCGGTGTTGTGGAAATTGAAGAAGATGTGGATATTGGAAGCACAACGCCAGTGATGAACGATGACTTTTGGGAAAGTCAAGATCCAAATTCTCCACTCTTCACTCCAATTCAACAGATACCTCGGTCCCCGCTCCAACTGCTCAAATGGGCTCAAGAAACTCATCCCACTTCATCTGTCCATGAAGAAATTCCAGCCACTAGCGCCGATGAACTCTGCTGCTGATCCTCGATCGCACTCAGAGGAACAAGAAATTCCTCACCAAGAACCTGAGATTGCGATTCCAGACGTCGTGATGCAACTCATCGACACTCCACCGCCAAGCCAAAGAATCCCTTCTCAACAAAGCAAAAGTTCAAGGCTGAAGATTTCTTCAAGAGCACGTATTCTTCACCGATTAAATCCATATGATTCTTCTCGCATAAGGAAGAGGCGTTTACGACTGCCACCAAGCCAATTTCTATTCCTCGGTGCTTTTCAACAAAGACAAAGTCATCGATCATGCACATATTCCTCATGTGGACATGGAGTCTCTGCCAGGCTTTGAGCCAGTCCTCAGTGTTCTTCACGACGCAGGACTTCTGAATTTCTGCACTGACATCTGTGATTGGAATGAAGAACTCATTCTTCAATTCTATGCAATGCTGCACATCACGGAGACGCCAAGACGTGAACTCATGGGTATTAGACCGATGTCCGAAAATACTCACTAAAAGGCACCAGCAACTGAATTGCTTTGTGCCCTACCACTCAGTCCTCCACTTGATGGTGCTCGTTGTATTTACAACGAACCAGAACTTTCAAATCACTATATGCAAGTGCTGATGAAGCCTTTGAAGCCAAGGCAGGCCCCAAGAACCAAATTCCTAGTCAAGGCATTATTGTATGTGCCTCGGACTGTCTATCGGATTCTGACGAAGACAATGAGTCCTATCAAAGGCCATGACTCAAATGATGAAGAAGTCGTTGGCATCATGAAGAATATGCTTTTCAATATCATTCATGGCGTTCCCGTCAACTTCCATGATTTCTTCATGAGGACTCTGGCAAACATTGCTATGTCACCATTTGAGCTGAAGCCTTATGCCTTGGATAATGAGATTCATCGGACAAGGTCTTCACTCAATTACAAGGCTGATACTCGAACCACTGCAGCTACTTGCCCCGATTGAAGTCCTCAAACGGACATTTACCTCACCGATGACAAGGGCAAGGCTATCATGGTGATCGATGAAGGCATTCGTCCATTGGATGGACAGTTTCGCAAAGCAGCATCCTACTCCACCAATGATGACTCGCCACACATGACTCTGCCGCAAATACCTCGACCAAGCAAAGTCCTCAAGCTACAAAGACCTGTGGTGATGACTGATCGTGAGTTACTCCTCGGATTCATCGGAAGGTTGATCGCAATCATAAATGGGTCAAGCGTCGGTTTGGTTCAATTCTTCACAACATGACCTCTACACACAATGCAGTGAAGAAAAACCACTACTACCTCCATGAAACCTTCAAACGCACCTGGGCTGTTCTTTCTAATGTCTACAACGCGGAAGAACTGACGACAATGGGTCTTAAGGAAGAATTTGACTGGTCTGCACCTCCTCCGAAGAAATACAAGAAGTTCAAAGTTCCTTCCTTGGTGGCCAGCTTCTATTCTTCATCACGAGACACTGATGAAAATGAAGACTTGGACGACACCGCGGCAGGCCCTACTACAACAACCGACCCCAACAACGCTGGCGCTCCTTCTTTAACTTGAAATTCTTCAGGGGCGTTAGTCCTCAGTTTCGATCCTTTTGGTCATTCGATGACAAAGGGGGAGAAATTTGAGTAGTCTTCAAGCGGGTCTATTATATCGGCAATTTATTTTTGTTAAGTTACAACTCTCGTTCTTCTGAAACTTTTATTGGATCGAGTTGTAATCTTAAACCCGATGGTGCTTTGATACTTTTGATGCACTGTGCTCTGGCACTATGCTCTGATACTTTTGATGCACTGAGCTCTGATTCTCTTGAGCTCTAATACGTTATTTTGATGCGTTATTTTGCATGCCTGTTCCTCACTAATGTTATTGCACGCATGCTGAATTTCATCAAGCACCATATTTCATCATGCATTTCAAATTCTTCATATTATATGTCAAATGCGTGTATGAATTACAAGATATAGGGGGAGATCTCCATGATTCAAATCTTCTAATGTGCATTGCCTCTGTCGGGGGAGAGCTGATCGTGCCCCACGAGCACCTACGGGACCTGAGCCCCTTGTGGTTCGGAGGGGGGCGGAGATTGCACAAAGAGCGGATCGAGGCGACGCACACGAGAGGATTTACCCAGCTTCGGAGCTCTCCGGGGAGATAATACTCCTACTGCTGCTTTGTGGATTATCTTGTGTTCTTGCTAGGGAGCAATGGGAGCTACAAGACCTAGCCTCAGTGTGGTTTCGTATGGATGTGATGAACTAAGCCGGAGCTGGACCGAACCCAGCCGAACCCCGCTACGTTGCCCTTGGGCCTCCTTTTATAGGCACAAGGGGTCACCACACGTGGCAAGTAGACAAGGTTATAATGGTAAAACATAGGTTGGTACACCGCTTTATGCGATGTACAAGAACCTATACCTAACTCGACGGCAAGGGACAAGAGTCATCAATGCCCGTCTCGATCGCCTGAACAATTAACAGGACCGTCAAGTCGCGCCTCCGTTTGCCACGATGGTAGCTTGTCAGCGCCGCTTGTCGCTGCTCCCCGCTGGCTGCACAACCCTTCGACACGCGTCCTTGGGAGAGCCCCGTGGTGACACGTTGGCGGGTGAGCTGGAGCGGAGATGAAGAGAGGTCGCCCGCCCCGGCAAGCGCCTTGCCGCGGCAGGAACCTTGTCGCGCTTGGGGGCTCGGCGCCCGCCAAGCCTTCCCGACAAGCTCCTCTTGCCGGGGCCTTGCTTCCTTCGCGCCCTGAGTGGCCTTCCCGGCAAGCTCCTCTTGCGGGGGACTTGATTACTTTGTTCTTGAATGGCTCCAAAGTAGCCACTGAGGAGCTTGGCGGTCGTCGGGCCAGCCCTGCCGCGGGGCGCTGCAACTGTCCGTGCACGAGTTCGGGATACTAGGGTACCCCCTACTCTAGTACACCGACAGAGCCCCGGCCGGGCCACACACGGTGCCAAGCTCATTGGGCAGCCAAACACACAGTGCACGGCACGCGCGTGGTCTTGATTACGCCGTTATTTGCCTTGGACCCACCACGTCTCCCACGAACGGCACGCACCGGACGTGGCGTCGTGGGGGAGATCGTGGGGCTTTCTTTAATGGGAAAAATCGGAACGCCCGTCCCCTCTCCCCTTTATAAGCGGGGGAACAGGGGCAGGACGCCCACTTGCCCTTGCTGTCACATCGGAAACCCCCGTCGCCTTCCCCTTTCTTCTCGAGCCCAAAGAGAGCGACGCTCCGCCCCCTCCATTGCCACCGGTGCTACCAACGCCGTCGGCTTCTTCCACCACCTCCCCCTATGGCTCCGAAGGCCGACAAGGGAAAAGGCGTGAAATCGGCCGAGGCGCAGCGGCTCGCGGCACTGCGGAAGGAGCGGGCCCTCTTCGATCCCCTGCTCAACAGGAAGGAGCTGAGTGAGCTATACTACCTCTTCTGGTCGACGGTGACCCGGGCGCACCCGCGCACGAGGGTCATCTCTGCCGCCACATCTGCTAAGGTCTCCATCAGGTACCCCTTCTTCGCGATCTTCTTCTGGTGCGGGCTCTGCCCGCCCTTTTCTGAATTCTTCTGTGATGTCATGAACACATATGGCCTCCGCCTCCTTGACTTCACGCCCAACGCCATCCTTACCATGGCCGTTTTCGCACATCTCTGCGAGAACTTTGTCGGGGTCCACCCAAACGTCGCACTCTTCCGCCACTACTTCTCACCCCGCATAGAGAGAGGAGAGCCGCTTGTCGAGGAATTGCATGGACCTTTCGGATCGGCAAGAAGGAAGCGTATCTTGACGAGAGTTGCGCAGCAAGTGGGAGGAGTGGAGGGCTGACTGTGCTGGATCTTAGAGGAGGAGCCACAACCTTTTACTGCCTGCGCAAGACCCCCATAGTTCACGGCACGATTGGAGCAACTTGGCGGAGGGCGACAAGTTGAAGATTGCCACGACTAGGATTTTATGTCTCCGGCAAGCAGGGCTTACCGTAGGAGCAGTTGGCGCGACTTCGCCGCGCCGCATTGGCGCCTTTGCAGGAGAAAGGGAGGCCTGCTTGGGAATTCCGAGCAGCGGATATCATGAGGCTGCGCCCAGGTCTAAATTGGAATTTCACTACCTTGGAGCTTGACGGCATGCTGCGGGAGCTGTTCAAGCTGAAGCGGATAACCCGGATGGTGCATGTTGCCGAGGGAGTTGTGCCTTGTGCAACAACTCGTCGCTTGATAGCATCCGCACGATAATGCCGTTGTGCGATTCCCATGGGATCGTTCCAACTTGGCAGGAGCCCGCCGGTGACATAGTGCAGCAGTTCTTCGACAACTTGGTTGAAGTGCCGATCCGCGCCAACAAGAAGAGGCGGCTCACCCGCGACACCACTGCTCAGGAGATGGCGCGCATCGCCACAAGGTTGGAGGAGGCTGCAGAGGCTGCTGCCGCTGGCGCGTTTGGGTTCACTATCAAGGAGGCAGAGAGGGCCGAGGCGGCAAGCCTTGCCGACCAAGAAGAGTTCGTCGGCGAGGAGGAGCAGACCGAGCCCGACAACGACCCAAGCGAGCCTGCCGGGGGCGCCTCTCCTCCGTCATCAAGTAGCTTGCCGCAGGAGGAGCTCGCTGCCCCGCCAAGGAGACGTCTCCGGAAGACCGGAGAAGTGGCGGGGGAGCATACGGTCCAACAGCCACCTCGCCGCCCGACGCGCTCCACCGCGGCAAATCTCAAGCAGCTGAGCGCCTCATTCCGCCACGACGACGGGCGCAGGGCCTTCTGGAGTTGCGGCCCCTGCACCCGCCAAGCGCCAGAGGGAGTCTTCTCCCCCAATCCGTCGCGCTGGAGCAGAGTTTGATCTCTCCGCCCTCAGCTCCGAGGAAGAAGAGGAAGAGTAAGATCTTGCCGCTGCTATTTGTAATCTTCCAATTTATTGCTTTATCTTATATCTGACTGGTTCCACTCTGAACTTTCTTCTTCAGGGCGTTAGCTCGGAGAGCGCCGAAGAGGGCCAATACGCCGGTGGTTGTCGTCTCAAATGACTCCCCTGTAGCAACAGGGGGCACGTCCGGGACTCCCTTGCCGGATCCGGCAACCCTTCAACAGAGCAGCCCCCAGCGTAAGTGTATGGTATGCTTCTCATGGTTAGGCGCTCTTGGGTGCTTTTCCGTCACTGATATCTGGTTTGTTGAATTTTGTAGGAGCAGAGCAGCCACATCATGGAGCACCGGAGGCTACTCCTGAGGTTCAGCCTCATCAGGAGGCCCCGGAGTTCACTCCCGAAATTCTGCTTGCTTCAACTACGCCACCAAGGGAGAATTCTCCGCCAAGGGAGCGCTCTCCGGCAAGGGAGGCTTCTCCGACAAGGGGAGCTTCCCCGATAAGGGCTGGCGCCGACGACCCTCCGGTGGTGGAGACCGCGGCCACAGACCCCACTGTAGGTAATCTTCTTGTTTGATAGTTTCCCTTGGGTTCTTTCCTTACGTTTTTCTCTTTCGAATATCTGCTTGATTTGTGCTTTCTTCTTCTGACCATCAGATCCATCTGCCGGAGATCCGATGGAAACCGAGGCTGCCGGCGAGGAAGACGCTCGCGGCGACAATGTCGATGCCGCCAACACGGAGGAGGAAGAGGCTGGCGCCGAGCCCCGCCGACGAGGAGGCTGCCGAGAGGCGGGCGCAGAGGTCGGGAGGAATCTGGCGATCGCCCGACGGCCCGGAGGCGCAGGAGCGCCAGGCGCTGCACCGACCGCGATCCCCCGCCATCGACGCCGCACGGACTCGAGGAGCCCTGCCCGCGCCTACCTGAAAGCCGGGCGAGGGTGTCTTCATCAAGCTCCCATGGGCATGAAGCTCAGGGCACCGGCGAGGGGAGACCTTCGATGCGGAACTGCTTGCCTCCCCGGGCTGTCGCTGGTTGATGCCCCGAGCAGCAGCAGCATGGTGAGCCTCGAGGAGGAGCAGCTGCTAAGGAGGTTGTTGTCGCTCTACCGCGCCCGCCAAGCCAAACTGGAGTCTGTGGAGGCGCTTGTCGCGAGGGCGGAACTGATTTGGAGGCACGTGAAAGAGCTCCGACGCCAACAAAGAGACTCTCCGGGATATAGCGGGCGCATGAGCAGCTTGTCGAGGAGCGCACGGCCTTCATCTTGGAGAAGGGCGAGATCGAAGAGCAGCAGAGGCTCGCCAGCGAGAAGCTTTCCGCGCGAGAAGGTGAGCTGGCGCAGCGGAAGATCAACCTCGACAGCTTTGAGGAAGATCTCGCCGCGCGTGAGCAAACGATTGGCGGGCCACTTCGGGAGGCAAAGGATGCTGCTGCGGCTGCCGAGGCCGCCAAGAGGGAATTGGAGACGAGGGTGGCTCAGCTGGAGTCCACTCTCCAGAAGAGTGCCGAGGAGGTCGCCGGGTTGAAGCGCGAGCGTGAGAAGGACGCTTACACCCTCGGTGAGCTACAAGGTCATTTTGCTGAGAAGATCAAAGAGCTCGACGCCGCCAAGGACTCCAAGGCGGATCTGGAGCTGAAATTGACCACCTTGACGGAGACGTTGAACGGTGCCAAGGAGCGGGAAACGGGCCTGCTGGAAAAGGTCAAGGCCACCGAGGAGTTGCTGTCGAATCTGTGTGACCGCCTGCAATAATCTTCGACAGCATAATGCATTGGACAGAAGGTCTTGTGGACACCGTCGCGCATCCATAATGAGCTGATGGAGTTGGGGATGACAGATCTTGGATATTCCACCGACGAGAACCTCCAACCCAGCGCCAAGCTCAGCCTATTCTTCTAAGGCGTGTTACGGGTATCCAGCGGCTCGGGACGAGGTTCGAAACAATCTGGCGGAGGAATCACGCCAAGTCTGTGCCGAGGCTCTCCAAGGTGTTGATGAAGGTGGCCTTCCGAACCCAAAGGCCGACTTCACCAAGGCCCTCAAGTCCCTGCCTCCATCCGCCGATGTTGAAGCGCTCAAGACCCTTGTCGCACCCATTGTGGACAGGGTGAGCGGAGTTAAGAGGCTCGAGGGCGACCGCGTGGACTAGGCCGCCAAGTCTATCTCTCTCTTGTCGCTGTAGATCATGTTTAGGCGAAAAATCTATTAGATTTACAACAATTTATTATGTAATATACACTATCTTAGGCCATCGAATGCAATGTTATTTCCTCTACTCGATTTCTTCCCTTGTATGTTACTACCCTACGCTTTCAGGGAAACTTGCCGGTGCAGGCACCCTTGCCATGAGCGCCGAAAAGCGGAACTTCAGCAGCTCTTTGTCAAGGGTCGCTGCCGACAAGCAACCTCGTCGTGGACTAGCCGCAGCTCACTTAAGTTGTTGAGCGGACTCGAAACAAAGTAAGGGCGCGACCAGTCACGATTTGGTTCCTCCGCGCACAGGTTTTCCATACAAAGTACTATCGTTCGAGGAAGATAACTTCAAAATTTAAAACTAGTCGTTTAAACTTAGCAACTTAGCTTTTCTTTTGTCCATTTTCCGGCAAGGCGACAGTTCCTTGAGCGACGCTTGTCGGCCCACACCATTATCTCCTCCTCCCCCCCGGTTAACTTGTGGGTGGATGAACCTTCTTCTTGTTTGAGAAGAAAGAAGAGAAAATAAAGTTATGGAGCCTAATGGCTCATTATCGCTTACCGGGTGCGGGTGCTGCACAAGATGTTAGTAAACACATGCATATATGATTATGAAAGCATGTATTGACAAAATGTGTGCAACACATAGGCTTTGCTGATGCACGGGGTCTGCTCCCGGCTTTGTACAAAGGATTACATGCAACAGCGGCAAGACTTGTACAAAAGGGTGGTTGCCGGAACGGGTTCCGAACCGCGCCTCATGGGTAAAACTTGCGAAGATGCTCTATGTTCCAGAATTGCTCACCGAAGGCCATCTTCGCTCAAAGCGGACAGCGCCGGGCCTAGTGACTCGTTTCACCCGATAAGGGCCTTCCCACTTCAAGGCCAACTTGTTGGAATTCTTGGCGGATTGAACGCGCCGAAGAACAAGGTCGCCTTCCTCGAAGCTTCTGGCATTAACTTTGCGGCTATGGTAGCGACGCAAAGCTTGCTGGGTAACGAGCAGCTCAGACAAGAGCCTGAAGACGATCTTCCTCGAGGAGCAGCGCGTCATCTTGTCGCAGCTGCTCTTGCTCAAGCTCATCATAAGCGAGCACTCGAGGTGACCCGTATACGAAGTTCCGTGGGGAGAACTGCCTCTGCTCCGTAGACTAGAGCAAAGGGTGTCTGCCAGTGGCTCGATTTGGCGTCGTCCTGATCGACCAAAGAACCACCGGCAGCTCCTCGATCCAGTTCCTTCCGCACTTACGCAGCCTCGTCGAAAGTTCTGGTCTTGAGTCCTCGCAGCACTTCAGCGCTTGCTCTCTCGCTGACCGCTGCTTCTCGGATGAGCAATGGCAAAGCAGATCTTGGCGCCAAGATCTTGGGCGATCGCATGAAGGTGCGACTTCGGAACTGTGTGCCGTTGTCGGTGATGATCCGTTAGGAATCCCAAAACGGCAAACAATTGACCTGAAGAACTTGACGGCTGACTGTGGTGTCACCTTCCTCACTGGTTCCACTTCCGGCCACTTTGTGAACTTGTCGATTGCTACGTACAAGTATTCAAAGCCCCCGACAGCTCGGGGAAAAGGGCCGAGGATGTCGAGCCCCCAGACCGAAAAGGGCCAGGATAAAGGGATCGCCTGGAGAGCTTGAGCTGGTTGGTGTATCTGTTTTGAATGGAACTGGCACGCTTCACACTTGGTTACTAGTGCAGTTGCATCCTGGAGGGCTTCTGGCCAGAAGAAACCTTGCCGGAAAGCTTTGCCGGCAAGTGCTCTTGCGCCAATGTGGTGACCACATATGCCTCCGTATATCTCGCCAACAGCTTCGCCCATCTTCCCGCAAATACACTTCAATTTCACACCGCTGAGCCTTCTTCCGCATGTGATGTTTTCAACAAACTGGTACATACTTGACTGCCGGGCTACTTTTTCCGCTTCTTCTTGCTCTTCGGGAAGTTCTCCTGTCTGAAGGAAATGGACGATTTGCTGTGCCCATGTTGGAGCCTGTGGCTCGACAACAAGGACTAAAGGCTCATCTATCATTGCGGGAACATCAGCTTCTACGGCAAGGACCTGTGGGTCCGCCGGAGCTCGATGATCCCCGGCAAGCTTGCCGGAGCTAAACTTGTCGGGAGCGTTTGCTTCAACGATACAAACTGCATGGTTTGTCGGAGCAGACTGCTCCTCAGTGATACTCGCGTTGGTTTTAGGGACCTTCTTGGCGGCGGCTTCAGAGAGCTCTGCCGGAAAGTAGTCGCCGGAAACCAATTTTCTCTTCTTGCTCTGTCCTGTTGATGGTGTTACGGTTGGCTGAGTTAGCTTGAGCACAAAAATCCCTGGTTCCACAGGTAACTTAAGTGCGGCACATTTGGAGAGGCCATCAGCTATATCATTCTGTGCTCTTGGACGTGTTTCCATTTGAGGGCCTTCAAAGTGCTCTTCCAGCTTCCTCACTTCATCGACGTACGCTTCCATCAACGGACTCTGATAATCTTTATTTACTTGGCGGACGACAAGTTGCGAGTCCCCCCTGACAATGAGCTTCTTGATCCCAAGGTCCACCGCAATCCTGAGACCGGCAAGCAAGCCTTCATACTCTGCAGTATTATTTGTTGCTTGTTCCTTGGGAAAGTGCATCTGGACTATGTACTTGAGGTGCTCCCCGGTGGGTGCGATAAGCAGCACGCCGCATCGGCGCCTTTGCAGCGAGAAGGCACCATCAAGTACATCAGCCACTCTTTATTTGCCTCCTTGGCGGGATGCTTGTCTCGAATTTCCTCATCTTGCGCTACGCCCACTCTGCTATGAATTCTGCCAATGCCCTGCTCTGGATAGTTGAAGTGCTTTCGAACTTGAGACCAAAGCTTGACAGTTCCAGCGCCCACTCAACAATCCTGCCTGTTGCTTCTGGATTTTGCAAAATCCTCTTCAGCGGAAAGCGAGTGACAACTGTTATCTCATGTGCTTGGAAGTAATGGCGCAACTTTCTCGAGGCCATGAGGAGGCCGAAAAGCAGCTTCTGCACACCAGAGTACCTTGATCTAGCCCCCTGCAGAAGGGAACTGACAAAGTATACTGGGCGCTGCACCATCTTCTTCTGTATCTTGTCGCAACCCTGCGCTGATCCGTCCTTGTCGGGACCAGAGCTTGACGGCGAAGCCCCTTGCTTGTCGCTGGATGCGCTTGCCTCGGTTGCCGGCTCATCATCTGCCTCCCTCTCCGCTACTAACACAACACTAACCACTTGATTGGTTGCCGCTATATACAACAGCAACTTCTCTTGTGGCCTAGGTGCGACAAGTATTGAGCGGAGGACAGGTATCTCTTTAAGTCCTGCAGCGCAGCCTCCGCTTCGAGTCCATTTCATTGACCTGCCTTTTTCAAAATCTTGAAAACGGCAGGCGCGCTCAGCAGACTTAGAGATGAACCTGCCGAGAGCAGCCACGCAACCGCAAGCCACCGACATCCTTGACGCGCTTTGGTGCTTCGATCTGCTCAATGGCCTTGATCTTGTCGGGATTGGCTTCAATTCCCGCTGAGATACAAAAACCGAGAAGCTTGCGGAAGGGACTCCAAACACGCACTTCTCGGGGTTGAGCTTGAGGTTGATCTTGCGCAGGTTTGCAAACGCCTCATCCAAATCCTGAACCAGAGTTGCTCGTTTTGCTCTTGACCACTATGTCATCCATGTAAGCTTCTACATTTCGTGTATCTGTGGGTCCAAAGGCATCATGGACTACCCTTGCAAAGGTTGAACCAGCATTCTTCAAACCGAAAGGCATCCGTATAAAGCAAGACATGCCACATGGTGTAATGAATGCGGTTTTCTTCATCCTCTTCGCCATGAAGATCTGATGATATCCTGAATATGCATCAAGAAACGAAGCAGATCGCATCCAGCCGTGGAGTCAACAATCTGGTCGACACGCTGCAAGGGAAATGGGTCCTGGGACAAGCCTTATTAACGCGGTGAAGTCAATACAAAGTCTCCATTTCCCATTAGCCTTGCGTATAACTACCGGATTGGCCAACCACGGGGTGGAGGACTCCTCCGACAAGCCCCGCTGCTTCCAATTTCTTGATTTCTTCTACTATAAACTCTTGGCGCCCACCGCTGCTGCTTCCTAACTCTTTGCTTGACGGGCCGCGGCGTGAGGACAGACAACTAGGTGGTGCTCAATTACTTTCCGGGAACACCGGGATGTCGATGGTTGCCATGCAAACACATCGACATTCGCCGCAGAAAGCAACGAGCTCGCCTTCCTATTTAGGATCAAGCGTGGCAATCGATGGTGAAGGTACCACCAGCGCCGCCCTCCTTGGCGGGCACCTTCTTGGTCTTTGGCGGAGCTGCCATCGTCTTGTTGCACTTGCCGGTGGAGCTCGATGGTGCGTCTTCGACGGTAGCGCAGCACTCCGAAGAGGTGCGCTTGCCGGAGTGGGCAACAGAGCTCTTGCCGGATCTAGTGGTTTTCTTCTTCCCCCCGGGAGCTTCAACGGTAAGTGGTTTGCTATCTGTCGCGGCTGCTGCATCCCGGTAAATCTTGTCGGCGCAGATAAGTGCATCTTTCTTGTCGCTATGGACAGAAATGACGCTTATCGGGCCGGGCATCTTGAGTAGGTTGTAAGCATAATGAGAGGCGGCCATGAACTTGGCGAGTGCTGGACGGCCAAGTATGCCATTGTAGGGCAATGGGAAATCGGCGACGTCAAACGTGACCCTCTCAGTTCTGAAGTTGAGCTCGCTGCCGAATGTTACCGGCAACATGATCTTCCCTTTGGACTTGCTCCTTCCTGGGTTGATTCCTTGGAAAGTACCAGTTTCTTCGAGCTCGCTGTCAGGGATTTGAAGTTTCTGGAGCACTGCAGAGGAGATCAAATTCATGCCGGCCCCGCCGTCAACCAACATCTTTGTGACCTTGAGGTTGCGGATGGTTGGTGAGACCAACATCGGCAAACACCGACCGCAGTGATGCGATCGGGTGATCCTCAATGTCAAAGATGATGGGCGGCTGGACCACTTCGAGAGGTTTGCGTGACTCTATGGATGGTTCTGCTGCATTGACCTCACGCATCCATTGCTTGAGTTGGCGGTGCGAGGTATGCAGACGCCCACCGTCGACGCAAAGGACCTCCGCTGCCTTTTGAAACTCCTGCTCATCGGTTTCATCGCCTTCATCATCGCCGCCATCTTCATCTTCATCTTCTTCCTTGTCGCGCCACGGGAGGTCTGTCTCCCCGCCGCTGCTTGGCCTTGCCAAGGCGTCCTCCCGACCGGGTCTCTTCTTACTTGCTGCACCTGCACCTTCTTGGGCCTTCTCCTTGTCTCGCCGTATTCAGCTCTCAGAGCTCAACAAGCTGCTCGACTTTCTTGCAGCTCTGGAGATCGTGGCCTTTGGTGCGGTGGATTTTACAGTACTGCTTGTTGGAGCTGTCAGGCTTGTCGGCGGCCACCACAGCTTGGCGGTCGGCGTCAACGGCAACCTCCTTGCCGGAGCCACCGGCCTTGGTTTTGTTGGCGGCACCATCCTTGCCGGACTGCTCGACAACTAGTACTTCTTGGTTTTTCTTCCTCTTGTTGTTCCGCCGCCGGCTATTTCTTGCCGGGGCGATCCCCTCACTGTCAGACTCTGCTCCCACATTTTCTCCTGGGAGTCTTCTTCCTTCTTCAGCGCGTGCACACTTGTCGGCCAGGGCGTAGAGCTCGCTGACGTCTTTCACTTTGCACATCGCCATCTCCTCCCTCATCCTGCGATTTCGTACATTCGATGGAATGCACCGATCACTTTGCAGCAGGTGGACGTCTGATGTTGTAGTGCACTCGACTGAATCGCTGGATGAATTTGCGCAGACTCCTCCTCCTCGGGCAAGCAGGTGGAGATCACTCTCCGGCCATGAGGCTTGTGGTCACCGTGAAGGCGCCAACAAACTGGTGGCACAAATCTGCCCAAGAAGAAATAGAGGCATCCGGCAAGTGCATGAGCCAAGATCGGACGCTTGGCTTGAGCACCAAGGGAAAGTAGTTGGCGAGGATCTTGTCGTCTCGTCCCCGCAGCTTGCACCGCGATGGTGTAAATGCCGAGGAACTCGATGGGTGTGTCCTGCCGCCATACTTCTCCGCACGCCTGGTTTGAAGTTTTTCTTGTCGGGCCACCGGACTTGCCGCAGCTCACGAGTGAACGCAGGGCAACCTATCACAGACGACAAGTCGCTGGTTCCCCGGCGCATGCATATCGACAGTGGGCCCGCGCGTTGGTCGATTGACGGCGTGCTTCTCTTGGCGCCGATACGGGTTCGAAGTCTTCTTCTTGCCGCTCGAAGAACTTGGCGTTGGTCGCGGCGAGCTCGCGGATCCGGCGACGCTGTGGAGTCGCTGTCGAGGTGGATCCGGCGAGTCGGCGATCTTGGCCTTCGGGAAGGGGAGTGTACGGTGGGTGCACCCCGCAAGTCTCGCCGCCATCGGCTCGCGCTTTGTCGCCGCGCGCGGCTGCGGCACTCGGTTGTCGCGGGGCGTCGCCGTTAAGCGGCCGATGAGACTCTGAATTGTGGCCTCCATTCGTCGACCTTATCGGCCGTTGGAGGGTAATCTAGTAGTAACTGAGCTCGCCAAGGCTTCCACCGGTGTGGTTGGCGGCAATGGTGTACGGAGCGAAGAACGGATGTGCTCGACTCCCAACCAAGTTAGGAGGAGCAGCATCCCGCCGAAGCGACCGCACTCGTACTCGCATCGCATGCCGAGGTGCATGCGGGTCTCGAGGGCCTCGGGATCCTCCAGCTTGGCCTTGATCCAACGAGCGTATGGTGCCGCGAGTATCATGACACTGTCGGTCCCGCGCCTCCTGCGAAGGACGTGGTGCAGATTCGGACGCCGACGCCTGCGCTGCCTTGTCCTTGGACCTGGCGGCATCGTGGGCTCTCTCGACGACGCTGGTTCCAACGCCAGCGTTTCCCCCACCACCTGACGGCTCCGGTGGTGGTGGGTTCGACGCGGACGGCTCAGCTGCTGCCGAAGACTTCTTCTTCGGTGCCATGTTGACGAATATGTCGATGAAGTTGCTCGTGTGACCGTCGGATCGGGTTCACACAGCCTCGACGCCCCCTACCTGGCGCGCCAAAGATGTCGGGGGAGAGCTGATCGTGCCCCACGAGCACCTACGGGACCTGAGCCCCTTGTGGTTCGGAGGGGGGAGGAGATTGCGCAAAGAGCGGATCGAGGCGACGCACACGAGCGGATTTACCCAGCTTCGGAGCTCTCCGGGGAGATAATACTCCTACTGCTGCTTTGTGGATTATCTTGTGTTCTTGCTAGGGAGCAATGGGAGCTACAAGACCTAGCCTCAGTGTGGTTTCGTATGGATGTGATGAACTAAGCCGGAGCTGGACCGAACCAAGCCGAACCCCGCTACATTGCCCTTGGGCCTCCTTTTATAGGCACAAGGGGTCACCACACGTGGCAAGTAGACAAGGTTATAATGGTAAAAACATAGGTTGGTACACCGCTTTGTACAGTGTACAGTAACCTATACCTAACTCTGACGGCAAGGGACAAGAGTCATCAATGCCCGTCTCAGTCGCCCGAACAGTGTAACAGGGACTGTCAAGTGCGCCTCCGCTTGCCACGATGGTAGCTTGTCGGCCCGCTTGTCGCTGCTCCCGCTGGCTGCACAGCCCTTCGACACGCGTCCTTGGGAGAGCCCGTGGTGACACGTTGGCGGGTGAGCTGGAGCGGAGATGAAGAGAGGTCGCCCGCCCCGGCAAGCGCCTTGCCGCGGCAGGAACCTTGTCGCGCTTGGGGGCTCGGCGCCCGCCAAGCCTTCCCGGCAAGCTCCTCTTGCCGGGGCCTTGCTTCCTTCGCGCCCTGAGTGGCCTTCCCGGCAAGCTCCTCTTGCCGGGGACTTGATTACTTTGTTCTTGAATGGCTCCAAAGGAGCCACTGAGGAGCTTGGCGGTCGTCGGGCCAGCCCTGCCACGGGGGGCTGCAACTGTCCGTGCACGAGTTCGGGATACTAGGGTACCCCCTACTCTAGTACACCGACAGCCTCAAAAGCAAATTCCTCACTATGCACATCTTCAGGGGGAGTTCTTCTATATCTTGCAATCAAATTCCTCAATATCAGTATTTACACTTCATATGTTTATCCCCGTTGAAAACTTAACCTATATTGTCATCAATCACCAAAAAGGGGGAGATTGTAAGTGCATCTAGTGCCCTTAGTGATTTTGGTGTATTGAAGACTTATAGGTTAAGAAACTAATGTGTTTGTGAGTGTACACATGTCTATAAGTCTATGAGGAGTTTGATATTTACAAAGGAAAGTCGACCCTAAAAATGAAGTTCCTCGATCAAGACTTTGATATTTTGAAGACTTTACAAGACTTTGAAAGTGAAGAAATTGGTGTGACCTTGAAGACTTGGTATTCACTTGAGGAACATGAAGCGTGAAGACTTTTGTTTTCGTAGTTTCATTTTCTCTTTCTTGAGTCATAGGAAACACCGTACTGTTAAAGGGGGTCGAGGAAATACTAAGGAAAAATTTCCATGTGATGCTCAACTCAAAATCCTACACCTGCCAAACCCTTCGAGTGAAGCCTTTTGGAAATCTCATACAGTTCACCAATTTCTTCATGGATGATCGAAGTTCTTCTCAGTCACGAGGAATTTGTTCGACCGAGGAGTTAGGAATTCGCCAGTCGGATTGCCTACACATGAGGAACATGATAGCCCCGAGGAATTTGAGATTCAAAATTCCGACCGTTCTTTGTCTTCGCGCCACCTGTCCCAAAATATCTTATCCACCTAATGGTCATATCATTGAAGGGCATTTATGTCTTATCATGTCGGGCTGCTCCCTAGGCTATAAATAGCCGCCCTCTACAACCACTAGCTGGTTGGCTGCTCCGAGAGAAACTTGACACTTGTCATTTGAGAGCAACCCATCCCCGAGGACTTTGAGCGAAAATCATCGAGTGAGGAAAACCCAAAACCAAACCCCTACAAACCCCAAGTGATTGAGCATCATCAAGAGATTGATCCTGCGTGGATCCGACGCTTGTTACCTTTGAAGACTGTGCTTCTTCCAGACGGTTAGGCGTCATGGTCTAGAGCATCCAAGAGGAATTGTGGATCGCCGAGTGACCAAGTCTGTGAAGGTTTGGAAGTCGCTCAAGACTTACCACGAGTGATTGGACGAGGTCTGTGTCCTTAGTTCAAGGAGAATACAAGTGAGGACTTGGTGTCTGAGCTGCGTGCTTTCGGCGACGGGTGTCCGGACTGTGTCTCCTCGAGTTTAAATACTCAGCCGCTCCAACCAGACGTACAACTGAGACCGCAGTTGGAACTGGTCTACCAAATCATTGTCTTCACCAACCTAACTGGTTCTATTTCCTCTACCCTTTCATTTCCTCATTATTGTGTTGAATGTTTGTTCATATCTGTGTTTGAAGACTTTGACTGAAGACTTTCTCAATTTCCTCAGTTCAATTTCTTCAGTCTGTTTGTCTTCATCTTGTGCTATCCTTTGTTTACGCTTTGTGTACTCTTTGATTGTCTTCATTTCATCATGATGACCATGCCCGCATTCTGTTATGCTGACTTCTGAGTACTTATTCCACTGCAAGTAGTTCTTCGCTAAGGAATTTCCTCACCTGCAAATTCCTCAGTGAAGAATTCATAAAAATCGCCTATTCACCCCCCCTCTAGTCGATATAACGCACTTTCAGCCATGGTGGTGGCAGCGACGGAGCGAGCAGCATGGTTGGGAGGGGCAGTGGGAGCGGTGGGTGGTGGTGGAGGAGCTAGAGCAGAGTTCTCTGTTCCATTGGGAAGCGGGGCAGGCAGGGAGGGGGAATGCGAGTCGTTCGAGGTGGACGGGAGGGTTTTTGGTCGCCACTGCCACTATTGGGCCCAGCGACCGCGCCAGCAGGAGGGAGCCAGGTGTCCATAGTGACCACAGATATTGCATCGGACGGCTGAGGCAGGGCGGCTGATCGGTCGAATGAGTGGGCAAGGGCGAGTCATTGAAGGAAGTCTATTGATTTGCTACCCATCGCAGGCTGATATGACCGGATTATGGAGATCATCAGTCATAAAAGAGTTACTTAAAGAAGCAGAGCTTTTTCTGGTAGGGCAATTAATGCATTTGTGTCCCAGAGCCGAGCAATTTAGACAGATAATCCGTGCCTGACAATTAATCTTATGATGGCCCCATTGTAAACATTTAGAGCAAAGTGTACCCCAAGAGTTGACAAGATCTGAGACTTCCTTTTGAGAATATCTCGCATGCAACAAATTGGCAATATGAGGTTTTGATAATGAAGGGGGCCAAGATTTGTGCACCGGGGCATACCTTAGGGCGGAGGTAAGGAAACATTGAGGTAATTTAGGATATGCCAAATTGGTGGAAAACCGGAAACTGCCAATAGCAATTGAATGCTCAGAATATTCCATTTGTTGTGAGGAACATTGAATGTCCCCGTGCAAGGGATCCGTAATGATCGTATCGCTTGTCAGCTCAGGCACACTCGAGGGAAGCGATTAGGAACATGAAGCTTCATTAATGTTTTTATCATGAAAATATGTAGGCTATAGGGATTAGATCAAACTTACTCAACTCCTTGGAAGAATCACTACCCATAGTCATATCCTTAAAATTGGTTTGCTATACCGCACGGCCATAGGGGTGCAGCTAGCAATGGGCTCAAGCCGTTCATCCGCATGCCATTGCTTATCAAAATGCTTGTAACCATTGAAACGACCATTGAACACGTGAAAATGACAGATGAAATCCGACCAAATGCGATCTTTGAGGCCATGAATGAAATGACCCACTGATACGTCCATTTTGCATCACGTTTTCTTACTTTTATTTACAATGTTTTTATCCATAATAATGCTTTTTGGAGTAATTCTAATGCCTTTTCTCTCATAATTTGCAAGGTACACACCAAGAGGGAGGATTCTAGCAGCTGGAAATCTGGACCTGGAAAAGCTACGTCAGGCCACCTATTCTACACAACTCCAAACAAGCTCAAACTTCAGGGAGATTTTTATGGATTATTTAAGAATTATTGCAGCAAATAACTACCAGAGGGGGCCCACCAGGTGGGCACAACCCACCTGGGCGCGCCAGGGAGCCCAGGCGCGCCCTGGTGGGTTGTGCCCTCCTCGTCCCACCTCCGGTGCCCATCTTTTGGTATATAAGTCATTTTGACCTAGAAAAAAATAAGAGGACTTTCGGGATGAAGCGCTGCCGCCTCGAGGCGGGACTTGGGCAGGAGCACTTTTGCCCTCCGGCGGAGCGATTCCACCAGGGGAACTTCCCTCCCGGAGGGGGAAATCATCGTCATCATCATCACCAACAACTCTCCCATCTTGGGGAGGGCAATCTCCATCAACATCTTCAACAATACCATCTCCTCTCAAGCCCTAGTTCATCTCTTGTGTTCAGTCTTGTTACCGGAACTATAGATTGGTACTTGTGGGTGACTAGTAGTGTTGATTACATCTTGTAGTTGATTACTATATGGTTTATTTGGTGGAAGATTATATGTTTAGATCCAATATGCTATTTAATACTCCTATGATCATGAGCATGTTTATCATTTGTGAGTAGTTACCTTTGTTCTTGAGGTCACAGGAGAAATCATGTTGCAAGTAATCATGTGAATTTGATATGTGTTTGATATTTTGAAAGTATGTATGTCGTGATTCCCTTAGTGGTGTCATGTGAACGTTGACTACATGACACTTCACCATATTTGGGCCTAAGGGAATGTATTGTGGAGTAGCAATTAAATGATGGGTTGCGAGAGTGGTAGAAACTTAAACCCCAGTTTATGCGCTATTCCGTAAGGGACCGATTGGATCCAAAAGTTTAATGCTATGGTTAGAATTTATTCTTAATACTTTTCTCGTAGTTCCGGATGCTTGCGGAAGGGTTAATCATAAGTAGAAGGTTTGTTCAAGTAAGAACATCACCTAAGCACCGGTCCACCCACATACCAAATTATCAAAGTACCAAACACGAATTAAACCAACATGATGAAAGTGACTATATGAAATTGCAGTGTACCCTCAAGAACGCTTTGCTTGTCATAAGAGACCGTTTTGGCCTGTCCTTTGCCTCAAAAGGATTGGGCTACCTTGCTGCACTTTTGTTACTACTACCGTTACTTTCTCGTTACAAATTATCTTGCTATGAAACTACTCTGCTACTTACAATTTGAGCACTTCCAGACATTACCTTACTGGAAACCACTTGTCATTTCCTTATGCTCCTCGTTGGGTTTGACACTCTTACTTATCGAAAAGAGCTACAATTGATCCCCTATACTTGTTGGTCATCAAGGCTATTTTCTGGCGCTGTTACCGGGGAGTGAAGCGCCTTTGGTTAGTGGAATTTGGTAAGGGAACATTTATATACTGTGCTGAAAATGATTGTCACTTGTTACTATGGAAAACAATCCTTTGAGGGGTTTGTTCGGGGTATCTTCGCCTCGTCTGGCACCACAATTAATTACCCCTCAACCTAATGCACCTACTGAAAATATTGAATATGAAATTCCTTCGGGTATGATAGAACAACTGCTAGCTAATCCTTATGCATGAGATGGAACCGAACATCCTTATTATATGCACTTGATATATGTGGAACAAATTTGTGGATTGTTTAAGCTTGCAGGTTTACCCGGAGATGAAGTTATGAGAAAGGTTTTCCCTTTATCTTTGAAGGGAAAAGCATTGGCATAGTATAGGCTATGCGATGATATTGGATCTTGGAATTGGAATTGTTTGAAATTGGAGTTCCACCAAAATTTTTATCCTATGCATCTAGTTCATCGTGATCGGAATTATATATATATAATTTTTGGCCTCGTGAAGGAGAAAGTATCGCTCTAGCTTGGGGGAGGCTTAATTCAATGTTATATTCATGCCCCAATCTTGAGCTCTCAAGAGAAATTATTATCCAGAATTTTTATGCTCGGCTTTCTCGTAATGATCAAACCATGCTTGATACTTCTTGTGCTGGTTCTTTTATGAAGAAGACTATTGACTTCCGGTGGGATCTTTTGGAAAGAATTAAACGCAACTCTGAAGATTGGGAACTCGACAAAGGTAAAGAGTCAGGTATTAAAATTATGTATGATTGTGTTAAATCTTTTATGGATACTGATGCTTTTCAAACTTCAGTACTAAATGTGGACTTGACTCTGAGATAGTAGCCTCCTTTTGTGAATCATTTGCTACCCATGTTGATCTTCCTAAAGAGAAGTGGTTTATATATCACCCACCTATTAAAGAAGAAATTAAAGAACCGGTACCAATTAAAGAAGAAACTATACTTTACAATGCTGATCGAGTTGTTCCTTCTGCTTATATTGAGAAACCACCTTTCCCTGTTAGGATAAAGGAACATGCTAAAGTTTCAGCTGTGGTTAACAAAAGCTATACTAGAACACCTAAACCTGATGAAAAGATTAAAGTAGAACCTAGTATTGCTATGGTTAAAGATCTCTTGGAAGAAGATATGGATGGGCATGTTATTTACTTCTGTGAAGAAGCTGCTAGAATTGCTAAACCTGATAAAAAAGATAAACACAGACCTGTTGTTGGCATGCCCGTCATCTCAGTTAAAATAGGAGATCACTGTTATCATGGTTTATGTGGCATAGGTGCTAGCGTGAGTGCTATTCCTTATTCCTTATATCAAGAAAGTATGAATGACATAGCTCCCGCAGAGATAGAAGACATATATGTTACTATTAAACTTGCTAATAGAGATACCATTTCACCAATTGGGATTGTTAGAGATGTTGAAGTCTTGTGTGAGAAAATAAAATACCCTACTGATTTTCTTGTTTTGGTTCCCCACAAGATGACTTTTGTCCCATTATCTTTGGTAGACCTTTCTTGAACAACGTTAATGCTAAAATAGACTGTGAGAAACAAACTGTCGGTGTTAGTTTTGGTGATGAGTCTCATGAGTTTAATTTTTCCAAGGTTAGTAGAAAGCTTCATGAAAAAGAATTGCCTAGTAAGGTTGAAATAATTGGTCTTGCTTCTATTGCCGCGCCTCCTACTGATCCACTAGAACAATATTTGCTAGACCATAAAAATGATCTACATATGCATGAAAGAAATGAAATAGATAAGATTTTCTTTGAACAACGTCCTCTGCTTAAACACAATTTGCCTTTTGAAACTCTAGGAGGTCCTCCTCCACCTAAAGGTGATCCTGTGTTTGAATTAAAACAATTGCCAGACACCTTGAAATATGCTTATCTTGATGAAAAGAAGATATATCCTGTTATTATTAGTGCTAACCTTTCAAAACATGAAGAAGAAAGATTATTGAAAGTTCTAAGGAAGCACCGAGCTGCTATTGGATATACTCTTGATGATTTAAAGGGCATTAGTCCCACTCTATGTCAGCACAAGATTAATATGGAACCTGATGTTAAACCCGTTGTTGATCACCAATGTCGGTTAAATCCGAAGATGAAAGAAGTGGTAAGAACGGAAATATTAAAACTTCTGGAAGCAGGTATAATCTATCCTATAGCTGATAGTAGATGGGTAAGTCCTGTTCATTGTGTTCCTAAGAAATGAGGTATTACTGTTGTTCCAAATGATAAGAATAAACTTAATCCACAAAGAACTATTATATTCTATAGAATTGTAATTGATTTTAGAAAATTAAACAAAGCAACTAGAAAAGATCATTACCCTCTGCCTTTTGTTGATCAAATGCTAGAAAGATTATCTAAGCACACACATTTTTGCTTCCTTGATGGATATTCTGCTTTTTCACAAATACATGTTTCTCAACCTGTTCAAGAAAAGATCACTTTCACTTGTCCCTTTGGAACTTATGCTTATAGACGTATGCCTTTTGGTTTATGCAATGCACCTGCTAGCTTTCAAACATGTATGACTGCTATATTATCTGACTTTTGTGAAAAGATTGTTGAGGTTTTCATGGATGACTTCTCTGTTTATGGGAAGTCTTTTGATGATTGTTTAAGCAATCTTGATTGAGTTTTGTAGAGATGTGAACAAATAAATCTTGTCTTGAATTGGGAGAAGTGCCACTTTATGGTTAATGAAGGTATTGTCTTCGGGCATAGAATTTCTGAACGAGGTATTGAAGTGGACAAAGCTAAGGCTGATGCAATTGAGAAAATGCCATGTCCTAAAGATATAAAAGGTATTAGTAGTTTCTTAGGTCATGCCGATTTCTATAGGAGATTTAACAATGACTTTTCTAAAATTTCTAGGAATTTTACAACCTTTTGCAAAAGGATGTTCCTTTTGTTTTGTATGATGATTGTTTAGAAGCCTTCGAAACACTCAAGAAAGCCTTAATTTCTGCACCTATTGTTCAACCACTTGATTGGAATTTGCCTTTTGAAATTATGTGTGATGCTAGTGATTATGTTGTTGGTGTTGTTCTAGGACAAAGAGTTGATAAGAAACTGAATGTTATCCATTATGCTAGTAAAACTCTAGACAATGCACAATGGAATTATTGTAACATCCCAAATTTCCAATTTGGAATGTTATACATAGATCATTCCTGCACATCATATTTTGCTGCATTTCGTTTCGCGATCCTCGAAATCCTACGCAACTCAAGGACCCTTGGAGAGAGTTGGGGATTTCCCTATTTTTGTATTTGAGTTTTATCAAATATTGAAACGAGTATTATTGGTTTTAATTATTTTTCTCTCCGAAAATATTTCATATTAAAATATATGAGAGAAGATAATATGACTTCTCCAAAATAAATGAAATATTGGAGGAAAAACATTAAAATAAAAAAATTGGATTTTATTCTGAGTTTATTGTTATTTTTTGCATTAGAAAAATTGCACGTTTTTCAAAGTTGCATTTTAGGGCCAAGAGAATGTTCATCTCATTCTAAATCTTTTATTTAGACGGTGACAATTTGTTTTGGCATTTTTAGATTTTTATTTTATTTTCTAGGATTTATTTAAGTTTCGGTGAAATTATTTAAAAAAAATCTTCAGCGCCCAGCTGGGCCGAAGCCCAACCGAGCCAGGACGGCCCAACCGCCCCGCGCCGCCGTCTCCCTCCAGGAGACCGCGACCGTCGCCGTCGTCGCCGAGTCCGACCGGGACTCTTTCCCCGTGCTGCCTTGCCCCCTCCCCAAGCCAGCCGCCCCCTCCTTATATACGCCACCCCGACCCCCCCACCACCACCCGACCCACCCGCCACAGGTGCAAAGCCTGCCCGCCGCCGCTGGCCACAGAAGCCGCGCGCGCTTTTTGCCGCCGCCGCCTTTTACGCCGCTGCCGCCACCGTCGCCGCCCGCGCCACCCCGCGGAGCGGATCCTGCGAACCGCCCGTCTCGCCGGAGCCCCGCCGGAGGTATACGCCGCCGCCGCCGTCGTTCGGTTTTATTTTTAAACTGATATGATTTTTTTAGAAAACCCTAGTTTTCATTTTTTAGAATAGATCGGTTTTATTTTTTTCCCGGTTTAGTTTAGTTAGCGGACGTTCGTCCGTACGTTCGTTCTAACGTACAGTGTTCACTTGTTAGCCGCAGACAGCGAACGTTCGTTCGTTAGCCTGTTCGTCAGTTTTTCTTTTTCTCAGATTTTCCGCGATTATTTTCGATCGCGATTTCTGATCCGATTTTCGTTTTAGTTTAACTTTTCGCTCGTTTATCGGAATCAGGCGATTCAAGTGCCTAGATCTTCATCTCGAAACCCTATTTCTGTTTAATCAACTTGAATAAGATTTTGGTACTGTAAAATTTGACTTTAGTCTAGATTAGTAAATAGAATCTTGTTTCTTTCGCAGTTTGAGTTTCGTTGCTTCGTTTGACTTGATTCTTTTTGCAAAACGGAGTTCTTAAGTTGAACTTTATGGTTAGACCTTCTTATTTGAGTTTTACCCGTGCTTCTTTCCTTGATTGCTTATGTATGCTATTGTTTGTTTGCGATAGAATACCCGGAGTGCGAAGCGTGTTACTACGAGTCTCTAGGTTTTGCGGATCATCAGCAACGCAAGTAACACTTTGATCATACCCCTTTATCACCCAGTTTTTATGCATTAGTTCCAATCCTCAAACATTGCATGATTAGGATGTGTTTAACATGTGGGTTGGGAAGTAGTTGATGAGGTAGAACCTATTGCCCTGTTATTATCAAACCCTTGGGAGTTACTTCTACGTATTGCTTATATTGCTATGCTATGCCCGTAGACGTGGTTTGGGTGAGTGAATTCATGATAGATGTGAGATTGTTAATTAATGGTTCAACTTAAGGTGGCAAATTTAATACACATCTGGGTGGATTGCTTGTCGGGCACCTGGAGAATCCAGTGTTGTCCTAGGATATCCCGGAGTACCCGTGTGATCATCCTAAGGTCCACCACCCAGGCTCAAAGGGAACTGAGATATTTTGATGCTAGAAACTTCCGTGTGCAGCCACAAGCTATTACGGGCTCTAGCATAGTCGAGTAAGTTGCATGAGCTCTTGAAGAGGTGGATCAGCAGGTAGAGGGATGTAGGTTTGGTATGGTCTGCCCGGAGTAAAGAGTTAATGTTTCTGAAATACTGTGTCTCGGTCATCTGTTTCTCAAACACCTTGCAGTGCGAGAAATCCAACGGAGGAGATCGAGTCTTGTGGTGAAAAGTGCGCAAACCTCTGCAGAGTGTACAATCTAATCATGGTTAGCCGTGTCCCCGGTTATGGACATCTTGAGTATCTAGTACTTGGACTATCCTATGTATCTCAACACTCTAAATTAATATTGTTGGGTTGATAAATACTTTTAATTGGGATTGAGTTGGAGGAACCTTCTCATTGATGTTTCAACTACCATGATAGTTAAATAAAATCTATTCCTTTGTTGTAGGAAAAAATTGGCTTTTCGCAAAACTAACCATAGAGCTTTCCACCAGCCAAATATGCATGTAGTGATAGCATTATTCTGTTGTTGCTCTACTGTGTTATATTGCCAGCATATTCCATGTGCTGACCCATTTCCGGGCTGCAACGTATTATGTTGTAGACTTTTCAGATGAGGAGTAAGGCTCATTAGGTCGTCTTCGTGCAGCTCAGCTATGCCGTTGGAGTTGATGGACTCACTTTATCTTCCAAGCCTTCCACTGTTATCGTATTAGATGGCCTTAAGCCATATTTATTGTAATAAGTTCTCTTTTGAGACATTCAATGTAATAAGTGTGTGATTTCTACTCTGTTATAAATCCTTCGAGTACTGTGTGTGTCAGCATTACCAGTCTAGGGATGACACTGAAGCACAAAGACTTGACCATTTGAGGTCGGGTCGCTACAAGATGGTATCAGAGCACACGCTGAGTGTAGGACACGACCACTAAGCTAAAAGCCCTAGATCACTATTCTCTTCTCATTTCTGACTCCTCTCCATTTCTACACTTTAGGATGGCGGACGCAAGGAACAAGTTTGCACAACCGGATGAAGAAGCACCTTTTGGATGACACTTGAAGGAAGTCACCATGTACCTGAACATTGGAATACCAAGCTTCACCGGGACTTACAACGCCACTTTACCAAAAGAGGTGCGCTGGATGATTTAAGTTCAAGTTCCGGGAAGGACGTTCTCGCCAACCACTAAGCCCATAGAGTTTTCTTTTGAAGCACCCACCTGGAGTCTAGGCAAGAGCATGGCAGCCCACATTGCCATGGGACGCATTGGAGAAGTCTACAGCAGGGAGCTCAAGGACACTATCTATCAGATATGTGGGCGCCGAGATGAGCAATGGGAGATGATCAGCACCAAGAAGGACAGATCCATTGCAGCTTTCATCCAGGAGTTAAACCAGCACATTCAACGCCAGGAGAATCAGATGTGTGCAGACATGATAGATTTGAAGAAGGCGAAGACAAGGATCATTGAGCTGGAAGAAGAACTTAAGTCTACACGCGATGGATATGAGGAGGAAATTGCAACACTATTGGAGAAGAATGATGACCTGATAAAGAAGATCAGAATATTCATGGGAGACCCCGCGCTAGGAGGAGAGGACGACGACTCAACTTGCCCAGAGAACTACATCATCATCGACGATGCCGACTCTGACACCAGTGAAGATGACTTTGAAGACGAAGCAGGAGCAGACATCATGGAGTCTTCCACCGGTCAAAATTTCTAGATGACTACGAAATGATTAGTAGTATTCCCCCATGTATATAGTAGTTGTTGAGCACTTTCAACGATAGTTAGATCGATTGTATGCCCTTGCTTGCTTGATTGAGTGAAATGATTGTGTTTGTCTCATGTGCATATGGGTAGTGTTTCTCTCATTAGACCTCATTCTATTCTAATCTCTCCCCTCTAAACCCATCAGATGCCTCCGGGACATGACACCGGATTTGCCTTCCAGCCGGAGCTTACCCAGTTGATCCAGCAGCAGAATGCCTTGATGCAATTGTTAGTCCAGAAACAAGGCAACAACAACAACAACAACAACAACAACAACAACAACAACAACCCGCCTCCAGTTGACAACTTAGCTCGTTTTCTGAGGTTGCAGCTGCCGGTGTTTTCCAGTAGCACCGAGCCTATAGTTGCAGATGATTGGCTACGCCGTATTGGAAGGGAGTTGACCACCTCAGGTTGCACAGATGCTGAGAAGGTGCGCTTTGCCGCACATCAATTGGATGGACCAGCAGCCTCATGGTGGGAGAATTATACGGCCACTTTCCCCATAGCCAATGTCACTCGGGATCAGTTCCAGCAAGCTTTCCGTACAGCCCATGTCTCAACTGGAGCTATGAGCATGAAGAAGCGTGAGTTTCGCAACTTACGCCAGGGGAACCGTACTGTGGCTCAGTACGTGGATGAGTTTAGCAAGTTATCTCGCTATGCCCCTGATGATGTGGCCACAGATGCCGCGAAGTAGGAGAAGTTTATGGAAGGGCTGGATGATGAGAGGAGCATGCAGTTGATGGTGGCAACATTCAACAACTACCAGGAGTTGGTAGATAAGGCTCTTATGATTGAAGGGAAGCAGCAGCAGATTGAGAGCCATAAGAGGAAGTATGGACAAGGAAGGTATAACTCAGGAGCTCAGCAGAAACCTCGCCTAACCCCGAACTCGGGAGGACTTGTTCATAACCATGGAGGTCATAACCACAACGAAGAAAGTACGCACAACCACAATGGTTCTAAGAATGGGGCTGTGAATGGAACAAGCAACAATCAGAACCGCTCCAATCCAGCCACACCCGCCAAGAGAGACCTAAGTCACATTACTTGCTTCAAGTGCGGGAAGACTGGACACTATGCCACGGTGTGCCCTGAAGCAAAGAATGGAAACGGTAATGGGAGCACTGGGAAGAAGCCCAATCCATTCAACAAAGGACAAGTGAACCACGTTAAGGTGGAGGAGGTTGAAGAGCAGCCAGACGCGGTTATTGGTAAGTTTTTGGTTAAGTCTTTTACCGCCCTTGTTCTATTTGATAATGGTGCATCGCATTCATACATATCAAGGGGATTCGTGGATAAGTTTAAACTACCAACCCAAACCCTTAGGATCCCTTTGTTAGTAAGTTCACCTGGAGCAGAGTATATGGCTAGTCGATGGTGCGACCAGATACCCTTAACCATTGGTAGCCATGTTTTCCCGTCAGACCTAATAATTTTGGAGTCACAAGGATTGGATGTGATATTAGGCATGGACTGGATGTCAAAGTTGGAGGAAGCATTGACTGTGCTAGTAAATCGATTTATCTCACCACCCCTGAGGGAAAAAGGATTAAGTATGTATCTAGGCATGCGCCTAGGAGGAGCCAAGTAAATACCCTCACGGGAGTTGTTCAGGAGGAAGTGCCTGTTGTGAAGGATTACCCAGATGTTTTTCCAGAGGAGTTACCAGGCATGCCACCGGATCAAGACATCGAGTTTTTGATAGAGCTATTACCAGGTACAGGGCCAATATCAAAGAGACCCTACCGGATGCCCACAAATGATCTGGAGGAGATTAAGAAGCAGATCAAGGAGTTATTGGAGAAAGGTGACATTCGACGGAGTTCATCACCATGGGGAGCCCCAGTGCTTTTGGTTGAGAAGAAGGATAAGTCTCTAAGAATGGTTGTTGATTACCGTGCGTTAAATGAGGTGACGATCAAGAACAAATACCCACTGCCGATGATCAATGATTTGTTTGACCAGCTGCAAGGAGCTAAGGTGTTTTCAAAGATCGATCTGCGATCAGGATATCACCAGTTGAAGATTCAAGAGAAGGATATACCAAAGACAGCATTCACCACACGGTATGGGTTGTGTATGAATATACGGTCATGTCATTTGGACTGACTAATGCCCCTGCCTATTTCATGAGCATGATGAACAAGGTGTTTATGGAATATTTGGATAAGTTTGTTGTGGTGTTCATTGATGATATAATGGTATACTCGAAGAATGAGGAGGATCACGAAGAGCATTTGCGTTTAGTTCTCGAGAAACTCAGGGAACACCAGTTGTATGCCAAGTTCAGCAAATGTGAGTATTGGTTGAAGGAAGTCGGATTCCTTGGACATGTTATATCAGGAGAAGGTGTAGCAGTAGATCTCACCAAGGTTCAGTCTGTCACTGAATGGTTGGCACCCACTTCAGTTAGCGAGATCCACAATTTTCTTGGACTCGCCGGATACTATCGGAGATTCATCGAGAACTTTTCCAACATTGCGAAGCCAATGACGGAGTTATTGAAGAAGGATACCAAATTTAGATGGACGGAAGAATGTGAGGCGAGTTTTTAGGAGTTAAAGAAACGTTTGACTACAACCCCAGTGCTGATTCTGCCGGATATACGCAAGGATTTCCAAGTGTATTGCGACGCCTCTCGCCTAGGACTTGGAAGTGTGCTTATGCAGGACGGAAGAGTTGTTTCGTATGCCTCACGAAAACTAAAACCACACGAATTGAATTATGCCACGCATGATTTGGAGTTGGCAGCCGTAGTGCATGCGTTGAAGACTTGGAGACATTACCTTATTGGAAATTGTTGTGATGTGTACACGGATCATAAGAGTTTGAAGTACATTTTCACACAGAAGGAGTTGAACCTTAGGCAGAGGAGATGTTTGGAGCTTATAAAGGATTATGACATGAAGCTTCACTATCATCCAGGCAAGGCCAATGTCATAGCAGACGCTTTGAGTCGGAAGAGTTATGCTAATACCCTAGTAAGCACGGGATTGCCAAAGGAGTTAGCAGAGGATCTCAGGGAACTTCGATTGGAGATTGTTCCTAGAGGTTTTGTTGCAACAAGACAGATACCCGAGAGCATTTTCCTTTGCTAGAGATCCAGATATATCTGTGAGACATCTCCTGTCTTCGGAGAGACTGGGAGATGTGTTCCACTTGCCTTTATCTTTGGAGGCTAAGAATGAGGTAGTTCAAATACAGTCAGAAACCCTTGAAATCTCAATGACTGAGGACAGGGATGTGTGCTCATGTGTTTGGGGGGACACAGACTTTCGATCTTCCAAATATTATGCCCACTGCTTTAATCAGGTACAAGCGGATGAGATCTTTGGATGGATATGGAAAACCAAGTGCACAATGCAATGGAAGGTGTTCCTGTGGCTGTTGTTGGCTGACAGATTGAATACCAGGAATATGCTTCGGAGAAGGCATTTCAGAATCCATAATGACAATTATGCCTGTCTTCGCTGTAA
Organism: Aegilops longissima; assembly: GCA_021605205.1. Taxonomy (NCBI): domain Eukaryota; kingdom Viridiplantae; phylum Streptophyta; class Magnoliopsida; order Poales; family Poaceae; genus Aegilops; species Aegilops longissima. Next base: position 651,667,260 of record CM038680.1, read on the forward strand.
CCACCCACCCGAGGAAGACATTGTTCATCTCTTTTTCACTTGCCCTTTCAGTCAGAGGTGCTGGGCTGCACTGGGGATACCTTGGCCAAATGACACTGACTGGATTAAAATGGTGCATGAGGGCAAGAACAGGTGGGCAAGGCCAATGTTCTTAGAAGTTTTTACAGTTGCTGCTTGGGGGATCTGGAAGGAGAGGAATGACAAGCACTTCAGAGGGATTCAGCCTTCTTTTGATTCCTGGAGGAACAGATTCAAGAAGGACTTTGCTATGCTGGTTCATAGATCAAAACAGGAGCAAGGCCCCTACATTCTTTCAATAGTCAACTTGCTTTGATTTTCTGTTTTGTTGGGTTGTTTAGCTAACCCCCCCCCTCTCACACCACCATGTAATTTGTACAGTGCTGGACACTCTAACCCCCCTAACCTTATAGTTTAATATAAAGGCAGTGAGAGTTACTCACTGTCATCAGTTCTCAAAAAAAACAATGGAGGTTCAGTCTACATTGTTAAGAAAGATTCGAGAAGCTCAGAAGGATGACAAAGAGATTGTCGAGATAAAAGAGAGAATGAGCGAAGGAAAGGCCAAAGGTTTTCGTGAGGATGAGCATGACACCTTATAGTTTGAGGACCGTGTTTATGTGCCCAATAACACAGAGATCAGGAAGTTAATACTTCATGAGGCTCATGACTCACCATACTCGATACACCCCGGAAACACCAAGATGTATTTGGATTTGAAGGAACGTTTCTGGTGGACTGGTATGAAGAAGGATATTGCTGAGTATGTAGCCGTATGTGATGTATGTCAAAGAGTGAAGGCTGAGCATCAAAAGCCAGCAGGATTGTTACAGCCTATGCTGATACCCGAATGGAAGTGGGATAAACTTGGCATGGATTTCATCACCGGATTACCCAGGACCAAATCAGGATATGATTCTATATGGGTAGTAGTTGATCGCTTGACCAAAGTGGCTCACTTTATCCCAGTGAAAACCACCTATACAAGTGCAAAGTTGGCCAAGATAGACATGACCAGGATCGTATGTCTGCATGGAGTTCCGAGGACCATAGTATCAGACAGAGGAACACAGTTTACCTCAAAGTTTTGGCATCAGCTACACCAGACTTTGGGAACAAGGCTGGAGTTCAGTACAGCTTTTCACCCGCAGACGGATGGACAGACCGAGAGTTTCAACCAGATTCTGGAAGACATGTTGAGGGCCTGTGCGCTAGATTATGGATCTAGTTGGGATGACAATTTGCCCTACGCGGAGTTCTCATACAACAATAGCTATCAAGCCAGTTTGAAGATGGCACCATTCGAAGCCCTGTATGGACGAAGGTACAGAACACCGTTGATGTGGGATGAAGTAGGAGACCGACATTTGTTTGGACCAGATTTGATCAAGGAGTCCGAAGAAAAGGTTAAGTTGATCCGAGATAGATTAAAGGTAGCTCAGTCTAGGTAGAAGAGTTATGCAGACACGAAACACAAGGATGTAACTTATGAAATTGGAGAAAGAGCATATGTGCGAGTATCACCCTTGCGAGGAGTGAAACGTTTTGGAGTTAAGGGAAAGTTAGCCCCGAGATTTGTACGACCGTATCGTGTTTTGGAACGGATGGGAGAAGTTGCCTACAAGCTGGAATTACCTGAAGGATTGTCAGGAGTTCACGATGCGTTCCACGTTTCACAGTTAAAGAAGTGTCATGCTGAGATGGCCGACATACCATTAAGAGATACAGTACCCCTGGAGACAATTCAGCTGGACAATGATTTGAATTATGAGGAGAAGCCAGTGAAGATTCTTGAATTTGCCAGCCGAGTCACCCGCAACAAGGTTATTAAATTTTGCAAAGTTCAGTGGAGCCACCATACCGAGGAGGAAGCCACCTGGGAACCAGAGGATGATCTTCGCAAGGACCAGCCGCACCTATTTTCTAGCCAACCCGAATCTCGAGGACGAGATTCATCTTAAGGGGGGTAGGTTTGCAACATCCCAAATTTTCAATTTGGAATGTTATACATAGGTAATTCTTGCATAGAATATTTATTTGCATCTTCGTTCCGCAATCCTCGAAATCCTAAGCAACTCAAGGACCCTCGGAGAGAGTTGGGGATTTTCCGGGTTTCATATTTGATTTTTATCGAATATTGAAATGAGGATCTTTGATTTTAATTATTTTTCTCTCTGATAAATATTTCATAATAAAAATAAATGAGAGGAGATAATATGACTTCTCCAAAACAATTGAAATATTGGAGGAAAAATGTTAAAATCATTTGTTGGATTTTATTTGAGTTTATTTGGATTTTATTTGCATTAGAAAAATTGCACGTTTTCAAAATTGCATTTCAGGGCCAAGAAAATGTTCATCTCGTTCTAAATATTTCATTTAGACGGTGATTTTTTTTTGGCATTTTTAGAATTTTATATTATTTTATAGGGTTTATTTTCTGTCATGGAATTATTATTAAAATCCTCATACCGACCGGGCCTAAGGCCTCACCGAGCCAGCCCCCCGCCGCCGCCCTCCCGTCTTGTGCGCGCCGCCTCCGCCGACCGGACTCCCAGTCCGAGCCGAACTCCCGCCGCCGCTGCCTTGCCCCCCCCCAAGCAGCCGTGCCTCCCTTAAATACCGCTGCCGCCCTGAGCCCAAGTCGCTGCCGCCGCCTCTCGAACCAGCCGCCGCCGCCCCGCCGCCGCCGAGCCGCCGCCGCCTCCCGCCGCCACCGCCGCCGCCAGAGCCGCCGCTGCCGCCTCCGCCGCCACCGCCGCCGCCAGAGCCGCGCGGAACCCGCGGAGCCCGCCGAGCTGAGCCAAGGTAGCCGCCCCGCCGCCCCGGTTTTTCTAAAAGAAAACCGTCGTTTTAAAAAAAACCCTAGTTTGGTTTTTTTTGGTTCGCTGGTTTTTTCCGCGGTTCTTTTAATTTGCGGACGTTCATCCGTACGTTCGTTTTAACGAACGGTAGTTCGCCCGTTAGCTACAGCTAACGAGCGCTCGCTGTTAGTCAGTTTTCTTTTAATCGGATTTTTCCGCGATTATTCTCGATCGTGATTTCTGATCCGATCTTAGTTTCTGTTTATCTTTTCGCTCGTTAGTCGGAATCAGGCGATTCAAGCACGTAGATCTTCGTCTCGAGACCCTCTTTCTGTTTAATCAACTTAAACAAGATTTTGGTACTGTAAAATTTGACCCTAGTTCTGATTAGTAAACGGATCTTGTTTCTTTCGCCGTTTGAGTTTCGTTGCTCCGTTTGGTTTGATTCTTTTTGCGAACCGGAGTTCTTAAGTTGAACTTTCTGGTCAACCTCTTTTAATTAAGTTTTGCTTGTGCATCTTTGCTTGTTGCTTATGTATGTTATTGTTTGTTGCGATAGAATTCCCGGAGTGCGAAGCGTGTTACTACGAGTCTCTAGGATTCGCGGATCATCAGCAAGGCAAGTAACACATTGATCATACTCTTTTCATACCCAGTTTTTATGCATTAGTTCCTATCCTCAAATATTGCATGATTAGGATGTCATTAACTTGTGGGTTGGGAAGTAGTTGTTGAGGTAGAACCTATTGCCCTGTTACTATCAAACCCTTGGGAGTTACTTCTACGTGTTGCTTTTATTGCTATGCTATGCTCGTAGGCGTGGTTGGGTTTGAGTGAATCCATGATAAATGTGAGATTGTTAATTAGTGGTTCAACTTAAGGTGGCAACTTAAAATTAATATTTGGGTGGGTTGAGGCACCTGGGGAACCCAGTGTTGTCTGTTTTATTTTTGGAAATCCCGGGGTACCCGTGTGATCTTCCTATGGACCGCCACCCAGGCTTAAAGGGAACTGAGATGATTCATGCTAGAAACTTCCGTGTGCAGCCACAAGCTACTATGGGCTCTAGCATAGTTGAGTAGGTTACGTGAAGCTCTTGAAGAGGTAGATCAGCAGGTAGTGGGTTTTGTAGGTTTGGTATGGTCTACCCAGAGTAGAGAGTTAATGTTTCTGAAAGACTGTGTCTCGGTCATCCGTTTCTCAAACACCATGCAGTGTGAGAAATCAATGGAGGCGATCGAGTCTTGTGGGGAAAATTGCGCAAACCTCTGTAGAGTGTACAATCTAATCATGGTTAGCCGTGTCCCCGGTTATGGACAATCTTGAGTATCAAGTACTTGGGTTATCACATGTATCTCATCATTCTTAATTAATATTGTTGGGTTGTTAACTACTTTAATTGGGATTGAGTTGGGTTATACCTTCTCAATGTTTCAACCACCATGATAGTTAAATTAAAAACTATTCCTTTGTTGTAGGGAAAAATTGGCTTTTTGCAAAACTATAACCATAGAGCTTTCCACCAGCCAAATATGCATGTAGTGATAGCATTATTTTGTTCTTGCTCTACTGTGTTATATTGCCAGCATATTCCATGTGCTGACCCGTTCTCGGGCTGCAACGTATTATGTTGCAGACTTTTCAGACGAGGAGTAAGGTTCGTTAGGTCGTTGCCGTGCAGCTCAGCTATGTCGTTGGAGTTGATGGACTCACTTTATCTTCCAAGCCTTCCGCTGTTATCGCATTAGATGGCCTTAAGCCATATTATTGCAATAAGTTCTCTTCTGAGACATTCGATGTAATAAGTGTGTGATTGCTACTCTGTTATAAATCCTTCGAGTACTGTGTGTGTCAGCATTATTGATCCAGGGATGACACTGAAGCACAGAGACTTGACCATCTGAGGTCGGGTCGCTACATAATGATTTATGTTTGTTCATATTCACATTTAAGTCATATTGTCATAGATCCTTTAACATGTGGTGCTTGCCCCTGTCTTTGCTAGCCAAAAAATTCCACACTAAGTAGAGATACTACTTGTGCATCCAAAAACCCTTAAACCTAAATCTTATTTTCAAGTGTCCACCATACCTACCTAGGGATTGAGCAAGATCCCTCAAGTAAGTTGTCATTGGTATAAAAAGGCAATAAAAATTGCTTCTAAAAGTGTGAGATCATTTAGTGTAAGAGAAATTGAGCGTTGCACAAACTTGTAATGATGAAGAATAAAAGCGACAGAATGCATAATAAAGGTCGCTATCACAAGGGGCAATGTAACGTGACATTCTCTTGCACTAAGGGGTTGAGCATACAAACAAATAAGCACATGGAAACCTTTGCTTCCCTCTGCGAAGGGCCTATCTTTTACTTTTATGCAAGAGTCAAAGTTTTTCTCTCTATTCCTTTTATTTTTCTCCTTTGGCAAGCATCATGTTGTGAGGAAAGATCTAGGCACATATGTCCAGTTGAATATGGGTGGCATGAGTTATTATTGTTGACATCACCCTTGAGATGAGTACGTTGGGAGGCGAAACTATAAGCCCCTATCTTTCTATGTCTCCGGTTGAAACGTTTTGCTCATGTGTACGCGGTGAGTGTTAGCAATCATAGAGGACTATATGATGGTTGAGTATGTGGACTTGCCTAAAGGCTCCTACACGTGACCCTTCCTGAAAAGATGATGAATTGTAGTTGCAAAGTTTACTGAGAACATAGTTTGTTTGTCCCTAATAGAGTTTTTGCTTTATATTTCGATTGTATGATGAACTATTACTTGTTCTTGAGAAGTATATGATGAAAGTTCTATGATAAAAATCCTATGATTAATTTTGTAGCTGTTATAATAATCAACATGATGCTTCTATGTTCGTATTTTGTTTTTATCGACACCTCTCTCTCAAAGCATGTGGACATGTTTTTCGATTTCGGTTTTTGCTTGAGGACAAGCGAGGTCTAAGCTTGGGGGAGTTGATACGTCCATTTTGCATCATGTTTTCTTACTGTTATTTACAATGTTTGTATCCATAATAATGCTTTTTGGAGTAATTCTAATGCCTTTTCTCTCATAATTTGCAAGGTACACACCAAGAGGGAGGATTCTGGCAGCTGGAAATCTGACCTGGAAAAGCTACGCCAGGCCACCTATTCTGCACAACTCCAAACAAGCTGAAATTTCACGGAGATTTTTATGGATTATTTAATAATTATTGAGCAAATAACTACGAGAGGGGCTCACAGTGGGCACAACCCACTGGGCGCGCCAGGAGCCCAGCGCGCCTCGCTGGGTTGTGCCCTCCTCGGCCCACCTCTGGTGCCCATCTTTTGGTATATAAGTCATTTTGACCAAGAAAAAATAATAGGAGGACTTTCGGGACGAAGCATCGCCGCCTCGAGGCGGAACTTGGGCAGGAGCACTTTTGCCCTCTGATGGAGCGATTCTGCCAGGGGAACCCTCCCAGAGGGGGAAATCATCGTCATGATCATCACCAAGAACTCTCCCATCTTGGGGAGGGCAATCTCCATCAACATCTTCAACAACACCATCTCCTCTCAAACCCTAGTTCATCTCTTGTGTTCAATCTTGTTACCGGAACTATAGATTGGTACTTGTGCGTGAATAGTAGTGTTGATTTCATCTTGTAGTTGATTAGTATATGGTTTATTTGGTGGAAGATTATATGTTCAGATCCAATATGCTATTTAATACTCCTCTAATCATGCATGTTTACAATTTGTGAGTAGTTACCTTTGTTCTTGAGGTCACGGGAGAAATCATGTTGCAAGTAATCATGTAAATTTGGTATGTATTCGGTAGTTTGATAGTATGTATGTTGTGATTCCCTTAGTTGTGTCATGTGAACGTCGAATACATGACACTTTACCATATTTGGGCCTAAGGTAATGCATTGTGGAGTAGCAATTTGATGATGGGTTGCGAGAGTGACAAAAACTTAAACCCCAGTTTATGCGCTATTCCGTAAGGGGCCGATTGGATCCAAAAGTTTAATGTTATGGTTAGAATTTATTCTTAATAATTTTCTCGTAGTTGCAGATGCTTGCCGGAGGGTTAATCATAAGTAGGAGGTTTGTTCAAGTAAGAACATCATGTAAGCACCGGTCCACCCACATATCAAATGTAAAAGTACACGAATTAAACCAACATGATGAAAGTGACTAGATGAAATTCCCGTGTACCCTCAAGAATGCTTTGCTTATCATAAGAGACCGTTTTTGCCTGTCCTTTGCCTCAAAACGACTGGGCTACCTTGCTACACTTTTTTTACTACTATCGTTACTTTCTTGTTACAAATTATCTTGCTATCAAACTACTCTGCTACTTAGAATTTCAGCACTTGCAGACATTACCTTACTGGAAACCACTTGTCATTTCCTTATGCTCCTCGTTGGGTTCGACACTCTTACTTATCTAAAAGACCTACAATTGATCCCCTATACTTGTGGATCATCATCCACTTTGTTACCAGCCACAGAGAAACGAAAGGATCTATCACAGAGCTTAGAAACCTTAAATCCCTTTGGATGTCCTCCAATGCAACATTGCAAAGCCACACCCACAGATTCCCCTGAGAGGGGAAATGAAGCTAAGGAGAAAGAAACCACCAAGAAAATTTCCTTAGTGCTGCGAGATGGTGAGAAACGGACCGTTTCTCCAAATCGTCGATGTACCTGATCTGCAACAACCAGGCCAGGCTTGAAATACCAATGCAAAAGGCCATCCAGGATGATAATTAGGATCTAGATCCATGGTTGGTGGAGAGCAGGTGGGAGGAGGGGAGAGGAGAGGAGGAGAGCCATAGGACGAGATAATATTGTGGTTTGCATCACTTAAGCAAACATGTAGAGTCTTGAAGCTTTTGCTAATGCTTGTCCTTTGTACCTTAAGGGGTCCACATCTCCATCCATCTTCTTGCCTAGGTTGAAATTTTCTTGAAATATACTTGAGGAAAACATTAGTCCAACAAATGTATGTGGACATGAATTACCAAAACCACCAAGGGAGCAAATGTGCTTTCAATCTCCACCTTCTTGGTAATTGATGACTGTTATGTCTCCAACGTATCTATAATTTTTGATTGTTCCATGCTGTTTTATTATCAATCTTGGATGTTTTATAATCATTTTATAGTCATTTTATATCATTTTTTGGTACTAACCTATTGACATAGTGCCAAGTGACAGTTGCTATTTTTTCCATGTTTTTTACATCGCAGAAAATCCTTATCAAACAGAGTCCAAATGCCACGAAATTTTACGGAGATTTTTTATGGACCAGAAGGAAGATATTGGGCCCTGGTTGCATCTGGGGGGAGTTCCGAGGAGAGGACGACCCACCAGGGAGCGCCATGAGGCCCAGGCGCGCGGGTTGTGCCCACCTCGGGTGCACCCGGACCGCCTCTTTGCTCTATAAATACCCCAATATTCCAGAAACCCTAGAAGCATCGACGAAATATTCATCCAGCTGTCGCAGACTCCAGAACCACCAGATCCAATCTAGACACCATCTCGGATGGGGTTCACCACCTCCATTGGAGATGCGTGAGTAGTTCTTTGTAGACCTTCGGGTCCGTAGTTAGTAGCTAGATGGCTTTCTCTCTCTCGCTGAATTCTCAATACAATGGTCTCTTGGAGATCCATATGATGTAACTCTTTTTGCGATGTGTTTGTTGGGATCTGATGAACTTTGAGTTTATGATCAGTCATATCTTTTTATATCCATGAAAGTTATTTGAGTTTCTTTGATCTCTTATATGCATGATCTCTTATAGCCTCATATTTCTTCTCTGATATTTGGGTTTTGTTTGTCCAACTTGATCTATTTATCTTGCAATGGGAACAGGTGCCCGGTAGTGGGTTCGATCTTACGGTGCTTCATCCCAGTGACAGAAAGGGAAACGACACGTATGTATCGTTGCTACAAAGGATAAAAAGATGAGATCTATATATACCGCAATAGATAAACGGATCTTGTCTACGTCATGTCATCATTCTTATTGCATTACTCCATTTTTCCATGAACTTAATACACTAGATGCATGCTGGATAGCGGTCGATGTGTGGAGTAATAGTACTAGATGTAGGCAGGAGTCGGCCTACTAATCTTGGACGTGATGCCTATGTAATGATCATTGCCTGGATATCGTCAAAATTATTTGAGGTTCTATCAATTGTCCAATAGTAATTTGTTTAGCCACCGTTTTCTATCTTTCTCGAGAGAAGCCTCTATTGAAACCTACGGCCCCCGGGTCTTCTTTCTCGTTGTGTTGAGATTGTCAATGTTTTATTCCTCTCCATTGCATATGCTACATGTTCTTGTTTTGATAATTTGTTTTCCTATAAAATTCCTATGCATAGGAAGTATGTTGGACTTAAATGTGTCTGTCACATGTTTCATGATGCTCTCTTTGTGTTTCGATTATTATCTGTTGTGTGAGCATCGTTGAAATATTATGCCTAGCTAAGGGCGTAAAACTATAGCGCTTGTTGGGAGGCAACCCAATGAATAAATTTTATTTTTGCTTTTTGCTTTATGTTTTTGTGTGTTTACACAATTATGCTACTGTTATGATTGTGTTTTTGTCTTTTAATTAGTGTTTGTGACAAGTAGAACCGATAGGATCTTCTTGGGTGATAGTTGTTTGATCTTGCTGAAAAAGACATAAACTCTGCACTCACGAAATTAATTCTAGTTTTTTATCAGAAAAAGATTTTCCCCTGATTCTTTTTGCAGAAGATTAAAATATAAATTGCTCAGGTCGTCCTATTTTTTCAAAAAATTTGGAGTTCCATAAGTTTTCGTTTAAGTCAAATTGCTACAGACTGTTCTGTTTTGACAGATTCTGTTTTCTTTGTGTTGTGTGCTTATTTTGATAGCTCTATGGTTTTCTTTGATGAGTTTTGGCCATAGAAAAGTTGGAATACAGTAGATATAATACAAAAACAAAATATGAATTGGTTTGACACAACACTTATAGTAGCGGTTTACTTTCTTTCACTAACGGATCTCACGGAGGTTTTGTTGAGTTTTGTGTGATTGAAGTTTTCAAGTTTTGGGTTATCTTACGATGGATGAAAGAAGGATAGAAGAGCCTAAGATTGGGGATGCCCCGGAATCCCAAGCTATTTTCCAAGAATGAGCAACCAACTAAGCTTGGGGATGCCCCCCGAGTGGCATCCCCTCTTTCTTCTAACGATCATCGGTATTTTACTTGAGGCTATATTTTTATTCGTCACATAATATGTGTTTTGCTTGGAGCGTTTTGTATGATATGAGTCTTTGCTTGTTTTATTTTGTGTTTTAAGTCATCAATCCTTGATGGACACACCTATTTGTGAGAGCCAAAATTATGACATGACTTGTTAGAATTGCTCTCTATGCTTCATTTAAATTTTTATGAGTAATGGACTTGCTCTAGTGCTTCACTTATATCTTTTAAGCACGGTGTGCTTTGTATTTTGAAGAAAATGCTCTCTCGCTTCACTTAGATTTATTTTAGAGTTAGTAAAATTTTGAAGAAATTCTCTCTTGCTTCACTTAAATTATTTTGAGAGAAAGAAAATTTGTTATGCTCATGATTTTCACTTATATTTGGTTGAGCTTATGAAAAGCAACACATGAAAATTAGTCCAAAAGTGATAGATATCCAAGAAGGATAAAGATAAACAAAGTGTGTCATGAAAATCATTGGACAAAATAAGCATGATTCTTGGTAATAGTTTTGAGATATGATGATGTGATATGTGAGTTATGTTGATGAGTAATGGTGCTCTAGTAAGAATATTGGTGTTAAGGTTTGTGATTCCCTATGCATGCACCAAAGTCAATAATCATGCAATGAAAATTATATCCTACTTGTGGTGCATTATTCGGTGTTAATTATGCTTAATGCTTGCTTATGAGATTATTCGTTTCCTGGTTGGTCGCTTCCCAATCTTTTTGCTAGCCTTCATTTTGCACTAAGTATGACCTCTACTTGTGCATCCAAAATCCTTTAAACCAGTTTTGCCACATGAGTCCACTATATCTACCTATATGCGGTATTCTTTTGCCGTTCTAAGCAAATTTGCATGTGCCATCTTTAGTTTTCAAAATAAACTTCTCTTTTGTGTGTTTGTTTCACTCGCGGAGCGGTGAAGGGTGGCTAATATCTTCCATGCTAGATGTGTTATTCTCAAGATGAGTGTTTATTCACTTGTCATTGCATGAGAGTAAGGCAAAGGTATTAGGGATGACCAGTCCCGAAATGCAAAAAATTGAATTTACTTTATGTTGCCAAATAATTAATTCCTTGGAAAGTGTTGGTATGGAGGGCAACCGTGGATACGGCTAGCCATGGAAAGTGAAAGTATGGTGGAAAAGGGAATAAACTTTATTTTCTGTTTGGGAACCGCCTATGGCATTTCTAGCATGAAAAGTGTTCGGAACTCTGAGTCGTTTTCGTTGGTTGGATGGATACACCTCCCAAATTTTTTTATCTCTAAGTTTTTCACTTTGAGCTCTGGCACCTCTACAAATGCCTACTTCCCTCTTGAAGGGCCTTTCTTTTACTTTATGCAATTTTTATTTTTGAAATTTGAGTCTCCATCTTCTCTTATAAAAGCACCAACTAGGAGGCAATATGATCGTACTTAAGTATTGGGTGTAGCTAATATTCGAGTGTGTTTCATGAATGGATCAATGTTTGAGCATGATGGGCTAGAGATAACTTATTTTAGTGTTGATATTTTGAAAGACATGGTTGCTTTTGATATGCTTGAGTATCTAAATTATTATGTCAAAACTAGACTATTGCTTTGGATCACATAAAAGTCCAACAGTCCATGCTATAAAGAAAAGAATATGATATGTCATGATAGACAACACTCCACATCAAAAATTCTGTTTTTATCACTTACCTACTCGAGGACGAGCAGGAGTTAAGCTTGGGGATGCTGATACATCTCCAACGTATCTATAATTTTTGATTGTTCCATGCTGTTTTATTATCAATCTTGGATGTTTTATAATCATTTTATACTCATTTTACATCATTTTTTGGTACTAACCTATTGACATAGCGCCAAGTGCGAGTTGTTGTTTTTTCCCATGTTTTTTACATCACAAAAAATCCTTATCAAACGGAGTCCAAATGCTATGAAACTTTACGGAGATTTTTTATGCACCAGAAGGAAGATATTTGGCCCTGGTTGCACCTGGGGGAGTCCCTAGGAGGGGACAACCCACCATGGCACGTCAGGAGCCCAGGCGCGCCCTGGTGGGTTGTGCCCACCTCGGGTGCCCCCCGGACCGCGTCTTTGCTCTATAAATACCCCAATATTCCAGAAACCCTAGAAGCGTCGACGAAATATACATCTAGCCTCCGCAGACTCCAGAACCACAAGATCCAATCTAGACACCATCTCGGATGGGGTTCACCACCTCCATTGGTGCCTCTCGGATGATGCGTGAGTAGTTCTTTGTAGACCTTCAGGTCCGTAGTTAGTAGCTAGATGGCTTTCTCTCTCTCGCTGAATTCTCAATATAATGGTCTCTTGGAGATCCATATGATGTAACTCTTTTTGCGGTGTGTTTGTTGGGATCTGATGAACGTTGAGTTTATGATCAGTCATATCTTTTTATATACATGAAAGTTATTTGAGTTTCTTTGATCTCTTATATGCATGATCTCTTATAGCCTCGTATTTCTTCTGCTGTATTTGGGTTTTGTTTGGCCAACTTGATCTATTTATCTCGCAATGGGAAGAGGTGCCCGGTAGTGGGTTCGATCTTACGGTGCTTGATCCCAGTGACAGAAAGGGAACCGACACATATGTATTGTTGCTACTAAGGATAAAAAGATGAGATCTATATCTACCACAATAGATAAACGGATCTTGTCTACATCATGTCATCGTTCTTATTGCACTACTCCGTTTTTCCATGAACTTAATACACTAGATGCATGCTGGATACCGGTTGATGTGTGGAGTAATAGTAGTAGATGCAAGCAGGAGTCGGTCTACTAATCTTGGACGTGATGCCTATGTAATGATCATTGCCTGGATATTGTCATAATTATTTGAGGTTGTATCAATTGCGCAACAGTAATTTTTTTACCCACCGTTTGCTATCTTTCTCGAAATAAGCCACTAGTGAAACCTACGGCCCCCGGGTCTTCTTTCTCATATATTTGCTTGCGATCTACTTTTCCTTTGCATTTTTATTTAGATCTATTAAACCAAAAATACAAAAATACCTTGCTGCAATTTTTCCTTATTTATTTTATTTGGCGTTCGCTCTATCAATTTACTACAAAATTATCTCACGTCTGTTTGCCCATCTTCAGGCGCCGTACCCCGGAAGGGATTGACAACCCCTTTAACACGTCAGGTTGCGAGGATTTGTTATCTGTGTGTAGGGGTTGTTTACGTTGTGTTGCTTGGTTCTCCTACTGGTTCGATAACCTTGGTTTCATATCTCAATGAAATACCTACCGCCGCTGTGCTGCATCATCCCTTCCTTTTTGGGGAAAAAGCCGACGTAGCTTCAAGCGACATCAATGACAACTGATACATCCATTTTGCACCATGTTTTCCTACTGTTATTTATGATTTTTTTATGCATAATAATGCCTTTTGGAGTAATTCTAATGCCTTTTCTCTCATAATATGCGAGGTACACACAAAGAGGGAGAATTCCGGCAACTAGAAATCCGTACCTAGAAAAGCTACGTCAGGCTACCTATTCTGCACAACTCCAAACAAGCTGAAATTTTACGGAGAATTTTTATGGAATATATGAAGAATATTGGAGCAAATAAGTACCAGAGGGGGCCCACCGGGTGGGCACAACCCACCTGGGCGCGCCAGGGAGCCCAGGCGCGCCGTGGTGGGTTGTGCTCACCCAGGCCCACTACCGGTGCCCATCTTCTCGTATATAGGTCATTTTGACCTAGAAAAAAAATAAGAAGAGGACTTTCGGGACGGAGCGCCGCCGTCTCAAGGCGGAACTTGGGCAGGAGCACTTTTGCCCTCCGGCGGAGCGATTCCGCCGGGGAACTTCCCTCCCGGAGGGGGAAATCATCGTCATCATCATCACCAATAACTCTCCCATCTTGGGGAGGGCAATCTGCATCAACATCTTCAACAACACCATCTCATCTCAAACCTTATAGTTCATCTCTTGTGTTCAATCTTCTTACCGGAACTATAGATTGGTGCTTGTGGGTGACTAGTAGTGTTGATTACATCTTGTAGTTGATTACTATATGGTTTATTTGGTGGAAGATTACATGTTCAGATCCATTATGCTATTTAATACCCTGCTGATCTTGATCATGATTATCATTTGTCAGTAGTTACTTTTGTTCTTGAGTTCACGGGAGAAATCATGTTGTAAGTAATCATGTGAACTTGATGTGTGTTCGATATTTTGATAGTATGTATGTTGTGATTCCCTTAGTGGTGTCATGTGAACGTCGACTACATGGCACTTCATCATATTTGGGCCTAAGGGAATGCATTGTGGAGTAGTAATTAGACGATGGGTTGCGAGAGTGATAGAAGCTTAAACCCCAATTAATGCGCTATTCCGTAAGGGACCGATTGGATCCAAAAGTTTAATGCTATGGTTAGAATTTATTCTTAATACTTTTCTCGTAGTTGTGGATGCTTACGAGAGGGTTAATCATAAGTAGGTGGTTTGTTCAAGTGAGAATAGTACCTAAGCACTGGTCCACCCACATATCAAATTATCAAAGTAGCAAGCACAAATCGAATCAACATGATGAAGGTGACTAGTTGAAATTCCCGTGTACCCTCAAGAACGCTTTGCTTACTATAAGAGACTGTTTGGCCTGCCCTTTGCCTCAAAGGGATTGGGCTATCTTGCTGCACTTTTGCTACCATTATCATTACTTGCTCGTTACAAAATATCTTGCTATCAAACTACTTTGTTACTTACAATTTCAGCACTTGCAGACATTACCTGGCTGAAAACCACTTGTCATTTCCTTCTACTCCTCGTTGGGTTCGACACTCTTACTTACCGATAAGAGATACTATTGATCCCCTATACTTGTGGGTCATCAAGGCTATTTTCTGGCGTCGTTGCCGGGGAGCGAAGCACCTTTGGTAAGTGGAATTTGGTAAGGAAACATTTATATAGTGTGCCAAAATTTACTGTCACTTGTTACTATGGAAAATAATCCTTTGAAGGGTGCGTTCGTGTAACATCCCAAATTTTCAATTTGGCATGTTATACATAGGTCATCCATGCATATCATATTTTATTGCATTTTCGTTTGCAATCCTCGAAATCCTAAGCAACTCAAGGACCCTCGGAGAGAGTTGGGGATTTTCCGATTTTCATATTTGAAAATTATCAAAAAATGAAGACGAGGATTTTGATTTTATTATTTTTCTCTCCGGAAAATATTTCATTTTTAAATAATAAATGAGGGGAGATAATATGACTTCTCCAAAAATAATTGAAATATCGGAGGAAAAATGTTAAAATCATTATTTGGATTTTATTTGATTTATTTGGAATTTTATTTGCCCTAGAAAAATTTGCATGTTTTAAAAATTGCATTTGAGGGGCCAAGAAAAGTTCATCTTGTTCTAAATATTATATTTAGACAAAGAAAACTTGTTTTGGTATTTTTAGATTTTTATTTATTTTTCTAGGATTTTTATAAGTTTCATGAACGCTTAAAAAGGACCAGCATACCGATCGGGCCAAGGGCCCACCGAGCCAGGCCGGCCCGCCACACACCGCCTCCCAGGTGCCGCCCACGGGACTCGGAGAGTCCGGTTGCCGCCGCCTTCCGCCGCCCGACCCTCCCAAGTCGGACCCCCAACCTTTATATACCGCCTCTAAACCACCACCACCGCCTCCCGGGCCCGGAGCCACCGCCCGAGTCGCCGCTGCCGCCTCTAGCCGCCACCGCCACTCCCGCCACCACCCGCACCTCCCGCCACCTCGCGCCCTCGCCGAGCCCCGCCGGAGCCGCCCGCCAGCCGGACGACCTCGCCGGAGGTAACCGCCCCGCCGCCGGTTTTTTTAGAAAAACCCCTTCGGTTTTTTATAGAAAAAACCCTAGTTCGTTTATTTATTTATTCATTTAGATTGGTTTTTTTTGGTTTATTTACCTAGCGAGCGTTCGTTCGTTCGTTCGTTTTAACGAACGTGTTCATCGTTTTGTTTCTGCTACCGAACGTTCGTTCGTTTAGCCATTCGCCGTTTTTCTTTTTATCGGATTTATTTCCGCGATTTTCTGATCGCGATTTCTGATCCGATGTTCGAACTAGTATAACTTTTCGCTCGTTTATCGGAATCAGGCGATTCAAGCGCCTGGAGTTTCATCTCAAACCCTCTTTCCGAATAGCCAACTCAAAAAGTTTTTGCCTCTGTAAAATTTGACCCTAGTTCAGATTAGTAAATGGATCTTGTTTCTTTCGCCGCTTGAGTTTCGTTGCTCCGTTTGGTTTGATTCTTCTTGTGAACCGGAGTTCTTAAGTTGAACTCTCCGGTCAACCTCTTTCAGTTGAAGTTTCGTTTGTGCATCTTTTCTTGTTGCTTATGTATGCTGTTGTTTGTTTGCGATAGAATTCCCGGAGTGCGAAGCGTGTTACTACGAGTCTCTAGGGTTCCCGGATCATCAGCAAGGCAAGTAACACTTGATCATATTTCTTTTCATACCCAGTTTTTATGCATTAGTTCAACCCTCAAACATTGCATGGTTAGGATGTCATTAATTTGTGGGTTGGGAAGTAGATGATGAGGTAGGAACCTATTGCCCTGTTACTATCAAACCCTTGGGAGTTACTTCTACGTGTTGCTTATATTGCTATGCTATGCTCGTAGACGTGGTTGGGTTTGAAAGTTATTCATGACAGCTGTGAGATTTTTAATTAATGGTTTACTTTAAGGTGGCAACTTTAATACACATCTGGGTGGATTGAGGCACCTGGGGAACCCAGTGTTGTCTGTTTTTTTGGAAATCCCGGGGTACCCGTGATTTTCCTATGGACCGCCACCAGTGCTCAAAGGAACTGAGATTATTCATGCTAGAAACTTCCGTGTGCAGCCACAAGCTATTATGGGCTCTAGCATAGTTGAGTAAGTTACGTGAAGCTCTTGAAGAGGTAGATCAGCAGGTAGTGAGTTTTGTAGGTTTGGTATGGTCTACCCTGAGTAGAGAGTTAATGTTTCTGAAAGACTGTGTCTCGGTCATCCGTTTCTCAAACACCATGTAGTGCGAGAAATCAACAGAGGTGATCGAGTCTTGTGGGGAAAAGTGCGCAAACCTCTGCAGAGTGTACAATCTAATTATGGTTAGCCGTGTCCCCGGTTATGGACAATTCTGAGTATCTAGTACTTGAGTATTCACATGTATCTCAACACTCTAAATTAATATTGTTGGGTTGTTAATTACTTTAATTGTGATTGAGTTGGGGTTATACCTTCTCAATGATGTTTCAACCACCATGATAGTTAAATTAAAATTTATTCCTTTGATGTAGGGAAAAATTGGCTTTCCATAAACTCAGAATCAGAGAGCTTTCCACCAGCCAAACATGCATGTAGTGTTAGCATTATTCTGTTATTGCTCTATTGTGTTACATTGCCAGATATTCCATGTGCTGACCGTTCTCGGCTGCAACGTATTATGTTGCAGACTTTTCAGACGAGGAGTAAGGTTCGATAGGTCGTTGCCGTGCAGCTCAGCTATGCCGTTGGAGTTGATGGACTCACTTTATCTTCCAAGCCTTCCGCTGTTATCGTATTAGATGGCCTTAAGCCATATTATTGCAATAAGTTCTCTTTTGAGACATTCGATGTAATAAGTGTGTGATTGCTACTCTGTTATAAATCCTTCGAGTACTGTGTGTGTCAGCATTACCGATCCAGGGATGACATGGAAGCACAGAGGCTTGACCATCTAAGGTCGGGTCGCTACAAGATGGTATCAGAGCACACGCTGAGTGTAGGACACGACCACTAAGATAAATGCATAGGTCACTCTTCTCTACTCATTTCTGACTCCTCTCCATTTTTCCACTCTTTAGGATGACGAAGATGAAGAACAAGTTTGCACAACCGGATGAAGACACACCTTTTGGACGCCACTTGAAGGAAGTCACTAGGTACCTGAATATTGGAATACCAAGCTTCACCGGGACGTACAACGCCACCTTACCAAAAGAAGAGTGCTGGAAGATTCAAGCTCTAGTTCCCGGAAGGACATTTGCGCCAATCACGGAGCCCATAGTGTGTGTTTTCAATGCACCAACCTGGAGTTTGGGAAAGAGTATGGCAGCTCACATTACCATGGGACGCATTGGTGAAGTCTACAATAGGGAGCTTAAAGACACCATATATCAAATATGTGGGCGTCGAGACGAGCATGGGAAGTAATCAGCACCAAGAAGGATAGATCCATTGCAGCTTACATCCAGGAGCTAAACCAGCACATTCGATGTCAGGAGAACCAGATGTGCGCAGATATGATGGATTTGAAGAAGGCGAAAACTAGGATCATCGAGCTGGAGGAAGAACTCAAGTTTACACGCGATGGATATGAGGAAGAAATCAAGACCCTACTGGAGAAAAATGACGACCTAGTCAAGAAGATCGGAGTCTTCATGGGAGGACCAGCACCGGAAGAAGAGGAAGAAGATCCCACTTGTCCAAACAACTACATCATCATCGACGACACCGACTCTGATACAAGTGATGATGACTACGAAGACGAAGCTGGAGCAGACATCATGGAGTCTTCCACCGATCAAAATTTCTAGATGACCACCATATAATAGTAGTATTCCCCCATGTAACTAGTAGTAGTTGAGCACTAATGCGATAGTCCTAGACCATTTTGTATGCCCTTGCTTGATTGAATGAATGTGTGTGTTTGCCTCATATGCATATGGGTAGTGTTATCTCACTAGACCTCTTTCTATTATAATCTCTTCCATATAAACCCTCAGATGCCTCCGAGACGTGACCCCGGTTTTGTTTTCCCACCCGAGCTCACCCAGTTGACCCAGCAGCAGAATGCCTTGATGCAATTGCTAGTTCAGAACCAGGGAAATGCCAACAACAACAACAACAACAACAACAACAACAACAACAACAACAACAACAACAACAACAACAACCCGCCGCCAGTGGACAATTTAGCCCGTTTTCTGAGGTTACAACCGCCGGTGTTTTCCAGTAGCACCGAGCCAATAGTTGCTGATGATTGGCTACGCCGTATTGGAAGGGAGTTAACCACCGCTGGATGCACGGATGCTGAAAGGGTGCGCTTTGCTGCACATCAGTTGGATGGACCAGCAGCCGCATGGTGGGAGAATTACACGGCTACTTTTCCTATAGCCAATGTCACTTGGGACGAGTTCCAACAAGCTTTTCGTACGGCCCATGTCTCAACTGGAGCCATGCAGATAAAGAAGTGTGAGTTTCACAACTTACGCTAGGGGAACCATACTGTGGCCCAGTACGTGGATGAGTTTAGCAAGTTATCACGCTATGCCCCTGATGATGTGGCCACAGATGCCGCAAAGCAAGAGAAGTTTATGGAAGGGCTGAATGATGAGATGAGTATGCAGTTGATGGTGGCAACTTTCAACAACTACCAGGAGTTGGTAGATAAGGCCCTAATGATTGAAGGGAAGCAACATCAGATTGAGAACCGTAAGAGGAAGTATGTACAAGGGAAGTATAACTCAGGAACTCACCAGAAGCCTCGCTTAACCCCGAACTCGGGAGGACTTGTTCATAACCATGGAGGTCATAACCATACTGGAGGAGGATCGCATAATCAAAATGGTGCGAAGAACGGGATGGGAATGGAGTCAACAATAATCAGAATCGCTCTAACCCAGCTACACCCGCCAAGAGGGACTTAAGCCAAGTTATTTGCTTCAAGTGCGGGAAGACAGGCACTATGCCAATGACTGCCTCAAGGAAAGAATGGAAACGAAATGGAAGCGCCGGAAGAAGCCCAATCCATTCAACAAGGACAAGTGAACCACGTTAACGTGGAGGAAGTTGAAGAGCAGCCGGACGCGTAATAGTTAAGTTTTGGTTCACCATTTACCACTATTGTTCTTTTCGATACTGGTGCATCACATTCATACATATCAAGGGGATTTGTGGAAAAGTTTAAGTTACCAACCCAAACCCTTAGGACCCCTCTTCTAGTGAGCTCGCCTGGAGCAGAGTACATGGCTAGCAGATGGTGCACCCAGATACCCCTAATCATTGGCACACATGTTTTTCCGTCTGACCTAATTATCTTGGAGTCGCAAGGATTGGATGTGATATTAGGTATGGACTGGATGTCAAAGTATGGAGGAAGTATTGACTGTGCTAGCAAGTCAATTTATCTTACCACCCTAGAGGGAAAAAGGATTAAGTATGTATCTAGGCATGTGCCTAGGAGGAGCCAAGTGAATGCCCTCACGGGAGTTGTACAGGAGGAAGTACCTGTAGTAAAGGATTATCCGGATGTTTTCCCAGAGGAGTTACCAGGCATGCCACCGGATCGAGACATCGAGTTTCTGATAGAGCTATTGCCAGGTACAAGGCCAATATCCAAGAGACCCTATCGGATGCCCGCAAATGATCTGGAGGAAATTAAGAAGCAGATCAAGGAGCTATTGGAGAAAGGTTACATTCGTAGAAGTTCATCACCTTGGGGAGCCCCAGTACTTTTGGTTGAGAAGAAGGATAAATCCCTAAGGATGGTTGTTGATTACCGAGCTCTGAATGAAGTAACGATAAAGAACAAGTATCCATTACCAATGATTAATGATCTGTTTGATCAGTTGCAAGGAGCTAAGGTGTTTTCGAAGATTGATCTACGATCAGGATACCATCAGTTGAAGATCCGAGAGAAGGATATACCAAAGACAGCATTTACCACACGGTATGGATTATACGAGTATACGGTCATGTCCTTTGGACCGACTAACGCTCCTGCCTATTTCATGAGTATGATGAACACGGTGTTCATGGAGTATTTGGACAAGTTTGTTGTGGTGTTTATTGATGATATTATGGTATACTCGAAGAACGAAGAGGAGCACGCGAAACATCTAACGTTTGGTTATCGAGAAACTCAGGGAACACCAGTTATACGCCAAATTCAGCAAGTGCGAGTTTTGGTTGAAGGAAGTTGGATTTCTTGGGCATGTTATATCAGGAGAGGGTATAGCAAGAGATCCCAAGAAGGTTCGATCAATCATCGAATGGTTGGCACCCACTTCAGTCGGCGAGATCCGCAGTTTCCTTGGACTGGCAGGATATTATCGGAGATTCATTGAGAATTTTTCCAAGATTGCTAAGCCAATGACTGAATTGCTAAAGAAGGATACTAAGTTCACATGGACAGAGGATTGTGAGGCCAGTTTTCAAGAGCTGAAGAAACGGTTGACTACAGCCCTAGTGCTGACATTGCCAGATATACATAAGGAGTTTCAAGTGTATTGTGACGCCTCTCGCTTGGGACTTGGATGTGTTCTTATGCAGGACGGAAAAGTTGTTTCGTATGCCTCACGACAACTGAAGCCACATGAGTTGAAATATGCCACGCATGATTTGGAGTTAGCAGCTGTAGTACATGCGCCAAGACACGGAGACATTATCTTATTGGAAACCGCTATGACGTGTACACGGATCATAAGAGTTTGAAGTACATTTTCACACGTATGAGTTAAACCTCGCACATAGGAGA
The DNA here is from genome assembly GCA_021605205.1 of Aegilops longissima. Classification (NCBI taxonomy): domain Eukaryota; kingdom Viridiplantae; phylum Streptophyta; class Magnoliopsida; order Poales; family Poaceae; genus Aegilops; species Aegilops longissima. The sequence continues at coordinate 651,688,825 of CM038680.1, forward strand.
TGGCTGGAACTTATAAAGGATTACGACATGAAGCTACACTATCATCCAGGAAAGGCCAACGTCGTAGCAGACGCTTTGAGCTGGAAGAGTTATGCCAATATCCTTGAAAGCAAAGGATTGCCAACGGAGTTAGCTGCGGAGATCATGGAACTTCGATTGGAGATTGTTCCAAGAGGTTTTCTTGCAACAATGGAGGTTCAGTCGACGTTATTGAACAAGATTCGAGAAGCTCAGAAGGAGGACAAAGGGATTGCTGAGATAAGAGAGAAGATGGGCGTAGGAAAAGCCAAAAGTTTTCGCGAGGATGAGCACGATACCTGGTGGTTTGAGAACTGGATTTATGTGCCCAACAATCCGGAGATCAGGAAGTTAATACTTCAGGAGGCCCATGACTCACCATACTCGATTCACCCCGGAAACACCAAGATGTATTTGGACTTGAAGGAACATTTCTGGTGGACTGGTATGAAGAAGGATATTGCCGAGTATGTAGCCGTATGTGATGTATGTCAGAGAGTGAAGGCAGAGCATCAGAAGCCAGCATGACTGTTGTAGCCTATGCCAATACCCGAATGGAAGTGGGACAAACTTGGCATGGATTTTATCACCGGATTACCCAGAACCAAGGCAGGATATGATTCAATATGGGTAGTTGTGGATCGTTTGACCAAAGTAGCTCACTTCATCCCAGTGAAAACAACGTATACAAGTGCCAAGTTGGCCAAGATATATATGACCAGGATCGTATGTTTGCACGGAGTTCCGAGGAGCATCGTATCAGATAGAGGAACACAGTTTACTTCAAAGTTTTGGCATCAGCTACACCAGACTTTGGGTACCAGATTGGAGTTTAGTACGCGCCCACCCACAGACGGATGGATGACAGAGAGAGTCAACCAGATTCGGAGGACATGTTGAGAGCTGTGCGCTAGATTATGGATCTAGTTGGGATGACAATTTGTCAGACGCAGAGTTCTCGTACAACAACAGCTACCGAGCCGCTTTGAAGATGGCACCGCTCAAGCTTTGTATGGACGCAAATGTAGAACACCATTGATGTGGGATGAGGTTGGAGACCGTCGGTTGTTTGGACCAGATTTGATCAAGGAATCGAGGAGAAGGTTAAACTGATCGAGATGACTAAAGATTGCTCGGTCTAGATGTAAGAGTTACGCAGATTCAAAACGCAAGGAAGTAACCTATGAAATTGGAGGCAGAGCCTATCTCATGAGTATCACCCTTGAGGGGAGTGAAACGTTTTGGAGTAAAGGAAAGTTAGCCCCAAGATTTGTAGGACCGTATCGTGTTTTGGAACGGATGGGAGAAGTTGCCTACAAGCTGGAGTTACTCAAGGATTGTCGAGTTCACGATGTGTTTCACGATCACACCTGAAGAAGTGCCACGTTGAGATGGCCGATATACCGTTAAAGGATACAATGCCCCTAGAGGCGTCTACAGATTGGATAGTAATTTGACTTATGAGGAGAAGCCAAGAAAGATTCTTGATTTAGACAATGAGTCACTCGCAGACAAGGTTATCAAGTTTTGCAAAGTTCAGTGGAGCCACCATACCGAGGAGGAAGCCACTTGGGAGCGAGAAGATGATATTCGCAAGGACCATCCGCACCTATTTTCTAGCCAACCCGAATCTCGAGGGCGAGATTCATCTTAAGGGGGGTAGGTTTGTAACATCCCAAATTTTCAATTTGGCATGTTATACATTGGTCATCCATGCATATCATATTTTATTGCATTTTCGTTTGCAATTCTCGAAATCCTAAGCAACTCAAGGACCCTCGGATAGAGTTGGGGATTTTCCGATTTTCATATTTGAATTTTATCAACTAATGAAGACGAGGATTTTGATTTTATTATTTTTCTCTCCGGAAAATATTTCATTTTTAAATAATAAATGAGGGGAGATAATATGACTTCTCCCAAAATAATTGAAATATCGGAGGAAAAATGTTAAAATCATTATTTGGATTTTATTTGATTTATTTGGAATTTTATTTGCCCTAGAAAAATTTGCATGTTTTAAAATTGCATTTTAGGGGCCAAGAAAAGTTCATCTTGTTCTAAATATTTTATTTAGACAAAGAAAACTTGTTTTGGTATTTTAGATTTTTATTTATTTTTCTAGGATTTTTATAAGTTTTGGCGAACGTTAAAAAAGGACCATACTCGATCGGGCCAAGGGCCCACCAGAGCCAGCCGGCCCGCCCACCCACCGCCTCCCGCCAGTGCCGCCACGGGACTCGGAGAGTCCGGTCGCCGCCGCCTTCCGCCGCCTGACCCCTCCCAAGTCGGACCCCCAACCTTTATATACCGCCTCTAAACCACTAAACCACCACCACCCCCTCCCGAGCCCGGAGCCGCCTGAGCCCGAGCCTCGAGCCGCCGCCGACGAGCCGCCGCCGCCTCTAGCCGCCCGCCACTCCCGCCGCCGACCCGCACCGACCTCCACCCAGCCCCTCACCGAGCCCGCCCGAGCCGCCCGCCACCGGACGACCTCACGCCGGAGGTAAGAAAACCCGCCGGTTTTTTTAGAAAAACCCCTTCGTTTTTTTGAAAAAAACCCTAGTTCGTTTTTTATTTATTTAGATCGGTTTTTTTTGGTTTATTTACTTAGCGAGCGTTCGCTCGTTCGTTCGTTTTAACGAACGTGTTCATCGTTTTGTTTCTGCTAACGAACGTTCGTTCGTTTAGCCGTTCGCCGTTTTTCTTTTTATCGGATTTATTTCCACGATTTTCTGATCGCGATTTCTGATCCGATGTTCGAACTAGTATAACTTTTCGCTCGTTTATTGGAATCATGCGATTCAAGCGCCTGGAGTTTCATCTCGAAACCCTCTTTCCGAATAGCCAACTCAAACAAGTTTTTGCCTCTGTAAAATTTGACCCTAGTTCAGATTAGTAAACGGATCTTGTTTCTTTCGCCGTTTGAGTTTCGTTGCTCCGTTTGGTTTGATTCTTCTTGTGAACCGGAGTTCTTAAGTTGAACTCTCCGGTCAACCTCTTTCAGTTGAAGTTTTGTTTGTGCATCTTTTCTTGTTGCTTATGTATGTGTTTGTTTGCGATAGAATTCCCGGAGTGCGAAGCGTGTTACTACGAGTCTCTAGGGTTCCCGGATCGTCAGCAAGGCAAGTAACACTTGATCATATTTCTTTTCATACCCAGTTTTTATGCATTAGTTCAACCCTCAAACATTGCATGGTTAGGATGTCATTAATTTGTGGGTTGGGAAGTAGATGATGAGGTAGGAACCTATTGCCCTGTTACTATCAAACCCTTGGGAGTTACTTCTACGTGTTGCTTATATTGCTATGCTATGCTCGTAGACGTGGTTGGGTTTGAGAGTTATTCATGACAGATGTGAGATTGTTAATTAATGGTTTACTTTAAGGTGGCAACTTTAATACACATCTGGGTGGATTGAGGCACCTGGGGAACCCAGTGTTGTCTGTTTTTTTGGAAATCCCGGGGTACCCGCGTGATTTTCCTGTGGACCGCCACCCAGGCTCAAAGGGAACTGAGATTATTCATGCTAGAAACTTCCGTGTGCAGCCACAAGCTATTATGGGCTCTAGCATAGTTTAGTAAGTTACGTGAAGCTCTTGAAGAGGTAGATCAGCAGGTAGTGAGTTTTGTAGGTTTGCTATGGTCTACCCTGAGTAGAGAGTTAATGTTTCTGAAAGACTGTGTCCCGGTCATCCGTTTCTCAAACACCATGTAGTGCGAGAAATCAACGGAGACGGTCGAGTCTTGTGGGGAGAAGTGCGCAAACCTCTGCAGAGTGTACAATCTAATCATGGTTAGCCGTGTCCCCGGTTATGGACAATTCTGAGTATCTAGTACTTGAGTATTCACATGTATCTCAACACTCTAAATTAATATTGTTGGGTTGTTAATTACTTTAATTGGGATTGAGTTGGGGTTATACCTTCTCAATGATGTTTCAACCACCATGATAGTTAAATTAAAATTTATTCCTTTGATGTAGGGAAAAATTGGCTTTCCGCAAACTGTAACCGTAGAGCTTTCCACCAGCCAAACATGCATGTAGTGTTAGCATTATTCTGTTATTGCTCTATTGTGTTACATTGCCAGCATATTCCATGTGCTGACCCGTTCTCGGGCTGCAACGTATTATGTTGCAGACTTTTCAGACGAGGAGTAAGGTTCGATAGGTCGTTGCCGTGCAGCTCAGCTATGCCGTTGGAGTTGATGGACTCACTTTATCTTCCAAGCCTTCCGCTGTTATCGTATTAGATGGCCTTAAGCCATATTATTGCAATAAGTTCTCTTTTGAGACATTCGATGTAATAAGTGTGTGATTGCTACTCTGTTATAAATCCTTCGAGTACTGTGTGTGTCAGCATTACCGATCCAGGGATGACACGGAAGCATAGAGACTTGACCATCTGAGGTCGGGTCGCTACAGTTCGGGGTATCTTCAGCTTGACCGGAACCACAATTAGCTACCCCTCAACCTACTGCACATACAAAAAATATTGAATATGAAATTCCTTCGGGTATGATAGAACAACTGCTAGCTAATCCTTATGCAAGAGATGGAACCGAACATCCTGATATGCACTTGATATATGTGGAACAAATTTGTGGATTCTTTAAGCTTGCAGCTGAGGGAGTCCTGGACTAAAGGGTCCTCGGGCGTCCGGCCTGTTATCCATGGGCCGGACTAATGGGCCGTGAATGAAGACCGAAGACTACGCCCGTGTCCGGATTGGACTCTACTTGGCGTGGAAGGCAAGCTAGGCGACATATTATGAAGATTCCTTCGTATGTAACCGACTCCATGTAACCCTAGATCTCTCCGGTGTCTATATAAACCGGAGAGCATAGTCCGGATAGGACAGATTCATTACCATATTCATAGGCTAGACTTCTAGGGTTTAGCCATTACGATCTCATGGTAGATCAACTCTTGTAACACTCATATTCATCAAGATCAATCAAGCAGGAAGTAGGGTATTACCTCCATAGAGAGGGCCCAAACCTGGGTAAACATCATGTCCCCCGTCTCCTGTTACCATCGATCCTAGACGCACAGTTCGGGACCCCGTACCCGAGATCTGTCGGTTTTGACACCGACATTGATGCTTTCATTGAGAGTTCCACTATTCCGTCAAAATAAGGCTCGATGGCCCCTCCAATCGCCGGCAATGGCGTCGTTCAGGGAGAAATCTTTCTCCCCAAACAAATCTTTGTGTTCGGCGGCTTCATACTGCGGGCCAACTCACTTGGCCGCCTGGAGCAGGTCGATAGCTATGCCCCTGGCTATCAGGTCGGATTCGGAAGCTTGAATTACGTCACGGATATCCATGGAGACTTGATCTTCGATGGATTTGAGACCGTGGCGATCACTCCCCCTCTCTCCGATGAAGTTGACTAAAATCTGTCATTGGCTCCAGGAGATGGATCATGTTGCTACAACGGCCTTAGAGCCAAAGCAGATCGCGCCCTCCGAGGCCATAAAGTCCGCGGTGTTGGAGCCGCACACGGACTCGACATCCTGCAATGCTTGCATCAACGGAACCCCAGACTCGTCTCCGGCTACACGTTCCGGACCGGATACACCTGCGGACACCGAGCTGGATCGGTTGTCGATTTTCGAATTTAGCGCCGCGGACATCTTCCAGCATTCGCCTTTGGGTGACGTACTAAATTCTTTGAAGAACTTGACCCTTGAGGAAGACTCACAGCCGAACTATATTCGGTTTGAACTAGAGGCGGACGACGAGGAATTTTGCTTCCCACCCGCCACCCACTTCATAGCCACCGTCGACGACTTAACTGACGTGCTTGACTATGGCTCCGAAGACATCATAGGTATGGACGACGATGCCGACAATGAGCAAGGCCAAGAACCGCCATTCACTGGACGCTGGACGGCCACCTCCTCGACGTGTACATGGTTGATACACCGAAAGGATCTGGCGATGACAAAGAAGAGCCGAATATGAACAAACCCTTTGAGACGCAGTCCAAGCGTCGGCGCCCCAAAAGCCGTTCTAAGCCTCGTCGCTCAAAGGATGGCAACATTGGTACCGGATAAAATAGCACTCCGGGTGACGCCGAAAACAATGAAGACCCCGTCGGCGCGGCATCCGAACAGGAGGAACATGACAATAGGCAAGACAACCCTGATCAACAGGCCACAGAAGATAACTCGGAGGACGATAGTTACCATCCACCCTCCGAGGAAGAGACAAGCCTCGGCAACAAAGACTTCATCGTGCCGGAGGACCCTGTGGAGCAGGAGCGCTTTAAGCTTCAGCTCATAGCCACTTCAAGGAGCCTGAAAAAGAAACAGCAGCAGCTTCAAGCCGAACAAGATCTGATCATAGACAGATGGACTGATGTCCTGACTGCCGAAGAATACGGCCTCAAGCGCCCAGTTAAGAGCTACCTGAAACACAGACTGCTACCTCAATTCGACGAGGAAGCGCCGGAGCACATATCTCCCTCGCGTAATTCGGAACGACCACCGTGTGGTCGAGACAGGGTGGCCGACCGGCCACCCCGTGGTCGGGATAAAACAGCAACTCAGGACGAACAACAGCTTGCCCCACCACCCCGAAAAAATAAAGATGAAAGAGTTCAGAGTCACACATACGACCTTCGGCAGACCCTGGACAATAAAGCATGACATACAAGATCGATCTACGGATCGCACGGACGTGCCTCAAGGCGTGACGATGGCCACCTATTCGGACATGACAAACCTAACCACGCCCGGACCGAATGCCGCAGACAGACTCCATCAGAGCTACGCCACGATGCGGCCTGATACAGAGGTGCCGCACACCCTCTCTGCTTCACGGATGACGTACTGGATCACGAATTCGCCGAGGGATTCAAGCCCGTCAATATCGAATCATATGACGGCACAACCGATCCCGCAGTATGGATCGAGGATTTCATCCTCCACATCCACATGGCTCGAGGAGATGACCTCCACGCCATTAAATACCTCCCACTCAAGCTCAAAGGGCCAGCTCGGCACTGGCTTAACAGCCTGCCTGAAAATTCTATCGGCAACTGGGAGGACTTGGAAGACAACTTCCAAGGAACATATGTCCGGCCACCAGACATCGATGATCTAAGCCACATAGTTCAACAACCTGGAGAATCAGCCAGAAAATTCTAGACTAGGTTCCTAACCAAAAAGAATCAGATCGTTGACTGTCCGGATGCCGAGGCCTCGGCAGCCTTCAAAAACAGCATCTTTGATGAATGGCTAGCACGCCACCTCGGCCAAGAAAAGACGAATTCCATGGAAGCCCTCATGGCACTCATGACCCGCTTTTGCGTGGGAGAGGACAGTTGGCTGGCCCGTAGTAACAACACAGCCAGCGAGACAGGCCCCTCGGAGGCCAAGAATAGCACTAGCAAGCTCCAGCGCAACAAACACAAACGCCGAAGCAATGGCGATAACACCGATGACACAACAGTTCATGCTGGATTTACTGGCTCCAAGTCCGGCCAACGGAAGAAGCCCTACAAAAGGAACAATGAAGGACCTTCCAGCCTGGAATGCATACTCGACCGTCCGTGCCAGATACACGGCACCCCGGACAAGCAAGCCAATCATACCAACAGGGATTGTTGGGTTTTCAAGCAGGCTGGCAAGTTAAATGCCGAAAACAAAGGAAATGGATCACAAAGTGATGACGAGGACGAAGAGCCCTGGCAGCCGAACACTGGGGGGAAGAAGAAATTTCCCCCTCATGTCAAAACGGTGAACATGATATACGCTACTCGCATCCCCAAACGGGAGCGTAAGCGTCCACTCACGGACGTCTACGCGGTAGAGCCAGTCGCCCCCAAATTCATTCCATGGTCGTCATTTCCGATCACCTTCGATCGTCGAGACCACCCAACCAGTATTCGTCATGGCGGTTCGGCCGCTTTGGTCCTCGACCCAATCATCAACGGATTTCACCTAACACGAGTCCTAATGGACGGTGGTAGCAGCCTCAACCTGCTCTATCAAGACACAGTTCGGAATATGGGCATTGACCCCTCACGAATCAAACCAACAAAGACTACCTTCAAAGGAGTCATACCAGGCGTCGAGGCCCGCTGTACGGGCTCAATCATGCTGGAAGTGGTCTTCGGCTCTCCGGACAATTTCCTAAGCGAGGAGTTAATCTTCAATATCGCCGCCTTCCGTAGCGGCTACCACGCATTACTCGGACGAACAACGTTTGCTAGATTCAACAGAGTGCCACACTACGCTTACCTCAAACTTATGATGCCCGGTCCACGCGGCGTCATGACAGTCAATGGCAATACGGAACGCTCTCTCCAAACAGAGGAGCATACCGCCGCCCTAGCAGCAAAGGTACGGAGCGGCCTTCTCAAGCAGCTCCATAGTGTGGCTGCCGAGCCCCTGGACACCATCAAGAGGTCGCAAACTTCACTGCAGCAGGATGACAAGGTTCGTCAAGAGCTCGACTAGCAATTCGGCTTCCGTCCCAGTCCGGACGAAGTAGTGGCATTCATACCACGCGTACATAATTACACACTCGAGATTCCATGGGCATCGATGGAGGCACAAGCTCAACCGGGATCTACAGTTCGGCTAGACCGACCCCGGATACACCTTTTTCTTTTTGTTTCAGGTTCCTTTTCCCGCGAGCCTGATCACAAGCCCCTTCGAAGGATTTGCATACAGAGGGGACATGCAACATAGGTGTGTAGGGTCACCTCCATACGTTCTTCTTAACGATATTTTTACTTCTTTCTCAGGACCCGTACGCTGCCCCCTCTCGATTCTGGCATATTACATAGCCCGGGTGCTTATCACACTATTTGTACAAGATACGCCTTAACGTATCCATTCAGTTATAATGATAATGATTTGCGGCCCAGTTTTTGTGGTTTTTGCCCCTTACTTCATTTCATTTCGATCTGCTTATTATCTACATCGATACTCTTTTGTACGTTTCATATTCGCAAGGGGCTGCTTATTGCTCCACAATAAGGCAACAAAGTCCGAACACTTTTTGTATACAAGTTCGGCACCCCGAATTTAGCATTATATGCATTGGGTCCGAATCATGTCTTTGGTCAATAGTTGGGTTGCCCGGCTCCTGTGCTTGCTACCCTACGTTGCGCTCTATCGGCTAGGGTAGTAAAGGAAGAACTACTGCGATTATGCCTTGGCCTTGACCGGATGAGCACCTCAGTAGAGAAAGCCGAAAACTGACTGTCATTATACGGCGAGAGCCGGTCAACTGTTCAAGGGTTACAAAATCGTTGGAGATTTTTTCCGCGTCATGCGAAGGATCGACACTTCCCGATCAGATGCTGACAGCACCTTGGCTTGGACCAGGGGCTGCGCGCTTGCTTAATTATAAAACTCCTATGGCTAAGTTAGGGCGTTCAAGCCGTATAGTCTGATTGCCTTGTTCGTTGCGCTAAACAACTCCTTCAAGGACCATACAATTGGATCAAGATTGTTTAGATCCCGTCCCGAACATCTCCGTACCAATTACGTGAGGGCAGAAGCCGACGACTGGCCAACCCTCAGATTGCATATAACACGACCGCACAGGAGGAAACAATTTCAAGCATAACGAAATTACATTACCAAAAAAAGCTCTGTATTTATAATACAAGGCAAAGGCCCAATACGAATGTATTCATTCAAAAATACCGTCCTGCGAACATTGAGCTACCACAAGTCGAGACCCTTCTATGACATCTGCCAAATATTTCTCGGGTGTGCGGTGCTCCTTGCCCTCCGGCGGCCCGTTGGCCACTTCAACAGCGTTCACCTTTGCCCACCACATCTTGCAGCAAGCAAAGGCCATACGGGCTCCTTCAATACATGCAGAGCACTTGACAACGTCCAGCCACGGACAGGCTTCCACTAACAGCCTCACGAGTCCGCAGTAACTGCCGGGTATAGCTTCAGCTGGCCATAGCCGGATTGTCAAATCCTTCATGGCTAGTTCGGCCACCCTGTGCAGCTCCACCAACTGCTTCAGCTGATCGGTGAAGGACACGGGATGCTCTGGCGTCGCATACTTCGACCAGAATAGCTTCTCTGTAGAACCTCCTCCTTCGGCTCGGTAGAACGCTGCAGCGTCTGATACGCTGCGTGGTAGATCCGCAAAAGCTCCCGGGGAACTCCGAACCCGGGTTAGTAAAAGGTATTGCTTCTCCGCATCTTTTCTTTGCATCTTAAAATCCTTACCCGCCGTGATCTTCCCGGCCTCCTAGATATCCTGGATGACGGCCTGGGCCTCATTCCGTGCGGTTTCCGCGCCCTGACGAGCCTTGGTGAGTTCGGCCTCCTGAGCCGACGCATTATTCTCCAATGTCTCACATTTTTTCATTGCATCTTGGAGCTCCTGCTGGATTTCCATGACATGGGCCTCGAGCTTCTTACAGGCGGCTTGCTGCTGGACAGCCTTCTCTCGGCCTCGCCCACGGCCTTCCTCAGGGCCTTGACCTCGGCCGCGGCTCCTGCATACATTTCGATATTACAGTCAATATACAGCGTCTCCGCTTTCCGAACAAACAACAAGACGTTACTTACCTTGCTTCTCCTGCAGCCGCACTCTAACCTCGCCGAGCTCGTTCTCGGTCCACTCCAGCCTCTGCTTCAGTTCAGAGACTTCGACAGCATGTGAGGTCGCGGCCAACAGCGACGCCTGCTCATGCACACATATCACGTTAGTCTCCTACACTAGAGGATTGATCCTCTGTCCGGTTCCTCTTACCGAGCACTGATAACCCACAAGTATAGGGAATCACAATAGTTTTCGAGGGTAGAGTATTCAACCCAAATTTATTGATTCGACACAAGGGGAGCCAAAGAATATTCTCAGGTATTAGCAACTAAGTTTTCAATTCAGCCACACCTGGATAACTTAATATCTGCAGCAAAGTATTTAGTAGCAAAGTAATATGATAGTAGTTGTAACGGTAACAAAGGTAACAAAGGTAATATTTTTGGTGTTTTGTAGTGATTGTAACAGTAGCAACGGAAAAGTATATAAGCGAAGAACAATATATGAAAAGCTCGTAGGCATTGGATCGATGATGGATAATTATGCCGGATGCGGTTCATCATGTAACCGTCATAACATAGGGTGACACAGAACTAGCTCCAATTCATCAATGTAATGTAGGCATGTATTCCGAATATAGTCATACGTGCTTATGGAAAAGAACTTGCATGACATCTTTTGTCCTACCCTACCGTGGCAGCGGGATCCTAATGGAAACTAAGGGATATTAAGGCCTCCTTTTAATGGAGTACCGGAATAAAGCATTAGCACATAGTGAATACATGAACTCCTCAAACTATGGTCATCACCAGGAGTGGTCCCGATTATTGTCACTTCGGGGTTGCCGGATCATAACACATAGTAGGTGACTATAGACTTGCAAGATAGGATCAAGAACACAGATATATTTATGAAAACATAATAGGTTCAGATCTGGAATCATGGCACTCCAGCCCTAGTGACAAGCATTAAGCATAGAAAAGTCATAGCAACATCAATCTCAGAACATAGTGGATACTAGGGATCAAACCCTAACAAAACTAACTCGATTACATGATAGATCTCATCCAACTCATCACCGTCCAGCAAGCCTACGATGGAATTACTCACGCACGGCGGTGAGCATCATGAAATTGGTGGAGGATGGTTGATGATGACGATAGCGATGAATCTCCCTCTCCGGAGCCTCGAACAGACTCCAGATCAGCCCTCCCGAGAGGTTTTAGGGCTTGGCGGTGGCTCCGTATCGTAAAACGTGATGATTTCTTCTCCTTGATTTTTTTCTCCCCGAAAGCAAATATATAGAGTTGGAGTTGGCATCGGAGGAGCTCCAGGGGGCCCACGAGGTAGGGGGGCGCGCCCTAGGGGGGAGGGCACGCCCCCACCCTCGTGGGCAGGGTGTGGGCCCCCTAGTCTTCATCTTTTGCAACGATTTTTTATTATTTCCAAATATACGTTCCGTGGTGTTTCAGGTCATTCCGAGAAATTTTGTTTCTGCACATAAACAACACCATGGAAAGTCTGCTGAAAACGGCGTCAGTCCAGGTTAGTTCCATTCAAATCATGCAAGTTAGAGTCCAAAACAAGGGCAAAAGTGTTTGGAAAAGTAGATACGACGGAGACGTATCAACTCCCCCAAGCTTAAACCTTTGCTTGTCCTCAAGCAATTCAGTTGACAAACTGAAAGTGATAAAGAAAAACTTTTACAAACTCAGTTTGCTCTTCTTGTTGTAAATATGTAAAGACATCATTCAAGTTTTCAGCAAAGATTATGACTAACCACATTTGCAATAACTCTCAGGTCTCATGTTTACTCCTATCAATGGCATAATCAACTAGCGAGCGATTATAATAAATATCGGATGCCAACACTTTCTCAAAACAATCATAATATAATATAACAGGATGGTATCTCGCTAGCCCTTTCTGCCGCAAAACATAAATGCAGAGCACCTTTAAAGATCAAGGACTGACTAGACATTGTAATTCATGGTAAAAGAGATCCAATCATAGTCATACCCAATATAAATTAATAGTAATGGATGCAAATGACAGCTGCGCTCTCTAGCTAGTGCTTTTTAATAAGAGGGTGGTGACTGAACATAAAAGAAAATGATAGGCCCTTCACAGAGGGAAGCAGGGATTTGTAGAGGTGCCAGAGCTCGGTTTTGAAATAGAGATAAATAATATTTTGAGCGGCATACTTTCATTGTCAACATAACAACCAAGAGATGGCGATATCTTCCATGCTACACACATTATAGGCGGTTCCCAAACAGAATGGTAAAGTTTATACTCCCCCTCCACCAACAAGCATCAATCCATGACTTGCTCAAAACAACGAGTGTCTCCAACTAGCAATAGTCCCAGGGGGAGTTTTGTTTGCAATTATTTTGATTTAGTTTGCATAAAGCATGGGACTGGGCATCCTGGAGACCAGCCATTTTCTCGTGAATGAGGAGCGGAGTCCACTCCTCTTGAGAATAAACCGCCTAACATGGAATATAAGGGCAGCCCTAGTTGATACATGAGCTATTTGAGCATACAAAACAGAATGTTTATTTGAAGGTTTAGAGTTTGGCACATACAAATTTACTTGGAACGGCAGGTAAATACCGCATATAGGAAGGTATAGTGGACTCATATGGAATAACTTTGGGGTTTAAGGGATTGGATGCACAAGCAGTATTCCCACTTAGTACAAGTGAAGGCTAGCAAAAGACTGGAAGCGACCAACTAGAGGCGACAACAGTCATGAACATGCATTAAAATTAATAAACATTGGATGCAAGCATGAGTAGGATATAATCCACCATGAACATAAATATCGTGAAGGCTATGTTGATTTGTTTCAACTACATGTGTGAACATGTGCCAAGTCGAGTCACTTAAATCATTCAAAGGAGGATACCACCCCACTATACCACATCACAACCATTTTAATAGCATGTTGGCACGCAAGGTAAACCATTATAACTCATAGCTAATTAGGCATGGCATAAGCAACTACGATCTCTAATTGTCATTGCAAACATGTTTATTCATAATAGGCTGAATCAGGAACGATGAACTCATCATATTTACAAAAACAAGAGATGTCGAGTTCATACCAGCTTTTCTCATCTCAATCAGTCCATCATATATCGTCATAATTGCCTTTCACTTGCACGACCAAACGATGTGAATAATAATATGAGTGCATGTGCATTGGACTCAGCTGGAATCTGCGAGCATTCGATAAACAGGAGAAGACAAGGCAATATGGGCTCTTGGTTAAATCAACAATAATGCATATAAGAGCCACTTCAACAATTTAATCATGATCTTCTCCTATCGACCCCCAAAGGAAAGAAAAGGAATAAAAACTATGTACACTGGAAAGCTCCCAATGAGCAAAAGAAGAACAGGAAATATTTTTGGTTTTTCTTTTTGATTGTTACTACTATAGCAAGAAAAGTAAACTAACTAGAAGCTACACTATTTTTTGCTTTTCTTAAGTTTTATCAAACACACAAGAAAAAAGAAGGAAAAAGAAAATAAACTAGCATGGATATTACAGTGAAAAAGTATGAGCACCGACATCTAGCAATGAGTGTGTGTAAACATAAATGTGATGTCGGTGGGAAATACGTACTCCCCCAAGCTTAGGCTTTTGGCCTAAGTTGGTTCATTGCCAAGGATGGCCTGGCGGATATCCATAGTTGTAGCTGGGGTCGTACTGAGATGCAGAGGACTCTGACTGCCACTGGCTGGCAGTCATCTCCGGATCCCAAAAATAATCTGACTGTCGTGGAGGCTCAAATTGTGGTTCTGGCTCCGGTGCTGCTGTAGGGTTCTGGTAGGCTTGGATGGCCGCCCACGGAACAAGATACGGACCTTCAGATAAATTAAACAAGGAAGGAGTAGGCAAGGTGATAGTCTCAGGGTGATGTTTATGAAAGACAATTTGTATTTAAGCTCCCCTTCCCTATTCTTAACAATAAAATCATGCGCTAGCATACTCTTATAATCTAAATAAGCACTAGGCAGCATTTTTTCTTCTTTCTCATAGATCCTAATAGGTATATTAAAATGTGCAGCTAGGCGTGAAGCATAAATACCTCCAAAGATGGGGCCCTTAGTACGGTTCAGACTTAACCGTTTAGCAACGATACCGCCCATACTAACAGTGTTATCGCGGAATAAACCATGGAACAAAATGAAAATATCAGGAACACTAAGGTTTCCACAGTTTCCGCGACCGATTAAGCAACGACTAGCAAATATAGCAAATTAGTGTAAAACCGGAAAACGTATGCTAGTGATTCTTGCATCGGAAACCTTCCTGGTTTCCCCCACAGTAATGGTGTCAATAAACCCATCCACATCTTTGCAATGTGGTTCATCTGAGGTACCCTCGAAGGGTATTTTGCAAACCTTGCAAAATTCATCTAGTGGCATCTTCTGAACAACATCATATAAATGAAACTCTACTAAAGGAGGTGTTTCCTTAGGAAAATAGTAGAAGTTTTGCACAAAAGTATTAGTGAGTAAGAGATACTGATGACGTTGGTCGCGGAGGAAGTCGGTGAGGCCCGCATTCTCGACCAATGAATAGAAATCATCATAGATCCCGGCTTTTCTCAAGAAATCATCGGAAGGCCATTCACACGGCCGAACCTCCGCGGTGCGAGGCAAATTATATTTGGGCCTTTGTGCTTCTTCATTTTGCTTTTCCTTCGAGCTTCGGTTCGATGATCCCCTCAAAAGTCTCTTCATTATTTTCTGATATATTCTGAAATTTTTAGTAACTTCAAACAAAAGTGAACCAAGCTCAACAAAATTGATAGCAACTACTCCTACAAGTGCCTAGAGACTATATCAAGCATTAGAACTACTTGGAACCATATAAATTTGACATGCAAGCTCAAGAACATGGTCACTTAGGCAGCACAAATTTGCAATGAATAAAGCACTAGAACAAAAACTAATTGGACCAATGGAGGAGTCACATACCATGGAACAATCTCCCCAAGTAGTTTTGTGAGAGGTGCTTTGAGCAAGGAGATCGAAAATCGCAGCAAAATGAGCTAGAACTCGTGCTTGAGATGGATATTGGTGTTTGTGGGAGGAAGAAGGAGTGTATGGGTGCAGGAATAAGTGAAGGAGGGCCACCATGGGCCCACGAGGCAGGGGGCGCGCCCTGGGGGGTACGGCGCGCCCTCCACCCTCGTGGCCAGGTGGTTGACCCCCCTTCTATGTTCTCAGTTCCAGAAATCCTCAAATATTCTAGAAAAAAACATATTTCATTTTCAGGGCATTTGGAGAACTTTCATTTTTGGGGTATTTTTATATTGCACGGATAAATCAGAAAACAGACAGAAAAATACTAGTTTTACTTTATTTCAACTAAATAACAGAAAGTAGAAAGAGGGTACAGAAGGTTGTGCTTTCTAGTTTCATCCATCTAATGCTCATCAAAAGGAATCCACTAACAAGGTTGATCAGGTCTTGTTAACAAACTCATTCCGACTAACATGGAACTGGAGAAATTTCGAATAACACTATGTTACCTCAACGGGGATATGCACATCCCCTATAATAAGAATATCATATTTCTTCTTGACAGTAGGAAGTGGGAATTCAAAACCTCCAAATATAATCGATGGAATTTTTCCAATAGAATTGATACTATGAACTTGAGGTTGTTTCCTCGGAAAGTGTACCGTATGCTCATTGCCATTTGACGAGGACATGTATTAGGGGTAGGGTAACAGGCCTGACCTAAAGACCCTACTCATGGACACCGTACACTTTGTACTGGGCCCCTGGGCCAGATCGCCGTCCAGATGTACTGCAACTTGAAAGTCACTCGGACGGCAACAACCACTCGGAGCACGGCACTCCACTCGACGAGCTCATTCCACTCGGCCATGTAACTCACTCGGATATGCGAAGACCAATAGTCAGCATGACAGGTTTGTTGTGGGCAGGCATTATGGCATTGATGCTCCACTTTGTAACATAGGAGGTGAGGGGGTGGCGCACTATATATAAGCCACCCTCACCACTAGACTTAAGGGGTCCTTTCTTCCACCTCTCTCTCTTTTCACCATTAGTCTCAGGACTTAGCTCAGGCATGGGTATCCATTCCTCTCTCTCACACACACATTGTAATCTCCGGATATATACTCAGATAAAACAAAGCCTCTCCGGAGCACGAGACGTAGGGTTGTTATCTCCACCGTGAGAGGCCCGAACTCGCTAAAACCACCGTGTCACCCATATGCATCTCGATAGATCATGCTCCGTTATGCTACCCCTCTCTTACTGTCGGAATCTTTACCATGACAGTTGGCGCCCACCGTGGGGCATGGCGTCTGTCGAGCCATGATGCAAATGGTTTTATTTCTTCGATCTTCGTCCGTCGATCAACAATCATCAATGGAGGGTTTGATCCAGGATGTTCCGAACATCACTCCATTTACAGGAGGATAAAATACTCCTAATCATGCGAAAGGATCAGGGAGTTGCTCATCTCACCTTTTCCTCTTCTATAATCAATCATTGATCTAACGATTGTTTGTTCTTCTTCTGTATGCACACGAGCTCATACAAAAGGATGCCTCCCTTTGCTCCAATTGAGGACTCGGTTCTCGGATGATGAAGGGCCGCTGTCCGCCCGACGTCATCTGCGATGCCATCGCCGAGCGGCCATGCACGCACAACCGCTAATGCTCGGCCCGGTTCCTCGGCTGGCAGAGCACGACGACCGGCGGGCGAACCTGCTCCTCGGGCGACAAGGCTCGGCTACTGGCACTCGGCCTAGCTCCGCGGGCGTCGAAGCGCGACTCCGGCCAGTGCAGAGCTCCCGCAGCCGAGGTGTGAAACGCGGGCAGCAGTGCTCGCGTCGACCTCACCCTCTGTTGTGCCGGCCCGCGTGTCTGGTGCTGGAGCTGCGGCCAGCCGCTGGTCCTCTTCGTCGCCACCTCTAGCTGCCGATCGATTTTGGCCAGACCGGTAGTTCCACTGCAGCAGAGCTCTCCGGACTCCAACCTGCATCCATGACTCTCCTTCTAACCCTTAATTCCTGGCCATTTATTCCCTTAAATTCCCTCCCATTTATTTCCTTCATGCAGGGGGTAAATGGCCGTGGGAAAAGGAAACTTCCCTTACATGCATGAACAGTTTAACTCTTCCTTATCAATTAACGTTAACACCATCTGCATGCAGATTAATTCGGCGTTGGACGTGGGTAACTCCGCCTGCACGCTTTGGATCAGGCCCATTCAACGCTTGTGCCTCCGACCTCACCAGCGCCTCCGAGCCCGGCCCTCCACGTCGGCCTTGCCTAGCCAGCTCCGCAATGACTGGATCCCAGCCTAGCTGCGGTTCACTCGGATGGGCGGGAGCACTCGGACGAGGCGTTCGCTTGGATAGGGCCCACTCATCCGTGAGGTTGCTGGATTCACTCGGACGGTCCTCCACAGCAACGACAATGACCACTGCATTCAACTCGTCTGCGGCCCTACTCCATGCAGCGAACACACTCGTGGATTCATCTCCCTTCAGTGAACGCGGCGATAGGTCAGGGCGACCCTCGACAGCGACAACTGCTTCCTCTGGCTCAACCTTCCCATGGAGTTTCACTCGACCACCACGTGCTTCATCATTGGTTGAACACGTCTACATCACCCGGACTTCCCGCGCATCGCCACTCCACCGGACGCGTCTACTTCACTCGGACGCCTCGCGCATCGCCACTCCATGGGACGCGTCTACTTCACCAAGACGCCCCGCACATCGTCACTCCGCGGCACGCGTCTCTACTTCACCCGGACGCCCCGCGTGTCGCCACTCCGCGAGCGCGTCTACTTCACTCGGACGCCACGCGCATCGCCACTCCACCGGACGCGTCTACTTCTCCCGTACGCCCCGCGTGTTGCCACTCCGAAGACGCGTCTACTTCACTCGGACGCCCCGCGCATCGCCACTCCACCGGACGCGTCTACTTCACCCGTACGCCCCGCGTGTTGCCACTCCTCATATGCGTCTACTTCACTCGGACGCCCCACACATCGTCACTCCGCGGCATGCACATCTACTTCACCCGGACGCCCCGCGCATCGTCACTCCGCGGCACGCGTGTCTACTTCACCCGGACGCCCCGCGCATCGTCACTCAGTGGCATGCATGTCTACTTCACCCGGACGCCCCGCGCATCGTCACTCCGCGGCACGCTTCTACATCACCCGAATGTCCCGCGCGTTGCCACTCCGCGGGATGCATCTACTCATCTCGTCCGCCCCGCGCGTCGCCATCGGTTGGTCACCTCATCACCACTCGGCCGCCCCGCACATCGCCATCGGTTGGTCACCTCATCACCACTCGGTCGCCCCACGCGTCGCCGTAGGTTGGTCACCTCATAACCACTCGGCCGCCCCGTGCGTCGCCATAGGTTGGTCACCTCATAACCACTCGGCCGCCCCGCGCGTCGCCATAGGTTGGTCACCTCGTAGCCACTCGGCCGCCCCGCGCGTCGCCATAGGTTGGTCACCTCATAACCACTCGGCCGCCCCGCGCGTCGCCATAGGTTGGTCACCTCATAACCACTCGGCCGCCCCGCGCGTCGCCATAGGTTGGTCATTCACTCGGCCACCCCGCGCGTCGCCATAGTTTGGTCACCTCATAACCACTCGGCTGCCCCGCGCATCGCCATAGGTTGGTCACCTCATAACCACTCGGCCGCCCCGCGTGTCGCCATAGGTTGGTCACCTCATAACCACTCGGCCGCCCTGCGCGTCGCCATAGGTTGGTCACCTCATAACTGTTGGAAATATGCCCTAGAGGCAATAATAAAAGGATTATTATTATATTTCCTTGTTCATGATAATTGTCTTTTATTCATGCTATAATTGTATTATCCGGAAATCGTAATACACGTGTGAATACATAGACCACAACATGTCCCTTGTGAGCCTCTAGTTGACTAGCTCGTTGATCAACAGATAGTCATGGTTTCCTGACTATGGACATTGGATGTCATTGATAATGGGATCACATCATTAGGAGAATGATGTGATGGACAAGACCCAATCCTAAGCATAGCACAAGATCGTGTAGTTCATTTGCTAGAGCTTTTCCAATGTCGAGTATCTTTTCCTTAGACCATGAGATCGTGTAACTCCCGGATACCGTAGGAGTGCTTTGGGTGTACCAAACGTCACAACGTAACTGAGTGACTATAAAGGTATACTACAGGTATCTCCGAAAGTGTCTGTTGGGTTGACACGGATAGAGATTGGGATTTGTCACTCTGTATGACGGAGAGGTATCACTGGGCCCACTCGATAATGCATCGTCATAATGAGCTCAAAGTGACCAAGTGTCTAGTCACGGGATCATGCATTACGGTATGAGTAAATTGACTTGCCGGTAACGAGATTGAACGAGGTATTGGGATACCGACGATCGAATCTCGGGCAAGTAACATACCGATTGACAAAGGGAATTGTATACAGGGTTGCTTGAATCCTCGACATCGTGGTTCATCCGATGAGATCATCGAGGAGCATGTGGGAGCCAACATGGGTATCCAGATCCCGTTGTTGGTTATTGACGGGAGAGCCATCTCGGTCATGTCTACGTGTCTCCCGAACCCGTAGGGTCTACACACTTAAGGTTCGGTGACGCTAGGGTTATTAGGAAGACTTGTATGTGATTACCGAATGTTGTTCGAGTCCGGATAAGATCCCGGACGTCACGAGGAGTTCGGAATGGTCCGGAGGTGAAGATTTATATATGGGAAGTTGTCATACGGTCACCGGAAAGGTTGGGGCATATCGGTATTGTACCGGGCCACCGGAGGGGTTCCGGGGTCCACCGAGGGGCCACCTCTCGGAGGGCCTCATGGGCCGTGGTGGGCAGGAACCAGCCTGGAGGGCTGGGCGCACCCCCAGGCCCATGCGCCTAGGGCTGGGAAACCCTAGTGGGGCGCCTGCTTGGGGGCAAGCCCCCTCCTTGGCCGCCCCCCTCTAGATCTCATCTAGAGGGGCCGCCCCTCCCCTTCCCTTTAAATAGAGGGGCGAAGTGAGGGCTGCAAACACAATCCAAGGTGCAGCCCCTCCCCACCCCAACACCTCTCCTCCTCCGATAAGAGCTTGGCGAAGCCCTGCCGGAGTACTGCCTCTCCACCACCACCACGCCGTCGTGCTGCTGCTGGAGCTTTCTTCCTCAACCTCTCCTTCCCCCTTGCTGGATCAAGAAGGAGGAGACGTCACGCTGACCGTACGTGTGTTGAACGCGGAGGTGATGTCCGTTCAGCACTAGGATCATCGGTGATTTGGATAACGACGAGTACGACTCCCTCAACCCCGTTCTCTTGAACGCTTCCGCTCGCGATCTACAAGGGTATGTAGATGCACTCCTCTCTCTCGTTGCTAGATGAACTCATAGATTGATCTTGGTGAACGTAGGAATTTTTTTATTTTATGCAACGTTCCCCAACAGTGGCATCATGACTAGGTCTATGTGTAGTTCTCTATTGCACGAGTAGAACACAAATCTGTTGTGGGCGTAGATGTTGTCAACTTTCTTGCCACTACTAGTCTTATTTTGCTTCATCCGTATTGTGGGATGAAGCGGCTCGGACCGAACTTACACGTACGCTTACGTGAGACAGGTTCCCCCGACTGACATGCACTAGTTGCATAAGGTGGCTAGCGGGTGTCTGTCTCTCCCACTTTAGTTGGAGCGGATTCGATGAAAAGGGTCCTTATGAAGGGTAAATAGAAGTTGACAAATCACGTTGTGGTTTTTTGTAGGTAAGAAAACGTTCTTGCTAGAACCCTATTGCAGCCACGTAAAAGATGCAACAACAATTAGAGGACGTCTAACTTGTTTTTGCAGCAATTGCTTTGTGATGTGATATGGCCAAAAAAGTTGTGATGAATGATGAATGATATATTGTGATGTATGAGATCATGTTCTTGTAATAGGAATCACGACTTGCATGTCGATGAGTATGACAACCGGCGGGAGCCATAGGAGTTGTCTTAATTATTGTATGACCTGCGTGTCAATGAATTAACGCCATGTAATTACTTTACTTTATTGCTAAACCGTTAGCCATAGTAGTAGAAGTAATAGTTGGCGAGCAACTTCATGGAGACACGATGATGGAGATCATGATGATGGAGATCATGGTGTCATGCCGGTGACAAAGATGATCATGGAGCCCCGAAGATGGAGATCAAAGGAGCTATATGATATTGGCCATATCATGTCACTACTATTTAATTGCATGTGATGTTTATTATGTTTATGCATCTTGTTTACTTAGAACAACGGTAGTAAATAAGATGATCCCTCATAATAATTTCATGAAGGTGTTCCCCCTAACTGTGCGCCGTTGCTAAAGTTCGTCGTTCCGAAGCACCACGTGATGATCGGGTGTGATAGATTCCTACGTTCACCTACAACGGGTGTAAGACAGTTTTACACATGCAAAAACACTTAGATTAACTTGATGAGCCTAGCATGTACAGACATGGCCTCGGAACACAGAGACCGAAAGGTCGAACATGAGTCGTATGGAAGATACAATCAACATGGAGATGTTCACCGATGATGACTAGTCCGTCTCACGTGATGATCGGACACGGCCTAGTCGACTCGGATCATGTAACACTTAGATGACTAGAGGGATGTCAAATCTGAGTGGGAGTTCATTAAATAATTTGATTAGATGAACTTAATTATCATGAATTTAGTATAAAATCTTTGCAAAATGTCTTGTAGATCAAATGGCCAACGCTCATGTCAACATGAACTTCAACGCGTTCCTAGAGAAAACCAAGCTGAAAGATGATGGCAGCAACTATACGGACTGGGTCCGGAACATGAGGATCATCCTCATAGCTGCCAAGAAAGCATATGTCTTAGAAGGACCGCTAGGTGAAGCACCCATCCCAGAGAACCAAGACATTATGAACTCTTGGAAGTCACGTGCTGATGATTACTCCCTCGTTTAGTGCGGCATGCTTTACAGCTTAGAATCGGGGCTCCAAAAGCGTTTTGAGCAACACGGAGCATATGAGATGTTCGAGGAGCTGAAAATGGTTTTCCAAGCTCATGCCCGGGTCGAGAGATATGAAGTCTCCGACAAGTTCTATAGTTGTAAGATGGAGGAAAATAGTTACATCGGTGAGCACATACTCAAAATGTCTGGTTGCACAACCGCTTTGTCCCAGTGGACATTAACCTCCGGACGAGGCGGTCATTGACAGAATCCTTGATCGCTCCCACCAAGCTACAAGAGCTTTGTGATGAACTACAATATGCAGGGGATGGTGAAAACTATTCCTGAAGTATTTTCAATGCTGAAGTCAGCAGAGGTAGAAATCAAGAAGGAACATCAAGTGTTGATGGTCAATAAAACCACTAAGTTCAAGAAGGGCAAGGTTAAGAAGAACTTCAAGAAGGATGGCAAAGATGTTGCCGCGCCCGGTAAACCACTTGCCGGGAAGAAGTCAAAGAATGGACCCAAGCCTGAGACTGAGTGCTTTTATTGCAAAGGGAAGGGTCACTGGAAGCGGAACTGCCCCAAATACTTAGCGGACAAGAAGGCCGGTAACACTAAAGGTATATGTGATATACATGTAATTGATGTGTACCTTACTAGTACTGGTAGTAACTCCTGGGTATTTGATAACGGTGTCGTTGCTCATATATGTAATTCACAGCAGGAGCTGTAGAATAAGCGGAGACTGGCGAAGGACGAGGTGACGATGCGCGTCGGGAATGGTTCCAAGGTCGATGTGATCGCCGTCGGCACGCTACCTCTACATTTACCCATGGGATTAGTTTTAAACCTCAATAATTGTTATTTAGTGCCAAGTTTGAGCATGAACATTGTATCTGGATCTCGTTTAATACGAGATGGCTACTCATTTAAATCCGAGAATAATGGTTGTTCTATTTATATGAGAGATATGTTTTATGGTCATGCCTCGATAGTCAATGGTTTATTCTTAATGAATCTCGAACGTAATGTTACACATATTCATAGTGTGAATACCAAAAGATGTAAAGTTGATAACCATAGTCCCACATACTTGTGGCACTGTCGCCTTGGTCACATAGGTGTCAAGCGCATGAAGAAGCTCCATGCTGATGGACTTTTAGAGTCTCTCGATTATGAATCATTTGACACATGCGAACCATGCCTCATGGGCAAAATGACCAAGACTCCGTTCTCCGGAACAATGGAGCAAGCAACCAACTTATTGGAAATCATACATACTGATGTGTGTGGTCCAATGAGCGTTGAGGCTCGCGGAGGATATCGTTATGTTCTCACTCTCACTGATGACTTAAGTAGATATGGGTATGTCTACTTGATGAAACACAAGTCTGAGACCTTTCAAAAGTTCAAGGAATTTCAGAATGAGGTAGAGAATCAACGTGACCGAAAGATAAAGTTCTTACGATCAGATCGTGGAGGAGAATATTTAAGTCACGAATTTGGTACGCACTTAAGGAAATGTGGAATCATTTCACAACTCACGCCGCCTGGAACACCTCAACATAACGGTGTGTCCGAACGTCGTAATCGCACTCTATTGGATATGGTGCGATCTATGATGTCTCTTACCGATTTACCGCTATCATTTTGGGGATACACTCTAGAGTCAGCTACATTCACTTTAAATAGGGCTCCGTCTAAATCCTTTGAGACGACACTGTATGAATTATGGTTTGGGAAGAAACCTAAGCTGTCGTTTCTAAAAGCTTGGGGATGCGATGCTTATGTCAAGAAACTTCAACCTGAAAAGCTCGAACCCAAGTCGGAAAAATGCGTCTTCATAGGATACCCTAAGGAAACCATTGGGTATACCTTCTACCTTAGATCCGAAGGCAAGATCTTTGTTGCCAAGAATGGATCCTTTCTGGAAAAAGAGTTTCTTTCGAAAGGAGTAAGTGGGAGGAAAGTAGAACTCGATGAAGTACTACCTCTTGAACCAGAAAGTAGTGCAGCTCAGGAAAATATTCCTGTGGTGTCTACACCGACTGGAGAGGAAATTAATGATAATGATCAAGGTACTTCGGATCAAGTTACTACTGAACTTCGTAGGTCCACAAGGACACGTTCCACACCAGAGTGGTATGGCAACCCTGTCCTGGAAATTATGTTGTTAGACAACGGTGAACCTTCGAACTATGAAGAAGCGATGGCGGGCCCAGATTCCAACAAATGGCTTGAAGCCATGTATTCTGAGATAGAATCCATGTATGAAAACAAAGTATGGACTTTGACAGACTTGCCCGATGATCGGCGAGCGATAGAAAACAAATGGATCTTTAAGAAGAAGACGGACGCAGATGGTAATGTTACCATCTATAAAGCTCGACTTGTCGCTAAGGGTTATTGGCAAGTTCAAGGGGTTGACTACGATGAGACTTTCTCTCCCGTAGCGAAGCTGAAGTCCGTCCAAATCATGTTAGCAATTGCCGCATACTATGATTATGAGATATGGCAGATGGACGTCAAAACGGCATTCCTTAACGGCTATCTTAAGGAAGAACTGTATATGATGCAGCCGGAAGGTTTTGTCGATCCTAAGAATGCTAACAAGGTATGCAAGCTCCAGCGATCCATTTATGGGCTGGTGCAAGCATCTTGGAGTTGGAACGTTTGCTTTGATGAGATGATCAAAGCGTTTGGGTTTATGCAGACTTGAGAAGCCTGCGTTTACAAAAAAGTGAGTGGGAGCTCTGTAGCATTTCTCATATTATATGTAGATGACATACTTTTGATGGGAAATGATATAGAATTTTGGACAGCATTAAGGCCTACTTGAATAAGTGTTTTTCAATGAAGGACCTTG
Source organism: Aegilops longissima (assembly GCA_021605205.1). Classification (NCBI taxonomy): domain Eukaryota; kingdom Viridiplantae; phylum Streptophyta; class Magnoliopsida; order Poales; family Poaceae; genus Aegilops; species Aegilops longissima. The sequence continues at coordinate 651,714,242 of CM038680.1, forward strand.
GAGAAGCTGCTTACATACTAGGCATCAAGATCTATAGGGATAGATCGAGACGCCTCATAGGTCTTTCACAAAGCACATACCTTGATAAGATATTGAAGAAGTTCAATATGGATCAGTCCAAGAAGGGGTTCTTGCATGTATTGCAAGGTGTGAGATTGAGCTCGGCTCAATGACCGACCACGGCAGAAGATAAAGAAGAGATGAGTGTCATCCCCTATGCCTCAGCCATAGGATCTATTATGTATGCCATGCTGTGTACCAGACCTGATGTAAACCTTGCCGTAAGTTTGGTAGGAAGGTACCAAAGTAATCCCGGCAAGGAACACTGGACAGCGGTCAAGAATATCCTCAAGTACCTGAAAAGGAAAAAGGACATGTTTCTCGTCTATGGAGGTGACGAAGAGCTCGTCGTAAAGGGTTACGTCGACGCTAGCTTCAACACAGATCTGGATGACTCTAAGTCACAAACCGGATACATGTATATGTTGAATCGTGGAGCAGTAAGCTGGTGCAGTTGCAAGAAGAGCGTCGTGGCGGGATCTACATGTGAAGCGGAATACATGGCAGCCTCGGAGGCAGCGCATGAAGCAATATGGATGAAGGAGTTCATCACCGACCTAGGAGTCATACCCAATGCATCGGGGCAGATCACTCTCTTCTGTGACAACACTGGAGCTATTGCCCTTGCCAAGGAGCCCAGGTTTCACAAGAAGACCAGGCACATCAAGCGTCGTTTCAACTCCATTCGTGAAAATGTTCAAGATGGAGACATAGATATTTGCAAAGTGCATACGGATCTGAATGTCGCAGATCCGTTGACTAAACCTCTTCCGCGAGCAAAACATGATCAACACCAGAACTCTATGGGTGTTGGGTTCATCACAATGTAACTAGATTATTGACTAGTGCAAGTGGGAGACTGTTGGAAATATGCCCTAGAGGCAATACTAAAAGGATTATTATTATATTTCCTTGTTCATGATAATTGTCTTTATTCATGCTATAATTGTATTATCCGGAAATCGTAATACACGTGTGAATACATAGACCACAACATGTCCCTAGTGAGCCTCTAGTTGACTAGCTCGTTGATCAACAGATAGTCATGGTTTCCTGACTATGGACATTGGATGTCATTGATAACGGGATCACATCATTAGGAGAATGATGTGATGGACAAGACCCAATCCTAAGCGTAGCACAAGATCGTGTAGTTCGTTTGCTAGAGATTTTCCAATGTCGAGTATCTTTTCCTTAGACCATGAGATCGTGTAACTCCCGGATACCGTAGGAGTGCTTTGGGTGTACCAAATGTCACAACGTAACTGAGTGACTATAAAGGTATACTACAGGTATCTCCGAAAGTGTCTGTTGGGTTGACACGGATCGAGATTGGGATTTGTCACTCCATATGACGGAGAGGTATCACTGGGCCCACTCGGTAATGCATCATCATAATGAGCTCAAAGTGACCAAGTGTCTGGTCATGGGATCATGCATTACGGTACGAGTAAAGTGACTTGCCGTAACGAGATTGAGCGAGGTATTGGGATACCGACGATCGAATCTCGGGCAAGTAACATACCGATTGACAAAGGGAATTGTATACGGGGTTGCTTGAATCCTCGACATCGTGGTTCATCCGATGAGATCATCGAGGAGCATGTGGGAGCCAACATGGATATCCAGATCCCGCTGTTGGTTATTGACTAGAGAGCCATCTCGGTCATGTCTACTTGTCTCCCGAACCCGTAGGGCCTACACACTTAAGGTTCGGTGACGCTAGGGTTATTAGGAAGACTTGTATGTGATTACCGAATGTTGTTCGGAGTCCCAGATAAGATCCCGGATGTCACGAGGAGTTCCGGAATGGTCCGGAGGTGAAGATTTATATATGGGAAGTTGTCATATGGTCACCGAAAAGGTTCGGGGGCATATCGGTATTGTACCGGGGCCACCGGAGGGGTTCCGGGGGTCCACCGGGAGGGGCCACCTCTCTCGGAGGGCCTCAAGGGCCGTGAGGGGCAGGAACCAGCCCCTAGAGGGCTGGGCGCACCCCTTGGGCCCATGCGCCTAGGGTTGGGGGAACCTGGTGGGGCGCCCCCTTGCTTGGGGGGCAAGCCCCCTCCCCTTGGCCGCCCCCCCCCCCCCTAGATCTCATCTAGAGGGGGCCGGTCCCCTTCCCCCTTCCCTTATAAATAGAGGGGCGAAGGGAGGGCTGCACACACAATCCAAGGCACATCCCCTCCCCTCCCCAACACCTCTCCTCCTTCGATAAGAGCTTGGCGAAGCCCTGCCGAAGTACTGCCTCTCCACCACCACCACACCGTCGTGCTGCTGCTGAAGCTTTCTTCCTGAACCTCTCCTTCCCCCTCGCTGGATCAAGAAGGAGGAGACGTCACGCTGACCGTACGTGTGTTGAAGGCGGAGGTGCTGTCCGTTCAGCACTAGGATCATCGGTGATTTGGATCACGACGAGTACGACTCCCTCAACCCCGTTCTCTTGAACGCTTCCGCTCGCGATCTACAAGGGTATGTAGATGCACTCCTCTCTCTTTTTGCTAGATGAACTCATAGATTGATCTTGGTGAACGTAGGAAAAATTTTATTTTATGCAACGTTCCCCAACAATAACCACTCGGCCGCCCCGCGCGTCGCCATAGGTTGGTCACCTCATAGCCACTCGGCCTCCCCGCGCGTTGCCATATGTTGGTCACCTCATAACCACTCGGCCGGCCGCACGTCGCCATAGGTTGGTCAGCGCATAACCACTCGGCCGCCCCGCGCGTCGCCATAGGTTGGTCACCCAATAGCCACTCGGCCGCCCCGCGCGTCGCCATAGGTTGGTCACCTCATAGCCACTCGGCCGCCCCGCGCGTCGCCATAGGTTGGTCATTTCATAACCACTCGGCCGCCCCGCGCGTCGCCATCGGTTGGTCACCTCATCACCAGTCGGCCGCCCCGCGCGTTGCCATCGGTTGGTCACCTCATCACCACTTGGCCGCCCCACGCGTCGCCATCGGTTGGTCACCTCATCACCACTCGGCCGCCCAGCGTCGCCATCGGTTGGTCACCTCATCACCACTCGGCCGCCTGCCGTCGCCATCGGTTGGTCACCTCATCACCACTCGGCCGCCCCGCGCGTCGCCATCGGTTGGTCACCTCATCACCAGTCGGCCGCCCCGCGAGTCACCATCGGTTGGTCGCCTCATCACCACTCGGCCGCCCCGCGCGTCACTATCGGTTGGTTGCCTCATCACCACTCGGCCGCCTCCTGCGTCGCCATCGGTTAGTCGCCTCATCACCACTCGGCCGCCCCGGGCGTCGCCATTGGTTGGTCACCTCATCACCACTCGGCCGCCCCGTGATACGTCTCCATCGTATCTATAATTTTTGATTGTTCCATGCCAATATTATTCACTTTCATATACTTTTTGGCAACTTTTTATATTATTTTGGGACTAACATATTGATCCAATGCCGTGCAGTTCCTGTCTGCATTGCATGTTTTATGTTTCGCAGAATATCCATATCAAATGGAGTCCAAACGGGGTAAAAACGGACGGAGCTTATTTTTGGAAAATATGGAAAATTCCAGAAGAAAAATCCACGCGAGACGGTGCCCGAGGTGGTCATGAGGCAGGGGGCGCGCCTCCCCCTGGGCGCGCCGCCTACCCTCGTGAGCCCACCATAAGGTGGTTGATGCTCTTCTTTTGCCGCAAGAAAGATAATATTCGGAAAAAAATCACAGCGAAGGTTTCAGGCCAATCGGAGTTACGGATCTCCATATATACGCGAAACGGTGAAACAGAGCCAGAACAGAACGCAGAAACAGAGAGATAAATCCAATCTAGGAGGGGCTCTCGCCCCTCCCAAGCCATGGGAGCCAAGGAACAGAGGGGAAACCCTCCTCCCATCTATGGAGGAGGTCAAGGAAGAAGAAGAAGAAGGGGGGCTCTCTCCCCCTTGCTTCCGGTGGCGCCGGAGCGCTGCCGGGGGCCATCATCATCACCGCGATCTACACCAACACCTCCGCCATCTTCACCAACATCTCCATCACCTTTCCCCCTCTATCTACAACGGTCCACTCTCCCGCAACCCGTTGTACCCTCTACTTGAACATGGTGCTTTATGCTTCATATTATTTTCCGATGATGTGTTGCCATCCTATGATGTCTGAGTAGATTTTCGTTGTCCTATCGGTGATTGATGAATTGCTATGATTGATTTGAGTTGCATGTTTTATTATTGGTGCTGTCCTATGGTGCCCTCCGTGTCGCAATAGCGTGAGGGATTCCGCTGTAGGGTGTTGCAATGCGTTCATGATTCGCTTATAGTGGGTTGCGTGAGTGACTGAAACACAAACCCGAGTAAGTAGGTTGTTTACGTATGGGATAAAGGGGACTTGATGCTTTAATGCTATGGTTGGGTTTTACCTTAATGAGTCTTTAGTAGTTGTGGATGCTTGCTAGAGTTCCAATCATAAGTGCATATGATCCAAGTAGAGAAAGTATGTCAGCTTATGCCTCTCCCTCAAATAGAATTGCAATAACGATTATCGGTCTAGTAACATAGTCAGTTGCCTAGGGACAATGCCACAACTCCTACCACCACTTTTTCATACTCGCCATATTTACTTTAGTTGTGTCTTTATCTAAACAGCCCCTAGTTTTATTTACGTGTTCTTTACTTTCTTGCAAGCCTATCCAAAAACACCTACAAAGTACTTCTAGTTTCATACTTGTTCTAGGTAAAGCGAACGTCAAGCGTACGTAGAGTTGTATCGATGGTCGATAGAACTTTAGGGAATATTTGTTCTACCTTAAGCTCCTCGTTGGGTTCGACACTCTTACTTATCGAAAACTGTTGCGATCCCCTATACTTGTGGGTTATCAAGACCTTTTTCTGGCGCTGTTGCCGGGGAGCCATAGTGTGGGGTGAATATTCTCGTATGTGCTTGTTTGCTCTATCACTAAGTAACTTTTATTTGCTGTTCTAAGTCGTTCTCTATCTTTAGTTATGGATATGGAACGCAAAATACCAAAAAAATTAGTTGTACTTGCTACTCATGAGGATGGGGTAACTCCTAAAACCCTCGATTCTCATTATGTGAGAAATATTATGTACTACTTTGATAATCCTGAGAAAACCCCATTCAAATTTATAATGGGAGACACGTTGGATCAACGTGAATACTTTAGGGATTATCGCTCGACACAAAAAGGGAACTATTATGGGATCAATTTATTATGTTGAAGTGGTATGATAGACAACTATGCTTGGAATATGATTATACTTGTTGCTCTAGGATGGAGGCTCCACACCTTCCCTTTTCATGCAAATTTAATGATAATGAAACCTTAGTTTCTTATGCTAGAGGTATATATGATTACTATGATGTCGAACAAATAGAAGAATTTATTGCTTTTATGGGTGCTTATGAAATTGAATCTATGTTTAAAGAGTTTGATGATTTTGATGATGTTGTTTATAGATCTGAAAATTTAGCTATCCTCAAATATTGCTATGAAAATTATGAATACAATTACTATATTAATGCATTTATGAAGAAATTCTCCGCTGTCCAAGAAGAGACTAATATTTTGCAGGAAGCTACGGAAGAAGAAATTGATGAAACTGTGAGCTCATTGGATGAAAAAGATGATGAGGAGAGCGAAGAACAAAAGGAGGAAGAGCGGATTAGCTACCCGTGCCCACCTTCTAATGAGAGTAACCCTCCAACTCATACATTGTTTAATTCCCCTTCGTGCTTACCGAAGGATGATTGCTATGATGACTGTTATGATCCCTGTGATTCTTTTGAAATATCCCTTTCTGATGATGCTTGCTATGCTTGTGGCCAAGATGCCAATATGAATGATGCTTATGGAGATGAACTTGCTATAGTTCCTTATGTTAAACATGAAATTGTCGCTATTGCACCCACGCATGATAGTCCTATTATCTTTTTGAATTCTCCCAACTACACTATATCGAAGAAGTTTGCACTTATTAAGGAATACATTGATGGGTTGCCTTTTACTACTACACATGATGATTTTGATGAATATAATATGCATGTGCTTTCTGCTCCTACTTACAATTATTATGAGAGAGGAACTATATCTCCACCTCTCTATGTTTCCCACACGATAAAATTGCAAGAAACTGTTTATACTATGCATTGGCCTTTACTATGTGTGAATGAATTGTTATTTTATGACATGCCTATGCATAGGAAGAGAGTTATACTTTGTTGTTGCATGATATATGTTACTTTGTGCTCACTACTAAATTACAAATCATTGTTAACTAAAATTGGCTTTGATATACCTTGGGATCCGGGTGGATTCATTACTTGAGCACTATATGCCTAGCTTAATGGCTTTAAAGAAAGCGCTGCCAGGGAGACAACCTGGAAGTTTTAGAGAGTCATTTATTTATGTTGAGTGCATTCATATAGTTTAAAAACAAAAAAAATAAAGAGGGGAACCCAAAACTTTTCAAAAAGAAAAGCGAAAGTGAGAAAGACAAGCATTGTTGAAGTGGGAGAGCTCCTTGAACTTTGTTGATGCTCACGACAACTTTGTGAATCTTGATTACAGAAACTTTTCAACAAAAATAATTATCCCCTTGTACAATTCCATTGTATTATAAAAATAATGTCAAAAGGTTTGCCTTTAGGATGTTTACAATGCTTGTTGGTTTGTACGGTGCAGGACAGAAACTTTGGCTATAGTGCGTGAATTTTAATTTTTTACTGGAACGTGAAATGGTTCTGATTCTTTTTGGTCTGTCTTGCTGTAAATTTTTTTTATTTTTCCTAATTTTGGCAGAATTTTTGAAGTATCATAAGTATGGTGAATGTTCAGATTTCTACAGACTGTTCCGTTTTAGACAGATTCTGTTTTTGATGCATAGTTTGTTTGTTTTGATAAACTATCAATTTATATCAGTGGATTAAGCCATGAAAAAGTTATATTACAGTAGACACCATGCAAAAACAAAATCTGAATTGGTTTGCAACAGTACTTATAGTATTGATTTGCTTTATTATACTAACAGATCTTACCGAGTTTTCTGTTGAAGTTTTGTGTGGATGAAGTGTTTGATGATCGAGAAGGTTTCGATGTGAGAAGAAGGAAGAGAGGCAAGAGCTCAAGCTTGGGGATGCCCGAGGCACACCAAGTAAATATTCAAGGATACTCAAGCGTCTAAGCTTGGGGATGCTGGGGAGGCATCCCCTCTTTCTTCAACAAATATCGGTATGTTTTCGGATTCGTTTCGTTCATGCGATATGTGCAAGTCTTGGAGCGTCTTTTGCAATTAGGTTTTTATTTTTCTTTTATGCACCATGCTGGTATGAGATGGTCCTTGGTTGATTTATAGAATTCTCTATGCACTTCGCTTATATCTTTTGAGTATGGCTTTATAGATGCTTCATGTGCTTCACTTATATCATTTGAAGTTTGGATTGCCTGTTTCTCTTTACATAGACAACTGCCATTTGTAGAATGCTCTTTTGCTTCAATTATATTTGTTAGAGCTTGGGCATATATTTTTTAGAAATAATTAAACTCTCTTGCTTCACTTATATCTATTTAGAGAGATGACAGGAACTGGTCATTCACATGGTTAGTCATAAAAGCCTACATAAACTTGTAGATCGCTGAATATGATATGTTTGATTCCTTGCAATAGTTTTGCGATGTAAAGATGGTGATATTAGAGTTATGCTAGTGGGTGGTTGTGGATTGTAGAGACACTTGTGTTGAGGTTCGCAAGTCCCGTAGCATGCACGTATGGTAACCGTTGTGTGACAAATTTGAAGCATGGGGTGTTTCTTTGATTGTCTTCCTTATGAGTGGCGGTCGGGGACGAGCGATGGTCTTTTCCTACCAATCTATCCCCCTAGGGGAATGCGTAGTAGTACTTTGCTTCGAGGGCTAATAAACTTTTGCAATAAGTATATGAGTTCTTTATGACTAATGTGAGTCCATGGATTATACGCACTTTTACCTTTCCATCATTGCTAGCCTCTTCGGTACCGTGCATTGCCCTTTCTCACCTCGAGAGTTGGTGCAAACTTCGCCGGTGCATCCAAACCCCGTGATATGATACACTCTATCACACATAAGCCTCATTATATCTTCCTCAAAACAGCCACCATACCTATCTATCATGGCATTTCCATAGCCATTCCGAGATATATTGGCATGCAACTTCCATCATCATCATATACATGACTTGAGCATCATTGTCATATTGCTTTGCATGATCGTAAGATAGCTAGCATGATTTTCATGGCTTGTCCGTTTTTTATGTCATTGCTATGCTAGATCATTGCACATCCCGTACACCGCCGGCGGCATTCATATAGAGTCATATCTTTGTTCTAGTATCGAGTTGTAATATCGAGTTGTAAGTAAAAATAAAAGTGTGATGATCATCATTATTAGAGCATTGCCTCAGTGAGGAAAGGATGATGGAGACTATGATTCCCCCACAAGTCGGGATGAGACTCCGGACTTTACAAAAAAATAAAAGAGGCCAAAGAAGCCCAAATTAAAAAAAGGCCAAAGAAGCCCACCAAAAAAATATAAAAATATATAAAAAAAGAAAATAAAAAAAATGAGAGAAAAAGAGAGAAGGGGCAATGTTACTATCCTTTTACCACACTTGTGCTTCAAAGTAGCACCATGTTCTTCATATAGAGAGTCTCTTGAGTTATCACTTTCATATACTAGTGGGAATTTTCATAATAGAACTTGGCTTGTATATTCCAACGATGGGCTTCCTCAAATGCCCTAAGTCTTCATGAGCAAGCAAGTTGGATGCACACCCACTTAGTTTCTTTTGTTGAGCTTTCATACACTTATAGCTCTTAGTGCATCCGTTGCATGGCAATCCCTACTCCTCGCATTGACATCAATTGATGGGCATCTCCATAGCCCGTTGATTAGCCACGTCGATGTGAGACTTTTTCCTTTTTTGTCTTCTCCACATAACCTCCATTATTATATTCTATTCCACCTATAGTGCTATATCCATGGCTTGCGCTCATGTATTGCGTGAGGGTTGAAAAAGCTGAAGCGCGTTAAAAAGTATGAACCAATTGCTCGGCTTGTCATCGGGGTTGTGCATGATGGGGGCATTTTGTGTGACGAAAATGAAGCATGGCCAAACTGTATGATTTTGTAGGGATAAGCTTGCTTTGGCCTTGTTGTTTTGAAAAGACATGATTGCTTTATTGGTACGCTCGAAGTATTATTGTTTTTATGTCAAATGATAGACTATTGCTTTGAATCACTCGTGTCTTAATATTCATGCCATGATTAGACATATGATCAAGATTATGCTAGGTAGCATTCCACATCAAAAATTATTCTTTTTTTATCATTTACCTACTCGAGGACGAGCAGGAATTAAGCTTGGGGATGCTGATACGTCTCGTCGTATCTATAATTTTTATTGTTCCATGCCAATATTATTCACTTTCATATACTTTTGGCAACTTTTATATTATTTTTGGGACTAACATATTGATCCGATTGCCCAGTGCCGCCTCATCATTGCATGTTTTATGTTTCGCAGAATATCCATATCAAACGGAGTCCAAACGGGATAAAAACGGACAGAGCTTATTTTTGGAAAATATGGAAAATTCCAGAAGAAAAATCCACGCGAGAAGATGCCCGGGGTGGTCACGAGGCAGGGGGGCGCGCCTCCCCCCTGGGCATGCCGCCTACCCTCATGAGCCCACCGTAAGGCGGTTGATGCTCTTCTTTTGCCGCAAGAAAGATAATATTCGGAAAAAAATCACGGCGAAGGTTTCAGGCCAATCGGAGTTACAGATCTCCATATATACGTGAAACCGTGAAACAGAGCCAGAACAGAACGCAGAAACACAGAGATAGATCCAATCCCGGAGGGGCTCTCGCCCCTCCCAAGCCATGGGAGGCATGGAACAGAGGGGAAACTCTCCTCCCATCTAGGAGGAGGTCAAGGAAGAAGAAGAAGAAGGGGGGGCTCTCTCCCCCTTGCTTCCGGTGGCGCTGGAGCGCTGCTGGGGGCCATCATCATCACCGCGATCTACACCAACACCTCTGCCATCTTCACCAACATCTCCATCACCTTTCCCCCTCTATCTACAGCGGTCCACTCTCCCGCAACCCGTTGTACCCTCTACTTGAACATGGTGCTTTATGCTTCATATTATTTTCCGATGATGTGTTGCCATCCTATGATGTCTGAGTAGATTTTCGTTGTCCTATCGGTGATTGATGAATTGCTATGATTGATTTGATTTGCATGTTTTATTATTGGTGCTGTCCTATGGTGCCCTCCGTGTCGCGCAAGCGTGAGGGATTCCCGCTATAGGGTGTTGCAATGCGTTCATGATTCGCTTATAGTGGGTTGCGTGAGCGACTGAAACACAAACCCGAGTAAGTAGGTTGTTTACGTATGGCATAAAGGGGACTTGATGCTTTAATGCTATGGTTGGGTTTTACCTTAATGAATCTTTAGTAGTTGCGGATTCTTGCTAGAGTTCCAATCATAAGTGCATATGATCCAAGTAGAGAAAGTATGTTAGCTTATGCCTCTCCCTCAAATAGAATTGCAATAACGATTATCGGTCTAGTAACATAGTCAGTTGCCTAGGGACAATGCCACAACTCCTACCACCACTTTTCCACACTCGCCATATTTACTTTAGTTGTGTCTTTATCTAAACTGCCCCTAGTTTTATTTACGTGTTCTTTACTTTCTTGCAAGCCTATCCAAAAACACCTACAAAGTACTTCTAGTTTCATACTTGTTCTAGGTAAAGCGAACGTCAAGCGTACGTAGAGTTGTATCGGTGGTCGATAGAACTTTAGGGAATATTTGTTCTACCTTTAGCTCCTCGTTGGGTTCGACACTCTTACTTATCGAAAACTTTTGCGATCCCCTATACTTGTGGGTTATCACCCCGCGCGTCGCCATCGGTTGGTCACCTCATCACCACTCGGCCGCCCCGCGCGTCGCCATCGGTTGGTCACCTCATCACCACTCGGCCGCCCCGCGCGTAAAAGATAAGTCATTTTACATTCTGTTATTTCCGTCTTCCCGAGTATCCCGTAATTCACACATCATGTTCACTCGGAGGCCACACCACCGAGTGTACCTCTACGCTCGGCTGCTTATTTTCACATACTTGATTAGTACAGGTTATGTGACTCCCGAGTCCAACTTCCATTTTTTTCGCATACATCATTCACGAACACCATGTGTCGTTCTTCATTTCGAGTTTGCATCGGTCCTCCAGGGCTGCAACTCAGTCGAAACACTACACTTCCGTTTTATTTGAGCCAGTATTCCAATGAGTTCAGTCGGATCCGTCGCTTCGACAAGTTCGAACGGATCCTTCGCTCTTTCAGACTCTTGCTGGTTAACCAGCAAGCCCCTTGCACTCCCAGCGGGTGTCTATGGGTGTTATTCACACAAATCATTTCAGCACACATCAAATTTCCTCGACAAATTATTTCGTTGGCTTGTGTCATTTTTACACAAGTTACGCGATCACTCGACGACCCTATGCACCAACTTCATCGCTGCTCGGACTCGGTCACCATACCGGTCCCAGCGCACCACAACACCGACCTTGTCGCTTTGTTGACTTCAAACACATCCGGCCAACCCTTCTGTGGAATTCTCTTCATCGTATCAATGTTATAGACCTCGTCAAGCATGAGATAGATAAGTCGCTTTTATAATTAAACTTCACACTTCACTCTTTTGCGAGTTTGCCTCTTTCGAGCGTCACTCGGAAGCTTCTCCTCATCTTTACACGAGTCCGACTCGATGAATTGCGAATCATCCATTAAAAACTATATTTCTCGATTCGACACATGTCCATTGTCGGCCTGTAGTACGCTCGGGGGCTACGCCGCACTTGGAGGCTGCATCTCATTTGGAATGACACTCTCCTGAGTAGTCAAGTACTTCATCACCAGTCAGATCCTTCACTTCAACAAGTGCATTCGATCCGCCACTTTGACAAGTTTTATAATCACCCAGACGCTCTGCACGTCGTCTTCATTCTTATTCAGACTCAGTTGTCACGCCGGTCTTGTTGTGTTGCAACCAAACTGCACCGACCTCATCGCTACATTAGCTTCGAAAGCATTTGGCTAACTCCTTCGAAGACCAATTCAGCCACTTGGCTGGACACGCAATATGTCACTCGGCCACCTTGCACATCCTCACTCGGCCGTCCCACACCACACCACTCGGTTGTGCACGTCTTCACCACTCGGGCGCTCCATGCGTCGCCTCTCAGTTGTGCACGTCTTCACCACTCGGAAGCTCCGTGCGTCGCCACTCGATTGTGCACGTCTTCCCCATTTGGCCGCCCCGCGCGTCGTCACTCGGTTGTACACATCATCGCCCCTCGGCCACCTCGTGCGTCACCATCAGTTGGGCATGTCTTTACCTCTACACCCCCAACACGGGAACGACTAAGTTACTCGTGTGATCAAAGCTCATATCACACTCTGTAGCAAGCTAGCCTCTTTTGAGCATCACTCGGGGGCTACGCACAGCCGCTGGCCATGCCGCCCTCAGGGGTTACGCCCATTCAATCAGCCCTTCTCCACAATTACTCGAACTCAGAAAGAAGTACCTATTAGTTTCATTATCAAAAAGACATGATTTTACAGTCTTCCGAATGATTGTTGTTCATTTTTTACATGTTCTAACATCCCCCAGTGGGTGTCTTAGCTGTGAATCCGTTTCGCCTAAGTCAAAGAAAAATCCTACCGAGTGGTGAGTCTGCCTCTCACTTGGGGGCTTAGCTGCAGTCCAGTACTCGCCTAAGTGATAAAAAATCCTACCGAGTGGTGAGTCTGCCTCTCACTCGGGGGCTTAGCTGCAGTCCAGTACTCGCCTAAGTAATAAAAAATCATACCGAGTGGTGAGTCTGCCTCTCACTCGGGGGCTTAGCTGCAGTCCAGTACTCGCCTAAGTAATAAAAAATCCTACCGAGTGGTGAGCAATCCTCCCACTCGGGGGCTTAGGTGCAGTCCAGTACTCACCTAAGTAATAAAAAATCCTACCGAGTGGTGAGTCTGCCTCTCACTCGGGGGCTTAGCTGCAGTCCAGTACTCGCCTAAGTAATAAAAATCCCACCGAGTGGTGAGTCCGCCTCTCACTGGGGGCTTAGCTGCAGTCCAAGACTCACCTAAGTAATAAAAATCCTACCGAGTGGTGAGTCCGCCTCACTCGGGGGCTTAGCTGCAGTCCAGTACTCGCCTAAGTAATAAAAAATCCTACCGAGTGCTGAGCAATCCTCCCACTCGGGGGCTTAGCTGTAGTCCAGTACTCGCCTAAGTAATAAAAAATCCTACCGAGTGGTGAGTCTGCCTCTCACTCGGGGGCTTAGCTGCAGTCTAGTACTCGCCTAAGTAATAAAAAAATCCTACCGAGTGGTGAGCAATCCTCCCACTCGGGGGCTTAGCTGCAGTCCAGTACTCGCCTAAGTTTGAAAAATCCTACCGAGTGGTGAGCAATCCTCCCACTCGGAGGCTTAGCAGTAGTCCAGTACTCGCCTAACTTTGAAAAACCCTACCAAGTGGTGAGCGATCCTCCCACTCGGGGGCTTAGCTGCAGTCAAGTACTCGCCTAAGTTTAAAAAATCCTACCGAGTGGTGAGCGATCCTCCCACTCGGAGGCTTAGCTGCAGTCCAGTACTCGCCTAAGTTTGAAAAATCTACCCGGTGGTGAGCAATCCTCCCACTCGGGGGCTTAGCAAAGTGTGGGTCGGCCACGACCACCACCTCAGAGTTGTACCATCAAGAAGAAGGACGATATTGAGCGTGTCGCCAAGGCGACCCAAAGCAGACGGCTGACAGGAACGTCAAGACCATTGCTGAGTGCCTTGCTGGTGAGCTGAGGCAGGAACGTCAAGACCATTGTTGAGGGCCTTCCTGATGAGCTGATCAATGCTTCTCAAAGATCGTCCAACTGGTCGACTGCTGATTCCTCTTCAGAAGCTGTATCAAGCAAACAGAAACCAATCCAAGAGAAGAACAAGTTCGATCAATACCAGCTAAAAAGATTTTTAGGTCTCTCAGACCCCCGCCGACTGCCCGCAGTCGATGGCGGTCTCGGGGACTAACCCAGAGGGTGCACTAAGCGTGCCCCCACTGGAGTAATCTCCACTCGGTATGGCCTGACCAGTCCGAGTGATGAACAACAACAGAAAAGACAGGCTCTAAGACTCCCGCTGACTGCCCGCAGTCGACGGCAGTCTCGAGGACTACACCCAGTGGGTGCACTCAGCGTGCCCCCACTAGAATGGTATCCACTCAGAACGGTCCGCCCGGTCCGAGTCACGGCCAAACAACAAAAAAGACACGTTCCAGGCGTGAAGAAATTCCGAGTAATCAGTTACTCGATGCAGGACCAGCTCAAAATCACTCCAATTTTTTTTGCTATAAGGTGAGTTCAACGCTCCTCCGCGGACCCGTTTGAGCTCATTTCACTCGGACACCATGCAGTCTGGAATCCGTCAAGGCAACACGCGGAGATAAGACCACCGGGTGACCAGAGCAAGTTCATAAGTGCCTCCATAGCAATCGACTCGTCTGGGAATACACCTCGACTCGACCCGCTCAACCTCGACCGATTCGGGGGCTAATGACGAGGACATGTATTAGGGGTAGGGTAACAGGCCTGACCTAAAGACCCTACCCATGGACACCAGTACACTTTGTACTGGGCCCTGGCCCGGATCGCCCGTCGGATGTAATGCAACTTGAAAGTCACTCGGACGGCAACAACCACTCGGAGCACGGCACTCCACTCGACGAGCTCATTCCACTCGGCCATGTAACTCACTCGGATATGCGAAGACCAATAGTCAGCATGACGGTTTTGTTGTGGGCAGGCATTATGGCATTGATGCTCCACTTTGTAACATAGGAGGTGAGGGGGTGGCGCACTCTATATAAGCCACCCCCACCACTAGACTTAAGGGGTCCTTTCTTCCACCTCTCTCTCTTTTCACCATTAGTCTCAGGACTTAGCTCAGGCATGGGGATCCGTTCCTCTCTCTCACACACACACCTTGTAATCTCCGGATATATACTCAGATAAAACAAGGCCTCTCCGGAGCACGAGACGTAGGGTTGTTATCTCCACCGTGAGAGGCCCGAACTTGCTAAAACCACCGTGTCACCCATATGCATCTCGATAGATCATGCTCCGTTATCCTACCCATCTCTTACTTTCGGAATCATTACCACGACACCATTAACATGAAAAGTGGCATCGCCTTTGTTGCAATCAAAAACAGCCCCTGAAGTATTCAAAAAAGGTCTTCCAAGAATAATAGACATACTATCGTCCTCGGGAATATCAAGAATAACAAAGTCCGTTAAAATAGTAACGTTTGCAACTGCAGCAGGCACACCTCACAAATACCAAGAGGTATAGCAGTTGATTTATCAGCCATTTGCAAAGATATTTCAGTAGATGTCAACTTATTCAAGTCAAGTCTACGATATAAAGAGAGAGGCATAATACTAACACCGGCTCCAAGATCACATAAAGCAGTTTTAACATAGTTTCTTTTAATGGAGCATGGTATAGTAGGTACTCCTGCGTCTCCTAGTTTCTTATGTATTCCACCCTTAAAAGTATAAGTAGCAAGCATGGTGGAAATCTCAGCTTCAGGTATCTTTCTCTTATTTGTAACAATATCTTTCATATACCTAGCATAAGGATTCATTTTGAGCATATCAGTTAATCGCATACGCAAAAAGATAGGTCTAATCATTTCAGCAAATCGCTCAAAATCATCATCATCCTTTTTATTGGATGGTTTAGGAGGAAAAGGCATAGGTTTCTGAACCCATGGTTCCCTTTCTTTACCATGTTTCCTAGCAACGAAATCTGTCTTATCATAACATTGATTCTTTGATTGTGGGTTATCAAGATCAACAGCAGGTTCAATCTCTACATCATTGTCATTACTAGGTTGAGCATCATCATTAACATTTTCATTAGGTTCACTAGTCAGCAACTCGTGCATCTGCACGGGCTAGCACTTCTAATATTAAAATATGTCAAAGTTCATACAAATTATAAATATTGGATAGTTACTTGAATATGTTGTTGTTAATATTGTTATTTGTAGTACTGCTACTACATTTATACTCTCTCTCTTTTGGTATAGTGGGCCTATCTATATTATCAAAATTTGCCAATTTATAAGCCTCATTGTCTACGAATATGCAAATATTGCTATGCCTAAATTAATTCTTGTACATTTTTGTTCGCATTGTAGAATCAAGAACTCCGTAAAGGAGTGAGAGGGCCATGCATGCAATACTAATGTTTTCTCTTGCACTTAAGTAGGTCCTCCTTTGTTAATGTGATTTGCACGATGAGCCCAATAAACTGGAAAAGATGGAGTAAAAACATGGTTGCAAATGTAAACGCTGTTGCCTGCTGCCCCATTGTAGAATATATCTTTACTTTATTTCTCTTACATAAAAAATCATACATCTTTCTTCTTGCCACGAAAGCAAGTTAGAATTTGATCTTAAAACCCTTTTGTGGTTTAGATTTTATATCTGTACAACATTTAAACAGAAGTCTCCTTCGTGAACATAGGAGAGCAGAGAATCAATTTCACCAAGTTTTGTTTGATTATAAAGAAGTCTTTTATCAATATACGTGATACTATATTAAATAATATATAAAAGTGATCGTTGCATTTTCCGATTACTTTAAGCACCATAGGTTATTAGGATTTTAAGTTATTGTCTTAGTCAATAAATTCTTGGAGAATAACTTTTATGAATAACGTGGATAGGAACTGTGTGATAGATTATTCGGATTTAAGTTCTTGTTCGTACCAAAAAATCTTAAAGAATTTCTTTAAATTCGCCAGCCCCTGTAGAAATGCATGCTCCTTTGTTCAGATCGTTTATTAATAGTAGTATAAGCAAATAAATATAAATTTTGATTCGATCCGAAATTGAAAAAAAAATGCTTGTGGAGGCGTAGGATAGATCTGAATTTATTTAGATCGCACGGATTTCCTTTCCTTTCCTGTGTAGTGGAAAAATTAATATTTATAATTTTGACTGCTTATATTTCCTTTTATGTGGGACACCCATATAATAACTATACAGTATGTACCGGAAATATGATGTGATGGACTACTCATTACTGGGACATTTAACGGCTACGCCTGTGCTATCTGCACACAAAAAACTCCGTCAATGAAAACTAATTAATATTTTAAGTGGTCCGATGTGGCCTGCCGACCAAACAAATCAAAATTGTAGTCTGAATGTTTGATTCCTCAAAATAAATTAATAAAATTAACATCTAGCTTACTCCTACTTGTAGACTGATTTCCTTGCTTCCTCATCTCTTGGATTATATTAATTAATTAGACTTGAGTCTTACTTGATCCAAACTTTCCTTGACGCGCGCTGCCGGAGTCATGCAGGCATCTGTCTCCGCCAGCTCCCCGTCATTCAGACAATTTTTGAGCGGAGCTCCTCATCTCTTCCAGCACCTGGCTATTCGCTGTTTGCGATTCGCTGATAGCCACGCAGGTGGGAGAGTGATGATCATGGGAAAGTCTTGGGTGAGAAAAATCGTCGCCGCGGGCCATAGGTAGGAGAGCATCATCGAAGCCAAGGAGAAGGCGGTGGCCATGTAGAGAGTCCACGTAGATTTTAATTACAGGAATATTTGATTGATTTAGGCTTGTTTTTATTTCACAGGCAATCAGCCGGATCGTGAATTTTTCCCTTTTATTGTACAGTAGGATGTTTGGTTGACATTTTATCATTGGATTTGGTAGCAGAGGCTTTCCTTTTATTTTTTTAGAAACAGTTGGTTACTTTCCTCGTGGCAGAATATTTGATTGATGGAGGTTTTTTATTTTTCATGTGCAAACAACCGGTTCGCAAAAATCTTTTCCTTCTATCCTTGGATTTTTGTTGGACATTTTATCGTTGGACTTTTTAATGGAGGCTTTCATTTTATTTTTTATTCACGAAATAAACGTTAGACATGTCAGATCCGTTTTTTGTGGGAAGGAAATGAGAGCGCAGTTATTTTTACTTTTTCGGAACGGGTGGAAGGTTTCCTTGTTTTGCTTCATTATTAATGTTAGACGTATCAGATCCTTATTTTCATGCGACGGAAATGAGAGCGTAGGCTTTCCTTTTTATGTTCTTTGGAAACGGACCAAGGCTTTCCTTGTGTTTTCAATAAATATTTTTTTTCGTCGTTTCCTTAATGTTAGACGTGTCAAATTCGTTTTTTATGGAACGGGAATGAGAGCGCACTTGGGCCTTTCCTTTCTATTTCTTGGAAACCTGTCTTATTTTATTTCATTGATGTTAGACGTGTCTGGTCTCCTTTTTATTTAAAAAAAAGAAAGCGCACTTGGTGTTTTTAAAGTGGACTTTCCTTTTTATTTTTGGGAACCGGTGGAGGTTTTCCTACATTTTTTTCATTAATGTAGACGTGTCAGATCGATCTTTTGTGGGACAGGATTATCTCCATGCATTACGCAAGATTTCTTTTAATCCTGAACGTAAATTTTACTATCTAACGGCTTAATTAATTTTGATGATGTGGATTAATGAAAGCGCATGAAAGGTGCCTCCAATTAGTAAATATAAGATGTTCATTACCAGAATGTATTTCAGCATCAGAAATAGAGATATCATTTGGATTGTCAAGTGGTTCAGCAATAGGTTCACTAGAAGTATGCAAAGTCCTATCATTTTTCTTTTTCTTCCTTTTAGAAGGACTAGGTGCATCAATATTATTTCTCTGAGAATCTTGCTCAATTCTCTTAGGGTGGCCTCCAGGATACAAAGGTTCCTGAGTCATTCTACCAGTTCTAGTAGCCACTCTAACAGCATAATCATTTTTCTTACTATTCATTTCATTGAGCAAATCATTTTGAGCTTTAAGTACCTGCTCTACTTGAGTGGTAACCATAGAAGCATGTTTAGTAATGAGTTTAAGTTCACCTTTAACTCTAGACATATAATCACCCAAGTGTTTAATCATATCAGAATTATATTTCAATTGTCTACCAAAATAAGCATTGAAGTTTTCTTGTTTGAAAATAAAATTATCAAACTCTTCTAAGCACTGTCTAGCAGACTTATAGTGAGGAATATCACCTTCATCAAATCTATAGAGAGAATTTACCTTTACTACCTATGTCGGGTTATCAAGACCATGAATTTCTTCAATAGGTAATGGATTAAGATCACAAGTTTCTTCAACAGGCGGTAAATTAAGACCATGTATTTATTCAATAGGAGGTAAATTCTTAACATCTTCAGCTTTAATACCCTTTTCTTTCATAGATTTGTTTGCGTCTTGCATATCTACAGGACTGAGAAATAGAACACCTCTCTTCTTTGGAGTTGGTTTAGGAATAGGCTAAGGAATTGGCTCAGGAGCTGGCGCTGGAAGTGTCCAATTATTTTCATTTGCCAACATATTATTCAATAGAATTTCAGCTTCATCCGGTGTTCTTTCCCTGAAAACAGAACCAGCACAACTATCCAGGTAATCTCTGGAAGCATCGGTTAGTCCATTATAAAAGATATCAAGTATTTCATTTTTTAAGAGGATGATCAGGCAAAGCATTAAGTAACTTGAGAAGCCTCCCCCAAGCTTGTGGGAGACTCTCTTCTTCAATTTGCACAAAATTGTATATTTCCCTCAAAGCAGCTTGTTTCTTATGAGTAGGGAAATATTTAGCAGAGAAGTAATAGATCATATCCTGGGGACTATGCACACAACCAGGATCAAGAGAATTAAACTATATCTTAGCATCACCCTTTAATGAGAACGGAAATATTTTAAGGATATAAAAGTAGAGAGATCTCTCATCATTAGTGAACAGGGTGGCTATATCATTTAATCTAGTAAGATGTGCCACAACAGTTTCAGATTCATAGCCATGAAAAGAATCAGATTCAACCGAAGTAATTATATCAGGACAACAAAGAATTCATAATCCCTATCGGCAACACAGATAGGTGAAGTAGCAAAAGCGGGATCAGGTCTCATTCTATCATTAAGAGATTGCTTATTCCATTTAACTAATAACCTCTTAAGCTCATCGCTATCTTTGCAAGCTAAAATAGCCGCAGAAGCTTCTTTATCAAAAATATAACCCTCAGGAATAACAGGCATGTTTTAATCATCAATTTCATCAACATGATCAGTTTCAATAATTTCTTTCTCTCTAGCCCTAGCAATTTGTTCATCGAGAAATTCACTAAGTGGCACAGTAGTATCAAGCATAGAAGTAGTTTCATCATAAGTATCATGCATAGCAGAAGTGGCATCATCAAAAACATGTGACATATCAGAACGAATAGCAGAAGCAGGTTTAGGTGTTGCAAGCTTACTCAAAACAGAAGGTGAATCAAGTGCAGAGCTAGATGGCAGTTCCTTACCTCCCCTCATAGTTGAGGGATAGATTGTTGTCTTAGCGTCTTTAAAGTTCTTCATAGTGACTAGCAGATATAAATCCCAAGTGACTCAATGAATAGAGCTATGCTCCCCGGCAACGGCGCCAGAAAATAGTCTTGATAACCCACAAGTATAGGGAATCGCAACAGTTTTTGAGGGTAGAGTATTCAACCCAAATTTATTGATTCGACACAAGGGGAGACAAAGAATATTCTCAAGAATTAGCACTGAGTTGTCAATTCAGCCACACCTGGATAACTTAATATCTGCAGCGAAGTATTTAGTAGCAAAGTAATATGATAGTAGTGGTAATGGTAACAAAGGTAACAAAATTAATATTTTTGGTGTTTTGTAGTGATTGTAACAGTAGCAACGGAAAAGTAAATAAGCGAAGAACAATATATGAAAAGCTCGTAGGCATTGGATCAGTGATGGATAATTATGCTGGATGCGGTTCATCGTGTAACAGTCATAACATAGGGTGACACAGAACTAGCTCCAATTCATCAATGTAATGTAGGCATGGATTCCGAATATAGTCATACATGCTTATGGAAAATAAATTGCATGACATCTTTTGTCCTACCCTCCCGTGGCAGCGGGTTCCTAATGGAAACTAAGGGATATTAAGGCCTACTTTTAATAGAGTACCGGAACAAAGCATTAGCACATAGTGAATACATGAACTCCTCAAACTATGGTCATCACTGGGAGTGGTCCTGATTATTGTCACTTCGGGGTTGCCGGATCATAACACATAGTAGGTGACTATAGACTTGCAAGATAGGATCAAGAACACACATATATTCATGAAAACATAATAGGTTCAGATCTGAAATCATGGCACTCGGGCCCTAGTGACAAGCATTAAGCATAGAAAAGTCATAGCAACATCAATCTCAGAACATAGTGGATACTAGGGATCAAACCCTAACAAAACTAACTCGATTACATGATAGATCTCATCCAACTCATCACCCTCCAGCAAGCCTATGATGGAATTACTCACACACGGCGGTGAGCATCATGAAATTGGTGATGGAGGGTGGTTGATGATGACGATAGCGACGAATCCCCCTCTCCGGAGCCCCGAACGGACTCCAGATCAGCCCTCCCGAGAGGTTTTAGGGCTTGGCGGCTCCGTGTCGTAAAACGTGATGATTTCTTCTCCTTGATTTTTTCTCCCAAAGCAAATATATAGAGTTGGAGTTGGCGTCGGAGGAGCTCGAGGGGCCACGAGGTGGGGCGCGCCTAGGGGAGGGCGCCCCCACCCTCGTGGACAGGGTGTTGGCCCCTGGTCTTCATCTTTGCAATGATTTTTATTATTTCCAAATAGGCGTTCCGTGGAGTTTCAGTCATTCCGAGAACTTTTGTTTACGCACATAAATAACACCATGGAAAGTCTGCTGAAAACAAAGATCGATTGGGTTAGTTCCATTCAAATCATGCAAGTTAGAGTCGAAAACAAGGGAAAAAGTGTTTGGAAAAGTAGATACGATGGAGACGTATCAAGCACCGGACAGTGTCTCAGGGGCTACTGACTACAGGGTTTTTTTCTCTTTCTATGTCACTTACCTCGAAACCTGATAACAGGTTGCTGTAGGCGTCGTTCAGTCCACTCTTGGCAGACTGAACCTTCTCAATCACCGCGCCCATAAGGAGGCGGTGCTCGTCCATAACAGAGGCGCCTCGTAGCGCCTCCATCAGGTTGTCCGGCGCCCCTGGATGGATAGGGACCACCGGCGGATGCGGCGCACCCCCCTCCCTCAAAGGAGGCTGCTCCCCCGACTCCGTAGACATATGGGTCTCCGGAATCGTATCCGGCTGAGGGCCAAACTGGATACGGCCCTCTTCGCCAGTCTTCATGAGGATCATCTCTTCCATGTGTCCGGCAGTGGAGGCTTCGCCTCGTGGCGCCTCCTGGACAGCGTCCTGGGCTCCTCCCCGGTTCGGATCGGCCCTCTGGGACAGCACTTCGGTGTCCTCCCTGGCCCCAGGGGAGTAGGCGGGCGGTGGCGACTGGCTCGCCATCTCCGACGGAGCCAACGAACTTCCAGACAAGGATCGCTGGATTAGGTCTCGGACCGGACTGCAATAGTACAGCTAACTACATCAAGATAATGGAGAGAAAGGGCTGGATGTGCGCATAAACGAGCCATGCCACCTACGATGCGGCCTAGGGCTTTGTGCGTGGGCGCCGTTCCGGACTACTGTCCACGTCCCACGCGGTGTTGGCCGCCGGAACGCCCTTCCCCATTTTTGGGACCTCCGCCTCCAGATGCGCTGGAGCCGCCCTCTTCTTCTTCCTCTCCTCAGGGGGAGGATTGTTTTCCTCCTCCTCTTCCCCGTCATTGTCCTCAGGGACAATGGAATGAGTTTCATCGTCTTCGGACGCCGCGTCTGAAGTACCCTTACGACGGAGGCCACTCTTGGCCCCCTTTGCCTTCTTCTTGGCCTTCTTCTCCGGCGCCTTATATGGTGCCGGTATTAGCATCTCCGCCAAGCACGGGATGACTGGTTCTTCGGGCAGCGGAGCCGGACACTGGATCCGCTTCGCCCTCTCCGTCCAGTCCTGAAAGAGCAATGATAAAAGCTCAGATATCATCCTCGAAAAAACTAGGTTGAAGACTCATTCGAAATAACATACCTCGCTGGCGGGGTGTGTACAATCGTGACCATGGTCTGAATCCGTGGCCGGTGGTTTTTCATTGCCCTTGAAGAGCAATTTCCATGCGCCTTCATGCGTAGTCTCGAAGAGCCTCGTCAGGGTTCGGTGCTTCTTTGGATTGAACTCCCACAGCGGGCGGCTTCGGCGCTGGCACGAAAGAATCCGGTGGACCAGCATCACCCGGATGACATCAATGAGCTTGATGTTCTTGGTCACCATGCTTTAAACGCACGTCTGAAGCGCTATCAGCTCGTCAGGTGAACACCAGTCCAGACTCTTCTCGACCCAGGAGGTGAGTCGCAAGGGAGCACCGGAGCGGAATGCGGCAGCCGCGGCCCAGGTGGTGCCGCGAGGTTCTGTGATGTAGAACCACTGCTTCTGCCATTCCTTTACTATCTCCACGAAAGTGCCCTTTGGCCAACAGATGTTGGAGAGCTTGCTCGCCATGGCTCCTCCGCACTCCGCGTGCTGGCCATCCACCACCTTCGGCTTCACATTGAAGACTTCGAGCCACAGCCCGAAGTGGGGATGGATGCGGAGGAAAGCCTCACACACAACAATAAACGCCGAGATGTTGAGGAAGGAATTCGGGGACAGATCATGGAAATCTATCCCGTAATAATACATCAGCCCGCAGGCGAAAGGGTGGAGTGGAAACTCTAGCCCACGGAAGAAATGAGGGATGAATACTACCCTCTCTGTGGGCTCCGGCGTGGGAACGACTTGTCCCTCAGCCGACAGACAATGGGCGATCTCCTTCGCCAAATATCCGGCCGCCCGGAGCTCAGTAATGTCCTCCTCCTTGACAGAGGAGACCATCCACTTGCCCTGACCACTGGATCCGGACATGGTTGCTTGAGTGGAAAGGAGATGAGAACTTGGACGCTGGATCTTGAGATCGGAAGGGCGGAGACAGAGAAATAGCATGAGAAGAGGAAGGGGGAATCCTTATCCTCTTATAAAGGCAGCAAATATTAAACGCCTCCTCACTCGCTTTAGGATTCGCCTGTTCCCAAGGGATGTATAAACAGCACAGTTGAGTTACCCATGCCCGCATTAATGAGAATCCCACAATAAGGGGACACGATCTCTGTTTCGACAAGACGTGCCAATAGCAACCGCATCTCAAAACATGGATGGCAGAAGAAAAACGGTTCGAAATTGTGACCGGACAAGCGCACTGTCGCGTTATAAAGAAGCTGTCAACAGATTAGATTCATGAAAATATTATATTCTCTCTGCGGTTGTGTATGTTGTAACAGGTCCGGATACAATCATCGCATCCGAAGACTATCTTGGAGTTCGGGGAAAGGGGAACCCGCCTTGCAATGCCGAAGACAATCTGCGCACCGGACTCCTCGTCATTGAAGCCAGGTTCAGGGGCTACTGAGGGAGTCCTGGACCAAGGGGTCCTCGGGCGTCCGTCCTGTTATCCATGGGCCGGACTGATGGGCCGTGAAGACATGAAGACCAGAGACTACGCCCGTGTTCGGATTGGACTCTACTTGGCGTGGAAGGCAAGCTAGGCGGCCTATTATGAAAATTCCTTCTTATGTAACTGACTCCATGTAACCCTAGATCTCTCATGTGTCTATATAAACCGGAGAGCATAGTCCGGATAGGACAAATTCATTACCATATTCATAGGCTAGACTTCTAGGGTTTAGCCATTACGATCTCGTGGTAGATCAACTCTTGTAACACTCATATTCATCAAGATCAATCAAGCAGGAAGTAGGGTATTACCTCCATAGAGAGGTCCCAAACCTAGGTAAACATCGTGTCCCCCGTCTCCTGTTACCATCGATCCTAGACGCATATTTCAGGACCCCCTACCAGAGATCCACCGGTTTTGACGCCGACAGCAGGTTTACCCGAAGATGATATTAAGAAGAAAGTTTTCCCTTTAATTATATTTGAAGGGAAAAGCATTGTCATGGTATAGGCTATGCGATGATATTGGATCTTGGAATTGGAATCGATTGAAATTGGAGTTCCACCAAAAAAGTTATCCCATGCATCTAGTTCATCGTGATTGGAATTACATATATAATTGTTTGCCTCATGAGGGAGAAAGTATCGCTCTAGCTTGGGGGAGGCAGAAGTCAATGTTGTATTCATGCCCCAATCATGAGCTCTCAAGAGAAACTATTATCCATAATTGTTATGCTCGACTTTCTCATAATGATCGATCCATGCTTTGATATTTCTTGTGTTGGTTCTTTTATGAAGAAGACTACTGAATTCCGGTGGGATCTTTTGGAAAGAATTAAACGCAACTCTGAAGATTAGGAACTAGACAAAGGTAAAGAGTTAGGTATTAAGCTTAAGTATGATTGTGTTAAATCTTTTATGAATACCGATGCTTTTCAAAAATTTAGCACTAAATATGGACTTGACTCTGAGATAGTAGCCTCCTTTTGTGAATCATTTACTACTCACGTTGATCTCCCTAAAGAGAAGTGGTTTAAATATCACCCACCTATTAAAGAAGAAACTAAAGAACCGGTACTAGCTAAAGAAGAAACTATACTTTATAATGTTGATCCAGTGGTTCCTACTGCTTATATTGAGAAACCACCTTTCCCTGTTAGGATAGAAGAACATGCTAAAGTTTCAACTATGGTCAATAGAAGTTATATTAGAATACCTAAACCTGATGAACAAATTAAAGTACAACCTAGTGTTGCTATGGTTAAGGATCTCTTGGAAGAAAATGTAGATGGGCATGTTATTTACTTCTGTGAAGAAGTTGCTAGAATTGCCAAACCTGATAAAAAGAATAAAATAGACATGTAGTTGGCATGCCCGTTGTCTCAGTTAAAATAGGAGATCACTGTTATCATGGTTTATGTGGCATAGGTGCTAGCGTGAGTGCTATTCCTTATTCCTTATATCAAGAAATTATGAATGACATAGCTCCCGCAGAGATAGAAGACATATATGTTACTATTAAACTTGCTAATAGAGATACCATTTCACCAATTGGGATTCTTAGAGATGTTGAAGTCTTGTGTGGGAAAATAAAATACCCTACTGATTTTCTTGTTTTGGTTCCCCACAAGATGACTTTTGTCCCATTATCTTTGGTAGACCTTTCATGAACACCGTTCATGCTAAAATAGACTGTGAGAAACAAACTGTCGGTGTTAGTTTTGGTGATGAGTCTCATGAGTTTAATTCTTCCAAGGTTAGTATAAAGCTTCATAAAAAGGAATTGCCTAGTAAGGATGAAATAATTGGTCTTGCTTCTATTGCTGCGCCTCCTACTGATCCACTAGAACAATATTTGCTAGACCATGAAAATGATCTACAAATGCATGAAAGAAATGAAATAGATAAGATTTTCTTTGAACAACGTCCTCTGCTTAAACACAATTTTCCTATTGAAACTCTAGGAGGTCCTCCTCCACCTAAAGGTGATCCTTTGTTTGAATTAAAACAATTGCCAGACACTTTGAAATATGCTTATCTTGATGAAAAGAAGATATATCATGTTATTATTAGTGCTAACCTTTCAAAACATGAAGAAGAAATATTATTGAAAGTTCTAAGGAAGCACCGAGCTGCTATTGGATATACTCTTGATGATTTAAAGGGCATTAGTCCCACTCTATGTCAGCACAAGATTAATATGGAACCTGATGCTAAACCCGTTGTTGATCACCAACGTCGGTTAAATCCGAAGATGAAAGAAGTGGTAAGAACGGAAATATTAAAACTTCTGGAAGCAGGTATAATCTATCCTATAGCTGATAGTAGATGGGTAAGTCCTGTTCATTGTGTTCCTAAGAAAGGAGGTATTACTGTTGTTCCAAATGATAAGAATAAACTTATTCCACAAAGAATTGTTATATGCTATAGAATGGTAATTGATTTTAGAAAATTAATCAAAGCAACTAGAAAATATCATTACCCTCTGCCTTTTGTTGATCAAATGCTAGAAAAATTATTTAAGCACACACATTTTTGCTACCTTGATGGATATTCTGCTTTTTCAAAAATACATGTTTCTCAACCTATTCAAGAAAAGATCACTTTCACTTGTCCCTTTGGAACTTATGCTTATCGACGTATGCCTTTTGGTTTATGCAATGCACCTGCTGCCTTTCAA
Source organism: Aegilops longissima (assembly GCA_021605205.1). Taxonomy (NCBI): domain Eukaryota; kingdom Viridiplantae; phylum Streptophyta; class Magnoliopsida; order Poales; family Poaceae; genus Aegilops; species Aegilops longissima. Next base: position 651,741,541 of record CM038680.1, read on the forward strand.
ACATGTATGACTGCTATATTCTCTGACTTTTTTGATAAGATTGTTGAGGTTTTCATGGATTACTTCTCTATTTATGGTAAGTCTTTTGATGATTGTTTAAGCAATCTTGATAAAGTTTTGCAGAGATGTGAACAAATAAATCTTGTCTTGAATTGGGAGAAGTGCCACTTTATGGTTAATGAAGGTATTGTCTTTGGTCAAAGAATTTATGAACGAGGTATTGAAGTGGACAAAGCTAAGGCTGATGCAATTGAGAAAATGCCATGTCCTAAAGATATCAAAGGTATTTGTAGTTTCTTAGATCATGCCGATTTCTATAGGAGATTTATCAAAGACTTCTCTAAAATTTCTAGGACTTTTACAAACCTTTTGCAAAAGGATGTTCCTTTTGTTTTTTATGATGATTGTTTAGAAGCCTTCGAAACACTCAAGAAAGCCTTAATTTCTGCACCTATTGTTCAACCACTTGATTGGAACTTGCCTTTTGAAATTATGTGTGATGCAAGTGATTATGTTGTTGGTGTTGTTCTAGGACAAAGAGTTGATAAGAAACTGAATGATATCCATTATGCTAGTAAAACTCTAGACAATGCACAACGGAATTATGCTACTACTGAAAAAGAATTCCTAGCACTGGTTTTTGCTTGTGATAAATTTAGATCTTACATTGTTGATTCAAAAGTAATTGTTCACACCGACCATGCTTCTATTAAATATCTTATGGAAAAGAAAGATGCTAAACCAAGACTTATTCGATGGGTTCTCCTGCTACAAGAATTTGATTTACATATTGCTGATAGGAAAGGAGCTGAGAACCCCATAGATGATAACTTGTCTAAGCTTGAAAATGTGCTTGATGACCCACTAGCTATTGATGATAGTTTTCCTGATGAGCAGTTAGCTGCAATAAATGTTGCTCATAATACTCCTTGGTATGCTGACTATGCTAGTTACATTGTTGCTAAATATTTACCACCTAGCTTTACATACCCACAAAACAAAAAAATCTTCTATGATTTAAGACATTACTTTTGGGATGACCCACATCTTTATAAAGAAGGAGTAGATGGTATTATTATACGTTGTGTACCAGAGCATGAACAGACAAATCCTATGGAAATGTCACTCCTAAGCTCATGGAGGGCATCATGCTGGAGACAGAACTTCTCACAAGGTATTGCAATCTGGATTTTATTTGCCTAATCTCTTCAAGGATGCCCGTAAGTTCGTCTTATCTTGTGATGAATGCCAAAGAATATGTATATCGGTAAGCATCAAGAAATTCCTATGAATTATTCACTTGCTATTGAACCATTTGATGTTTGGGGATTTGATTACATGGGACCTTTTCCTTCCTCTAATGGGTATACACATATTTTGGTTGCTGTTGATTGTGATACTAAATGGGTAGAAGCTATTCCAACCAGTAGTGCTGATCACAACACCTCTATTAAAATGCTTAAGTAAGTTATTTTACCAAGCTTTGGAGTCCCTAGATATTTAATGATTGATGGTGGTTCACACTTTATTCATGGTGCTTTCCATAAAATGCTTGCCAAGTATGATGTTAACCATAGAATTGCATCACCTTATCATCCTCAGTCTAGTGGTCAAGTTGAATTTAGCAATAGATAAATAAAATTAATTTTGCAAAAGACTGTCAATAGGTCCCGGAAGAATTGGTCTAAGAAATTAGAATATGCCCTTTGGGCTTATAGAAAAGCATATAAAAATCCTATGGGTATGTCTCCTTATAAAATGGTTTATGGAAAAGCTTGTCATTTGCCTCTTGAGTTAGAACATAAAGCATATTGGGTGATCAAAGAACTCAACTATGATTTCAAACTTGCCGGTGAAAAGAGGTTATTTGATATTAGCTCTTTAGATGAAAGAACCCAAGCTTATGAAAATGCCAAGTTATTTAAAGAAAAAGTTAAAACATGGCATGATAAAAGAATCCAAAAGCATGAGTTTAAAGTTGGAGAATATGTTCTTTTGTACAACTCTCATTTTAGATTCTTTGCAGGAAAACTCCTCTCAAAATGGGAAGGACCCTATGTTATCGAGGAGGTTTATCGGTCTGGAGCAATCAAAATAAATAATGCCGAAGGTACCAACCCGAAGGTTGTTAATGGGCAACGAATAAAACATTATATCTTAGGTACGCCCATTAATGTTGAAATTAATGTTATCCGAACTTTGAGACCGGAAGAACACATAAAAGAATCCTTCCAGACCACTCCAGAAGCGTGAAAATAAGGAGGTACGTGATACGGTAAGTAAACGGACTCTGAAAAATCCGCGAAAGTATTTTCTGACAGTTTTGGAAATATTTAGAAAATTAGAAAAATAAGAAACTTCCAGGAAGCGTACCCTGGTGGGCACAAGACACCAGGGCGCGCTTGGAAAGGAGCGCCCAGGTGGGTTGTGCCCACCTCGGGTATCTTCTGGACTCCGTTTTTCTACAGTTTGCTTGTCTCCCAAGATAAAAAATCTTTATATACCCCCGAACTTATTGATCACCGTATCATGGAGAAATATTTTGTTTTCTTTTCCTTGTTGTTTTCTGACATATTCAGCTAGACCAACATTGTAACACCCGGATAATTAAGCGACAGTAAAACTCTGCTAATGATGCCACGTCACCTCCATTATTGTTGCTAATCTTTAGTTAGTTCAAAACCGATTCAAAAATAAATTCAAAATATGGCAAACAACAAAAGTTTTCAAACCTTGAAACAAAAATGTTCGGTGGGTGCCAAATATTGCACTGGTAATTATTGTGGAGAAAACAATTTTTTTAGAAAGTGACTAAATATTTGAAAATAAAATAAAACGGAAAAGAAAATAAATAAATAAAGTGAAAATAAAACAAAAGGAAAAGAAAACACCCCCTGGACCAGACGGCCTAGCTCACAGCCAGGCCGGACCACCTGGCACATCCCGCCGACCCAGCCCGTTCCCCCCGTCGCTCTCTCCCCTTCCCTGTTCCCCCGACCAGGGTCGGAACAGGGGCGCGTCCCCGCCCGACCGCCTCGCCGGCACCGACGCCAGGAGGGGATAAGGCCGCCACGCCCCCGCCTCCTCGATCCCATCTCCCACTCGCCTCCGCTCTCCTTCTCGGTCCCTGCGCCTACCTCTCCCCTCAGATCCACCTCGCTGCCTCTCCTTCCCCTTCGCATCCGAGCGCCACCGCCGCCATGGCTCCGGCCTAGCCACGACCACCGTGCCCACCTCGTGGCCCCACTGTGTCTCCAAGGGCCGCCGTCGTCCACTGCTTCGATTGGTGCACCCCGTTGGAGTCTGGAGCCACCGCAACGCCCACGATGCAACCGTCTCCCTCCTTCGCCACCGCTCTTCACCAACTCCGGCGATGCCCCTGCTACTACTAAACCCCCAAGGGCCACCGTGTGTGCCACTCGGTGAGCCCCCGCTGCCTCCTCTCTCTCTCGCGCCCTAGCTAGCTGTCACCGTAGCACCCGAACTCAGCGCAGCAGAACTCGTCGCCGACGAGTCTCCGGTGACCAAATGGTCATGGGCAGTGCCGGTTGCACTCGCCGCACCCCGTAGACCCTTCCCAGCCTCTCTGTTTGTTCGCTAGCTCGTCGTAGCTCCGATCTTCTCGAGCTCCCGTACGCATCGCCGCCCGCGCTCGTCGCCCGCAGCCGTCCGGTGACCCTTTGGTCCCGGGCTAGTGCCGTTGTGCTCGCGCGCGCACGTAGGCCTCGCCCCGCCCTTCCGTTTGCCCAATAACGCGCCGCATCGCCATTGTCGTTGCTCGCCCGAAACATCCGACCGCTGGCGACGTCGTACTGCTCGTCTCCGACCACTGCAGCCCGTGAGAGCACCACCAACCGACGCGTCGTCATCTTGCCGTTCTAACGCGCCCGGCCGCGATCAAAATGGTGCCCTGTGGGCGATTTCCGACGATGCCCGAGGACACGCCGCCGCGAACAAGCTCGCCGGCGTGATCTCGACGAGTCGCCGACCGTCGCTGAGCTGGCCTGACGCGTGGGCCCCCTTGTGTCGCTGACGGGTGGGCCCCATTGAGTCATTGACTCGGTCAGCGCTGACGTGGCTCCCCTGTGTCTATGACATTCGGGCCCCACGCCATAAACGAATAAAAATAAATAGATAAATTGATAATTAATTAATTAAAACCTTAATCTCTCACTGACTACTGGGCCCCACCCGCTAATTAACCCATTTAGTTAGTCTAAACCCCCCTGTTAGTGCCCCTGACAATGACATGTGGGTCCCACTGGACCCACCTATCTAGTTTGACTGGTCTACCGACCAGTTGACCTGATGACATCACCCTGATGTCATGCTTATGTCATCATTTACTATTCTGTATAATTTGAATTTAAATAAATAATTAAAATCAGAAAATGATTAAAACCTTAGAAAATCATATAAAATAATCTGTAACTCGGATGAAAATACTTTGTACATGAAATTTAAATAAATAATTTGCTTATGTCATCATTTACTATTCTGTATAATTTGAATTTAAATAAATAATTAAAATCAGAAAATGATTAAAACTTTAGAAAATCATATAAAATAATCCGTAACTCGGATGAAAATACTTTGTACATGAAAGTTGCTCAGAACGACGAGATGAATCCGGATACGCAACCCGTTCGTCCGCCACACATCCCTAACATATCGAACACGCAACTTTCCCCCTCCGGTTCATCTGTCCAAAAACGTGAAACACCGGGAATACTTTCCCGGATGTTTCCCCCCTTCGCCGGTGTCACCTACTACCGCAATTGGGCACCACTAGCAACGCTCATTGTCATGTCATGCATATGTTTGCTTTTATATTTATTGCTTCTTACCCCTCTTCTCTCACTAGACATCGAGACCGACGCCGCTGCTAGCCAGTACGACTACGGTGTTGACGACCCCTCCTTCTCGGTTGAGCTTCCACGCAAGCCCCCCCCCCTTTATCACCAGAGATCACCTATTCTACTCTCTACTGCTTGCATTAGAGTAGTGTAGCATGTTACTGTTTTCCGTTAGTCCTATCCTGATGCTACTACTGTTGTTACCTTTACCTGCAATCCTACATGCTTAGTATAGGATGCTAGTATTCCATCTGTGGCCCTACATTCTTGTCCGTCTGCCATGCTATACAATCGGGCCGTGATCACTCGGGAGGTGATAACGGGTATATACTTATATACATAATATATGATACCTGTGGTGACTAAAGTCGGGTCGGCTCGTAAGAGTACCCGCGAGTGATTCACGGATTGGGACCGAAAGGACGTTTGTCCCGACGGCCCTCTAAGTGAACCTTTGTGGTGGAGCGGCAGGGCAGGTTGAGACCACCTAGGTGAGGGGTGGGTCTGGCCCTGGTCGGCGTTCGCGGTTACTTGAAAATAACACGCTTAACAAGATCTTGGTATTTGATCTGAGTCTGGCAACTAGCCTATACACACTAACCAACTACGCGAGAAAAGTTATGGGCACTCGACGTCGTGGTATCAGCCGAAGCCTTCGTGACATCAGCGACTGAGCGGCATGTGCTGGATTGGAGTGGAACGCCTGCTCTTGTATTAGGGAGGCTAGGTCTGCTTCCGGCCGCGTACGCAACACGCAGGTGGGCAATGGGCCCAAACCCCTGCGTGCATAGGATGTAGACCGGCGTGCTGACCTCTCTGTTGTGCCTAGGTGGGGCTGTGACGTGTTGATCTTCCGCGGCCAGGCATGACCCAGAAAAGTGTGTCCGGCCAAATGGGATCGAGCGTGTTGGGTAATGTGGTGCACCCCTGAAGGGAAGTTTATCTATTCGAATAGTTGTGTCCCTCGATAAAAGGACAACCCGGAGTTGTACCTTGACCTTATGACAACTAGAACCGGATACTTAATAAAACACACCCTTCCAAGTGCCAGATACAACCCGGTGATCGCTCTCTAACAGGGCGACAAGGAGAGGATCGCCGGGTAGGATTATGCTATACGATGCTACTTGGTGAACTTACCATCTACTCTCTTCTACATGCTGCAAGATGGAGGCTGCCAGAAGTGTAGTCTTTGATAGGATTAGCTATCCCCCTCTTATTCTGGCATTCTGCAGTTCAGTCCACCGATATGGCCCCTTTACACATATACCCATGCATATGTAGTGTAGATCCTTGCTTGCGAGTACTTTGGACGAGTACTCACGGTTGCTTTGCTCCCCCTTTCCCCCCTTTTCCTTTCTTCCTGGTTGTCGCAACCAGATGCTGGAGCCCAGGAGCCAGACACCGCCATCGACGACGACTCCTACTACACCGGAGGTGCCTACTATGACGTACAGGCCGCTGACGACGAGCAGGAGTAGTTTAGGAGGATCCCGGGCAGGAGGCATGCGCCTCTTTCGATCTGTACCCCAGTTTGTGCTAGCCTTCTTAAGGCAAACTTGTTTACTCATGAATGTACTTAGATATTGTTTCTTCCGCTGACTCGTCTATGATCGAGCACTTGTATTCGAGCCCTCGAGGCCCCTGGCTTGTATTATGGTGCTTGTATGCCTTATTTTTGTTTTAGAGTTGTGTTGTGATATCTTCCCGTGAGTCCCTGGTTTTGATCGTACACGTTTGCGTGCATGATTAGTGTACGATCGAATCGGGGGCGTCGCAAGTTGGTATCAGAGCTGACTGCCTGTAGGAATCCCCTTCCACACTCCTTGGCCGAAGTCGAGTCTAGACATTGCAAAAACTTGTACTAACATGGAAGTGTGTCTTATGGGCCCACGTCGCCATTGGTTGGTACTAGGATCTTTTACTCCTCGATCTTTACTCTGGGACTCTGAACTCCCTTCTACTCGGGTTAAACGAATTTACAAACTCTAACACTAGGATCCCGTGACCACATTCACCCCAAAATTGGATAAGCCATAGTTATTCCTTAGAATAGTATTTTGAACAATACCCACACTGTCATTTGACTCCTTTGAAACATCTTTTCTTTCAGATGGAACCCACGAGGCAGGTCGTGCGCCACACGGCGGCCATTGGTGCCTCGGGATCACCTGCTGTGCGAGCTGAGATGATGACCTATCTGGGTTATCGCTGGCACCCTGAGTACACCGTCTACGAGGAGTACCGGGACTTTAACCAGGAGCAGTACCGTGCCATCGTCCACCTCTACTCTCGGGAGTATGACTCCTCTACTGTGCTACTCTAACACGTCTTCGTGGAGAGTGACCATCGATATGGCAATTCACGATGTTGCTTATGCTGCTCTGACACGTCTTCGTGGAGAGTGTCGGGAGTTGGTGCGGAGGGATACTACACTGATGCCTACTCCACCATCACCCGAGAGCCCTTCTACCATCAGAACCTTGTTCTGCATGCTGATGGGCTTGATCGAGCTAACCGAGCTCTTTGCCACGAGTTGTACACCACCGTCAGGACCTTTACCGTGCTCTGATGCTGTTGCACCCCTTAGTCCAATCTGCTGGGTTGTCGCGATATGCGGTCTACCCAGCCAGGACCATGATGCCCCAGGGTGTCGGCTGGCCAGATGTGGGAGGCTACTCTCCCGCACATGGTACTCTTCTGCCACCTAAGCGTCGGGTTCTGCACCAGAGTATCCGTGGACCTCAGGTTGCTGACGTGGAGTTCCCGATGCGACACTACCAGCTTTTAGGCTACACCTACCTCCACAGTTCCTCCTGGGACTAATGTAGTCTTGCTTGTTAGTGTTAGATGCATTCGCCACGAGCCTGCGTGCCACCTATGATGTCTTTAGTCTATGTACTGAACTCTATGTACCAAACTCTATGCATGATCCCTTTTGTAAGATATGCCGACTACTATGTAGTATCTATCGTGCTCCTTTCATTATGCATGTTTCATCATGAATGATTCTTGTCCTTGCAAATTTCTCAATGCTCAACTACCCCTGTTAAATTTTAGCAGGATGGTTAGACCAGGTGGTCGTGGTCGCGGTGGCCATGCCCCACCACCGCCTGAGTACATGGCTGGTATGATCCAACAGTTCGAGCTGAATTAACAGTTCATGGAAAATATGATGGCTCAGTTCCCTCGCCCCAATACGAACCAGCAGCCAGCCCAAGTGACTCTGCATGATTTCATGCGCCTCAACCCAACTGTTAACCGTAGCTCAACTCAGCCTCTAGATGCTGATGACTGGCTCCGTGACATCACCTATGAGATGGAGTCTGCTGATGTAGCCCCTGCCAGCTATGTCACCTTTTTTTTCCTTCTTCCTCAAGGGACTCGCAGCTCAATGGTGGGACAGCCATAGGCGTACTCTACCAGCTGGAACGATCATCACCTAGCCAGACTTCCAAGCTGCTTTTCATGCCCGCTTCATTCCTCAGGGAGTCATGGACCGGAAGAAGCGTGAGTTCCGCAACCTCAGCCAAGGCAACAAAACTGTTGAAGCTCAGCGGGAGTTTCTGGACTTGTCCCGCTACGCTGAAGAGGACATTGCAACTGATGCACGCAAACAGGAGAAGTTCCGTGACGGCCTTCAAGCTGACATCAAGCTCGCACTTCTAGTGCATGACTTTGTTGATTTTGCCACCTTGATGAACAAGGCTATCAATGTCAAGATTGGTCTGCAGGAACACCATAGCTCTCATAGGCACAACCGGGACATGGGCTCATCTTCGGGACCGCCCTAACAGAAGCGTAGGATATGGATTCCCAACAGCATGTACCAGCCAACTGCACCTGCTCCAAGACAGTCCTATGCTGCACCTCGTCTACCTCCTCCACCACCTAGGCAGCCAAGGCTTCCAGCACCACCACCCCAAGCTCCTGCTCCCACTCCCAATAATGGTATGTGCTTCAGTTGTGGTCAGCCAGGGCACCGTGCTAGGGAATGCAACCAGAACCAGAATCAACTGGCCCTTCCAGCAACTGGCCGTTGAAGCAACCAGCCCCGCAACAACAATGCCAAGTCTTATGGTCGTGTTCATGCCAACCACGTTGATCTGAACGAAGCTCAAGACCAGCCTGCTACTGTGATGGGTACACTCCTCGTAAATTCAGTACCAGCATCCGTTTTATTTGATACAGGTGCATCGCATTCATTCATGTCAGAAGATTTTTCATACAAGCACAATGTTAAATGTGAGGAGATGAACACTTCGGTAGTGGTAAAAACACTCATGGAACAATGTCAAACCTCCATGGTTGGCATCGACGTCCCCGTGGAAATCGAAGGGCTAGAATTCTATGCCTCGCCCATTATCCTGAAGTCGTCTAACATCAACCTCATTTTGGGGATGGATTGGTTGAAAGCGCATACTGCTTATATAGTTTGCGCCACTAAGACCGTCCATCTGCTACACCCTTCAGATGAAATAGTTACTTACCAAGCTCATCTGGTGCAAAATGCCGAGGCACGGCTTGATGCCTTGAATGCATTGAACGATGCACCCCTCGAGGGCATTGAAAACATTCCTGCCATTCGCGAATTCCAAGACTTCTTTCCCGAAGAACTTCTAGGGATTCCCCCTACTAGAGCTGTCGAATTCATCATCGACTTGAAACCAGGCACCACTCCTATAGTCAAACGACCCTACAAGATGCCGCCGCATGAACTCATTGAGCTTAAGGAGGAAATCGACACATCTCTTCGCAGTGGTTTCATTCGCCCAAGTTACTCTCCTTGGGGAGCACCTTCTCTCTTTGTCAAGAAGAAGGATGGGACAAACCGATTAGTTTAAGACTACCATCCTATAAACCAAGCTACCATTCAGAACAAATATCCCCTTCCTCGGATCAATGATCTGTATGATCAACTGGCTGGTTCATCGGTATTCTCAAAACTCGACTTGAGGTTGGGTTACCACCAGATCCGTGTTCGTGAAGAGGATATCCCAAAGACCGCATTTGTGACTCGCTATGGTTCATACGAGTACACCGTCATGTCTTTTGGCTTAACCAATGCTCCAGCCACTTTCTCTCGTTTGATGAACTATATATTCATGGATTACCTTGACAAGTTCGTCGTGGTTTATCTGGATGATATCCTGGTATATTCCAAGAATGAAGAAGAACATGCTGAACATCTTCGTATTGTTCTGGAAAAGCTTAGAGAGCATCAACTCTATGTCAAGTTCTCTAAGTGTGAATTCTGGCTTCCCGAAGTAACCTATCTTGGGCATGTCATCTCTAAGGATGGTATTGCCGTCAACCCTGAACGAGTCCAGGCTATTCTTGATTGGACTCCTCCCAAGAACGTTAAGCAAGTCAGAAGTTTTCTCGGACTCGCCAGCTATTGTCGTCGATTCGTCTTGAACTTCTCCAAGATCGCCAGGCCTCTGACTAACCTGTTGCATAAGGGCGTCAAGTTCCAATGGACAGACAAATGTCAGGAAAGTTTCCAGGCACTCAAAGACAAGTTGACTTCTGCCCCAGTGCTAGCTCCACCTGATACTAAGAAGGACTTCGTCATTTACTGCGACGCTTCCCGTCAAGGATTAGGTTGTGTCCTACTGCAAGACCGCAAAGTAATTGCTTATGCCTCTCATCAATTGCGCCCTCACGAAGAGAACTACCCAGTTCACGATCTCGAGCTTGCTGCTGTCATTCATGCGCTAAAACAGTGGCGACATTACCTTCTCGGTAATCGTTGCGAGATCTTCACCGACCACCAAAGTCTGAAGTATCTGTTTACTCAGCCAGACTTGAACCTCCGTCAGCAGAGATGGATGGAGATTGTTGCAGACTTTGACCTGGGTATTTCCTATACACCAGGCAAGGCTAATGTAATGGCTGATGCCTTGAGACGCAAGTCTTACTGCAACCACCTCCAGGTTCACAAGTTCAGCCCTCGCTTGTTGAAGAATTTAGAAAGCTGAACCTCCATATTGTTCCTCCTGGTGCACTCGCTCCCCCCTAAGGATTTTTGCAAGATGAACCTCCGTGTTGTTACCCAGGGTTCCCTCAATACCCTGGCTGTCGAAACAGATCTCTTGGACTCCATCAAGAGGATTCAGAAGTATGACTCTCAAGTTCAGAAGATTAAATGCTACCTCGCAGAAGGAAAGCCCTCCACTACAAAAAAAAGACACATCCGTGACATTTTGGGCCGAACGAAATTTTTTTCTATCATACATATGACACTTCTATGACGATAATTGTGACAAAACCCAGTATCATCATAGATGTGGTGGGATCCTACTTCTATGACAAAAAATCTTGACAGAAAATGGGCTTTTCGTCCTGGGCGGGCCGGAGACGCAGCTGCATGACATTCTTTGGTCCGTCCATGACGGAAAAAACCGTGGTAGAAGCGAGGGGGAGGAAAATTTCGGGGAGTTCCCGGTTACGGTGGGAGGTCGGGGGCCGAGCGATGCGCGTTTCTCTCGTACACGTGTGAGGCATTGGCTCTAACTGAACCCGAGCGAGGCGTTGGGCTCTAACTGAACCCGAGCAATTGCACTGCAGGCTACGCGTTACTGAACCCGAGCGATCGATCGATGGCTGTTAACTGAACACGATCGGCGATTCGCCGCTCTGCTGCTAAGCTGAAGCCGATCGATTGGATGAGCGAGTGGCGCTGCGGGGGAGGTTGGATGAGCAGTGAGCAATGGCGTTGCCTCTAGATGAACAGGACCCGTGGTGTGGAGGGCTGGATGAACAATAGACGGTGGAGGGTGGCCGTGGAGGGTGGTTGAGCAGGACCACGTGGTGCGGAGGGCTGGATGAGCATGAGCGGTGGAGGGTGCGGTGGAGGGTGGTTGAGCAGTGGCGATGGAGTAGCACGCGGTGGAGGCTGGATGAAGAGGAGCCCGTGGAGGCTGGAGGAGGTCGGCGGTAGCCCGTGGAGGCTGGAGGAGGTCGGCGGTGGAGATGAACAGTATCCGTGGAGTCCGTTTTGCGGTGCGCCACACCCTCCCGATGAACAGGACCCCGTTTCGACCGTGGCGCTCCAACACAAGTCCGTTTAAATCCGTTTTGCGATGCGCCACACCTCTCCCAATCAACAGGACCCTGTTTGACCGTAGGAGGTCCGTTTAAATCCGTTTTGCGATGCGCCACACCCTCCCGATCAACAGGACCCGTTTGATCGTGGGAGGTCTGTTTCGTCCGTTTTGCGGTACACCACACCCTCCTGATCAACAGGACCCCGTTTCGACCGTAGGGAGGTCCGTTTCCTCCATTTTGCGATCGCCACACCCTCCCGATCAATGAACCCGTTCCGAATGTAGGAGGTCTGTTTCCTCCGTTGTCGGATGCGCCAGCCTCGTTCCATCGCTGTTCCGTCCAAGCGGTTGGCTCCCGTGTTCCGTTGCCTCCCGATGAACACGATGCATTCCGTTGCCTCCCGATGAACACGATGCATTCCGTTGCCTCCCCATGAACACGACGCATTCCGTTGCCTCCCCATGAACACGACGCATTCCGTTGCCTCCCCATGAACACGACGATGATGCTGTTTCTCTGTTCCGACCCAGCCATGTACACGAGCCCTTGGCCGTACGTATGCGCGAGTAGGCGTTCGAGACCCTGCCTGTATGTACGTACATGGCCGTATTTTCTTTCTTGCACCCTCGCCGATGTACGTACGTGTACATGCTACATGCGCGCCTCTACTACGACATGTGCGCGCCTCTACAACGACCAGTATGTAGGTACATGTTCGCGACCAGAATGACAACGCTACGTACGCTATGACCAGGTGGGTCCCGACTGTCAGGCACTTCCTTGCCTGCGAAGATGTAGCTGGTGGGTCCCAGCGGTCGGCGAATCGTTTTTGCCGGACGCACTTCCTTGCGTGCGAAGATGTAGCTGGTGGGTCCCAGCGATCGAAACGTTTTTTCACGAAATCGGTGGCCCGTCCGGTGGGTCCCCGCTGTCGGTGGAGGAATAATTATTTTGCGCGTAATAAGGAGGCACTTCCTTGCTGCGGCCGTGGACCCAGTGTCGGCCTCTCCACGTCATCCCGTCCGATGGAAGCCATTCCTTGACCACGTTGACCATGCGTGCGGGAGCACCAGGCGGTGGACGACGGCGAGGCCTAGGAAGGGGACGGCGGAGCCGGGAAGACGCGGTTGTGGATGCCCACGTGAGAGGAGTACGAGGTTCACCGGTTCGCTGCGGTGTGAGGCTGCCGTCGGCATGAGAATAACGGGGGTGTGTGTGAGTAGAGGATGGCACTGGCTAGCGGTGGGAGTAGTAGGGGGCGGTGAGGCCTCCGCCACATCGCAGCCGGCCACGGGAGGCAGGAGCACGAGGCACGACCAACGCTGGTTTGGGCGGCTGGAGCAAGAAGACCAGAGGTTGAAGAAGCACTACGGCCGTTGGATGGACATCGTACGGTCGCTGGAGCTAGAATCGTGCATATTGACTAAGTTGACAAAGCCCTCCGTCCCCGTCAACTTAGTAGGCCCTAAGTCAGCCTCCACTATCTTGGGTCCCAGCTAACGGGGAGTATTCATTTTTGTGTAATAAGGAGGCACTTCCTTGCGTGCGAAGATATAGCTGGTGGGTCCGAGCTGTCGGTGCGGTAACGTTTTTTCGTGAAATCTGAGGCCCTTTCGTGGGTCCCTGATGTCGGTGGATGAATCATTATTTTGCGCGTAATAAGGAGGCATTTCCTTGCGTGCAGTCGTGGACCCAGCTGTCGGCCTCTGCACGTATAGTCCACTTTAGATGCATGTCGGTCGTTGACCACGTTGACCAGGCCGCGCCGAGAGCACCAGGGCGGTGGACGACGGCGAGGCCTAGGAAGGGAACGACACGGAGGTAGGGAAGACTCGGCAATTGTTTCCCATGCGGAGGGGAGTAGACTATACGAGGGTTTACTGGTTCGGCTGCCGTCGCCGGAGAATAACAGCAGGTGTGGGTGAGTAGAGGGATGGCTAGGCCATCGATGGGAGATCTGGTGGGGCGGTGAGGCTCATGGGCAGCACACCTGGCAGGTCATGGGGAGGAGGGAGCAGCAGTCCCGCGGTGCTTGTTTGGCGATTGGAGCAGGAAGAGCGAGATTGAAGAAGACGACGGCCGTTGGATGGACATCCAACGATCCTTTGCTGTCGTCAACCTTTTTTAGGAAAGCCTCAAATCTGTGGAAAATAGCATACAGCCCATCTGCCATTATTTCTAATAATTTATAACCCATTTGCTAATTCTTAAGGTTTTTTTTGGAGCCCATATTCTTTTTGTTAGCATTACAGCCCATATTGTGGCCACGGTTAAAAAATTATACGAAATATTGCATATTTCGATGCTGTCCGAACTGTTTTTAATCCCGAAATTTTGACTCACATTAAACTGATTGTAAAAATAAATATATATATATCAATATAAAATCCAACAAATTCTCCACACATAAAAATTTATGTAATTTAAAATCTCGAAATGAAAAAAAAGATATTTGAAACTAATTGTCGGTTTGATGTGTTTTAAAAATGTACAACCCATTTCTCATTACTTATAGGCCATTTTCTCGGCCAGCCGAATGAAGCTCTCCTTGTCTTGAAAGATTTGCAGCCCAGCAGGCCTGACAAAGCGACTTACTTGGCAAATCACAAAAAAACTGGGCTGTGGTCGTGGACCCAGTATCGACCTCTCCACGTCTGAGACTCTTGATGGAAGTCGGTCGTTGACCACATTGACCACGCCGCGCCGAGAGCACCAAGGCGGTGGATGACGGCGAGGCCTAGGAAGGGGACGATGCGGAGCCGGGGAAGATGCGGCAGTGGATGCCCACGCGGAGAGGAGTATGAGGGTTCACTGGTTCGGCTGCGGCGTGAGGCTGCCGTCGCCGCAGAATAACATGGGGTGTGGGTGAGTAGAGGGATACCCTGGGCCAGCGGTGGGAGTAGTAGGGGCGGTGAGGCCTCCGCGGCATCACAACCGGCCACGAGAGGCAGGGGCACGCGGCACGACCGGCGCTGCTTTGGGCGGCTGGAGAAAGAAGACCAGAGGTTGAACAAGCACTATGGCTGTTGGATGGACATCGTACGGTCACAGGAGCTAGAATCGTTCATATTGACTAAGTTGACAAAGCCCTCCGTCCTCTTCAACTTAGTAGGCCCACAAGTCAGCCACCCACTATGGTGGGTCCCAGCTAGCAGGGGGTATTCATTTTTTGGTGCGTAATAAGGAGGCACTTCCTTGCGTGCGAAGATATAGCTGGTGGGTCCGACCTGTTAGCGGGGGGAACGTTTTTTCGCGAAATACAGAAGCCCTTCCCACGTACAGTGCGTAATAAGGAGGAACTTTCCTTGCGTGTGACCATGGACCTGATGGGTCCCAGCCGTCAGGCTCTCCACGTACAGTCCTCTTCCGATGACTCTCGTATGTTGACAACACCGCGCCGAGCTCACCGAGGTGGGCACGACGGCGAGCCCAGGATGGAACGACCGGAGATGGGGAAGAGCGGCGGTGGAGTCACAGAGCGGAGTAGTGGGAAACTTGACTGGTTGGTGTGGGGTGGGCCTACACTTGGCGAGAGAATAATAGGAGGTGCGGAGTGGAGGGATTGCACGGCCGTCGGCGGGGTAGCGTTTGTTGAGGAGCGCAAAACAACGCCACTGGGCGCCAAGGTCGGAGCAGGCGGCGGTTCCGCAGCGCTGGGGAAGAAGACGAGAGATTGAAGAAGAATGCGGCCGTTGGATGTAAATCCAACGCCTTCTTAAACCGACCTCTTGGCCCACATGTCAGCCAGTCCATTTGTTTTTTTAGTCCATTTGGTGGGCTGGGTGAAACAATGATGTAGCATCTATGCAGCCCGTTTAAATCCCATTTGCATTTTTCTCGAAATCCGCGGACTTGCTAGGCTGGGTGAAAATATCATGTTGGGCTAGACGGAGAAATGTTATAAAAACATAAACACATGATTGCACGTCAATAAAATCTTTTCAAGCTTATGTACGCAATCACTAGGAGTTAACTTGGCAAGTTATATATAAACAATTATTATTGGAGTATTATTTTGTAAGAACTTTCAACTTACGAAATAAAATATCATTTTAATTTGATGAGTTAATAGTACGTGGGGTATTATTATTTTTTAGGCTAGATGTGGGACAGTTGAGTTGGTTCTAGGGGAAAGTACTGGGAGAAAACTCAGTTTACATCGAAAAAGAAAGTGGGAGAAAATTCACAGACCTGCTGGGTCCACCTAAGGAGAGGAATATGTTGGGAGGAAGGAGATTCAAAGAACGGCAGCCGAGTGAACTAGTTTTTTTTTACGGACAAGTGAACTAGTTTACATACATAAGCAAATAGCCACTAAAAAAGCAATCAGGTTAATGGGTTCTTAAAAGAAATATTTTGGACAAAACAGATAATTACGACACATAGGCTAATGCATGAAACACTCGGATGATAAAGGTGCTTATAAGCAGATAAAGTACAACATCTAGACCTTCACGCACGCTTGATCATGACGTTGCGGCTGTCCGTGTACTCGCCGATTCTGGAAGCGACAAGCCCTCATGTCCAAGATCTGCTGTACATGTCGTAGCATGCGTATGCGTTCTTGGCCGCGTAGGTTATGTAGGCTAGATTCGAGGTACCTCCCACGTGTTCAGTCGTCTTCTTTCATGTTGGCGTGTCGAGGGTCGATGATGGTCTCGGCAAGGTCAACCACGGAGTCCTTCTCCTGCCCGTTCTTGGTGATCTTGTATTATACGGATGTCGACAAGCTTGTTGCACCGGATGGCGAATCATCGCGTTCTTCCTTCTCTCCACCGTAGCGAAGGTGCAGTCGGCGCTGCCGATGAAACGGGCGAATGCTCCAAAACCTGGTGCAGCCATAGGACTGAGGCGAGGCAGAGCTTCACTGAGTCCGTATTGTTGGTGTACATCACATTCAACTTGGTGCAGCCATAGGACTGAATGACAAACTCAAAGGGGAACTCCTTGCTGAAGTCCATATCCAGCAGGCTCACCCCTCGGATCGCCATTGGAGTCTCTTCGAGTGAACGAGTGTGTAGGCGGCAGCAGCAGTTTGTTTTTCAGCTCTTGGGGAACTGGATTCAACAGTAAGTTGAGTGTGTACAGGCGACAACAGTTACTACCCCTCCCTCGTCCGGTGCACGCCCGGCAGAAGATGCACCCTCGGTGCATTCAAACGCCTCCATTAAGAAACCTACTCCGGCCACACGTCGGTTCATGAGCGGGTCTGTATTGGTACTATAATAACAGGAGTTAGTGGTCACTTTACTTAAATTTAATTAACTTTAATAGAAATTTATACTTAAAACAAGCAATGCATTCGCTCGTTCTATCAGTGCCACAGGATCAACATGCACAACAATTAGAATTATTATTCTCAGGACGCACACGATCAACACATTTGTCACACTTTCACAAAGATAATACTACCAAGTTTGAACTGTTTGTTATGGTTGTTGTCCTCTGCATCATCATGTCGTGTTTCCCAGCTTGCAAGATTCAGAACCAACAAATAAGATCCAAATAATAAGTACAACAAAGATGCCTACACATCTCATTGATTCCCACTTGCAAGATTCGAACCAACAAATAAGATCCAAATAATAAGTACAACAAAGATGCCTACACATCTCATTGATTCCCAGCTAGCAAGATTCGAACCAACAAATAAGATTCAAATAATAAGTACAACAAAGATGCCTACACATCTCATTGATTCCCAGCTTGCAAGATTCGAACCAACCCATTAAACCCTTTTGATAAAGTGAATATCGGGATTAAATCCATCTTGGCTAGCCATGTCATACAATCGAAGAACTTGGCGAATGCTCTTGACCGTCACAACATCTGTAGTTGAGTATTCCTGTTTGCACAAAGACAAACAAGGAGACAGAGAGCATGATTTCGCTTTAATAGCGGCCTCCTTGAACTCAACCTCCAGCTCTACTTGGATGAGGTCTGCACTGGAGTTCCATGATTCAATTCATGCGCCTTTTCTGCAGTTCAC
The DNA here is from genome assembly GCA_021605205.1 of Aegilops longissima. Lineage (NCBI taxonomy): Eukaryota > Viridiplantae > Streptophyta > Magnoliopsida > Poales > Poaceae > Aegilops > Aegilops longissima. Next base: position 651,759,436 of record CM038680.1, read on the forward strand.
CTGAAATGAAGCAAAGATTGCATCATTCAGCTAGCAAGAAGTACTTGCTCTTGTGAGCTGGCAGGTTCTTCTTTAGTAGTTGCACTAAAATTGAGGAACATTAAGGTTGGCTGTCCGGCTCATGTAAGGTGCAACTATAATTTTCTTATCCTTTTGTGCAGTTCCACTAAAATAAAGTGCCATTGTGGTGACAAAGGGCGGCTCCATCTTGCAAAGGCTAATAAAATGTTGCACGAGATTACCAAAGAGAACTTGACGGAGATTTTGGAAACTCCAATCACCATTTTGTGCAGTTCCACCAAAATTGAGAGATGTTGCCCACGTGACATTTTAGTTGAACTGCACAAGACACTCATTCCAAAAAAAAAGTGTTTTGTGCAGTTCACCAAAAGGTCACAACAGCAACAAGGTGAAATGGATATCCCTATCTGCACAAAATAATAGAAAGTAAACTGTTGCTGGTCAATAAGAATATACGAAACATATACAAAATGAAAAGAAGCATCTTAATTATGTTCATGGCAATCACGCAAGGACAGTAGAAATTTTAAAACGTCAGCAATGCTTCATGTTACCAGAAGCATTACGATCAACAATGAGATTCCTCAAATATGGGATTACTTTAATGGTGGCATTGCTTGTTTACCAGACAAGTAAATCAACAGCAGCTAAAGAGTTGGTTTAAGGGCATGGGACCGTGGGGACACCAGGACACTCAAAGACATAAAGGAGCAACTTACTTATCATATTGGGGAAAACAGCAGAGTGCCATTTGTAACACGCTTTAATTGCATCTTATCCTTTGGAGGCATTAGATTAACAATAACACTGGTTAGACATGTCCCTAAGGTAACAGTGTGATCGCTTCATTTTACATGCGCCCTTACATTAACAACAGCAAATGGTTGGTATAAGGACATGCGACAGTGGACGCATCAGCACAATGTACCTTAAAGGAGGCATAAAGTGGTGATGTCGAGCTTGTTCACGCTATGTGAGGGCAGCAAACCTAATCACGAGACCTTGTACTATGTGACGGCAGCAAATCTAATCACGAGACCTTTTACTATGTGAGTGCAGCAAATCTAATCTCGAGACCTTTTACTATGTGAGGGCAGCAAATCTAATCACGAGACCTTTTACTATGTGAGGGCAGCAAATCTAATCGTGAGACCTTTTACTATGTGAGGGCAGCAAATCTAATCTCGAGACCTTTTACTATGTGAGGGCAGCAAATCTAATCCTAGAGACCTTTTACTATGTGATGGCAGCAAATCTAATCCTGAACATACTCTGTTGACTTGTCCACCAGCCGCCACTTTCTATCCTTTTTTCAACCAATAATAGATATGTTCCTTATCCAGTTTGTACCGCGTTTTCCCATTATTTCCCTTTTCAACCAAGAGACCGTTGGGTATCCGGTCTCTACTACTTTCACCATATTATTTCCTCTTTGAATCAAGTCCTAGATTCATGCAACAACTTTCCCCCTTTCTTCGTTGTTTGAACAAAGCCCTAGATTGAATGCATGAAGTAGCTTTACCTCTAATAATACTAAAATTTAGGTGGCTTTGGAAGAGCTGATGGGAGTAGAAAAGATGCACATGCGAACACGTGGGGAGCTGGGGCGAGAGCAAGGCCGCTTTGAAGAAATTATACCTAAGGGTCGCGGGATGTCGGCGGCATGTCGGATCTGCGGACAATCTGGCAGGGAGGAAGAAGGATCGGAGGACCTCCCGAACCGGCCGTGTCGGAGAGGATGGCACGGCGGAGGATCGGGCCCCTCCGGCAGTGTGGGTTTCCTCCCTCGGCAGCGATGACCGCGTGAGCGATGCACCTTTAGTCCTCTACACACACGGCCGAAGGATCCGGCCGGATCTGTGACCAGCGGTGAGCAGAGAGAAAATTTCGCTACCGCTGTCTTGTTTATATCTGGAGAGGATGAGAGAATGAAGAGAGCAACCCTAGTAATGCAAGCGCTCAGGCCCCTGCGTCCATATATAGTGGAGTGATTATCTTTTTTCTCTCCACAACAAGCGTTTAAATTTGTGTATGTGGCATTAAAGAAAAGAAACTCTCTATTTAAGGTTCACTTGTGCTCCCCGCCCCTCCATTCATTGAACAACCCCACGGGTGAATAAACATACAGTAAGTGTTGTATTTATATAGAACGAACAAGCTCGAACTATTTTCGCGTAGTTATAAGTTGAGGGCAGGGCTTTTCCCGGGTAGTACGCGCGGCAGTTTTCGGGTAGGCGGTTTGACAGAGAGGCGAGGAGGGTGAGCGAGTGGGGCTGTGCGATTTGACGGCGCGTTACTGCTGAAAAGACTTATGATATAACCACTCACTATAGTCAAGAATTACTGGCGCTCCGACCGGGGTGATGCCCCCCTTCCGTTCCGCGCTCTAATCTGGTGCATGACACGTCGGCCCGGATGCTGGCTCTCCCACATGTTGGAGTAGTAAGAAGGAGCAAAGAGTGATGCGGTATATACTAGTACTATACTACTCCCTCCATTCCTAAATATAAAAGTCTTTGGAGAGATTTCACTATGGACCACTGCTACGTCTTGAGCTTGCGTTGGTTTTCCTCGAAGAGGAGAGGGTGATGCAGCAAAGTGTAGCGTAAGTATTTCCCTCAGTTTTGAGAACCAAGGTATCAATCCAGTAGGAGGCTCCTCAAAAGTCCCACGCACCTACACAAACAAGCGAGAACTCGCAACCAACGCAATAAAGGGTTGTCAATCCTTCACGGACACTTGCGAAAGTGAGATCTAATAAAGATAGTATAATAAGATAAATATATTTTGGTATTTTATAATATAGATGCAAAAGTAAAGATGCAAATAAAAGTAGATTGGAAACAAGTATGATAAGAGATAGACCCGGGGCCATAGGTTTCACTAGTGGCTTCTCTCAAGATAGCATAAGTATTACGGTGGGTGAAGAAATTACTGTCGAGCAATTGATAGAAAAGCGCATAGTTATGAGATTATCTAGGCATTACCATGTATATAGGCATCACGTCCATAACAAGTAGACCGACTCCTGCCTGCATCTACTACTATTACTCCACACATTGACCGCTATCCAGCATGCATCTAGAGTATTAGAGGAGTTCATAAGAACAGAGTAACACATTAAGCAAGATGACATGATGTAGAGGGATAAACTCATGCAATATGATATATATACCCCATCTTGTTATCCTCGATGGCAACAATACAATACGTGCCTTGCAACCCTTTCTGTCACTGGGTAAGGACACCGCAAGATCGAACCCAAAGCTAAGCACTTCTCCCATGGCAAGAAAGATCAATCTAGTAGGCCAAACAAAACTGATAATTCGAAGAGACTTGCAAAGATAACTTAATCATACATAAAAGAATTCAGAGAAGATTCAAATATTATTCATAGATAAACTTGATCATAAACCCACAATTCATCGAATCTCGACAAACACACCGCAAAAAGAGATTACATCGAATAGACCTCCACAAGAGAGGGGGAGAACATTGTATTGAGATCCAGAAAGAGAGAAGAAGCCATCTAGCTAATAACTATGGACCCGTAGGTCTGTGGTAAACTACTCACAACTCATCGAGAGGGCAAGGATGTTGATGTAGAGGCCCTCCGTGCTTGATTCCCCCTCCAGGAAAAGTGTCGTGAAGGCTCCAAGATGGGATCTCGCGGATCTGAAAGGTTACTGTGGTGGAAATTGTGTTTTGTGGTGCCCTGGATGTTTTCGGGCACGTGGTATATATAGGAAGAAGAAATGCGTCGGTGGCATTGGGGCCCACGAGACAGGGTAGCGCCCTATAGGGGGCGCGCCTCCTATCTCGTGGAGGCTCCGGTTGCTTCTTGACTTGCACTCCAAGTTCTCTCGTTCACGTTCAAGAAGAAAATCACGTTCCCGAAGGTTTCATTCCGTTTGGAATCCGTTTGATATTCCTTTTCTTTGAAATACTGAAATAGGCAAAAAAACAGCAATATGGGCTGGGCCTCCGGTTAGTAGGTTAGTCCCAAAAATGATAGAAAAGTGGAAAATAAAGCCCAATAAAGCCTAAAACAGTAGATAAAGTAGCATGGAGCAATCAAAAATTATAGATACGTTGGAGACGTATCAACCACAGACGGAGAAAAATGAGTGAATCTACACATAAAATGCATCTATATACATCCATATGTGGTCCAAAGTGAAATATCTACGAAGACTTATATTTAGGAACGGAGGGAGTACTACTCAGGTCGGAGGAGTGCGAACCACGGCAGCCCAGTGAACCAGTAGTGCGAACCACGGTAGCCCAGTGAACCAGAAGTAGAAAACAATGTGGTGATATGGCCATAAAAACAATGTGCTACGGTCCACATCGTAGCATGTACATAACACTCCTCTTTGTTTGGATCCACGAGTTGGAGCTAGTTTGGGTTGAAATAGCCTCAAATTATCGAAACAAGAGGGGTTAGTTTGAGCTAGTTTGCTCTAACCCAACTAAAAAACTAGCCCGTGGAGAGGTTCTAATTGGGTTAGTTATCCTCGGGCCCACTAAAGAGAACTAAAAAATCTCACCCGCCTGCACCAGATCGCTCCCCCTCTCGCACGACTCCTCTCTGTTCCCCATAGGGCCGCTCGCCCTCTCTCTCCTCGGCCGCCCTCTCCTTCCGCCTCCGCCGCCCTACTCCGCCGCCTCTCCCTCCGGCCTTGAAGGTTGCCCGCTCCCCCTTCACCACAAGTTTTCTCCCTCATGCGTGCACGGCGGCAAGCATCTACCGGGGAGGTCGTGAGAGGGGTGACTTTGTTCGTTCCTTCACCATCTCACGGCCATATCATTGATCTTGCTTGCTCTAGCGCTAATTCTGATTTGGAAAAGTAGATCCTGATCAAACTTGCTATAGATTTGTGGTGCACACATGGAATTGTTTGATGCTGCTTGAGGAGGTAATAAATCTTTCTAGAGGCCCAAAGATTCAGGTCACCTTTCTAGGTATTTCAATTTCAGGCTGCATTATTTGTAGAGGCCCAAAGATTCAGTTCACCTTTCTAGGTATTTCACTTTCAGGCTTGCATTATTTCTAGAGGCCCAAAGATTCAGTTCACCTTTCTAGGTATTTCAATGTCTGCTTGCATTATTTCTAGAGGCCCAAAGATTGATTCACCTTTCTAGGTATTTCAGTTTAGAGCTTGCATTATTTCTAGAGGCCCAAAGATTGAGTTCACCTTTCTAGGTATTTCAGTTTGAGCTTGCATTATTTCTAGAGGCCCAAATATTCAGTTCACCTTTCTAGGTATTTCAGTTTCAAGCTTGCATTATTTCTAGAGGCCCAAAGATTCAGTTCACCTTTCTAGGTATTTCAGTTTCAGGCTTGCATTATTTCTAGAGTCCCAAAGATTCAGTTCACCTTTCTAGGTATTTAGTTACAGGCTTGCATTATTTCTAGAGGCCCAAAGATTCAGTTCACCTTTCTAGGTATTTTAGTTACAGGCTTGCATTATTTCTAGAGGCCCAAAGATTAAGTTCCTAGTTGGCGGTAAGCGGCCCTGCTACCCATGCCGGTGTCGACCTCAACTTGCAAGGGCCGGCGTCAGAGGGGTTCCCGGGGCTTGGGCTCTACAGAGCCTTCCTACAGAGCGATGATGGCGAGCTCCTCCCTCGGTGCGTGAGGGGCTCCGGGCTCCCTCCCTATCGTGAATGACTTCCGTGATGAGTTAGCTCATTCTTTGTTTCATGAAGTGTTTTTTATTTTGTGAAGCTTGATTGACGACTTGTATGTTTAAGTGGGATGTCTCATTTGTATGGAGAAAGTAAAAATTATCATGTTTTGCATGCTTGATTTGTATAGATGGTTCATTTATGTCAATTGTGAGCGGGAGGAGGCCACAGAAGAGCCGGCCACACCAAGAGGGTCTTGGATCCAAGGGACTTATTTTAGTCTGACTAAAAATAGGGTCCAAAGTAGTCAAATGATTTAGATAGAGCATTTATTGTCAATCTAACCCTACCATCCATACACCTCTTTGGTTTAGAGTTAGTGCAGGGTTAGAATCTAACTCTAACCTCTAACTGAGTTAGAGTTCTCCTTGTCTCGGTTCATCGCCATCATACTTTTCCCATTCCTGTATTTTCAGTATCCTGCGAATCAAAGAGGCCTTTTTTTACGGGAAAAATCAAAGAGGCCCTTAGACTGGTTTAGGTCCGGTCATTTTTTATAAACGTGTTATGTCCAAAATTTAATGAACGTGCTCCGGTTTCCATGAAAATAATCCGGTATCATGTAGTAATTCATTCATTTATTTATTCTTCTGCGGGGGTTTGCATGTAATTCGTGAGGTCTGAAATGTAAAGTACCCCGGCATATGCTCCGAGTCGTGCATGCACTACGACCCATATGCTCTATGTCCCACATGTCGGCGAATGGGAGCACGTGGAAATAGCCTAGGAGTACATATAGGAGGATAAATGCGTGAAAAAATATGTACTGTGAAGCGTAGCCGCGGTTCAAAAATGAGACCTAAAGTGATGACAGCTATAGGTCGCACGCACCCAACTAGTGGTACTAGACATACGACTAATTTTTCCCTCAAATAAAAAGAGGCACGTGTGCTCAGTACTCCTATTCTATAAACACGAGTCCCATCTGAAAACAGCGTTCGTGCTATAGCTAGCTCTCCTCCCTCGTTTCTCTCTTCTAATTCTAAACTCGGTCGATGCCCGGTGGGCGGGGTGGGTTTGCTCAACTGCGGACCCACCTCACAGTGAAAACGTTACGACTGGAATAAAAATGCCATATACTCCCTCCGTTCATAATAAGCCTTTTTATATACTAGTTCAAATGGAATACAACATACAGATGTATGTAGACATAGTTTAGAGTGTAGATTCATGCATTTTGCTCCGTATGTAGTAGTCACTTGCTGGAATCTTTAGAAATACTTATATTTGGGAACGGAGGGAGTACTATACTAATAAAACAATAAGGCCACGAGGCGATGCAGTGCTGGTTACAGGAGGCAAGAAGAAGAGATGCATCCATCGACGACGTCCACCTCCTCGACTCGAGCGCCGCCCACCGAGCAACGCCTAAGTAGCAGCGGCTTTCGTGGCCAGGTCGACGTGCTTCTGAACAATGGCGTCCAAAGATTCCAGCTGCTGGAAGAAGGCCAACGTCTTTCTGTCCTCGCTTGCCTTGTAGTCGCCTATGTAGACGATTTCCTCGTAGACATGGATGTGCAGGAAGACGGTTTCTTGCATGGCGAGGCGCTGCGCGGCGAGCGCGGCCTCGAGGTGCACATTCTTCGTCGCGACCTCCGGTACCTGCAGGGCCACCAGGGCTTGAAAGAGTTCGTCACCATGTAGGCCGATGAGGGTGGCAGGCAATGAGGAGCCTGGGCGCGCGGGTTGGAGCAGTACGGCAAGGTCGTCCGCGCGCTTCTTGACGGCGGTGAACTTGCGGATGGAGTTGACCATCATGTCGTCCATGCGAGAGGCGAAGCCGGCGCCGGCGAGGGCTACGATGCCTGCGGTCGCCAGCATCGTCTGGAAACGCTGCGCGGTGCGGGGCCGCAGGCCAGCGCCTTGGATGATTTGGCACAGCCGACTGCCGCTCACGTCCATCGCCTCCATAGGTGCTTGTGGCTTCTGGTCACTTGGTCTTGGATTTGAGTGAGCAGTGTTGCGCAGAGACTTGGGAGTAGATGGATTGGAGTGGTGGGGCGCCTTTATTATATGAGAGTCCAAACTCTGTTGCATTCACATCGTGCTGGCTCTATTCTGCTTCTCCAATTAATTCCCTCTACATGTAATTGAGGATGCATCATTGACCGTTCAACGTCTCGGGAACCTCTACCCTCTTCCTCCTTGGCATTCAAGCACCTATGGACCCGTCGACGACGAGGTGCCTATGGTGACTTTGTAAATTTCAAGATGATAGTGTCGTGCGTGTGTGCGTTCATAGGGGTGAGTGTATGCGCATGTATATGAGTGCTTGCGTCTGTACTGTGTCAAAAAAACGTAAATGCGTGTCAAAAAGATCCTAGTCAGTATACTCAATATTGTGCACCTCGGAGAGGAAAACGATAGAACTAGTACGTCTTTATTTACGATGCAGATTCACTCATTTTTCTCCATATGTACTCCATCTCGGTGTAGTCTAGTCACTTGTTGAAATCTCTAGAAGGGCAAATACTCCTTTCTGGTTTACAGGGCTATACTAGCAAGTAGTTGACGTACTAGTACAATAGTGGGCTCACATAGCAATTTTGTCTCATGCAAGAGCCTGGCTATATGCGTGCTCCAATGTTCACAACTGCAACGTTCGGTTTGCGCTTGGCTCTTCGAGAAGACGAACAATGATGTTACTACTACTGCTTCTACAATGGTCGAATCCATCGCTGCATGTCCGTCCACCATGGCGGGGACGGATAGCTTGTTGTAGAAGTACTACTAAGCAAAAGCTCTGTCCTCGTTTGCGAGCAACACAGCGCATGGGCGAGGGAGAAGGCGTAGTAAAATCAAGCTTCTCCTCGTTATGCGAGTTGACGCGACACATCATAGCACCGGCCCCACATGCTTGCCTCTAAACTTAGCTGAAAGACCCATGATGTACAATATATTTGCTGCAACCTCTAACATTTACCCACCACAAATTAAAATATATGTGGCCGTATGCATCATTCTGATGCAGAGGCCGGGGAGTCCCACCCTTTTCAAAAAAACAAATTAAAATATACATTCCTGTCTTGACCAGATGAGCGTGCAAACTACAATCACTAGGGTGACAGGTAGGGTCAGAAGACTATTTTAATTTTTTAAAAAAAAATTCAAGACGGCCACATAGCATGGAGCCGACCCCAACGATTTTAAGCTTACAGGCACGGTACAAGCTATCCTAGACTACTCTACACATGAAACTGCCACACGAGCGTCCGGGCTGCACTTGGCTCTCCGCCTCTTCGGGAAGTCGAACAATGATGGAGTACTACTGCACTGGAGGAGCACTACAGTACGCTTCTGGCCATCTGACACCGATTGAACTGCTGCATGTCCACCGCGTGCGGGAGGGAGAGCGTGTAGCGAAAGCTTCTCCTAGTCTTGCCCGCCAACACGCTCATGGGCGAGGGAGGGATGCTCCTGCCTTTGCGTGTATGACAGGTCGGCCCAACAGGTGTGTGGCCAACCTGTCATACAGCCAAAGGCAGGTGCAGTTAAGTCCGCGAGGGAGAGGATAATCAAACTTCTCGTTGATGTACGAGTTGACGCGACACATCAAAGCACTGCACTCGATATACTCCCTCCTTTCCGGTTTATAAGGCTCAATTCAAAAATCTCATCAACCAAGGAATTAGATGGTGAGTGATGGAATATTTTTTGTAGTTTGCAAAAAGCACCCAATTAGTGGTCTTGTTTTTCTCAAAAAAGTATGTTTATCAATGCATTAATTGTAATGCATGCATGCATAAATTACATGCATTGGTCAATTTTCTCTTAATACTTGCATGCAATGATTTAATGCACCTTGGAATCTGAACATGTGATGGGGAACAACCAAATTGAGCCTTATAAAATGGAAAAACTGAAATTTTGAGATAAGCCCTATAAACCGGAAAGGAGGGAGTATTTCAATAATTTGCGTTCTTGATGCATTAATTACAACGCATGCATGCATGCCGTGACTCTTCTTTGATACTTGCATGTGTTGATTTAATGCACCTTGAAGTAGTACTATAAAATATGTGACGGTAAAGCTTTGTAATACCCCGCCCAAGTTCGAGAGATGGTTGTGCACGAGGAGGGCGAGATCATGCAGACCGAACAGACCCGACGATGGAGCTCTCTAAGGTCTCGATGGACCTCACCGTGCTCCACTGCCCCTTGTGCCTCTGCCCCTTGACGCCTCCAGTGTATGAGGTTCGAGTACACCTCGTCCGTTCGGCTGATTGAGCAAGGTACAGGTTTCTTGATTGATGTGTTGTTCGATTGATTTCTGCAGTGCAAGGGAGGGCACCTGGCCTGCGCGGACTGCCGCGTCGAGCGCCCCGGGAACCAGCAGCAGTGCCAGAAGTGCGAGCACGGCGGTAGCTTCGACGTGCGGAACACGGCGGTGGCTTCGACATGCGGAACACGGTGGTGGACTCCGTCCTTTCGTCGGTGAGGGTGGAGTGCCCGCACGAAGGCTGTGGGCTCTACGTCACTTACCACAAGCTCGCCGATCACCAGAGCGTGTGTCCGCTCACGCCCTGCAAATGCCCCGTGCCCGTCTGCGGCTACGAAGGCCCGCCGCCGGCGCTCTACCACCACATCAGCACCGCGCATCCCATGCCCGTGCACAGGATCCAGTACGGCAAGGTGCTCTAGCTGCAAGTGCCACTGTTGGAGCCACGACTCTTGCTGTTCGCGGAGAAGGACCTCCGCGCGTTTTTCTTGGTCGGCGGCGTGCTCGACATCGGCGCGCGCTATCGCGCGTGTTGGTCGCCCGTGCGCATCGAGCGGGGCGTCCCCACTGCCGCACTACTTGGCCAAGCTGTGGGCGAACGGCCCGCCGGGGGAGCCCAAAGGCACGACCGACGCCGTCAAGGTGGAAATGGAGGTGACAAGCAGCAAGGATCCCGGCGACGTCGACGTGCAGGAGCTGACCTTCTTGACAGTTCCGCCAAAGCTGCTGGCGGGGCTAAGCTTGTGTCCTCCACATTCAGATTGACAAGCTCACGTCCTAAATGTTTCTACAAAGGCCTTCTGCTTATCTTAGTAATATGCTAATATAGGGATTACCTTGGTCTACTTTAGCTTAAGAAATGGTGGGTTTTGGTGGTGATGCAGCAATTACTTCGACATTAGATCAGTAATTTCCAACAGTCGAACGGATATTTTGTGTCTGTTGGATATAAAGTTCCTTTGGGTAAGAAGTACTACTTGTCATCAAAATGGATAAAAGGAGATGTATGTAGACGTATTTTAGTTCTAGATACGTCCCTTTTTATCCATTTTGATGACAAGCACTCCCTCCGTTCCACAATACATGCCTTCCATTTGTCAAAATATAGATGTATCTAGACATGTTTTAGTATATAGGTACATCCATGATAGAGCCAATCGGATGGTTGAGAACACTACAATTCGTAGCTACAGATGCGTGTGTGACTCCCAGATGCAGAGGCCGGGGGTCATCATCCTCCTTTTCGAGAAAAAACAGACGCGTGTGTGAGAGGACGAGTGCGTGCGTGCACCTCTTCTCTTCCTGTATAACGTACTACTAAACTCAGAGTACAAGTTTTTGTGGGTGGCACGATGGTGCGTGCGAGAAGTCTCGAGAGATAGCTTTACTCCGTCTGAAAAAAGGACTAGCCTAGAGCTCGCCATGCGGCTATTCCTGTCGAACGCCCCATTAACCGTAAGATATGTATACGACGGTGTCAGTTATTGCACGTACACGGCAGTACTCCCTCCTTTCCAATTTATAGGGCTTAATTCAAAAATCTCACTAACCAAGATGGTGAGTGGTGGAATATTTTTGTAGTTTGCAAAAGCACCTAATTAATGCTCTTGTTTTTCTCAAAAAAATATGTTTATCAATGCATGCATGCATAAAGTAGCTTGCGTCTCGTCACATTCCAAATTACTCCACGCTATATTGAATTGCAAACCTGTTCACACCGATCACAACCTAAACGGTTTCCCACTTAGGAGCGTATTAGTACCACGCTATATTGAATTCCAAACCTGTTCACACCGATCACAACCTAAACGGTTTCCCACTTAGGAGTGTATTAGTACTCGGTTATAAATACTAGTATGCCAAGATGACTGCACATTCCTCCTCAACTCCTCATCCACAAAAACAAACAAGTCATTCAGCATCCTTCCCTTGCGTCTGCCATGGCCAGCGTGAGTTCTGGGTCGAGAGATTGCCACCAGGAAGAGGCGAGCATGGAAGCGGAAGCACGAGAGATGTCCCGCCTCGCTGCGAGAGCAGCCGAAATGTCCCGACACGCGGAAGTAGCAGCACAGAGGTCCCGCCGCGCCGCTGAAGTAGCACGGAGGTCCCGCTGCACCATCGATGCAGCAGACGGGTCCGGCCGCGCCGCGGAAGCAGCAGAGATGTCCCGCCGCGCCACGAATGCAGCAGAGATGTCCCGCCGTGCCGTGGCAGCCTGGGAAAATTTCTCGCGGGCAGGCGACGACTGTTACAGGCGCATGCATGCGATCGTCCATAGTCAGATGGATCAGATCTTCGGCTGGGCGAGGTTGCAGGAAGACGTGAAAGCCTCGTTTGAACAGGCTACCGGCGTCATCCTGCAACTAATGGAGGGCAATGAGAGGCTCCGGGCCGAGCGCGACCTGCTGAGGGAGAAGATCGTCCAAAGTGCAGACCAGCAGGAGGAGACCAGTGCCTTGTTGAAGAGGACCGGCGTCATCGTCAAAAAACTTATGGACGAGAATGACATGCTTCGCAATGAGCGCCAAAGGCTGGTGGAGGAATCCGTGGATGTTCTCAAGCAGCGTCTTGAGGACAAAAAGGATCTCATCGCCGCTTACCGTGGAGACTAGTTCCCGCGGCCTGCAGCAACGCATCAAGAAAGTAGAGATCAGCGAGCCAGATCCTTGTCTTCCTTCTTCTTTTGCCCTTGTGTATTTCGGGCATAGCCGCATGTGGCTTTTTTAATTATCTTTCTAATTATGTAAGACAATTAATCGTCCTTATCTTTCTGTGGAAGATCAATGTTGCGAGGCTGGAATGAAGAAAACTCTTGTTGTGGCGACCCTGGCGTTGTTGTTCTTCTAGTTGTTGCTGGACTTCCTTCAGTTTCCTGGTTTCTTTTGATGTAATAATCGGTTTAGGATGTGGATTGTGTCATCGGTTGTGAAATGTTGGGTTCTAGCGCGGATGTTTGGCCTTTGTTGGCCTCTTGGGATGTTGCGATTTTAATCTGCTAGCTTTTAGTCCTTCGTGTTAGGCTGGAGTTGTGTTGAACTTCTTGTGAATTGTGGTGGTTTTCAGTAATGAAAATCGGAAGGGGCAAGCCCTTCTTTAATCAAAAAAAATTAATCGTCCTTGCCTTCTTTAATCAAAAAAAATTAATCGTCCTTATATATTCATCAGTCTTGCTATAAGTCGCAGTAGATGCTATATAGGTCCGTCGGATCTTACATCAAGATCCGTGCTTTCAGATTTTCTTTTTTCTCTCTTAATTCTCAGTCGAGTGAGACATAGCCACGCCATTAAACAGAGGCTCGGGCGCCATTAATGGAGACCTTGGGAGAGAGGTGGACGCCAGGTGGAGGTCAAAGGGCTCTCCTCCCGATAAGCACGCGCAGGGGTCTGATCGCATGCCTCTCGTACTCAAATAGCTACCCTGCACGGCGCCTCCTAGCTAATAAAAAATGGGGACGCGTGGCGGCACGTAAATGGTACTAGTAAGTAGAACGCCCACGGTTTCAATAATACTTGTGTTTCCGATTGTAACGTGACAGCACTTGTTCCAAAATGACTTTGTTGATTGTTAATGTATGCGCCTTCGCAAATCGGACTGCAAATTTACCACAGCATGTTGGTGCCATGTCATGGCACCAAGCCAAGTTTCATTATTTTCATGCGTGTTTTGGATTTACATGAATTAAAAAACTAAGTTTCTCAATGTTTCAAACCCAGCCATGACGCCCAGAATTTTGAATTTCATTCCCATTTCTTGCATGGAACCTAGAAATTTACCCGAGGACACACATGTGATTTTTCAACCAACTTTGGTGCAATCGGAACATGTGCTTGTATTTCAAATTTGAATTATGCACACAAAGGTGACACGTTCCTCCCGTAACCACGAGCCTTCTTGAGAGAAGCTCGATTTGCAAGAAGCTTATACCAAAATTTGTTCCTATTCGCCAATTTTTTACCATGGCATGGTACTACCATGACATGACACCATGCCAAGTTTCATGATTTTAAAACCAAGTTTCTCAATGTTCTCGACCGAGCCACGATGCCCAGATGTTTGAATCTTATTCTCATTTTTTGCATGGGACCTACTCCCTCCTTCCATCTATATAGGGCCTAATGTGTTTTTCAAGACAGCCTTTGACTATTGACAAGATTAATAGCACATGAGATGTATACTATGAAAATTATATTATTGGAAGCTCCTTTGACATACAAATTTGAAGGTATGCTTTGTGTAAGTTGCATGTCATATATTATTGCTCTAATGTTTGGTCAAAGTTAGCCTCGAAAAACGCATTAGGACCTATATAGATGGAAGGAGGGAGTAAAAATTCATCCGGGGACACAAATGTGATTTTTCAACCAAGTTTGGTGCACGGGAGCATGTGCTTGTAGTTCAAATTTGAATTATGCACATTAAATGACCAAAAACTCAATTAACGTGTAAATAAGGCCAAACGAAGTCGGAATAATTCCAAATTTTAACAGGCACTCATGTAGTTCTATGTTGCCTTTGTAAATAAACTCAAGGGGACAACGATATCGTTTCAGCACTCAAAGGTGGCACGCCCTCTCGTAACCACGAGCCTTCTTGAGAGAAGCTTCGTTTGCAAGAAGCTTATACCAAAATCTGTTCCTATTCGCCATTTTTTACCACAACATGGTAGTACCATGACATGACATCCATGCCAAGTTTCATGATTTTCAGACGTGTTTTGGATTTACAAGAATTTTAAAACCAAGTTTCTCAATGTTCTCGGCCGAGCCACGATGCCCAGATGTTTTAATTTTATTCTCATTTCTTGCATGGGACCTAGAAATTCACCCGAGGACACAAATGTGATTTTTCAACCAACTTTGGTGCACGAGCAGCATGTGCTTGTAGTTCAAATTTGACTTATGCACATTAAATGACCGAAACTCAATTAATGTATAAAAACGACAAACGAACCGGAATAATTCCAAAATTTAACAGGCACTAATGTAGTTCTATGTTGCCTTTGTTAAGAAACTCAAGGGGGCAGCGTATATCGTTTCACACTCAAAGGTGGCACGTTCCTCTTAGAACCACGAGCTTCCAAATCGCCCAATTTTTACCACAACATGTTAGTGCCATGACATGACACCATGCCAAGTTTCATGATTTCCAGCCGAGTTTTGGATTTACATGAATTTAAAATCTAAGTTCTCGATGTTCTCGGTAGAGTCATGACGCCTTGAGATGTTTGAATTTCATTCTCATTTCTTCCATGGGACCTAGAAATTCAACCAAGGACACACATGTGATTTTTCAACCCACTTTGGTGCACCGGAGCATGTGCATGCAATTCATATTTAGATTATGCACATTAAAAGTCCGAAACTCAATTAATGTATAAAAGGCCAAATGAACCCAAATAATTCCAAAATTTAACAGGCACTCATATAGTTCTATGTTGCCTCTATAAATAAAATCAGGGGAGGCAGCGATATCGTTTACACACAAAGGTGACACGTTCCTCTCGGAACCACGAGGCTTGTTGAGAGAATCTCCGTTTTGCAAGAGGCTTATACCAAAACTTGTCCCAATTCAGCCAAAAATTATACGTATGAAAACAGGGTTTAGATTATCCCAACATCTCGCTACCTAGACCAATAATGTACTATGATTTGAATTCAACATAAAATGGATACAAATATTTGAATTGGAGAGCGATGGTACATGTAGTTCATAGTGAAATATGATTACTGCTATATGCATGTCTTTTTGTTATCAAGATAATATTTAAATTATTGTATAACTTGGCAACAATCGTATTCAAATAAGGAAAATTGATTCAAATTTAGTCCATATGGTAGAAGACAATATATATGTTCACATGGTGGAGTAAAATGTTCATATATGATGGAAGATCAAAATGTACGACTACATCAATTATAAACCGCAAGGTCACCTAATGATATATTCAAATTCAACATAACGTGGATTCAGAAATTGAAATTCGAGATCATGGCATCTGTAATCATATAAAAAGGGACATTACTCTTTCTTTGGTGGGAATTGATTTTTGTTGTTGTTGTTGAGGAAGTGCGAATCGATTTGGTACTGTGCAGGGTAATCTTGTTCTCCCGATTTTTTTTACATTTTTCTTGTAGTTTTTTCAATGGCATCTATAGCAATATAGTAAAAGGGGACATGACTCTCTTGTGTCTTGTATGAATTGTTTTTTTACACGTTAAGTTTGTTCTGCCGAACAAGGAATCCGCACCTTGTTATCCCGAAATTTTCAAGCTCGAGTATCTTTTGTCTCACCTGCTTTGAAACTCCCGCTTCTTCAACCCGCGCTATGCCTTTGTTATCCCGAAATTTGGGCCGCGAGAACTCCCTCCTCATCCAAATCGCTCCGCAGCCCAGACATCGCCGAAATCCCCTTCTACCCCTCACCGAAATGAAGCTCCACGTCATGGTGTCAAAACCGTGGGGTACTGGTAACTTACCCTACATTTCGACAAGCGCGTCCCTAAGCTTGGCTCCCCTCCCCTTCGCCCCCCCCCCACCCCATTCGACACCGAGGCCGCCAAAACCCGCGAAACCCCACGCTCCTCCGTCGGCCTCCCGACCGCCGCCCAGCCAGAGACTCTTCCCCGACTACATTGTCCACCGCAACAGCTCGCCGCCCCTCATCCACCGCACCGGATGAGGATCCGTTGTCGATCTCATCGTCCCGCCGGATCAGCCGCCCCGTCCTCCACCTCCAAGGAGTTGCCCCGACGTTTGCCTCGTCTATCACGCCACCTCAATCCCCACAGCGCCGTCTTGACCTGCCCCATCGGAACTGCAGCACCCTCACCAATTCCTCAGATGAAGCCGAGGCCAACTCGGTGCCACCAAGGAGGTTCTGCACTCACCGCTGCATTTTATCTTTTATTCGATCTCACGGGGCTGCCGATGCTCGATATCGAGCAGACATGGTGTCTCCATCGACGGCACCGTCACCGGCCACATCATCCACGGCGTCTCTCACACATGTTGTTGCTTCCTCGGCGGCGACTTCCACAATGGCACTAGCTGCAGCTGCTCCGGCTCTCGCTCGCGTTGCAGCTCTGTTCTTGCTGTCGGTCGTGCTGCTGCACTGCTCCTGCTTTCGTTCGTGCTGCTGCTCTGCTCTTGCTCTCGCTTGCGCTGCTGCTGCTGCTGCACGACCTCCGGCAGCTACAGGAGTTGCTGCTTTAGCACTCGCTCGCGGTGCTACTGCACGACTTGCTCTCTGCTAGTGCGTTCCCTGCTCGAGCGTCTGCTGATTTAGATCACTGCTTCTCTGCTACTAGTGCTCGAACGCCCTAAACATCTATTGCAATGCTCTGTTACTAGTTCAATCAGTTTCGACAGTAAAATTCAGTTTCGACTGTGAAGTTCATTTTCTTCAGTTAAGTTCAGAGTGAACAGTACTTACAACATCTGTCGGAGCGGCCGTGGCGCGGCTGATGCGTTTTACATCTAGCACTTTTTGGTGATGTATTTTACATCATCTATTGCAGATGATATTAGGGTCCCACTTCAGATTAACGTTGTCTGTCTTGTCATGCTTCAGCCTCGTCGCCGTACACCTTAGCGGAGCTGCTCCAAGACGGAACCGTCCATCACAGCGGAGCAGTACCCTCGCGCCGTTTCCAGAGGCCTCGGATCTTCTTCCCCGCCTCCGATAGTCACACCAGCATCATCACCATCCTCCACGTCCAACCCAATGATGCTGAGGTCCACAAGGCTATGCCAAAGAGGTTGTACACTCATCGCATCACTTTGTTTCTCCATTCCTCTGTTCTTCCAATTCATGTGAGCCAAACACCCAGGTTGACTGAAATCCTATGTTTCCAAATGCTCTGTTTTGCACGTGCATTCCTATCCTATTCTTGTGTTTTTCCTGTCCATGCGTTTATAGGATCCTCCAATTCTAAGGAGCCCTTACAGATTTACTTCATTTTCATATTGGCATAAAAGAAAACTCTGTGTGTTATGTCCTGCTCCTGCCGTGCCGTCATCCACCCCACCTGAGGTGCACCATCGACAGAAGCGTTCACTGCAGCAGAGATCCCCCCTGCAGACTTTCTTTCGCCGCCTCGAGATCATCTTCCCGTTGCCGGCAGCCACGCCAACTGCATTACCATCATCGACTGAGCAGATGAACCTGAGGACTACACAGTTCCTGAAGAGAGGTCGCAGTCTTTCGTGTTTGCTTATGTTATACATCGGTTATTATTACCTGCTACTTTATCGTTCAATCTTGAGTTTTGAATTGCCCATGGGTCTCATATCGAGCCAGCAACGAATAGTATCTTTCTACTATCTGGTTCATCTGGGGTCTTCTATGTGGTTCATGTTGGGTGGGCAACAAACAATAGATGATCCATTGTCTATCTTTTTAAACTGAAGCTATAATCTACCTGCTATCATTAGTTTTGGATCCATCCACTCATTTGCTACCATCAGTCTTGATTTTTGCATGCACCCCTTAGGCCTTACAAAATCTAACTATTTTTTTATTATGCATGTCAGATATTGTACACAATCGTACTGAACATGTAGAGAAAAAGAGAAGACCGTTGCGTGCGAATATAATGTCATGAAGACGCCGCTCCATGGTGGGCGAAGTGCCCCCCTCCTGCATTTCCAGATTGTATTCCAGAGGAAGATAACTGCTCGATGGAGATTCGTAGGAGCCGACCACGCTGCTTACCACCGAGGTGTTTGTTCTAACTCGCATGCCGATGTTGGTCATATCATGCATATGGCGCCTTGCATTGCTTACATTATACATCTTATATGTCATCAGCTTAGTTTAGATTTGCTTTGTGTGAATGCCACCTGTTTGGTTTCTATATCATACTCCACCATTCCTAAATATTTGTCTTTTAGAGATTTCAACAAGTGACTACATACGGAACAAAATGAGTGAATCTACACTCTAAAATATGTCTATATACATCCGTATGTGGTAGTCCATTTGAAATCTCTAAAAGACAAATATTTAGGAACGGAGGGAGTATATGGAATTATGCAATGCCATCTTCTTTAGCCGTGCATCATATACGTGAATCATGCAATGCCATCCTGTTTAGCCACCATCGATATGTGAATTGTATCGTGCCATATTTTTTCCATAATGTATTCCATTTGTCAACAATGTTTATACATTCATCTACTCTTCCTGTGCATCAGCCATTTGAGTCGGTCATGGGAAAATCTGGAGTGAAAACAAGGTCTTCGAGCGTCAATGCTACACATCGATGCAGATTTCTTGTGGTTACGATAGCTCCTCGAGGAGGATTCAGAGAGAGATGACCAACGTATTCCCCGAGGTGCATGCTCTAACTTGGCTGGGTTATATTGCTCATATCATGCATATGGTGTCTTGCATTGCCATGCCATCTGCTTAGATTAGACATGCTTTGTGTGAATGCCTCCTGTTTGCTTTCTATATCGATATGTGAATTATGCAATGCCATGTTTTTCAGCCAGTTATCATATATGTGAATTATGCACCACCATGGAGCCAGCATCATATATGTGAATTATCTCATGCCATCTTTTTTTCATTATGTATTCCATTTGTCGACAATCTGTATATTGAACTACTCTTCATGTGTATCAGCCATTTGAGCCGGTTATGGAAAAATCTGGAGTGAAAACAAGGTCTTCAGAAAGGCAATGGTACTGTTGAAGCATATATCTCGATGGTTATAGGAGCTCCTCGGAGGAGGATTCAGAGACAGATGACCAGTCCTATATCCCACCTGAGGTGTATGCTCTAAGTTGCAATGTTTATATTTCTCATATGATGCATATGGTGTCTTGCATTGCTTAGTTTAGACATCATATGCACAATATTGAATTCTATCTGCTTAGTATAGAGATCATACATGCGAGTGCCACTGCTTAGTATATGAATCAATTATGTCAATTATATCATGCCATCCTGTATACTTAGACAACATGTATGTGAATTATTTCATCCCAGCCTATTTTAGAAAGACATCATATAGTTTTGTCATGTCATCCTGTTTAGGTACTCATCATATGTTGAATTATGCCATTATATCCTGTTAAGTTATCCATCATATATCTGAAACTGTGTCATGCTATCTTGTTTAGTTAGGCATTATATATGTGAAATTGTGTCATGATGTCCTGTTTGGTTAGAAAACATATATGTGAATTACCACATCTGTCTATCATACAATGTCTGTACATTCAATTTCTTTTCTTGTTTATCATCCATTTGAATTGGAGGGGGTGATGGCAGTATCTAAGGGAGCAAAAACCCATTCTTCACAGAAGACAGTGCTACCCGTCGATGCAGATAGAACCATGGTTGTACTGGCCCACAAACTAGCCCCACCACACATAATCGAGACTCTTCCAGATTGCACACTTACACCGTTGGGCAGAGAACCAGCTACAACCCATCTAACCGCAACCCCAGCGGATAGTAACCCACTTATAGTTGACAAAGCACCATGTCCACCACAGAGTACCCCCACAAGAGCAGTTTGTAAAGCTACTGCAGTGCCCAAAGCACGAAGACCACCACAGCTAACCCAAACTCCACGCTTAAAGCGTAAGAGCAACTGTTCTCGTGTCGATTCCGTAGCTATGGTCCATACTCCTTTGTTGTTGCATCATCATTTACTCATACCAACTACTTTCAAATTTGAAGGATCCAATTGAAACTCCAATGGTGCAACAGTATGTTTTAAACCTATTTCTTTAACTGGATTGCTGTTCTAACTTCTTGCTCTATGTTGATTTCAGTTTAAGTTGTATAAACAGTTATGTTCTCATGTGATGCACATTACAAGTGCTGCCAATGTTGTGTAGTTTCTCACACTTATATTCTGTCTATGTTGTTGTGTCTTAAAAATATATGAGTTGAATTGTGTCTCTATCTTGATTAGGAAACATAAACTAGAATGATATGGACAATACAAAGGACCATAGTACATAGATATATGTTTGTTTCATGTTGTTATCCTGTCCACCTTACTACTTGAACCGTTTACCAAAATGAGTTTCAGATACTACAAGCTAAACCTGTGATGTGTCTCGCTTGTTTCTCTTGTAGTATGCAAACAGAATATTGGAGAAGAGCACCCCACTATGCAATGGTAGAGAAAGTAATGCAGATAAGGTTCAAGATAGTGAGACAACCTGTTGGTCTCCAAGAAAGGTGATAAAACGATCTTGTAGACGGTGAGAAAACCCCACAATCCTACGTTGATGTAGTGTTCGAGTTCTCGCCGATCACCGGCACAAGCTCTTCGAACTCGCTGCTGAATCACTTCGCTTCTTCGCCTCAGCTACAAGTGAAAGGCATCGATCGGCTATGCTGCGGCAAGAAGTCAAGGACCGAGGAAGTCCTGCAGAATTCAGATGCGTACTTTCTTGTGCAACAACAAAGTTACCGGAGGATTTAAGCGCCAAACAAGAGAAAGTTAATAAGCTTGCTAAGCATCTTGCCAGCATTATGGGTACCTAGGATATTGTTTGTTGAACTCTTCTGAAGTGGTTTCAGTTCTGGACTTGTTTTGTTGCGGCGTTTATATGCTGCTTTGTTCCCTATGTTTGCACTGGTGGCGAACTTTGATGCCCAGTGGATGTAATATGTGTAATAGCCGTGATAGCCTAGCATAAGTTGCTTGCTTATTTATTTCCTTGTTGTCTTGTTTATTTGTTTGCTTGTAGTCAGTGCAGTTCTTTTTCCACGGTTTGCTAGTGGCTGCAATAACCTATTTTTAAAACTAGGCCACAATAACCATGGGCTAATATTTATCGTAGTGACACCGGGCCTCCTACGGGCCGTAGAAGCGATGGGCCTTCTATGGGTCAGAAAACAGAGGGCCTTCTACGGGTCGTAGAAACAATGGGCCTTCTACGGGTCGTAGAAACAATGGGCCTTCTACGGTCAGATCATCAATGGGCCTTATACGGGTCAGATGATCGATTGGCAAACATGGGCCAATAACAGTCGCATTATGGCCGTAAACGGGCTAGAGTTGAATCGTCCGCTCATGGGCCGACCATAATGGGCCATCGTTAATAGGCCGATTTGATGACGCTATGAAAACGCCCAACGATTAACGGACCACAAACGGGTCGATCAGAACCACGGGCTGAATTTGGCCCACAAGCGTAAAATGACAAGAACGGGCCATAAGTAAACGAATGTTGGAAATGAGCCCAAGAATAAATGGGCTCGAGAAGGCCGAAGATAACATGGGCTGAAACGCCCAATCAATAACGGGCCCTTAATGGGTATAAAGTGATACATTTGTTCATTACGGGCCGCCACCACGGCCGTTAATGGGTGTAAAGTGATACACTTTGTTCATTGCGGGCCGCCACCACGGGCCGTTAATAGGCCAAGAGTTACATAGGGCCTCATATGGGCCGAAGACGCCATGGGCCATACATGGGCCGAAGTGAAAACGGGCTGGAATCATATTGATGGCCTAGATGACGCTACTGGGCCTAATTCAGATAGGGCGTAACGGGCCTTGGGTTAGCGGGCTGTAAATGGGCTATATGCGAACAGGCCATTAACAGGCTTTCCATGGGCCGGCCCGCCACCTTTTGACCAAGTCAAACGGGCCAGCCTTTTCACAGGAATGAGCCTCTGTTGGGCCGTGCCACGTGTCGACGTATCATAGGCGCCTTCTGTCCAATGAGTGGACGACATCTGTCCCAACAATGAGCCGACACATGTTTCCTCCAGCCAATGATGATTTTACACGTGGAAAATCCCCATTGGTTGGGGTTGTTAACGGGTTATTGGATCCAAAACCCTACCCGATAGCTTAACGGCATTCCGTTACGGTGGATGCCACGTGTCGGTCACCCTTGACGAAAGCACTTCTGTGACGCGCGATTTATCGTCATGGAACTGGACACTTCCATGATGATAATTTTGGTAATGTCATGGAACACTTCTACGATAGCACAGGTATGACTATCTTGATTTTGTCATAAAATCGTCATGGATGTACATGCATGACAAAAAACGCGACCTACTGTGACAAACACGTATCATCACGGAAGTGTATTTTTTTGTAGTGCTCATTCTTCACTGTTGCTGATGATGGCACTTTGTACTTCAAAGGCCGCCTAGTGGTGCCATGTTTAGAGAAAAATCTGGTTATGACACAGGAGGTTATGAAAGAAGCTCATGATACGCTTTTGTCTATTCATCCCGGTAGTACAAAGATGTACCAAGACATTCGTCAGAGATTCTGGTGGTCTAATATGAAGCAAGACATTGCTCGTTATGTTGCCGAGTGTGACGTTTGCCTTCGCATCAAAGCAGAACATCAAAGGCCTGCTGGAAATCTGCAACCTATCTCTATTCCTGAATGGAAATGGGACCATGTCGAGATGGACTTCGTCACTGGATTTCCCAAATCACAGAAAGGTAATGATGCAATTCTGGTTGTCATTGACCGGCTTTCTAAGGTTGCACATTTTATGGCAGTCAAAGAAACGATCACTGCTAGTCAGCTGGCAATGCTCTATTTGTCCAGGATTGTTTCACTCCACGGTATTCCATTGGTTATCAGCTCAGACCGTGGCAGCTTATTCACTTCAAGATTCTGGGCAAGTTTCCAAGAAGCTATGGGAACTCATCTGTCATTCAGTATTGCGTTTCATCCTCAGTCGCAAGGGCAAGTGGAACGTGTCAACCAAGTTCTCGAAGCCATGCTTCGAGATTGTGTCATTTCCTTCGGCAAGAAATGGGAGGAATCTCTCCCGTGTGCTGAGTTCTCTTATAATAATAGCTATCAAACTAGTCTGAAGATGGCCCCCTTCGAAGTGTTATATGGACGAAAGTGCCGAACCCCTCTGAACTAGTCAAAAACTAGGGAACGTCCACTCTTTGGTCCGGATATTATCCAACATGCCGAAGAACAAGTCCGCATTATTTGTGAGAATCTCAAGACTGCTAAGTCACGTCAGAAGAGTATGTATGACCGTTGTCATAAAGACATGGTCTATCAACCTGGCGAAAAGGCCTATCTTCGAGTTACACCAATGAAGGGTGCTCACCGCTTTGGGATCAAGGGCAAGCTAGCTCCTCGCTATATTGGCCCATTCACTATTCTGGAAAGGCGTGGAAAAGTGGCATATCAACTGGAGCTCCCGCCGAACCTTTCTCAGGTTCACGATGTGTTCCACGTGTCACAGCTCCACTGCTGCTTCAAGGACCCAATCCAAGCAGTGGATCATGAAGTACTCGAATTGCAACAGGACCTCTCCTATAAAGAGCATCCAGTCTGCATTCTCGACTGCTGAACGCCGCACACGCCGAAGGCAATCAAGTTCCTCAAGGTCCAAAGGTCGCACCATTCGAAGATGAGGCCACTTGGGAACACGAGGATCGCTGCGTGATGAATACCCTCAAGACTGTTTCCTTCTACCTCCTAAATCTCGGACGAGATTTCTTGTAATCTTGGGAGATTTGTAACGCCTGGATAATTAGCGACAAAGAAAACTCTGCTAATGATGCCACATCACCTCCATTACTGTTGCTAATCTTTCGTTAGTTCAAAACCGATTCAAAAATCAATTCAAAATATGGCAAACAACAAAAGTTATCAAACCTTGAAACAAAAATGTTCGGTGGGTGCCAAATATTGCACTGGTAATTATTGTGGAGAAAACAATTTTTTTAGGAAGTGCCTAAATACTTTAAAATGAAATAACACAGAAAATAAAATAAATAAAAAGAAATAAAAAGTGAAAATAAAACAAAAGCAAAAGAACCCCCCCCCCTATTGAAAGTGCAACTGTCCCTGGGTGGTTTTGGTAATTCCTAACAACATATAGCTCATTGAGCTAATGCTATTTCAAGATAAATATTTCAGGAAAGCTCAATGATTGGCATGGAATGGATTAGAAAGTGGACCCCTCAAAATGCTAAGGACAAAAGATTGGCTCAAGCACAAAGCACAAGACTCTACATTTTCATTTTAATGATCCAAGATCACATTGAGTCCATAGGAAAAGCCAATACTATCAAGAGGGGGTGAGGTGTTGCTTAATGAGTTTCTTGCTCAAAGTGCTTAGTGATATGCTCCAAAACCCTCAACTACTTTCTCACATCCACATATGTCCCAAACCAGAAGTCAAACTTGGCCCCACCAAAACTTTCTATCCGGCGCCACCGAGTTCTCTTGACATAGCCACTGCCAGAAACCCTATTCTTTTTGGTCTCACCGAGAGGGATCTCGGTCTCACCGAGATGGGATTGTAATCTCTCCGTTTCCCTTCGTAACGTTTTGGTCAAACCGAGATGAGCGATCGGTCCCACCGAGATTGCAATGCAAACTCTCTGTTTCCCTTTCGTAACGTTTCTGTCCAACCGAAATGAGCGAATCGGTCCCACCGAGTTTGCCTGACCAACTCTCTGTTAGTCTATTACCAAAATCGGTCTCACCGAGTTTGTGTAATCGGTCTCACCAAGATTACGTTATGCCCTAACCCTAACGAAATCGGTCCCACCGAGTTGACGTGTCGGTCCCACCGAAAACCCTAACGTTCACATTTCAAACTAAATTGGTCTGACCAAGTGTCGGATTTCAGGTTCCGACAAACCCTCTAGGTTCGAACTCTGGGGTGCACGCGGAGATCTCACCACCTACCTACTTGCACCTCGTCGCCTCGCAAGGATCTAAAACTACACGAAGAGCAACACAAGGGACACAAGGTTTATACTGGTTCGGGCCACCATTGTGGTGTAACACCCTACTCCAGTGTGTGGTGTGGTGGATTGCCTCTTGGGCTAATGATGAACAATACAAGGAAGAACAGCCTCGCGAGGGTGAGGTGTTCTTGTGGCTAGGCTCTCGATCGGATGGGTTCAAGCTAAGATGCCATCTCTCTCTACTGTGGTGGCTAGCTCTACTTATAGGCAGAGGCCCTGGGCCTCTTCCCAAATATTGAGCGGGAAGGGCGCCAACAATTGGCCATTTTGATGGGGAACATCTAGTACACTTATCCTGACTAAAGTTGGTCCTCGCTTTGTCAAAGGCTCGTGGTGACGCCTTGGCTTGGGCTCCACGATGACCTCCTTCCTGCCGCCAAGCGATGGTCTTGGTCTTGTTGCACAAACGGCTGCCTTTGCTTGATGCTCTCGCTGCGCTTGCCTCCTTTGCACCAAAGAGGAAATGAGTACACCACGCTGGTCGGCGTCCTTTGGCGCGCCTTGGTCGTCATGGCTTGCATCATGGGCACCTCGTGAGGTACCCGCCTTGATCTCTCCGCCTCCTCGAGCCAGCCTGACGAGGCCGTGCGAGGAGGCTTCCTGTCGTCCGCCTCATGAGGCTTGGCCCCTCGCGAGGGTCTTGAGCTTGTGTTGATGAAGATGGGCGACTGGCCACCCTTCGAGCCACGCCGCAGCCGCAGCGAGCAAGTCTGGTACCCCATTCCCGAACGCCGACAGTAGCCCCGGCCCAAGGCGCGCTGGACTTGGCTTAGCAGAGAAGCGAAGGGCAAGTCTGCGGCGCCATGGGCCCTAACAGCTCATGCGGTTCGGGCGCCAGCGTGGCGGTTGATTGGACGTGGGCGTCCCTGTTCCCCCACGCCTACTTATTTTGCGCCCAGCTAGGCGGACCCACGGTTGCACACAGTCATCCCTCTTTTCGCTGCTCGACCGTCTCCTGCTCTTCCTCCTCTAGAGCTCCAGTCTCTGCTTCCAATCCAATCTCGAACCCTCCCCCTTTCTGTCACCATGGCTCCGACGAAGAAGGGGAAAGGGAAGAAGCATGTGCCTCCGCCCCGCTCCCCGTCGCCGATGGCTCCTGCTGTTGATCGGTCGATCATACTCAACCGAGAAGGATTGGACAAGGTCAGCTCTGCCCTCGCCACTATCTTCAACGAGTGCGGGAGGACGACGGTCTGGCCCGTGTCTCACTTCTCCATTGATGTAATAGTCACCGAGGTCCGGATTGCCCGACGCCTGTATGGGGACTAGTTCCCCTTTTCCAATTTCTTCAACGCTGTGCTTTCCCATTACCAGATCCATATGATGCATTTGGGTCCTGAATCCATTACTCTTCTTGCCGTTTTTGCCTTTGTCTGTGAGGCAATGATGGGCATCCCTCCTTCAGTTGCCTTGCTGCATCACTTCTTCTCTTTGCGCCTCATCGACCCCACCCAATGCTCGGGGTGCGTGAGCTTCATTGCCGCATCAGAAACAGCAGCTTCAGGGATTGATTTCAACCTTCCTCCGCCAAGATCCGGGTTCATGACGGTGGCTGTATGTGGATGTCGGGGTGCCCAGCCCCCTGCTTTCGGAGCCAACTTTGCCCGCTGTCCCCAATTTGGGCTGGGGCCAGGAGACGCTCACGAGCCCCCGGCTCGTCTTCGTCTGGCATCGCTTCGCGCACTTGAGGGCACTCGGCGTGACGGCGCCCAAGGTGGTGAATGAGTTCTTCCTATGCTGCATTGCCCCTCTCCAACGCCATTCCCGCCGGATGTGGGCCTTCGGCGGGCGTGAGGACCGCATGAGGCTCCAGGAGGAGGACCTGACGCCTGAAGTGCCGAGGAAGGTTCTCATGATCTGGATCAGACCCTTCCCCAGCAGATCCGCAACGGGGGGGCTTTGCTGTACCTTTGCTCGAGCAGGGGTGATTTCGTGAAGCAGATGCCCAGCTTCGACGAATGGGGGCTGCGCCCCGCAGGCCTCATGGGGCCTCGCGAGAACCCAGTAGTGGTGACTGCCCTTCCAGTCGCCCACGGTGGTCCTTCCTCGAGTGGTGGAGCAGGGAGGCAAAGGCCACCGGAAGCTGGTGGGGCCTCTGCCGGGACGACGACGCCAGGCGGTACTGCTGAGGTGGCAGCTCCTGAGGCCCGTACTGCTGCGGCTGAAGGCATTGAGCCGCGGCCCGCGGCTCCCGTGGCCGAGGCCCCTAAGGCCCCGGCTACCCTTCTTGGTGAGGCGACCGTCGGCGTGCGCCAGGACGACGCCCCTGGCACGGGTCACCTTGGTGCTTCTTCCTCGTCGCAGGCTGACCCCTGCGCTGAACTCCTGGGCCGCTTCCGCGTGGACTTCGAGGCTCTCCGGAAGAGAAGGGAGGCCTTGGGTGACGACACCTTGCCGCCTCTTGAAGCGCAGGAAGTATTTCGCCATTGATGAGTAAGCCTTCCCCTTTCCTGGTTCCTTATTTTCCCATTGCTTCGGCTGATCCTTGCTCCGCAGGGCCCTTCCTACCGAGCTCACGGAGATGGATGAGGAGCCATCCCCCAGGCTTCGCCCTCTCCACCGTCTTCGAACGCTCCGAGCTCAAGCAGAGCCCTTGTGGTGAGGCCGGTCGGAGAGGTGAGCCATCCTGTGCGCGTTGTGGCTCTGCGCACCTCGCGACCCTCCTTCACGAGCCTTCCCAGGGCATAGCCAGCCTGCCTTGGGCTCCTCGTCTGGTCGTGGATGGCGACTGGCTGAGGTCGGCCCTTCGTTCTTCGTTCGGAGACGAGCCAGCTCTAGGCCGGCCTTCTGGCGGGGCATGCCCGGCCATCACGAGGGCGCCAGCCCCCAGCCCCCTGCCCAGAGGGGGAGTGCTGATTCGTGGCCCCTCGCGCTTACTTGGGGTGGATGATGATGCAGAAGACGTGCTCGGGCGCGCCCGGGAGCGCCGTGCCCTTCGCCAAGGGTTTCTCCAGAGGGCGGCTGAAGCAGTGAGCCAGCTTGGTGTAGAGCTCGCTGACGAAGATGCGCGCCTTGAGGCTGAGGGCCTGCGCCTGGCTGAAGAGGGGCGCAAGATGAAGGTGGCCGTTGCCCTTGCACGCCACCAGCGTGACCTCGAAAATGAGAAGGCCGAGGCGTCGTTGGCGGCCTCACGGGAGGCCCGTTACCGGGCCGTCGAGGAGGCCCGGGAGGCTGACCGGCGGCATGAGGCAGCGGAGGAGCGGGCGCGGGAGCTCCAGGCCTGGAGCAATTCCCTGGAGCAGCAGGTGGAGCTGCGTGAGATGGCCCTTGCATCGATGAAGGGGGCTTCGGTCGACCAGGTGGAGCTCCGGAGACGCGAGGAGGTACTGACGCTGGAAGCTGCCGAGCGCGCCCGCGATCTTGAGCGGCTGGAGACGAGGGAGCGCCTGGTGACGCAGGCAGAGGATGATGTCGCTGCGCAGGAGGCCCGATTCCTGGAAGAGGTTGATCACCGGGCGGCGACGGCCTGCTTGAACCTCGAGCGCGAGTTCGAGGAGAGGTTGAGGTTGATCAGGGCCGAAGCTGAAGGCAAGACCGCCGCCCTGAGGGCCAAGCTGGATGAAGTGACGCGGCGGGCCGACGCTTCCCGGGCCGCCCTTGGCGTGGCACAGGAGGAGCTGACTTCCTCCCGCGCCGAGGCGCTTCTTCTGCGTCAGCGGGTGGACGCGGCTGAGGCTGTTGCGCGGCGGAACGAGAACGAGAGGCGCCAGCGGGAGATCCTGGAGCACGAGCATGGCCCTATGCTCCGCACGCTCCGGGAAAGAGCTAACACGGCCTTGGGCAACATCTGCGAGGCGGCCGTTGGCGAGCCTCATGCAGTTAACTATGCTGGTAACCTTCAGTTCTTCACTGATGTGGTGACGCAGCTGGAGGTGCGGTCGGGCAGAGCCAACAGGTTGGTGGAGGAGAGGAGCCGCGCCCTGCTCGGGCGTGCCTTTTCTCGCGTCTTCAGCCATCTTCGGGACATGGACCCCAACTTCGATTTTGACGACCTGGCGCATTGGGTGGAAGACAACGTAGATGCCCTCGTCAGGGCCTTCGCTACTGACGACGACGGCGTGGTCGTGGCCGCTGATGAAGGCGGCGTGTTGAACGGCCCTGATGCCGCTGACGGTGACGCGGAGGGAGATGGCGAGGCCAGCGACGCCAGCGGCGATTCAGGAGGTGATCTCGAGGATGCATTGGGGTATTTATCCGATTGACTGCGTGCTGCCCTGCTTTTATCCTGCGCAAGTAGAGTTCGGCTTGGCCTCAAGGTTGTAAGAGCATTTTGGGAGGGGAGCCTCGTGTAAAACTTGCGCTTAAGCGTATTAGTAGATGTGATATCACCCGTGACGCCACGCCAAGTGGCTGGCCTTGCGACGAGCTGGCTGACTTGTTTACCTTCGACCCGCGTGGGCCCCGAGATAGCCTGCGGAGGGTTGTGGCGCTCCGTGTGCTCCCTGAACGAGCCCATTTAAGTTGTGACAAGAACCTCCTGAGAGGGCGCGATGATGGTGGTCCGATCAGGCGCATGCTAGGCTCGGCCCGGCTCGCGAGGGGCTCACGAGGGAGGCAGCCGAGGCGAGTGGTAACGAGCGAGAGATTGCTCGAACGAGACTAAACACCCCTTCCCCGAACACACGCAAATCGCAAGCTCGAATCCAACTTAAATCCAAAAAAAGGGGAAAAGCGACTGCCAAGGGAAAAAGCAAGAAAAGCAGAAAAAGCCGTGTCCGGCACCTAGTCTAGTCTTGGACGTCTTCTCACCAGCGCGGAGCTAAGTGCTGCCACTGGGCGTGGGAGGGAGCCCCAGGGCCTGAGGCCGGCGCTCCTGAGACTCCGGGGCGTGTACAGCCCCACTCATTATTACATGAGAGTGTCACGGGGCGGCGAGCTTCACAGGCATTGGGCCTTCTTCACAGGTACCGGCCTTGCTTCATATCGCCAGACGAGGGCCCTGCCTTGCGCCACACTCCAGTGCCACCGACGACGACCGGAAACTGAGGACGCCGCCAATGGGGTAGAGCGGTCGCCAGCGGTTCCCCCGACGACCACGGGTCCTCTGCCAGGGGTAGGCCCTGAGGCGCCTCCCCGGCAGAGGGCCTACCTCCTGAGGACGCCTTGCTCCGAATGCCGCGGTGGTGATGCCGGATCTCGGCCCCTATCCTGCAGCCCCCGGTGCCCTCCTCCTGAGGGGTAGGAAACTGCGGGAGTGGGGCAGCCGTCCGCTGTGGTGACCTGTACCTCCTGCAATCCATGGTTAGCGTATACCTGCTCCTAAGGAATTAGCGGTACCCGATAATCGTTGCTTCCAGCACGGCCGACGGGGCTTTCTCGGGGCTCCTGGAAGAGCTCAGCTTCTGGCGCCTCCTCCCCCCAGCTTGGGCCGACGAGCGAGCCATGTTCGTCCTCCTGCGCGTGCCCTTGATCCATCATGTGGGGCACGTACTCTTTCGGGGCCGCCATCCCGAATGCTGCACCGTAGTGCCCCGTGTGCCACGCAGTCCTGCTTGAAGCGCCCACCTGGGGATGGTAGCGTGGTGGCCCACTGGGGCCGTGGGTCGTGGCGAGTCCTTCTTCGCTGGCCGGGGGCGGAGGCAGCGCCGCTGCTGGCCCGGTGCTAACGGCCTGGCTGGCGTTGGGGTGGCCTTGGAGTCCGCTTGGAGCTGCATGGGCGTGCGTGGGGCCTCCGCGTGGGCCGCCCTGGACCTGAGGTGGGAGTTGGGTGCAGAAGGGTTGAGCCCCCGATGCGGCGAAGCCCAGGAGCTCTGCTACCGCTCCAAAGCAGACGCGTCGCGGCCGCCCTCCAAGAGCTTTGCATTGCAATAGCTCTCGGGCCACCGTGAGCGCGGCCCTTGAGTTCGCCTGCTCCCGTCGGGTGTACGCGTCGCTGCAGCGGCATGGTTGGAGGCCCTCGCTGCCGACCGCGCCTGCCGCGGCGTGAGAGCTGCCGTTGCCTGACCGCATCGCCCGCGGCCCGCAGCGCCCTGCGGATCGCGAGCTGCCTAGGGCATGGGGTCACCCAGGGCGAGCGGTTCTGCGTGGGCGTGCTAGGCCGCCCAGGGATCAGGGTTGCCCACCTGGTCGCCGGACATGATGATGACGATGCGACGGGCGCGCGCGGCATATGGATTTCAAGCACCCCTACCGGGCGCGCCAAATGTCGGATTCGGGTTCCGGCAAACCCTCTAGGTTCGAACTCTGGGGTGCACGCGGAGATCTCACCCCCTACCTACCTGCACCTCGTCGCCTGGCAAGGATCTAAAACTACATGAAGAGCAACACAAGGGACACAAGGTTTATACTGGTTCGGGCCACCATTGTGGTGTAACACCCTACTCCAGTGTGTGGTGTGGTGGATTGCCTCTTGGGCTAATGATGAACAATACAAGGAAGAACAGCCTCGCGAGGGTGAGGTGTTCTTGTGGCAATGCTCTCGATCGGATGGGATCAAGCTAAGATGCCATCTCTCTCTCTATTGTGGTGGCTAGCTCTACTTATAGGCAGAGGCCCTGGGCCTCTCCCCAAATATTGAGCGGGAAGGGCGCCAACAATTGGCCATTTTGAAGGGGAACATCTAGTACACTTATCCTGACTAAAGTTGGTCCTCGCCTGTCAAAGGCTCTGGTGGTGACACCGGCTTGGGCTCCACGATGACCTCCTTCCTGCCGTTGCGACGGTCTTGGTCTTGTTGCACCGAAACGGCTGCCTTTGCTTGATGCTCTCGCATGCGCTTGCCTCCTTTGCACCAAAGAGGAAATCAGGACACTGCGCGGGCTGGCGCCCGCCTGGCGCCCTTGGTCGTCATGGCTTGCGTCATGGGCACCTCGTGAGGTACCCCGCCTTAATCTCTCCGCCTCCTCGCGAGCCAGCCTGACGAGGCCGTGCCTAAGGAGGCTTCCTGTCATCCGCCCCGCGAGGCTTGGCCCCTCGCGAGGGTCTTGAGCTTGTGTTGATGAAGATGGGCCGCACTGGGCCACCCTTCGAGCCACGCCGCAGGCAGGCAAGTCTGGGTACCCCCGTTCCCAGAACGCCGACACCGAGTTTCATGATTCGGTCCCACCGAGTTTCATGATTCGGTCCCACCGAGTTTGGTGATTTGTGTGTAATGGTTAGATTTTGTGTGCAGGCTATAAATACCCCTCCACCCACTCTTCATTCATGGAGAGAGCCATCAGAACATGCCTACACTTCCAACATACACTTTCTGAGAGAGAACCACCTACACTTCTGTTGTGGTCAAGATATTCCATTCCAACCACATAAATCTTGATCTCTAGCCCTCCCCAAGTTGCTTTCCACTCAACTATTCTTTTCTACCAAATCCAATCCTGTGAGAGAGAGTTGAGTGTTGGGGAGACTATCATTTGAAGCACAAGAGCAAGGAGTTCATCATCAACACACCATTTGTTACCTCTTGGAGAGTGGTGTCTCTCTAGATTGGCTAGGTGTCACTTGGGAGCCTCCGTCAAGATTGTGGAGTTGAACCAAGGAGTTTGTAAGGGCTAGGAGATCGCCTACTTCGTGAAGATCTACCCGAGTGAGGCAAGTCCTTCGTGGGCGATGACCATGGTGGGATAGACAAGGTTGCTTCTTCATGGACCCTTCGTGGGTGGAGCCCTCCATGGACTCGCACAACCGTTACCCTTCGTGGGTTGAAGTCTCCATCAACGTGGATGTATGATAGCACCACCTATCAGAACCACGGATAAAAAATCTCCGTGTCAACATTGTGTTTGCTCCCTCAAACTCCTCCCTTTACCTTAATATGCAATTGTTTTACAGTCCGCTGCTATACTCTTAGAATTGCATGTGTAGGTTGATTGCTTGACTTGTGCAAAGTTACTAAAATCTGCCAAGAACTAAAATTGGGAAAAGGCTAGATTTTCATTTGGTCAAAGTAGTCTAATCCCCCCCTTCTAGACATACTTTTGATCCTACAAGTGGTATCAGAGATTTGGTCTCCATTTGCTTTGATTTCCATAGCTTTGGTGGTCATAGCCTTGGTTTCACAACCTACGAGAGTATAGTGTCTAGCGAGGGAAATTACCACCGTAGAGGTCCTTACTTTGATGGTACAAATTTTGCTAGTTGGAAGCACAAGATGAAAATGCATATTCTTGGACATAACCCCGTTGTTTGGGCTATTGTGTGTATTGGCCTGCAAGGTGAATTCTTCGATGGGAGAGAACCAAACCGTGAAGCTACTGCGGAAGAGTTGAAGATGCTACAATGCAATGCTCAAGCTTGTGATATTCTCTTCAATGGATTGTGCCCCGAAGAATTCAACAAAATCAGTCGTCCTGAGAATGCAAAGGAATTTGGGATACTTTGATTGATATGCACGAGGGTACCGACTCCGTCAAGGAATCCAAATTGGATGTGCTTCAAAGTCAACTTGACAAGTTCAAAATGAAGGATGGTGAAGGCGTCGCTGAAATGTACTCTAGGCTTGCTCTCATCACAAATGAGATCGCCGGCTTAGGAAGTGAAGAGATGACCGATAGATTCATCATGAAGATCCTAAGAGCCTTGGATGGAAAATATGATACCGTGTGCACATTGATTCAAATGATGCCCAATTACAAAGATCTCAAGCCAACGGAAGTTACTGGAAGAATTGTTGCTCATGAGATGTCACTCAAGGATAAGGAAGAGCTTCACAACAAGTCAAGTGGTGCTTACAAAGCCTCGTGTGATGCTCCCACATCATCAAGTGAGAAGCAAACCTTTAATGAAGAATTGAGTCTAATGGTGAAAAACTTCAACAAGTTCTACAAGAGTAGAAGCAAGGAAAGAAGTTCCAAGCCAAGGTCCTACAATGACAAAAGATCTTCTAGTTGTGAGCGTAATTGCTACAATTTTGGAAGACCCGGACACTACTCCAATGAGTGTACGGCTCCCTACAAAATAAGAGAAGATTCTCCCAAAAGAAGGAGTAGAAGAGAAGAATCACCATCAAGAGAAAGAAGGAGTAGAGATGATCGTTATGAACGAAGACCCTCTCAGAGAAGCAAGTATTCAGAAAGGAAGGACAAGTCAGCAAGGAGCTACACAAAAAGAAGACATCAAGCTCATGTTGGTGAATGGATATCCAGCTCCGACTCCGACAATCACTCCGAAAGAAGTTATCACTCAGACTCCGAATATACTCAAGATGAAGGTGTTGCCGGACTAGCGCCTGTGACAACCAACTCCTACGACATATTTGACTCACCAAATGAAGGAATTGGGAGATTCTTCATGGCTAAAGGTCCAAAGGTAACACACCCCGAGTATGTTGATTTCAGTAGTGATGAAGATGATTTGCTAGGAGATGATGATTTAATTGTTGACAACTCTAGTTATGAAAACTATGATGAGCTTGCTATTAATCATGATAATCAAGATAAAACGAATGATGATGATAAGAAGGAGATTGAGCATCTAACTAAAGAACTAAACACTCTTAAGTTAGCTCATGAAACTACCTTGGAAGATCATCGAGAACTTTTAAAGACTCATGAGAAGCTACGCTTTGAAAAGCTCAACCTTGAGCAAGAGCATGAGTTTTAAAGGCAATCAATGATGATCTTCACAAGAAAAGTTCTTCTTACATTGCCAAGCGTTTACTCTTGTCTACTTACATGCCACAAGTTAAATCTAGCAACAAGAACAAGAAAGATTCTTCATCTAGTAGTAAAAACAATCATGCTAAATCCAATGATGCTGCTTCTATTAGTTCTCTTGATTCCACTAATGATTCTCTTAGACAAGTTACACTTGAGCAAGAAAATAGCTTATTGAAAGGAATTATAGAGAAAGGTGTTTACAAGAGCCTTGCCAGAAGTAAGCAATTTGAGGAAATTGTATGCAAGCAAGGAAGACACCGGAAGAATAAAGGTGTTGGTTTTGAATGAAAGTTCAATGCCAATGGAGTTGAGTGGGAAGAACATCAATACCCCAAGATGAAGTTTGTTCCTCAACAAGAGAAATATGATCCTACTTCTTTCAAAGGAACACAAGCTCAAGATGATCTTCCACCACAAGACCACAAGCAAAAAGGCAAGGGCAAGCTTCAAGAGGAGATTGATGCATTTGAAGAAGCACCCAAGGCCTTGGTCAAGTGGATTCCCAAGACTACATCAAGTTCTAATTCATCAAATACGACTACAACTCCAAGGATTCCCATCAAGATGGTGTGGATCCTGAAGAAGAAGAACTAGAGAGTTCTTGAGGGTGACTCTGCCAACATACTTCACTCTCATCATTTTGGCAAGGACTAGTGCAAACAACTTTCATATCTTGCACTAGTTCAAGGAGTCACAAACCCTCTTGTTGGTAAGACAAGGGACAAGGTAACCTAATGCTTTCATGGACATCATCTTGTGTACACATCACTCTATGTCTATGGATATCCTTGTTTGTTCCTTGTGGGACTAACCCGTGTAGGTATTGAAAGTGCAACTCACTCCAATGGATTGCTCCGAATGATCTACATCAACATTGAGCATTCACATCTTCAACACCTACATGAAGTCATCATCGACAAAACCCAAGGTTAGTTCATCCCTCTTAGGGGGGATATCACATCTAGGGGGGGCTTTACTCTAATCAATTGAGCTAAAGCAACTCTAATGATGTGAGCACAACAATGCTTTATGTAAAAGTGGCAACCCCACTTGTGCTTAAATGATGAGTATGACCTATGATTAAATATTCTCATTTGACTCCTAAGTCAATATACTCATATATAGATGACCTAGTCATCGCCAAATTGTTTGATAGATGCTAGAGTGTTTGTGCATGCTTTGTCACATATTTCATTTGTCAGTTTATTGTGTGAGCATGTTGGATGCATATTTTACTCATTCAAGGACATCCATTTTTTGCTTTGTTTGTTTGGCTTTTTATCTTTTCCCAATGGATGGACAAGAATGCATAAGAACTCCCTCTAGCTATCTATGTTTTTCTCGTCTCAAACTCTATTCATGCTACATCACAAAGTTTGATCAAGTCAGATTCGAACCACTCTGTGTGAGGAGCACTCGGAGTCCCCGATTCGTCATAGACTTAAACTTCCAAAACCTCTTTGTGCATTTCAGTCTGACCGATTCATCCTTTCGGTCCTACTGAGATCACTAAGTTGATCTAGGTTTTCAATCTCGGTGCAACCGATTAGAACCTTTCGGTCACATCGAGTTGCAGTAACTGCCTGCAGTTTTGCATCTCGGTGCCACCGAGTTGTTCCACTCGGTCACACCGACAGTGTCAGGTTAATTATACCGACGGGTCAATTTTTGGAAAAATTTCCGAAACCCTTCACCCGTGCGTAACCTGCTCTGCCTCTTCGGGTCTCCGGATCGTCTTCTCGCCGCTAGCGACCTCCCGCCGCTGGTCTCCGCCGCTGTCAACGGCAATCTGGCCCGTCGTTGCCGCCGTATCAAACACTCGCCGCTCTAGGGTAAGTGTTCTATCCCTTGTGATGTCTCTTTCACTCTAATTCCTAGCACAAGTACAATACCATGTTTCTTGCCACAATTGAGATTGATCCATCTAGCTAAAACTTCCTTAGGTCTAGATTGATTCAACAATTTTAGGGTTAGCTCTCCGCAGAACTCATCTCGGACCGACCGAACTGTAGAAATCGGTCTCACCGATTCGGCCTTGGCCATTGCACATGCGCTCTTCGGTCTGACCGAAGCGTGCAAATCAGTGTGACCGAGTTCAAGATTCTGTGAAACCCTAGCAATCTCGGTGCCACCGAACTGTGACTCGGCCCTACCGAGTTCACTAGTTTAGGTTCCAAGAGTTGCTTCGGTATCACCGAGTTTGTCAATTCGGTAGCTCCGAGATCACTTCTGTAGAGAACTAAAACTAAGCTTTTTGACTCAATTGTTTTGCAAAACCTCTGTACTTTGTGATGCTCATCTTCTCTACCTCATCTATAATCTATTCACGAGTGGTCTGCGACGGTTTGCACGCAAGATGTCTGACCAAAGTGACAGCCAGAACAAGTCTGAACAGCAGGTGCAGATGAGTGAGGGTTATGATCCCTCTAGCAGCTATGATGAGGGCAGCAGGAGCACACCTAGTAACTTGCAAAAGGCAGCTACCAGGACAAGGAGGGAGAAAACTTCTGATTCAGAGGATGAAGATTATGTGGATGTTGAGGATTAAGCCACTTCAAGGAAAAAGGTGTTGAAAAAGGAGTATGGCACAGCTGCTGCAACAAAGCCTGGAATGAAAACAAAGGCTCCAGCAAGAAGAGTTCCAATGTCAAAAGCCAGAGCCTCCACTCAAGAAACAATGGAGTTCACTCTTGAACCCAAAGAAGGAGGTGAAGGCAAGAAGAGGAAAGAAAGGGTCAAGAAGAGCATTGCCAGAGTTATTGGGAAGCCCTCCATGATGAGAGATGATGATGAAGAACAGGAGGATGCTACACCAGCACCCAAAGCTCAGAAGCTCATGGGAGATGCAATCAGATCAGGGGCTGCTCCATCTAAGCCCAAAGCTGCTCCCAAGGCTACTGCTCCAGCTCAGAAGTCTGCTCCAAAGAGAAGCACTAGAAACATTCCAGTTGCAGAAATGAATAAGGCCCCAGTGCCTCAAGTTGAAGAAGAAGATGATGAAGCCCAAGTGCTAAGGAAGCTGAAGCCAAAGATCCCTGACCACAATGATGCACATCCTGTTGCAGAAAACATGAAAATCAGGAAGGATGCAGGACTGAGGTTATGGAGATAGTCTGATCCATATGCTGTCAGGAGAAGGATTGTTGTTGACTAGAGGTTTCACACTAAGGAACAGCAAGACTTTTATGAGACAGTTTTGCTTGACAAGAAGCCCATTGTGTGTGACATGAGATGGGTTGACTAGGAGTACATTAAGAAAAATGAAGATCACTATCCAGGAGTATATGACAGCTTCAAAGCATGTAGAGTTGATACATTTGTTGCCCAGAAGCTCACCAAGTGGAATGATGAGCTGATCATGCAGTTTTACTCCACTGCCCACTTCTATCCAGATGGAAAGATAGTTTGGATTTCTGAAGGTACAAGGTACCAATCCACTGTTGAAGAATGGGCTCAGTTGATCAATGCCCCGGAAGAAATTGAGGATGACTTGGATGTTTATGCTGAGAAGAAGAAAGACCACAACACTATGGCACACATGTACAGAGAGATCCCTGATGATGCTTTGGAGAATCACAAGTTTGGATCTGTCCACTTCTTGTTGTCTGGTCTGCCTACCATAAATTGGATCCTAAGGCACACTTTGCTACCCAAGTCAGGTGATCACAAAATGATCAGAGGACATGCTATCAACTTGCTACATTTGTTTGATGTGCCTCAAAAGTTCAAAGTCATGAGTCTGATTATGGAGACAATCAAAAGGACAGCAGCTAATCAGAAGAGAAGTTGTGGGAATGCCCCACACATTCAGGAGCTCATCAACTCAAAGATGGGCATAGGCACATATCTGTTGGATAAGGAGCATCTACCCTTATAACCTGAGTTGGAAGACAACATTGTAGTCATGACTGAGAATGAACCATCATCAGCTCAAGCACATGAGAAGAGAGAGAAGGCAAGGGCAGAGAAAGCTGCAAAGATGCCAACTGCTGAAGAGGCATCTCAAGTATTCTTGAAAAGCAAGCAAGATCAGTTAGCATCTCTGATCCAATCCACCTTCAGGATTGAGAAGGGCTTGGCCACCCTGACTCAAAACCAGGAGAGCTTGGAGAGGATTATAGAGACCAAATTCTATGATCTTGATCTAAAGGTAACTGAGATCCAAACTGCACTTGAGCAGCTTCAGGAGGAAGCAGAGGAGAAGAAGGGCAAGTCGACTACAGATGCTTCTACTAGAGTGCCCAGAGGACAAAGATCTGCTACAGTGCCTGTGACAGATACTCGAGCTACAGCATCAGCACCAGCAGCTACGGCTCTAGTGCCACCTCCAGCAGCCACTCCACCAGCTCCAGCTACATCATCTGAAGCCTTCGTCCTAGGAGTTCTCTCAACACCACCTCCTGAAGATCAAGCCTGAGAGACGTTTAGCACTATGCATTTTTGAACTTTTTGGTAATTTGTTGCCGAAGGGGGAGAAAAATGTATAGGTCATAGGCTTCGAGAGAGAGTGTTGCTTTTTTATCTCTCTTGCTATTTTGGTTGAACTTCTTGATTGTGTGCTTGTGTGAGATACTTTATGTCCTTGTGAGATACTTGTTTGATCTTGTGTTTGATCATATGCTACCCTTAATGCTTGTTGGATGATATTATCTCTTATATTCTTATATGATCATTCACTTGCTTGGTGATGAGTGCATGCTTTTATTTTCTGTCTTTTTGAGCGCTCCACCAAGATGTATGTGACATGAAAGAGTAACCCATGATCCTAATCGATTGTGCATTTGCATTCAAAAGCAAATTTTAAATAATGCACAAATTTAGGGGGAGCTCTTGCTTATCACATACTTCTCAAAGCAACGATATTTTTCAATCTTATTATCCTTTGTCGAAGCTTTGATTTGTATGTTGTCATCAATTACCAAAAAGGGGGAGATTAAAAGTGCAACTATCCCTTGGTGGTTTTGGTAATTCCTAACAACATATAGCTCATTGAGCTAATGCTATTTCAAGATAAATATTTCAGGAAAGCTCAATGATTGGCATGGAATGGATTAGAAAGTGGACCCCTCAAAATGCTAAGGACAAAAGATTGGCTCAAGCTCAAAGCACAAGACTCTACATTTTCATTTTACTGATCCAAGATCACATTGAGTCCATAGGAAAAGCCAATACAATCAAGAGGGGGTGAGGTATTGCTTAATGTGTTTCTTGCTCAAAGTGCTTAGTGATATGCTCCAAAACCCTCAACTACTTTCTCACATCCACATATGTCCCAAACCAAAAGTCAAACTCGGCCCCACCGAAACTTTCTATCCGGCGCCACCGAGTTCTCTTGACATAGCCACTGCCAGAAACCCTAGTCTTTTCGGTCTCACCGATAGGGATCTCGGTCTCACCGAGATGGGATTGTAATCTCTCTGTTTCCCTTCGTAATGTTTCGGTCAAACCGAGATGAGCGATCGGTCCCACTGATATTGCAATGCAAACTCTTTGTTTCCCTTTCGTAACGTTTCGTTCCAACCCCGAAATGAGCGAATCGGTCCCACCGAGTTTGCCTGACCAACTCTCTGTTAGTCTATTACAAAAATCGGTCTCACCGAGTTTGTGTAATCGGTCTCACCGAGATTACGTTATGCTCTAACCCTAACAAAATCGGTCCCACCGAGTTGATGTGTCGGTCCCACCAAAAATCCTAACGTTCACATTTTGAACTAAATCGGTCCGACCGAGTGTCATGATTCTGTCCCACCAAGTTTGGTGATTCGGTCCCACCGAGTTTGGTGATTTGTGTGTAACGGTTAGATTTTGTGTGGAGGCTATAAATACCCCTCCACCCACTCTTCATTCGTGGAGAGAGCCATCAGAACATGCCTACACTTCCAACATACATTTTCTGAGAGAGAACCACCTACACTTGTGTTGAGGTCAAGATATTCCATTCCAACCACATAAATCTTGATCTCTAGCCCTCCCCAAGTTGCTTTCCACTCAAATCTTCTTTTCTACCAAATCCAATCCTGTGAGAGAGAATTGAGTGTTGGGGAGACTATCATTTGAAGCACAAGAGCAAGGAGTTCATCATCAACACACCATTTGTTACCTCTTGGAGAGTGGTGTCCCCTAGATTGGCTAGGTGTCACTTGGGAGCCTCCGTCAAGATTGTGGAGTTGAACCAAGGAGTTTGCAACGGTTAGGAGATCGCCTACTTCATGAAGATCTACCCGAGTGAGGCAAGTCCTTCGTGGGCGACAGCCATGGTGCGATAGACAAGGTTGCTTCTTCATGGACACTTTGTGGGTGGAGCCCTCCGTGGCCTCGCGCAACCGTTACACTTCGTGGGTTGAAGTCTCCATCAACGTGGATGTACGATAGCACCACCTATCGGAACCACGGATAAAAAATCTCCGTGTCAACATTGTGTTTGCTCCCTCAAACTCCTCCCTTTACCTTTATATGCAATTGTTTTACATTCCGCTACTATACTCTTAGAATTGCATGTGTAGGTTGATTGCTTGACTTGTGCAAAGTTGTTAAAATCTGCCAAGAACTAAAATTGGGAAAAGGCTAGATTTTTATTTGGTCAAAGTAGTCTAATCCCCCCCCCCCTTCTAGACATACTTTCGATCCTACACCTCTGGACCAGACGGCCCAGCTCACAGCCAGGCCGGCCCACCTGGCCCATCCGGCCGACCTAGCCCGTTCCCCCGGTCGCTCTCTCCCCTTCCCTGTTCCCCCGACTAGGGTCGGAACAGGGCCGCGTCCCCGCCCGACAGCCTCGCCGGCACCGGCGCTGGGAGGGGATAAGGCTGCCACGCCCCCGCCTCCTCGATCCCATCTCCCACTCGCGCCCGCTCTCCCTCTCGATCCCTGCGCCTCCCTCTCCCCTCAGATCCACCTCGTTGCCTCTCCTTCCCCTTCGCCTCTGGGCGCCACCGCCGCCATGGCTCCGGCCTAGCCACGACCACCATGCCCACCTCGCGGCCCCACTGTGTCTCCAAGGGCCGCCGTCGTCCGTTGCTTCGACTGGTGCACCCCGTTGGAGTCCGGAGCCACCGCAACGCCCATGACGCCGCCGTCTTCCTCCTCTGCTCCGACGAACTTCGCCGCCGCTCTTCACCAACTCCGGCGACGCCCCTGCTTCTACTAAACCCCCAAGGGCCACCATGTGTGCCGCTCGGTGAGCCCCTGCTGCCTGCTCTCTCTCGCGCGCGCCCTAGCTAGCTGTCACAGTAGCACCCGAACTCAGCGCCGCGGAACTTGTCGCCGACGAGTCTCCGGTGACCAAATGGTCACGGGCCAGTGCCGGTTGCACTCGTCGTGCCCTATAGACCCTTCCCAGCCTCTCCGTTTGTTCGCTAGCTCGTCGTTGCTCCGATCTTCTCGAGCTCCCGTACGCGTCGCCGCCCGCGCTCGTCGCCGGCAGCCGTCCGGTAACCCTTTGGTCCCGGGCTCGTGTCGTTGTGCTCGCGCGTGCACGTAGGCCTCGCCCCGCCCTTCCGTTTGCCCAATAGCGTGTCGCATCGCTGTTGCCGTTGTCGTTGCTCGCCCGAAACACCCCACCGCCGGCGATGTCGTACTGCTCGTCTCCGGCACCGCAGCCCGCGAGACCACCACCAACCGACGCGTCGTCATCTTGCCATTCTAACGCGCCCGGCCGCGATCAAAATGGTGCCCTATGGGCGATTTCCGGCGATGCCCGAGGACACGCCGCCGCGGACGAGCTCGTCGGCGTTATTCCGACGAGTCGCCGGCCGTCGCTGAGCTGGCGTGACGCGTGGGCCCCCTTGTGTCGCTGATGGGTGGGCCCCGTTGAATCATTGACTCGGTCAGCGCTGATGTGGCTCCCCTGTGTCTATGACATGCGGGCCCCATGCCATAAACGAATAAAAATAAATAGATAAATTGCTAATTAATTAAATTAATTAATTAAAACCTTAATCTCTCACTGACTACTGGGCCCCACCCGCTAATTAACCCATTTAGTTAGTCTAAACCCCCCCTGTTAGTGCCCCTGACAATGACATGTGGGTCCCACTGGACCCACCTGTCTAGTTGACCTGTT
Organism: Aegilops longissima; assembly: GCA_021605205.1. Lineage (NCBI taxonomy): Eukaryota > Viridiplantae > Streptophyta > Magnoliopsida > Poales > Poaceae > Aegilops > Aegilops longissima. Next base: position 651,802,753 of record CM038680.1, read on the forward strand.
GACATCACCTTGATGTCATGCTTACGTCATCATTTACTATTCTGGATAATTCGTATTTAAATAAATAATTAAAAACAAAAAATGATTAAAACTTTAGAAAATCATATAAAATAATCTATAACTCGAATGAAAATACTTTGTACATGAAAGTTGCTCAGAACGACGAGACGAATCAGGATACGCAGCTCGTTCATCCGCCACACATCCCTAACATATCGAACACGCAACTTTCCCCCTCCGGTTCATCTGTCCAAACACGTGAAACATCGGGAATACTTTTCCGGATGTTTCCCCCCTTCGCCGGTATCACCTATTACCGCGATTGGGCACCACTAGCAACGCTCATTGTCATGTCATGCATCCTCATGCATATGTTTGCTTTTATATTTATTGCTTCTTCCCCCTCTTCTCTCGCTAGACATCGAGACCGACGCCGCTGCTACCCAGTACGACTACGGTGTTGACGACCCCTCCTTCTCGGCTGAGCTTCCAGGCAAGCCCCCCGATCACCAGATATCGCCTATTCTACTCTCTACTGCTTGCATTAGAGTAGTGTAGCATGTTACTATTTTCCGTTAATCCTATCCTGATGCATAGCCTGTCCTTGCTACTATTGTTGTTACCTTTACCTGCAATCCTACATGCTTAGTATATAGGATGCTAATATTCCATCTGTGGCCCTACATTCTTGTCCGTCTGCCATGCTATACTATTGGGCCGTGGTCACTCGGGAGGTGATCACGGGTATATACTTATATACATAATATATGATACCTGTGGTGACTAAAGTCGGGTCGGCTCATAAGAGTACCCGCGAGTGATTCACGGATTGGGACCGAAAGGACATTTGTCCCGACGGCCCTCTGAGTGAACCTTTGTGGCGGAGCGGTAGGGCAGGTTGAGACCACCTAGGTGAGAGGTGGGCCTAGCCCTGGTCGGCATTCGCGGTTACTTCAAAATAACACGCTTAACGAGATCTTGGTATTTGATATGAGTCTGGTCACTGGCCTATACGCACTAACCAACTACGCGGGAACAGTTATGGGCACTCAACGTCGTGGTATCAGCCGAAGCCTTCGTGACGTCAGCGACTAAGCGGCATGCGCCGGATTGGACTAGAACGCCTACTCTTGTATTAGGGAGGCTAGGTCTGATTCCGGCCGCATACGCAACATGCAGGTGTGCAATGGGCGATGGGCCCAGACCCCTGCGTGCATAGGATTTAGACCGGCGTGCTGACCTCTCTGTTGTGCCTAGGTGGGGCTGCGACGTGTTGATCTTCTGCGGCCGGGCATGACCCAGAAAAGTGTGTCCGGTCAAATGGGATCGAGCATGTTGGGTAATGTGGTGCACCCCTGCATGGAAGTTTATCTATTCGAATAGTCGTGTCCCTACCCGAAGTTGTACCTTCACCTTATGATAACTAGAACCAGATATTTAATAAAACACACCCTTCTAAGTGCCAGATGCAACCCGGTGATCGCTCTCTAACAGGGCGACGAGGAGAGGATCGCTGAGTAGGATTATGCTATACGATGCTACTTGGTGAACTTACCATTTACTCTCTTCTACATGCTGCAAGATGGAGGATGCTAGAAGCGTAGTCTTCGATAGGATTAGCTATCCCCCTCTCATTCTGGCATTATGCAGTTCAGTCCACCGATATGGCCCCTTTACACATATACCCATGCATATGTAGTGTAGATCCTTGCTTGCGAGTACTTTGGATGAGTACTCACGGTTGCTTTGCTCCCCCTTTCCCCCCTTTTCCTTTCTTCCTTGTTTTCGCAACCAGATGCTGGAGCCCAGGAGCCATACGCCACCGTCGACGACGACTCCTACTACACCGGAGGTGCCTACTACTACGTCAGGGCGGTGGCGACCGGGGAGTAGTTTAGGAGGATCCCAGGCAGGAGGCATGTGCCTCTTTCGATCTATATCCCAGTTTGTGCTAGCCTTCTTAAGGCAAACTTGTTTACTATGTCTGTACTCAGATATTGTTGCTTCCGCTGACTCGTCTATGATCGAGCACTTGTATTCGAGCCCTCGAGACCCCTGGCTTGTATTATGATGCTTGCATGACTTATTCATGTTTTAGAGTTGTGTTGTGATATCTTCCCATGAGTCCCTGATTTTAATCGTACATGTTTGCGTGCATGATTAGTGTATGATCGAATCGGGGGTGTCGCAAACATCATGTCTTCCTCACCCTCCAACAACGGAGAAGAAGACGCAGGGGTGGTTCAGGAGGATCTAAGGAGAGGGACAGCTAAAGGGGTTGCTATGGAGGAAGAAGAGGAACATCCTTTTGGGCTTCACTCTCCGGCTCCCAAGAGAGGGACATTGGCTGGCATCTCCACTCATCTGAATCCTCATTAAGCTATGAGATCATCAAATAATCAATAGAGCCTCAAAGTGCAAGAAGAAATCCCACCAAGAAGGCCTTTACACAGATTACATTGTAACAATTTTCATAATTTGATTCACAATTATGGGTTCAAGAATACTCCTCGTAGGAACATACTATCCAATTGGGACATATCTCGCCCAAGAGAAAACAGTGCAGGAACAAAACCGTGGGGCCCAGAAAATAAACACATAATGGCTGAGGTGAAGAAAACAGTGAGTTACTTCATCAAGCCCTTCGGGAGATTCAAGGTTTGAATGATCTACTCATGGTTATATTGGAGAATACTACTTCACCACCACCTTCTTCTTCATCACCAAAAGAAAATTGAGTAACCAGTATGGGCACTCCCCTTGGCTTCCGCCAAGCTTGGGGGAGGTGCCTCGGTATCGTATCATCCCCACTATCTTTTGCCTTTATTTATTTTAGTTTGATCTTTTGCTTTAGATGAATCAAAGTTTAGTTCGATCCTTTCTTTTCAAGAGTTTGCTTAGTGATTTATCCTTGTAATCGTGTGCAGGGACAGAGCCAGGATTGTACCTTAGCGGGGCGAAGACAATGACACAAGATACTTTTCTTCCACTAGGTTAATCCGTTGTTCACTAATTTCTTAACAAAATTAACTAGCCTGTTACAGCGATAAGAGGAAAAAGAGATAGCAAATATGAGTACTAATAGAAAGACAACGACACAAGAGATGAAGGTTCATGAAATTTTACTAGTGACATTTTTTTTTATTCGGAGCTTGCATATCAATTAAATTATGATCCGGCTATTACCTTGATTCTTGGAATCCTCATATTCACCATTTCCTCTAAAAGGACATGCTTGAAACATTAACCGGTGATGCAATCAACAGAGTATTATGTAACAAGAAATTTCGAGTGTCTAAAAATTAAATAATTCTTGCTTACCTCATAGCGTCAATGGAGGTCTTTAGCGTTAGTTAGGATTAGTCTGGTTTGCTTCGCCAGATTGCGTAGTAGGATCATGTTCTCATGGTGAGAGCTTGAACCAATTGGTTTCAAAATTTTATTAATCAATTCGGTTGTCTTTCTCTTCATGTCTACACAAGCGCAAATATATAACTGGAAATGTTATATTTGATAACTAATGCACATAGTTTGTATGATTATACTTCTAAACAGATGTGAAAACAAATTACCTTTTCCCTTTGTGTTGTTGCCGCTCAACCACCGTGTGCTCGAGCTGCCGGCTGCCGCAACCGGCGCCGTGTCCCTGGATTGGTGCAACGGCGCCCACCTGTCCCGGCGTCTCCTTTCCTTCTCTACTTCTCGATGGCGGCAGTGTGGCACGATGGGGAGATCCCATCAGAGTGGATCGTCGCACGGCTTGGAACGAACAGACGTTCAGCGATACGTGTGGGTTTGTGCTATAACGAAAAGGGCCTCCTTGTGTTTCCACCATGGCCTGCTTGGCGTTTTTGTGCTCCATATCTAATGGGATGTACCAGTACATGGGCTGAGAATTCACACTAATTACCATGGCCGAGCGGGATAGGGGGGCGAAGCATGTTACGTACATGTACGCAAGCAGAAATATCAGGGAAAACCTAATCGCTATCGAGGGACAACTCGATCGTTAGGGGGGTCTCTCCCCCCTCGTCCCCCCTTAATCCGTCCCTGATTGTGTGCGAGATATATAATAAAGTTTAGTTTAAGTTTTTGCTTTCTTTACTTTCTTGTTGCAATAAAAAGAAAGGAAAGAAAATAAATCAAGAAGATCATATGCTAATCTTATGGTAGGTGATGACACCACATAAGGAAAAGTATAAGTAGAAAAATTTATTAGAGATTGACAAACATAACATTAGTCAATGTTGCAACTCATGAAAGAATTAATAAGGGGAAAGAAGATCACATATAAATATACTATCGTAGAAATTTTTTGTGATGGTGAGCCCCCATCAAAATATTATATGTCAAAATTTTTTACGTTGGACAAGGAAGACAACACAATGATTTATGTTTGTTCATATTCACATAGAAGTCATATTGTTATAGATCCTTTAACATGTGGTGCTTGCCCCCTATCTTTGCTAGCCAAAAATTCTGCACCAAGTAGAGATACTACTTGTGCATCCAAAAACCCTTAAACCCAAATCTTATTTTCAAGAGTCCACCATACCTACCTAGGGATTGAGAAACATCCCTCAAGTAAGTTGTCATCGGTGCAAAAAGGCAATAAAATTTGCTTCTAAAAGTGTGAGATCATTTAGTGTAAGAGAAAATTGAGCGATGTGATGGTGAAGAATAAAAGCGACAGACTGCATAATAAAGGTTGCCATCCCAAGGGGCAATACAATGTGACGTTCTTTTGCACTAAGGGGTTGAGCATACAAACAAATAAGTGCATGGCAACCTCTGCTTCCCTCTGCAAAGGGCCTATCTTTTACGTTTATGTATTTACTTTTATGCAAAGAGTCAAAGTTTTCTTTCTATTCCTTTTTTCTCCTTTGGCAAGCATCATGTGGTGAGGAAAGATCTAGGCACATATGTCCAGCTGAATATGGGTAACATGAGTTAATATTGTTGACATCACCTTTGAGGTGAATACGTTAGGAGGCGAAACTATAAGCCCCTATCTTTCTATGTGTCCGGTTGAAACGTTTTGCTCATGACTATGCGGTGAGTGTTAGCAATCATAGGGGACTATATGATGGTTGAGTATATGGACTTGCCTAAAGACTCCGATACGTGACCCTTCCTGAAAAGATGATGAATTGTAGTTGCAAAGTTGACGGAGAATATAGTTTGTTGGTTTCTAATAGAGTTTTTGCTTTACACTTTGATAGTGTGATGAATTGTCACTTATTCATGAGAAGTCTATGATAAAAGTTCTATGATAAGAGTCTTATGTTTAAGTTTGTTGATGTTATAATAATCAACATGATGCTTCTATGTCTGTATTTTATTTTTATTGACACCTCTCTCTCTAAGCATGTGGACATGTTTTTCAATTTCGGTTTTCGCTTGAGGACAAGCAAGGTCTAAGCTTGGGGGAGTTGATACGTCCATTTTGCATCATGTTTTACCACTGTTATTTATGATGTTTTTATGCATAATAATGCTTTTTGTAGTAATTCTAATGCCTTTTCTCTCACAATATGCAAGGTACACACAAAGAGAGAGAATTCATAGTTGGAAATCTGGACCTGGAAAAGCTACGCCAGGCTACCTATTCTGCACAACTCCAAACAAGCTGAAACTTTACAGAGATTTTTATGGAATATATGAAGAATATTGGAGCAAATAAGTACCAGAGGGGGCCCACCAGGTGGGCACAACCCACTGCTACCTCTTGAGCATGCGTTGGTTTTCCCTTGAAGAGGAAAGGGTGATGCAGTAAGTAGCGTAAGTATTTCCCTTAGTTTTTGAGAACCAAGGTATCAATCCAGTAGGAGACTACACGCAAGCTGCCTAGTACCTACAAAACAGTCAAGAACCTTGCAACCAACGCGATTAAAGGGGTTGTCAATCCCTTCACGGCCACTTGCAAAAGTGAGATCTGATAAAGGTAATAAGATAAATATTTTTGGTATTTTTGTTGTATAGATTGGAAAGTAAAGATTGCAAAATAAATAGTAAACTAGAATTGTAGATTGGAAACTTATATGATGTAAAGTAGACCCGGGGGGCATAGGTTTCACTAGTGGCTTCTCTCAAGATAGCATATATTATGGTGGGTGAACAAATTACTGCCTAGCAATTGATAGAAAAGCGCATAGTTATGAGAATATCTAGGCATGATCATGAACATAGGCATCACGTCTGTGTCAAGTAGACCGAAACGATTCTGCATCTACTACTATTACTCCACACATCGACCGCTATCCAGCATGCATCTAGAGTATTAAGTTCATAAGAACAGAGTAACGCATTAGGCAAGATGACATGATGTAGAGGGATAAACTCAAGCAATATGATATACACCCCATCTTTTTTTCCTCGATGGCAACAATACAATACGTGTCGGTTCCCTTTCTGTCACTGGGATCGAGCACCACAAGATTGAACCCAAAGCTAAGCACTTATCCCATTGCAAGAAAGATCAATCTAGTAGGCCAAACTAAACCGATAATTCGAAGAGACTTGCAAAGATATCAAATCATGCATATAAGAATTCAGAGAAGAATCAAATATTGTTCATAGATAATCTTGATCATAAACCCACAATTCATCGGATCTCGGCAAACACACCGCAAAAAGTATTACATCGAATAGATCTCCAAGAACATAGAGGAGAACTTTGCATTGAGATCCAAAGAGAGAGAAGAAGCCATCTAGCTAATAACTATGGACCCGAAGGTCTGTGGTAAACTACTCACACGTCATCGGAGAGGCTATGGTGTTGATGTAGAAGCCCTCCGTGATCGAATCCCCCTCCGGCAGTTCACCGGAAAAGGCCCCAAGATGGGATCTCATGGGTACAAAAGGTTGCGGCGGTGCAAAAGTCGTTTTTGGCTCCCCTGGATGTTTTCAGGGTATAAGAGTATATATAGGAGAAAGAAGTAGGTCGGTGGAGCTACGAGGGGCCCACGAGGGTGGGGGCCGCGCCTACCCCCTCTGGGCGCGCCCTCCTGCCTCGTGGCCGCCTTGTTGCTTCCTTGACTTCCACTCCAAGTCTCCTGGATTGCATTTGTTCCAAAAAAAGATCCTCGCGAAGGTTTTGTTCCGTTTGATATTCCTTTTCTGCGAAACACTGAAATAGGCAAAAAAAACAGCAATTTGCACTGGGCCTTCGGTTAATAGGTAAGTCCCAAAAATAATATAAAAAGGTATATTAAAGCCCATTAAACATCCAAAATAGATAATATAATAGCATGGAACAATCAAAAATTATAGATACGTTGGAGACGTATCACCCACCTGGGCGCGCCAGGGAGCCTAGAGCGCCCTGGTGGGTTGTGCTCACCCAGGCCCACCACCGCTGCCCATCTTATGGTATATAGGTATTTTTGAACTAGAAAAATAAGGAGATTCCTTTCGAGACGGAGCGCCGCCATCTCGAGGCGGAACTTGGGCAGGAGCACTTTTGCCCTCCCGCCGAGCGATTCCGCCGAGGGAACTTCCCTCACGGAGGGGGAAATCATCGTCATCATCATCACCAACAACTCTCCCATCTTGGAGAGGGAAATCTCCATCAAAATCTTCAACAGCACCATCTCATCTTAAACCCTAGTTCATCTCTTGTGTTCAGTCTTGTTACCGGAACTATAGATTAGTGCTTGTGGGTGACTAGTAGTGTTGATTACATCTTGTAGTTGATTACTATATGGTTTATTTTGTGGAAGATTATATGTTCAGATCCATTATGCTATTTAATACCCCTCTGATCTTGAGCATGATTATCATTTGTGAGTAGTTACTTTTGTTCTTGACGGGAGAAATCATGTTGCAAGTAATCATATGAACTTGATGTGTGTTCGATATTTTGATAGTATATGTGTTGTGATTCTGTTAGTGGTGTCATGTGAACGTTGATTACATGAAACTTCACCATATTTGGGCCTAAGGGAATGCATTGTGGAGTAGTAATTAGATGATGGGTTGCGAGAGTGACAGAAGCTTAAACCCCAGTTTATGCACTATTCCATAAGGGACCGATTGGATCCAAAAGTTTAATGCTATGGTTAGAATTTATTCTTAATACTTTTCTGTAGTTGCGGATGCTTGCGAGAAGGTTAATCGTAAGTAGGAGGTTTTGTTCAAGTAAGAGCAGCACCTAAGCACCGGTCCACCCATATATCAAATTATCAAAGTAGCGAACACAAATAGAATCAACATGATGAAAGTGACTAGACGAAATTCCAGTGTACCTCAAGAATGCTTTGCTTACTATAAGAGACTGTTTTGGCCTGTCCTTTTCCTTAAAAGGATTGGACTATCTTGCTGCACTTTTGCTACCATTATCATTACTTGCTCGTTACAAATATCTTGCTATCAAACTACTCTGTTACTTAAAATTTCAGCACTTGCAGACATTACCTTGCTGAAAACCACTTGTCATTTCCTTCTGCTCCTCGTTGGGTTCGACACTCTTACTTATCAAAAATAGCAACAATTGATCCCCTATACTTGTGGGTCATCAACAACATACATCAAAGCTTCAAAAAAGAATGTAACAAGAAATTACAATAAAGCTTTGAGAAGCATGTAGCATGAGTAAGTGTAGGATCGTAAGTCGGTCTAGAGTGGGGGTGATTAGACTACTTTACCAAATAAAACATATCCTTTTCCCAATTTTAGTTGTAGGAAATTTTTAGCAACGATCACAAGTCAAGGAACACCCTACACATGCAAGTATAGATGGTAGGCAGCGAAAGGTAAAGACAAAGGAGGGGATCGAAGATATCAAACGCAATGAAGAAGCGATGATTTTTGGCATGGTTCCGATAGGCGGTGTGCTACTTGTGAGCTGCGTTGGGATTTCCTCGAAGAGGAGAGGAAGTAGAGATAAGTATTTCCCCTAGTTAAGAACTAAGGTTATCAATCCAGTAGGAGAATCACACAAAGCCTCGTGAACAACACCTGCACACACAAATGCAAATACTTGCACCTAACGCAAACAAGAGGGTTGTCAATCCCCTTGGCGGTTATTTGCAAGGATTAAATCTTGTAGTGGCAGATAGATAAATTGCAAGATAAAATAAAATAAAATAGAAAATTGCATAGTTGTGACGGTATTCAAGGCGATGATCATGTATATAGGCATCACGTCCGAGAAAAGTAGACCGACTCTTGCCTACATCTACTACTATTACCCCACCCATCGACCGCTGTCCAGCATGCATCTATGGTATTAAGTTAATAAAAACAGAGTAACACCTTAAGCAAGATGACATGATGTAGACAAAGTAAACTCAACTAATATGAATAAACCCCATCATTTTATCCTTAATGGCAACACTAAAAATACATGCCTTGACCCTTTTTGTCACTAGGATACAACACCGCAAGATTGAACCCACCACAAGGCACCTCTCCCACTGAAGATAAATCAATCTAGTTGGTCAAACCAAACAGATAGATCGAAGAGAAATACAAAGCTATGAAAATCATGCATAAATAAGTTCATAGAAGACTCAAATATTTTTCATGAATATTCAGATCATAAACCCACAATTCATCGGATCCCAACAAACACACCCCAAAATAAGATTATATCGAATAGAACTCCAAGAAGATCGAGGAGAACATGGTATTGAATATCAAAGAGAGAGAAGAATCATCTAGCTACTAGCTATGGACTCGTAGGTTTGTGCTAAACTACTCACGCATCACCGATAGGGTCGCAAGGTTGATGTGGAATCCCTCCGTGATCGATCCCCCCTGTGGTGTTGGGGAACATAGCAATAATTCAAAATTTTCCTACGTGTCACCAAGATCAATCTAGGAGATGCTAGCAACGAGAGAGAGGGAGTGCATCTTCATACCCTTGAAGATCCCTAAGCGGAAGGGTTGCAAGAACGCGGTTGGAGGAGTCGTACACGTAGAGATTCAGATCGCGGCCGAATCCGATCTTAGCACCGAACAACGGTGCCTCCACGTTCAACACACGTGCAGCCCGGTGACGTCTCCCGCGCCTTGATCCAGCAAGGAGGAGGGAGAAGTTGAGGAAGAGGGCTCCAATAGCAGCACGACGGCATGGTGGTGATGGAGTGGCAGTTCTCCGGCAGGGCTTCGCCAAGCTCTTGCGGAGGAGGAGAGTGTTGGGAGGGAGGGCTGCGCCTTGGATGTGGTGCTGCAGCCTCCCTCGCCCCTCTATTTATAGGGAGAAGGGGAAGGGGCGGCCCCTCTAGATGGGATCTAGAGGGGGGTGGCGGCCAAGGGGAGGGCTTGCCCCCAAGCCAGGGGCGCCCCTTTAGGTTCCCCAACCCTAGGCGCATGGGCCCTAGGGGTTGGCGCCCAGCCCACTTGGGGCTGGTTCCCTTCCACCTACAGCCCATAAGGCCCTCCGGGGCTGGTGTACCCTCCCGGTGGACCCTCGGAACCCCTCCGATGGTCCCGGTACAATACCGGTATACCCCCGAATATTTCCGGCGACCGTATGATGACTTCGCATATATAAATCTTCACCTCCGGACCATTCCGGAACTCCTCGTGACGTCCGGGATCTCATCCGGGACTCCGAGTAACATTCGGTAATCACATACAAATCTTCCTTATAACCCTAGCGTCATCGAACCTTAAGTGTGTAGACCCTAGGGTTCGGGAACCATGCAGACATGACCGAGACAACTCTCCGGCCAATAACCAACAGTGGGATCTGGATACCCATGTTGGCTCCCACATGTTCCACGATGATCTCATCAGATGAACCACGATGTTGAGGATTCAAGCAATCCCGTATACAATTCCCTTTGTCAATCGGTACGTTACTTGCCCGAGATTCGATCGTCGGTATCCCAATACCTCGTTCAATCACGTTACCGGCAAGTCACTTTACTCGTTCCGTAATGCATGATCCCGTGACTAACTACTTATTCACATTGAGCTCATTATGATGATGCATTACCGAGTGGGTCCAGAGATACCTCTCCATCACACGGAGTGACAAATCCCAGTCTCGATTCGTGCCAACCCAACAGACACTTTCGGAGATACCCGTAGTGCACCTTTATAGCCACCCAGTTACGTTGTGATGTTTGGCACACCCAAAGCATTCCTACGGTATCCGGGAGTTGCACAATCTCATGGTCTAAGGAAATGATACTTGACATTAGAAAAGCTCTTAGCAAACGAACTATACGATCTTGTGCTATGCTTAGGATTGGGTCTTGTCCATCACATCATTCTCCTAATGATGTGATCCCGCTATCAATGACATCTAATGTCCATGGTCAGGAAACCATGACCATCTATTGATCAACAAGCTAGTCAACTAGAGGCTCACTAGGGACAAGTTGTGGTCTATGTATTCACACATGTATTACGGTTTCCAGTTAGTACAATTATAGCATGAACAATAGACAATTATCATGAACAAGGAAATACAATAATAACCATTTTATTATTGCCTCTAGGTCATATTTCCAACAGTCTCCCACTTGCACTAGAGTCAATAATCTAGTTCACATCACTATGTGATTGTAATGAATCCAACACCCATGGGGTTTGATCATATCTCGCTTGTGAGAGAGGTTATTAGTCAACGGGTCTGAACCTTTCATATCCGTGTGTGCTTTACAAATCTCTATGTCGTCTTGTAGATGCAGCTACCATGCTCTATTTGGAGCTATTCCAAATAAATGCTCTACTATATGAATCCGGTTTACTACTGAGAGTCGTCCGGATTAGTGTCAAAGTTTGCATCAACGTAACCCTTTACGATGAACTCTTTTACCACCTCCATAATCGAGAAAATTCCTTAGTCCACTAGTTACTAAGGTTAAGTTTGACCGCTGTCATGTGATCCATTCCTGGATCACCCTTGTACCCCTTGACTGACTCATGGCAAGGCACACTTCAGGTGCGGTACTCAGCATAGCATACTGTAGAGCCTACGTCTAAAGCATAGGGGATGACCTTCGTCCTTTCTCTCTCTTATGCCGTGGTCAGGTCTTGAGTCTTACTCAATACTCACACCTCATAACACAGCCAAGAACTCCTTCTCTGCCGATCTATTTTGAACTCCTTCAAATCTTGTCACGGTGCGTACTTATTTGAAAGTACTATCAAGCGATTTTGATCTATCCTTATAGATCTTGATGCTCAATGTTCAAGTAGCTTAATCCAGGTTTTCCATTGAAAAACACTTTTCAAATAACCCTATATTCTTTCCAGAAATTCTACATTATTTCCAATCAACAATATGTTAACAACATATACTCATCAAAAATTCTATAGTGCTCCCACTCACTTCTTTGAAAATACAAGTTTCTCATAAACTTTGTATAAACCCAAAATCTTTGATCATCTCATCAAAGCGTACATTCTAACTCCGAGATGCTTACTCCAGTCCTTAAAAGGATTGCTAGAGCTTTGCATACTTGTTAGCATCTTTCAGGATTGACAAAACCTTCTGGTTGTATCACATACAACCTTTCCTCAAGAAAAACGTCGAGGAAACAATGTTTTGACATCCTATCTGCAAGATTTCATAAATAATGCAGTAACTGCTAATATAATTCCAACAGACTCTTAGCATCACTACAAGTGAGAAAGTCTCACCGTAGTCAACTCCTTGAACTTGTTAGAAAGTTCTTTGAGACAAGTCGAGCTTCATAAATGGTGACATTACCATCAGCGTTTGTCTTCTTCTTAAAGATCCATTTATTCTCAATGGCTTGCCGATCATCGGGCAAGTCCACCAAAGTCCATACTTTGTTCTCATACATGGATCCTCTCTCGGATTTTATGGCTTCGAGCCATTAAATGAATCCGGGCCCACCATCACTTCTCCATAGCTCGCAGGTTCTTTGTTGTCTAGCAACATGACTTCCAAGACAGGATTACGTACCACTTTGAAGTACTACACATCCTTGTCGACCTACCAGGTTTGGTAGTGACTTGATCCGAAGTTTCATGATCACTATCATAAGCTTCCACTTCAATTGGTGTAGGTGCCACAGGAACAACTTCCTGTGCCCTGCTACACACTAGTTGAAGTGACAGTTCAATAACCTCATCAAGTCTCCACTATCCTCCCACTCAATTCTTTCGAGAGAAACTTTTCCTCGAGAAAGGACCCGTTTCTAGAAACAATCACTTTTGCTTTCGGATCTGAAATAGGAGGTATACCCAACTGTTTTGGGTATTCTATGAAGATGCATTTATCCACTTTGGGTTCGAGCTTATCAGCCTGAAACTTTTTCACATAAGCGTCGCAGCCCCAAACTTTCAAGAAACGACAGCTTAGGTTTCTCTAAACCATAGTTCATACGGTGTCGTCTCAACGGAATTGTGTGGTGCCCTATTTAAAGTGAATGTGGTTGTCTCTAATGCCTAACCCATAAACGATAGTGGTAATTCGATAAGAAACATCATGGTATGCACCATATCCAATAGGGTGCAGTTATGATGTTCGGACACACCATCACACTATGGTGTTCCAGCGGTATTAGTTGTGAAACAATTTCCACAATGTCTTAATTGTGTGCCAAATTCGTAACTCAGATATTCATCTCTATGATCATATCATAGACATTATATCCTCTTGTCACGACGATCTTCAACTTCACTCTGAAATTACTTAAACCTTTCAATAATTCAGACTTGTGTTTCATCAAGTAAATATACTCAGCATCTACTCAAATCATCTGTGAAGTAAGAACATAACGATATCCACTGCGTGCCTCAGCACTCATTGGACTGCACACATCAAAATGTATTACTTCCAACAAGTTGATTTCTTGTTCCATCTCACTGAAAACAAGGCCTTTCAGTCATCTTGCCCATGGTGTATGATTTGCATGTCTCAAGTGATTCAAAATCAAGTGAGTCCAAACGATCCATCTGTATGGAGTTTCTTCATGCGTATATACCAATAGACATGGTTCCCATGTCTCGATCTTTTCAAAAATGAGTGAGTCCAAAGATCCATCAACATGGAGCTTCTTCATGCGTTTTATACCAATATGACTCAAATGGCAGTGCCACAAGCATGTGGTACTATCATTACTATCTTATATCTTTTGGCATGAACATGTGTATCACTACGATCGAGATTCAATAAACCATTCATTTTAGGTGCACGACCATTGATGGTATTATTCAAATAAACAGAGTAACCATTATTCTCCTTCAATGAATAACCGTATTGCGATAAACATAATCCAATCATGTCTATGCTCAATCCAAACACCAAATAACAATTATTTAGGTTTAACACCAATCCCGATGGTAGAGGGAGCAGGCGATGCTTGATCACATCAACCTCGGAAACACTTCCAACACATATCGTCATCTCACCTTTAGCTAGTCTCCATTTATTCCGTAGCTCTTTTATTTTGAGTTACTAAAGCTTAGCAACCGAACCGGTATCTTAATACCCTGGTGCTACTAGGAGTACTAGTAAAGTACACATTTAATACAATGTATATCCAATATACTTCTGTCAACCTTGCCAGCCTTCTCATCTACCAAGTATCTAGGGTAGTTACTGCTTGATGATGTTCCTCATTACAGAAGCACTTAGTCTCGGGTTTGGGTTCAACCCTGGGTTTCTTCACTAGAGCAGCAACTGATTTGCCGTTTCATGAAGTATCCCTTCTTGCCTTGCCCTTCTTGAAACTAGTGGTTTTACTAACCATCAACAATTGAAGCTCCTACTTGATTTCTACTTTCGCGGTGTCAAACATTGCGAGTTGCTCAAGGATCATCATGTCTATCCCTGATATGTTATAGTTCATCATGAAGCTCTAATAGCTTGGTGGCAGTGACTATGGAGAACCATCACTATATCATCTAGAAGATTAACTCCCACTCGATTCAAGTGATTGTTGTACTCAGACAATCTGAGCACATGCTCAACGATTGAGCTTTTCTCCCTTAGTTTGCAGGCTTAAGAAACTTGTCAGAGGTCTCATACCTCTTGACGTGGGCACTAGTCTGAAATCCCAATTTCAGTCTTTGGAACATCTCATATGTTCTATGACGTTTCAAAACGTCTTTGGCGCCTCAATTCTAAACCGTTAGCATTATGCACTGA
The DNA here is from genome assembly GCA_021605205.1 of Aegilops longissima. Classification (NCBI taxonomy): domain Eukaryota; kingdom Viridiplantae; phylum Streptophyta; class Magnoliopsida; order Poales; family Poaceae; genus Aegilops; species Aegilops longissima. Next base: position 651,817,832 of record CM038680.1, read on the forward strand.
ACTATCACGTAGTCATCAAAACGTGTATGTCAGATGTTCGCAACATCAACAGACGATGTTCGAGGTTCAGCACACCGAGCGGTGCATTAAGGACATAAGCCTTCTGCGTAGGAATGAGGACAATCCTCAGTTTACGGGCCTAGTCCGCATAATTGTTGCTATCATTTTTCAACTAAATTTTCTCTAGGAACATATCTAAAACAGTAGAACTAAAGCGCAAGTTACGACATAATTTGCAAAGACCTTTTGACTATGTTCATGATAATTAAGTTCATCTAATTTAATGAACTCTCACTTAGATAGACATCCCTCTAGTCATCTAAGTGATACATGATCCGAGTCAACTAGGTCGTGTCCGATCATCACGTGAGACGGACTAGTCATCATCGGTGAACATCTTCATGTTGATCGTATCTACTATACGACTCATGTTCGACCTTTCGGTCTCTTGTGTTCCGAGGCCATGTCTGTACATGCTAGGCTCGTCAAGTCAACCTAAGTGTTTCACGTGTGTAAATCTGGCTTACACCCGTTGTATGCGAACGTTAGAATCTATCACACCGATCATCACGTGGTGCTTGAAACAACGAACCTTCGCAGCGGTGCACGTTAGGGAAACACATCTCTTGAAATTTTAGTGAGGATCATCTTATTAATGCTACCGTCGTTCTAAGCAAATAAGATGTAAACATGACAAACATCACATGCAAAATCATAAAGTGACATGATATGGCCAATATCATCTTGCGCCTTTTGATCTCCATCTTCGAGGTGCGGCATGATCACCTTCGTCACCGGCATGACACCATGATCTCCATCATCATGATCTCCATCATCGTGTCTTCATGAAGTTGTCTCGCCAACTATTACTTCTACTACTATGGCTAACGGTTAGCAATAAAGTAAAGTAATTACATGGCGTTTTTCATTGACACGCAGGTCATACAATAAATTAAGACAACTCCTATGGCTCCTGCCGGTTGTCATACTCATCGACATGCAAGTCGTGATTCCTATTTCAAGAACATGATCAATCTCATACATCACATATATATAATTAACCACATCCTTTTGGCCATATCACATCACATAGCATACCCTGCAAAAACAAGTTAGACGTCCTCTAATTGTTGTTGCATGTTTCTGATGGCTGCTATGGGTTTCTAGCAAGAACGTTTCTTACCTACGCAAAAGCCACAACGGTGATATGCCAATTGCTATTTACCATTCATAAGGACCCTCTTCATCGAATCCGATCCGACTAAAGTGGGAGAGACAGACACCCGCTAGCCACCTTATGCATCAAGTGCATGTCGATCGGTGGAACTGTCTCACGTAAAATGCGTGTAAGGTCGGTCCGGGCCGCTTCATCCCACAATGCCGCTGAATCAAGATAAGACTAGTAACGGCAAGAAAATTGAACAAATCATCGCCCACAACTACTTTGTGTTCTACTCGTGCATAGAATCTACGCATAGACCTAGCTCATGATGCCACTGTTGGGGAACGTAGCAATAATTCAAAATTTTCCTACGTGTCACCAAGATCAATTTAGGAGATGCTAACAACGAGAGAGAGGGAGTGCATCTTCATACCCTTGAAGATTGCTAAGCGGAAGCGTTGCAAGAACGCGGTTGGAGGAGTCGTACACGTAGCGATTCAGATCGCGGCCGAGTCCGATCTTAGCACCGAACAACGGTGCCTCCACGTTCAACACACGTGCAGCCCGGTGACGTCTCCCGCGCCTTGATCCAGCAAGGAGGAGGGAGAGGTTGAGGAAGAGCGCTCCAACAGCAGCACGACGACGTGGTGGTGACGGAGTGGCAGTTCTCCGGCAGGGCTTCGCCAAGCTCTTGCGGAGGAGGAGAGGTGTTGGGGAGGGGAGGGGATGCGCCTTGGATGTGGTGCTGCAGCCCTCCCCTCGCCCCTCTATTTATAGGGAGAAGGGGGAAGGGGGCTGGCCCCTCTAGATGGGATCTAGAGGGGGGTGGCGGCCAAGGGGGAGGGGGCTTGCCCCCCAAGCCAAGGGGGGCGCCCCCTTTAGGGTTCCCCCCCCCCCCCCAACACTAGGCGCACGGGCCCTAGGGAGGTTGGCGCCCCAGCCCACTTGGGGCTGGTTCCCTTCCACCTACAGCCCATGAGGCCCTCCGGGGCTGGTGGACCCTCCCGGTGGACCCCCGGAACCCCTCCGGTGGTCCCGGTACAATACCGGTATACCCCCGAATATTCCCGGCGACCGTATGATGACTTCCCATATATAAATATTCACCTCCGGACCATTTCGGAACTCCTGGTGAGGTCCGGGATCTCATTCGGTAATCACATACAAATCATCCTTATAACCCTAGCGTCATCGAACCTTAAGTGTGTAGACCCTACGGGTTCGGGAACCATGCAGACATGACCGAGACAACTCTCCGGCCAATAACCAACAGCGGGATCTGGATACCCATGTTGGCTCCCACATGTTCCACGATGATCTCATCGAATGAACCACGATGTCGAGGATTCAAGCAATCCCATATACAATTCCCTTTGTCAATCGGTACGTTACTTGCCAGAGATTCGATCGTCGATATCCCAATACCTCGTTCAATCTCGTTACTGGCAAGTCACTTTACTCATTCCGTAATGCATGATCCCGCGACTAACTACTTAGTCACATTGAGCTCATTATGATGATGCATTACAGAGTGGGCCCAGAGATACCTCTCCGTCACACGGAGTGACAAATCCCAGTCTCGATTCGTGCCAACCCAACAAACACTTTCGGAGATACCCATAGTGCACCTTTATAGCCACCCAGTTATGTTGTGACGTTTGGCACACCCAAAGCATTCCTACGGTATCCGGGAGTTGCACAATCTCATGGTCTAAGGAAATGATACTTGACATTAGAAAAGCTCTTAGCAAACAAACTATACGATCTTGTGCTATGTTTAGGATTGGGTCTTGTCCATCACATCATTCTCCTAATGATGTGATCCCGCTATCAATGACATCTAATGTCCATGGTCAGAAAACCATGACCATCTATTGATCAATGAGCTAGTCAACTAGAGGCTCACTAGGGACAAGTTGTGGTCTATGTATTCACACATGTATTACGGTTTCCAGTTAATACAATTATAGCATGAACAATAGACAATTCTCATGAACAAGGAAATATAATAATAACCATTTTATTATTGCCTCTAGGGCATATTTCCAACATGTGGCAGAGTACCAAAAAAGGCCTCCAGATGGGATCGTGGAAGAATAGAGACTCCCGGTGATGGAAAAAGTATTTTGGGTGGCTCTCTGACGGTTTCCCAATATTTAAGAATTTATAGAAGTAGAATTAGGTCAGACGGAGCCACATGGGGGCAACAAGGAAATAGTGTGTGCCTAGCCCCCCCCCCCCCCACGGTGCGCCCTATTGCCTTGGCGTCTCCTTGTTTGTCGCCTCATCTCCTCCTGAAGCTTCCAAGGATTGTTTTGTCCATAAAAAATCAGCAAAGAGTTTCGCAGCGTTTGGAATCCGTTTGGTACAGACTTCTTGCAAAACCAAAAACAAGCAGAAAACAACAATTGGCACTAGGCATTGGGTTAATAGGTTAGTCCCCAAAAATAATATAAAATTGCATATTAAAATCAAGAAACAAGATTGATAATATAATATCATGAAACAAGCAAAAGTTATAGATACGTTGGAGACGTGTCAGGTACGAAGGGAGATGATGTTTAACCAGGTTCAGGCCCTTTCAAATAGGTAAAACCCTACATCCTGTTTTGATTATATTGATGTGATGGGGTACAGAGTACAAGATGATCTACCTCGATATCGTATGATTCTGTTCTAAACCCTAAGGCTGGTAATCGCGTTCCTAAAAACTAAACCCCTCGGCTTATATATGCACCGGTGGTACTAATGAGTGATATTTTTACACTCGTTTCACCTTCGTTTAAACCGAGATATTTCATTTAAAAAGAGATATTCACTCTGATATTGGTACTAATGACTAATGAATGCAAATGATTCCACAAATCCTCTCTTTGATGTGTTTCCATAGGAAATGGGCTAAAAGGGAAGAAATCACGTGTGGAAATGGAATGGAAGGAGAATGGAGGAAGAATGAATCAACCGGAGGCATTGCTGCAAAAAATAGAAAAAAAGACGGTGTTCCATACGGGCGCACGCGCCCATATGAGTGCCCATTTGGCGTGGATTTCTAGGCAGATCATCCACCTGAACAACTTCCGTTTAAGGGACCACGTCGAAATCTCAACAAACATACGAGCACAGAAGCCAGAACTTCTTCATCATCATCTTCATCCACAAACCCTAGCTGCCGCCATCTCCAGCTCCACCATAGTGCTCTCTCATCTCATTCATACTTGTAATCGTGTATCGCACAAGGTAGCCATTGTAAGACATATAGCAATCAATCAATCTGAAGATGTGTTCCTCAATGTTTTCTTCACGTGATTTGATCTCCATGTGTGAGTAGTTCGCTAAGGTATGGGTTGAGGCATAAGCCTTGCAGTCCAAAGTATTTGTTGAGCGGATCAATGTAAGACTTTGACATAACGTTTCGTATAAGGGACCTTGATGTGTTATATCGAACACCAGTGACAGCAAGGTTCAGTAGGGTAACATGGATCACATCCTTGGGGATAAATGAGGTGTAGTCATTCAACGCCGAAAGCTCTTGTCTGATTTCATTATCTTAATTATTGAGGCAACCCCGCGTGATGGATAGGGCCCGTGGTAGGACAACTGATTCTTAATGCAGGACTCGTGCCGGTCAAGATGTTATTTGGACATATCCCCCACTTTGATCCAAAACAAGCACATGTCGATGGGTGACTTCCAGCGCAAAGAATAATATAATTATTTGATCCCAACGTAAATACAAGTTTGTAAGCATAAGACTAATGACCCACAAGTATAGGGGTTCTATCTAGTCCTTTCGATAAGTAAGAGTGTCGAACCCAACGAGAAGCAGAAGGAAATGACAAGCGGTTTTCAGTAAGGTATTCTCTGCAAGCACTGAAATTATCGGTAACAGATAGTTTTGTGATAAGGTAATTTGTAATGGGTAACAAGTAATGAAAGTAAATAAGGTGCAACAAGATGGCCCAATCCTTTTTGTAGCAAAGGACAAGCCGGGACAAACTCTTATATGAAGGAAAACGCTCCCTAGGACACATGGGAATTATTGTCAAGCTAGTTTTTATCACGCTCATATGATTCGCGTTCGTTACTTTGATAATTTGGTATGTGGGTGGACCGGTGCTTGGGTGCTTCCCTTCCTTGGACAAGCATCCCAATTATTATTAACCCCCATCGCAAGCATCCTCAACTACAAAATAAGTATTAAGGTAAACCTAACCATAGCATGAAACATATGGATCCAAATCAGCCCCTTACGAAGCAACTCATAAACTAGGGTTTAAGCTTCTGTCACTCTAGCAACCCATCATCTACTTATTACTTCCCAATGCCTTCCTCTAGGCCCAAACAATGGTGAAGTGTCATGTAGTCGACGTTCACATAACACCACTAGAGGAGAGACAACATACATCTCATCAAAATATCGAACGAATACCAAATTCACATGACTACTTATAGCAAGACTTCTCCCATGTCCTCAGGAACAAATGTAACTACTCACAAATCATATTCATGTTCATAATCAGAGGGGTATTAATATGCATTAAGGATCTGAACATATGATCTTCCACCAAATAAACCAACTAGCATCAACTACAAGGAGTAATCAACACTACTAGCAACCCACAGGTACCAATCTGAGGTTTTGGGACAAAGATTGGATACAAGAGATGAACTAGGATTTTATAGGAGATGGTGCTGGTGAAGATGTTGATGGAGATTGACCCCCTCCCGATGAGAGGATCGTTGGTGATGCTGATGGCGATGATTTCTCCCTCCCGGAGGGATGTTTCCCCGGCAGAACAGCTCCGCCGGAGCCCTAGATTGGTTCCGCCAAGGTTCCACCTCGTGGCAGCGGTGTTTCGTCCGAAAACCTTGCTTATGATTTTTTTTCCAGGGTAAAAGACTTCATATAGCATAAGATGGGCATCGGAGGCCTGCCAGGGGGCCCACGAGGCAGGGGCGCGCCCAGGGGGTAGGGTGCCCCCCCCCCACCCTCGTGGCGAGAGTGTGGGCCCCCTCTTGTTGATTCTTTCTCCAGTATTTTTTATTAATTCCAAAATGTGTCTCCGTGAAGTTTCAGGACTTTTGGAGTTGTGCAGAATAGGTCTCTAATATTTGCTCCTTTTCCAGACCAGAATTCCAGCTGCCGGCATTCTCCCTCTTCATGTAATCATTGTAAAATAAGAGAGAAAAGGCATAAGTATTGTGACATAACGTGTAATAACAGCCCATAATGCAATAAATATCGATATAAAAGCATGATGCAAAATGGATGTATCAACTCGCCCAAGCTTAGACCTCGCTTGTCCTCAAGCGGAAGCCGATATCAAAAAATATTTCCACATGTTTAGAGATAGAGGTGTCGATAAAATAAAATACGGACATGAGGGCATCATGATCATTCTTATAACAGCAACATATATATATTGTCATATGATTTATTATGCTAAAGTAACAATCTATTCACAATGTAAGGTATGAATCAAAAACTTCATTGAGAACCAACAAACTGTAATCTCAGTCATTGAAGCAATTGCAATTTATCATAACATCAGAAATAGTCAATATAAGAGCTTTTCAGCAAGTCCACATACTCAACTATCATTTAGTCTTTCATAATTGCTATCACTCACGCAATACTTATGGGTATGGAGTTTTAATCGAACACAGAGAAAGATAGGGGCTTATAGTGTTGCCTCCCAACCTTTTACCTCAAGGGTAATGTCAACAATAATAGTTCATGCTAACTTACATCCAATTGGATATATATATATATATATATATATATATATATATATATATATATATATATATATATATATATATATATATATATATATATATATATATAAAGATCTTTCCAACACAATGTGCTTGCCAAAAGATAAAATGTAAAAAAGAAAGGTGAAGATCACCATGACTCTTGTATAAGGTAAAAGACAAGAATAAAAGATAGGCCCTTCGCAGAGGGAAGCAGAGGTTGTCATGTGCTTTTATGGTTGGATGCACAAAATCTTAATGCAAAAGAACGTTACCTTATATTGCCACTTGTGATATGGACCTTTATTATGCAGTCCGTCGCTTTTATTGCTTCGATATCACAAGATCGTATAAAGCTTATTTTCTCCACACTAATAAATCATACATATTTAGAGAGCAATTTTTATTGCATACAACAATGACAACTTACTTGAAGGATCTTACTCAATCCATAGGTAGGTATGGTGGACTCTCATGGCAAAAACTGGGTTTAAGGATATTTGGAAGCACAAGTAGTATATCTACTTGGTGCAAAGAATTTGGCTAGCATGAGAGGGAAAGGCAAGCTCAACATGTTGGATGATCCATGACAATATACTTTATTTCAGATATAAGAGAACATAACTCATTGCGTTGTCTTTCTTGTCCAACATCAAATTTTTAGCATGTCATATCTTAATGAGTGCCCACAATCATAAAAGATGTCCAAGATAATATATTTATATGTGAAAACCTCTCTTTCTTTATTACTTCCTATTATTTGCAACAATGACCAAAACTATGTTTGTCAACTCTCAACAACTTTTATTCATCATACTCTTTATATGTGAAGTCATTACTCTCCATAAGATCAATATGATCTCTTTACTTCTTTTTATTCTTTTATTCCCTCAAGATCATAGCAAGATAATCAAGTCGTTGACTCAACACTAATATTTATTATATATAGCTCACGGACTCGATTACATAGAAGGCTCATAAAGCAAAACTCAAAACTAAATCATACTAAAATTTTATTCTACTAGATCAAAAAATTACCAAAAGGATCGAACTAAGAAAAACGGTAAAGATAGGAGTATGATGGTGATACGATACCGGGGCACCTCCCCCAAGCTTGGCAGTTGCCAAGGGGAGTGCCCATACCCGATACTCAGTTTTCCTTCCTCGGAGGTGGTGATGATGGAGTTGTTGATGATGTAGGCTTGTCATTCCTCTTCCAAGGAATAGGCTCACCATCATAGAAAGATGATCGAGTCTCCGGGATCCTCAAATCTGCAGCCAAACTCATCCTCTTGAATCTATATTCATACTCACAGTTTGATTTTGCAGGTCATAGATCTGGGCTTGGAGGTGCTCGATTTTCTCGTGAAGCTTGAAGATGGCCTCCCCAATGTTCTTGGCATCCAGCTTGTGGTTGTTGGTGAACTCCGCGATCATCATGTGGTTGGTGTCGAGTTCGCGTTCCACCATCCCTTGGCACTTGAAAACTTGCTGCTCCATTGCTTCGAGTCTTGTCTCCATGCTTCCGGTCCTCCTGGGTCCCTCAACATCGCGGATGTGCAGCACCCCCTCATGCATCTAAATGGTTTGAGGATGTTGCAGCACTTCCACGAGGAAGGGGTTGATGACCTTCTCGAAGAACTTGTCCTTGGGGGCACTTGGAGACTTCATGGTGATCTAGATCTGTCAGAAAAATAGCTCGATACAAAAACAGAGGATATTTGCATGGTACGGTGGTCAAAACCTTCGGGATATTATATAATGAATTTTTACCGACTAAAATAAGTACCGTGCAACAAAACAGTCTGAAGTGCCCACGAGGTAGGGGGCATGCCCAGGAGGGTAGGCCGCGCCCTCCACCCTCGTGGGTGCCTTGTGTCCCTTTTGGACTACTTCTTATTTTCCTTTTTTTTAAATATTCCAAAATGGAGAAAGATTGCTATTAGAACTATTTTGGAGTCTGTTTACTTACCGTACCACATACCTATTCCTTTTCGGGGTCTGAAACGTTCTGGAAAGTGTCCCTTATATATTCCTTCGGGGTTACGGATTCAATAACATTGGTTTCAACATTTATAGGATTACCTCACATATAATGTTTGATTCTTTGACCGTTCACCACCTTTGGATTTGTGCCTTCAAAGTTGTTGATTTTTATGGCACCGGAACGATAGACCTCCTCGATAAAGTAAGGACCTTCCCATTTAGAGAGGAGTTTTCTTGCAAAAAATCTTAAACGAGAGTTGAATAGCAACACATAATCACCTACGTTAAACTCGCGCTTTTGTATCCTTTTGTCATGCCATGTTTTAACTTTTTCTTTAAATAGTTTGGCATTCTCATAGGCCTGGGTTCTCCATTCATCAAGCGAGCTTATGTCAAATAACCTCTTCTCACTGGCAAGTTTGAAATCATAATTGAGCTCTTTAATGGCCCAATATGCCTTATGTTCTAGTTCAAAAGGTAAGTGACATGCTTTCCCATAAACCATTTGAGACATACCCATAGGATTTTTATATGCAGTTCTATAGGCCCATAATGCATCATCAAGTTTCTTACACCAATTCTTCCTAGATCTATTAACAGTCTTTTGCAAAATTAACTTGATCTCTCTATTACTCAATTATACTTCACCACAAGACTGCGGGTGATACGGAGATGCAATTCTATGATTAACATCATACTTAGCAAGCATTTTATGAAAAGCACCATGAATAAAATGTGAACCACCATCAGTCATTAAATATCTAGGGACTCCAAACCTCGGAAAAATAACTTATTTAAGCATCTTAATAGAGGTGTTATGATCAGCACTACTAGTTGGAATAGCTTCTAGTAACGTAATCAACATCAACTAAAATATGTGTATACCCGTTAGAGGAAGGAAACGGTCCCATATAATCAAAGCCCCAAACATCAAATGGTTCAATAACAAGTGAATAATTCATAGGCATTTCTTGGCGTCTACTAATATTACCAATTCTTTGACATTCATCACAAGACAAGACAAACTTACGGGCATCTTTGAAGAGAGTAGGATATGTCTCCATGCGCGGTTCTATCTCCAGTGCGGTGTCCTCCATAAGCTTCGGAGTGACACTTGCGTAGGATCTGTTCCTGTTCATGATCAGGTACACAACATCTAATAACACCATCTACTCCTTCTTTATAAAGGTGTGGGTCATCCGAGAAGTAATGTCTTAAATCATAGAAAAACTTTTTCGTTTGCTGATATGTGAAACTAGGTGGTATAAATTTAGCAACAATGTAATTAGCATAATCAGCATACCATGGAGCAGTACGAGAAGCATTTATGATAGCTAATTGTTCATCAGGAAAGATATCATCAATAGGTAGTGGGTCATCAAGTACATTCTCTAACCTAGATAAGTTGTCTACAACGGGGTTCTCAGCTCCCTTTCTATCAATAATATGCAAATCAAATTCTTGTAGCAAGAGAACCCATCTAATAAGTCTAGGTTTAGCATCTTTCTTTTCCATAAGGTATTTAATAGCAGCATCATGAGTGTGAACAGTTACTTTAGAATCAACAATATAAGGTCTGAACTTATCACAAGCAAATACAACTGCTAAGAATTCTTTCTCAGTAGTCGCATAATTTCTCTGGGCACGTTCTAGAGTTTTACTAGCATATTGGATAACATTTAGTTTCTTATCAACTCTTTGTCCTAGAACAGCACCTACAGCATAATCACTAGCATCACACATAATTTCAAAGGGTAAATTCCAATCAGGTGGTTGAACAATAGGTGTAAAAATCAAGGCTTTCTTAAGTATTTCAAATGCTTCTACACAATCATCATCAAAGACAAAAGGAACATCTTTTTGTAAGAGATTAGTCAGAGGCCTAGAGATTTTTGAGAAGTCTTTAATGAACCTCCTATAAAAACCGGCATGACCAAGGAAACTTCTTATACCTTTAATGTCCTTAGGACACGGCATCTTTTCAATAGCATCAACTTTAGCTTTATCAACTTCAATACCTCTTCCAGAAATTTTATGCCCCAAGACAATACCTTCATTAACCATAAAGTGGCACTTCTCCCAATTCAAGACAATATTAGTTTCTTCACATCTCTGCAAAAATCGATCAATGTTGCTTAAGCAATCATCAAAAGAAGTTCCGTAAACGGAGAAATCATCCATGAAAACCTCAACAATATTTTCACAAAAGTCAGAGAATATAGCAGTCGTACATCTTTGAAAGGTAGCAGGTGCATTGCATAAACCAAAAGGCATATGTCTATAAGCAAAAGTACTGAAAGGGCAAGTAAAAGTGGTCTTTTCTTGGTCCTCTTTTGACACAGGTATTTGAGAGAAACTAGAATAACCATCTAGAAAGTAAAAATGTGTGTGTTTGTATAATCTTTCTAGCATTTGGTCAATAAAAGGTAAAGGGTAATGGTCCTTTTTAGTAGCTTTATTTAAATTTGCGGAAATCAATTACCATTCTATAACCTGTAATAATTCTTTGTGGGATCAATTCTTCTTTATTATTAGGAACAACAGTAATACCTCCCTTCCTAGGGACACAATGGACAGGACTTACCCACTGACTATCAGCAACGGGATAAATTGTACCTGCCTCCAGAAGCTTTAGTATTTCTTTTCTTACCACTTCTTTCATCTTAGTATTTAACCGCCATTGGTGATCAACAACCGGTTTAGCGTCCTTCTCCTATTTTATTTTGTGTTGACATAGAGTGGTACTAATGCCCTTAAGATCATCAAGAGTATATCCAATAGCAGCATGGTGCTTCTTCAGAGTTTTCAATAATTTCTTTTCTTCATGCTCTGAAAGATTAGCACTAATAATAATAGGATATATCTTCTTTTCATCAAGATAAGCATACTTAAGAGTATCAGGTAATGGTTTAAGCTCAAACACGGGATCACCCTTGGGTGGAGGGGGATCCCCTAGGATTTCAACAGGCAAGTTGTGTTTCAAAATAGGTCCCTGTTTAAAGAATACTTCATCTATTTCCCTTCTTTCATTCATAAACATATCATTTTCATGGTCGAGCAAATATTGTTCTAAAGGATCATTAGGAGGCACGGCAATAGAAGCAATACCAATAATTTCATATTTACTAGGCAATTCTTTATCATGGGGTTGTCTACGAAATTTAGCAAAATTAAACTCATGAGACATATCCCCCAAACCAATAGTAACAACATCCTTTTGCAGTCTATCCTAGCACTAACAGTATTCAAGAAGGGTCTACCAAATATAATGGGACAAAAGTTATCTTGTGGGGAACCAAGAACAAGAAAATCAGCAGGGTATTTAACTTTCCCACACAAGACTTCAACATCTCTAACAATCCCAACTGATGAAATAGTGTCTCTATTGGCAAGCTTAATTGTAACATCAATTTCCTCTATCTCAGCAGGTGCAATATCATGCATAATTTCTTTGTATAAGGAATGAGGTATTGCACTTGCACTAGCACCCATATCACATAAGCCATGATAACAATGATCTCCTATTTTAACAGAAATAACAGGCTTGCCAACAACAGGTCTATGTTTACCCTTAGTATCGGGTCTAGCAATTCTAGCAGCTTCATCACAGAAGTAAATAACATGCCCATCAATATTATCGGCCAAGAGATATTTAACCATAGCAATACTAGGTTCAACTTTAATTTGCTCAGGGGGTGTAGGTGTTCTAGTATTACTCTTACGAACCATAGTTGAAGCTTTAGCATGATCCTTTATTCTAACAGGGAAAGGTGGTTTCTCAATATAAGCGGTAGGAACAATAGGATCAACATTATAAGTGATAGTCTTTTCTTCAACTTTAATAGGTGCAACTACTTTTAATTCAATGGGAGGATTATATTTAAACCACTTCTCCTTAGGGAGATGAACATGAGTAGCAAAGGATTCACAGAAAGAAGCTACTATCTCAGAGTCAAGTCCATATTTAGTGCTAAATTCACGGAAAACATCGGTATCCATAAAAGATTTAACACAATCAAACTTAGGTGTTATACCTGACTCCTTACCTTCGTCGAGATCCCAATCTTCAGAGTTGCGTTTAATTCTTTCTAATAAATCCCATTTGAATTCAATAGTCTTCATCATAAAAGAGCCAGTACAAGAAGTATCGAGCATGGAGCGATTGTTGAGAGAAAGCCGAGCATAAAAATTTTGAATAATAATTTATCTTGAGAGCTCATGATTGGGGCATGAATATAACATTGACTTAAGCCTCCCCCAAGCTTGAGCGATGCTTTCTCCTTCGTGAGGCCAAAAATTATATATATAATTACGATCACGATGAACAAGATGCATAGGATAAAACTTCTGATGAAATTCCAATTTCAATCGGTTGTAGTTCCATGATCCCATATCATCACATAGCCTAAACCATGTCAATGCCTTTCCTTCAAAGATAAAGGAAGACCTTCTTCTTGATAACATCCTCGGGCATACCGCAAGCTTAAATAATCCACAAACTTCATCCACATAGATTAGGTGCAAATCGGGATGTAATGTTCCATCTCCTGTAATAGGATTAGCTAGTAGTTTCTCTATCATACCCGAAGGAATTTCAAAGTAAACATTTTCAGTAGGTTCAGTAGGTTGAGGAGCAACTCTATGCTCTACTGGTCGGGGTGAAGATACCCCGAACAAGCCCCTCAAAGGATTATGTTCCATAGTAACAAGTGACAGTAAATTTCAGCACACTATATAATTTTTTCCTCACCAAATTCCACCTACCAAAGGCGCTTCACTCCCCAGCAACGGCGCCAGAAAAGAGTCTGGATGACCCACAAGTATAGGGGATCTATCATATTCCTTTCTATAAGTAAGAGTGTCGAACCCAACGAGGAGCAGAAGGAAATGACAAGCGGTTTTCAGTAAGGTATTCTCTGCAAGCACTGAAATTATCGGTAACAGATAGTTTTGTGATAAGGTAATTTGTAATGGGAAACAAGTAATGAAAGTAAATAAGGTGCAGCAAGATGGCCCAATCCTTTTTGTAGCAAAGGACAAGCCTGGACAAACTCTTATATTAAGGACAATGCTCCCGAGGACACATGGGAATTATCGTCAAGCTAGTTTTCATCACACTCATATGATTCGCGTTCGTTACTTTGATAATTTGGTATGTGGGTGGACTGGTGCTTGGGTGCTGCCCTTCCTTGGACAAGCATCCCATTATGATTAACCCCTATTGCAAGCAGCCGCAACTACAAAAGAAGTATTAAGGTAAACCTAACCATAGCATGAAACATATGGATCCAAATCAGCCCCTTACGAAGCAACTCATAAACTAGGGTTTATGCTTCTGTCACTCTAGCAACCCATCATCTACTTATTACTTCCCAATGCCTTCCTCTAGGCCCAAACAATGTTGAAGTGTCATGTAGTCGACGTTCACATAACAGCACTAGAGGAGAGACAACATACATCTCATCAAAATATCGAACGAATACCAAATTCACATGACTACTTATAGCAAGATTTCTCCCATGTCCTCGGGAAGAAACGTAACTAATCACAAATCATATTCATGTTCATAATTAGAGGGGTATTAATATGCATTAAGGATCTGAACATATGATCTTCCACCAAATAAACCAACTAGCATCAACTACAAGGAGTAATTAACACTACTAGCAACCCACAGGTACCAATCTGAGCTTTTGGGACAAAGATTGGATACAAGAGATGAACTAGGGTTTTAGAGGAGGTGGTGCTGGTGAAGATGTTGATGGGGATTGACCCCCTCCCGATGAGAGGATCGTTGGTGATGACGATGGCGATTATTTCCCCCTCCCGGAGGGATGTTTCCCCGGCAGAACAGCTCCGCCGGAGCCCTAGATTGGTTCCGCTGAGTTCCGCCTCATGGCGGCGTGTTTCGTCCAAAAGCTTGCTTATGATTTTTCGGGTAAAAGACTTTATATAGCGAAGATGGGCATCGGAGGCTGCACAGGGCCCACGAGGCGGGCGCGCCTGGGGGGCGCGCCCCACCCTCGTGGTGAGGTGTGGGCCCCCTCTTGTTGATTCTTTCTCCAGTATTTTTTATGAATTCCAAAACGTGTCTCCGGAAGTTTCAGGACTTTTGGAGTTGTGCAGAATAGGTCTCTAATATTTGCTCCTTTTCCAGCCCAGAATTCCAACTGCCGGCATTCTCCCTCTTCATATAAACCTTGTAAAATAAGACAGAAAAGGCATAAGTATTGTGACATAACATGTAATAACAGCCCATAATGCAATAAATATCGATATAAAAGCATGATGCAAAATGGACGTATCAAAGACCTCATACATGTACCTCTTTTTATTATAAGTGTTTGAATCACTAGTTGCTTGCTGATCCGGTCAAAAGCTGGATTTGACACTTCGACAAAAGCTCGCTAGAGACCATCACTTCAAGGGAATCTTCCTCTCGTGGGTTCAATAACCCAGGGTCACCTTCGGGGAAATAGTTGCGGGATACTCTTTTTTGTTCCAATATCGGATCAATAAAAGGAGGTATCTGATGTCTACTACGCAACTTCATTCTTGTAGACTCGTGTTGGGCCTCCAAGAACAGAGTTTTGTAGGACAGTAGCAATTTTCCCTCAAGTGGGTGACCTAAGGTTTATCAATCTGTGGGAGGTGTAGGATGAAAATGGTCTCTCTCAAACAACCCTGCAACCAAATACAAGAAATCTCGTGTGTCCCCAACACACCCAATACAATGGCAAATTGTATAGGTGCACTAGTTCGGTGAAGAGATGGTGATAAAAGTGTAATATTGATGGTAGAAATATATTTTTATAATCTGAATAAATAAAAACAGCAAGGTAGCATATAGTAAACGGGCACAAAAACGGTATTGCAATGCTTGAAAATGAGGCCTAGGGTCCATACTTTCACTAGTGCAACCTCTCAACAATGCTAATATAATTGGATCATATAACCACCCCTCAAAGTGCGATGAAGAATCACTCCAAAGTTCCTATCTAGCGGAGAACATAAGAATAAATTGTTTGTAGGGTATGAAACCACCTCAAAGCTATTCTTTCCGTTCGATCTATTCAAGAGTTCGTACTAAAATAACACAAAGCTATTCTTTCCTTTCGATCTATCCTAGAGTTCGTACTAAAATAACACCAAAGCAAATTCATATTCATAATACTCAATCCAACACAAAGAACTTCAAAGAGTGCCCCAAGATTTCTACTGGTGAAACAAAGACAAGAACGTGCATCAACCCCTATGCATAGATTACCCCAATGTCACCTCGGGAATCCACGAGTTGAGTGCCAAAACATATATCAAGTGAATCAATACAATACCCCATTGTCACCACGAGTATTCAATTGCAAGACATATATCAAGTGTTCTCAAATCCATAAAAGTATTCAATCCGATAACAACGAAATCTCAAAGGGAAAAACTTAATTCATCACAACAAGATAGAGAGGGGAAAACACCATATGATCCGACTATATTAACAAAGCCCGCGATACATCAAGTTCGTGACATCTCAAGAACACGACAGAGAGAGAGAGATTAAACACATAGCTACTGGTACAAACCCTCAGCCCCGAGGGTGGACTACTCCCTCCTCATCGTGGTGGCCACCGGGATGATGAAGATGGCCACCGGAGATGATTCCCCCCTCCGGCAGGGTGCCGAAATGGGGTCTAGATTGGTTTTCGGTGGCTATAGAGCCTTGCAGCGGCGGAACTTTTGATCTAGGTTAACCCCGAGGGTTTTTGGAATACTTTGGATTTTATAGGGTAAAGAGGGGGTGCGGGAGGCCACCGAGGTGGGCACAACCCACAGGCGCGCTGGGCCCCAGGCGTGCCACGTGGGTTGTGCCTCTCGAGCACCCCAGTGCTGCTCTGGCCCATTGGTGGTCTTCTGGTCCATAAAAAATCCACAAAAAGTTTCGCGTTGTTTGGACTCCGTTTGATATTGATTTCCTGCGATGTAAAAAAAGCAAAAAACGGCAACTGGCACTAGGCACTGGGTCAATAGGTTAGTCCCAAAAAATGATATAAAGTTGCTATAAAATGATTGTAAAACATCCAAGAATGATAAAATAACAGTATGAATACTTCATAAATTATAGATACATTGGAGACGTATCAGTATCTAGTACCTAGGTTACACAATCGTTGGTTGCCAACGTGCAGGCTATAGACCTATCCTTGAAGTACATGCCAAGTCTTCGAAGATTTCCATCTTGATCACGCCGAGGTTCACACCTTTGGTAGTCCTTCCAGTTAATGATCGGCGGGCCAAAAGCTTGGCCCATGGACTGTGGGTCGTATAGGGTAGCACCCCCTAGTCTAGGACACCGTCAGTCTAAGTGGAGAGAAACAACGGCCCAATGCGCGGATGCAAACCCAAATCACGTCTGTTCGGTGTCTGTTTGAACGCATTTCCTGCCCAAATTTGGGCCACGTTTGTGTCTAGACGGACACGAGACGGATGCACCGCACGTACTCTCGATGTCCGCCTCGGGCCCGCGTGTTGGCCGGCAACCACCACCGTTGGTCCTATTAAAGGCCACGCATGCGCCCAGGCCTGCACGTCAGCCTCAGGAAGTGTCCCACGCGTCTCCTTTATAATGCAAGCGTGTGGGGGCCAGGTCTCATCCACTTCTCGCCACACCAATCCACATCGAGAGCTTGCTCCCCTGTCGCCCAGCACGAACCCTAGCCTGCTGTCGTTGCCATTGGCTTCTTCAGTCACGGCAACAAGCATGGCAAACAAGGCCATGGGGTCGGCTCATCGTGTTGCCCGACCAACTTCATGTTAGCGCCACAGGGGGAGGGCATCACGCGCACATGACCAGCTATACATCCCAGTGCACTGCGTATAACTGCGTCCCGCTGTCGTGGTCGGACGTCAACCTCCCGCACGGCTGGCACCTCGACCCCAACTGCATTCCCGTCTCGGCTATGTTGTAGTCTGAGCGCACACGTGCATTTGAGGTCCGCAACCATCGTGCCCTCCTCACTCCGGAGCAACTCCGCGACCCCGCGTACGCTCAGGACTCCCTGAACTGGTACTTCTGGTTCGCGATGGAGCACGACGTACACCACCGTGGGGTCGTCCAGATGGACGCCTATCCTCCACCTCTTTCGGTGGTGGTGAGGGAGGAGGAGGAGGTCGCATTCGAGGCGACCCTCGAGGAGACAACGTGGAGAGCCATGGAGGAGTGCGTGCGCACGGAGATGGCCATGTGGTCTGGCCTCTAGCAGGCACAGCAGGAGTCTGCAGCCGGTGTCCAGGCACCGCCACCACCATCGGCATCGCAACCGCTACCGCCCTCACCCGCACTAACGCTCATCCCCGAGACCTGTCAGTGGACAAGCGCACGGCCGATCTACGCCCCTGCGCCACCATTTAGCTGGGCGCAACGGAGGAGGAGGAGTTGTAGCACATCGACAAGTGGGAGGGACGCATGTTCGCAACCGAGCGAGCAGAGGCGGAGTGCCTGATACAGTGGGGGCGCGAGGAAGAGGTCGAGCGGCGCGACCTAGAGAAGGAGGCAGCACAACAGCAGACGTCGGAGGATGTGGCGCTGGCGGCTTACCAGCAGGCCTTCCCATGGGCGCTGCCGCCGGCGTTTTTCGATCTGACCGAGGGCGAGGACGACGACGCCTAGGGCGGCGAGCGGCAAGATGTTTTTTTAAGTTTTAATCTATTGTTTTATGTTTTAATTATTATAAGTGGATTTTGGCACGATGTTTTAATATGCATGTTTCTATTTTAAATGTTTTATGCCTATTTAGTTTTTTTTTAGTTTCCGCGTGAACCAAATGGGTCGGGCGCATTGGACGCACCTACGCCCCCCCCCCCCCCTCCCCACCCCCCGGCCAATATTTGACGCATTCGTCCGCATGGTCGACCCAAAGGAAAAAAAGACAAATATCGTGTCCGTTTGCGTCGGCCCGGTTGGACTTGACCTAAGGTCCTTTAATTAGATTCTACTGCAGCCGCCTCCACCCCCAAGAAAAGCTTAGGGTTCCTCTGCCTCCAGCCGGTCCGCCTCGTCTCCCGTGGCCTTAGGGCCAAGGCGGCGCGGTGGATCCCGGCCCTTGCCGGCAGGAGAGCTCTGTTTTTAGATGTTCCTTCGAGTTTTGTTAGGGTTTATGTCCTGCTCAGGAAGACGAAACGGTGGCGGCTCCCTGAAGATGGAATAAGGTTCTCCTTGCCTAACCCCTGTCCCAGTGGTGTGTCTAGTATCGTCGGTAGGCGTGTGAAGGTGTGTCTCCGACGGATCTGTCCTTGATGGATTTGCTCGGATCTGGTCGTATTTCGTCTACATTTGTGTTTCTTGACGTTGGATCCTTTCGATCTACTCTACTCTGTATCTGCGGTGGTTGTTGTTCTGCTACGATGTTCCTATGGGGTCTTAGCACGACGACTTCCAGACTGTCTACTACAACAAATTTTGACCGGCTCCGGTGAGGGAGGGACGATGACAGCGGCGTGTCTTCGACTCGCTTCATTGCTTGTAGTCGTTGCTATATGGTCTACGGATCTGGATATAATTTTTATTATTTTTGATGTTCGTTATACTGCCATGATTGAAGAAAAATAGATCGAAAGTTTTCTGCAAAAAAGAAGATTCTACTAACCCACCTTATTTAAAGATGTGCATGGTTATGTGAAAAGTTGTGAACCTGAATAATGTTAATCGCTACTATGATTGCCAGAGAACAGTTTTTGAATGCGGATATCAGTTCAGTGTGCTTGTACTCTGCCACCTCTATTTGGGTCATCGGTTGTACATTGTCATTGATAGAGGTGCTGTCAACAGGTAGAGCCATCAGTCTCCGTCTCAGAGACACGGATGGATGCGTTTGATTTTTATAGTAATATTTTTCCAAGAGAATATTGCACTTTGTGTTGCAGTGTGTTGTTATTTCCTTGTGTCATACAGCACAACAGTTGTACTCACACTTCCAAGTGACGGTGAGCACGGCTGTATGGAATATATCTATTTTTGGTTCCATCTGATTCTGATGATAGTATTGCCTGTCATCGCCCCTTGCTGTGTTATTGTGTTACTAGTGTTTTTCATGTTTTCGTCGAGTGCTACTTGTGCTTAACCAGCATCACATGAACCGCAAATGCGCTAGTCATTGTCATTTCATTTTCCTTGACACTCTATCTCGTTTCTCTGTTTGTTACTTCTCTTAAATTTTCAGTTCATTCTTCTAATATTTTTTTTCAATTTATAATTCTTTTCGAAGAAGTTGCAAACGCCTGTAACTCCATGGCCAATTTACATGTCTGTATCTCTATGGTCTCAGCTATGTGTGGGTTTCAAGGTTGGGCAGACCTCCCGCATGGCCTACTTCACTCTGTTGTTGCTCTGTAACTGTATTGGAATCATTCCTTGAGATCGTTGCCTTCACAACCACCTGTCACTGTTGCCTTCTCCTCCGATCTCTCCAAATCGATGTTGTTGCCACCTCTCCTCCTCCAGCCGCATGTCCCTCTGTGCTCTCCTCGTCCGTGCCCATTTAGCATCAGGCTTGTACGTAAACGTTTATGTTATGTTTTTTTTTTAGAAAAGGAGGAAGACCCCGGTCTCTGCATCTGGATGATGTATATGGTCATTTTATCAATTATTAACACAAGACCTTACAAAGTCATACAACAGTAAAACTAAAGCCACCGTCTAAGCAACATCTGTTGCTATCCCTATCCAGTTGATGAAGGGGCGCTGAAAGTCTAGGCCTAATACCAACAGACCTCGCAGCCAAACCTAACATCTAAAATCTGATGTCCCAACCAGGACGTCTGCCGGGTATGGGCACTCACCAGTCCGGCGTGCTCCTCAACCAGGACGCCTACCGGGTATGAGGCCGCCTCAGCCACCTGCCACCAATCCATCATCAGAGTTGTATTGCTGCATCAACCTTGCTCGGTCTAGCTGCCGCTGACGCCACCACGACGCCAGACAACTTCGACCTCCTACGCGTGTCCATCGCCACACATCTGACGTCAAGCCTCCACTGCTCCATGCCGCCAAGAGCCGCCGCCATGAATATGTAGAAAGAAACACCGCTCCATTGAAGAAGCCATCTGCTGGTCCCTCGAGCCCGAGTGCATCTCCAAGAATGACGTCCCCAAGGGGGTAACGGCATAGGAATGCCGCCGTCATCCGATCAACTGATCTAGGTTTTTCCCCGGATGTATTGGGTGGGTTTGGGAGTTATACCTCGGTGATGCCTTCATGAAGGAAACGATGATAAAGGCATCGTCATCACCGGCTCCGGCCAACGACCGAAGACCAAATTTTCACTCGGATCCGTCCCAAGAAATCCACCCGACAATCTGTGCATTGTCTCGACCGCCTTCAAAGCCCCAGATCTAGCCACCTAGATCCGGCGACCAACCGCAACTGCAATGCCACCGTAGGAGCCCTGGCGCACCGGCCACTGCCTGAATGCGCCACCAGTGGAGCCTGGGAGGAGGGCTCCCACCGCACCTCGCCAAACCGCGAGAGCCGCCGAGATGGATCCCGCACGCTCATCACCGTCTCTGATCGGAACCAATCCATGGCAAAACCACGAGATCGCTGACGCAGATCCGCCTTGGATATGGACTGCATCACGCCATGCCGCTGCGGGAAGCCCGAGCTTCACCCGCCGCCACCTTCCAGGGCCGCCGCCCTGGGATCCAGCCGCCACCGACAGGCCGAGCCGCCGGCCACCGCGATCAAGGCCGCCATGACCCTGCGAGCCCACCGAACGGCCGGCGCCACCAGATCTTACTCGAAGCCTAGCAGCTCCGCCGCCTCCGCCCAGCACCATGCCGCCATCTTGCGCCGTCGCCCAAGACGAACAGCCACAACGCAGATCGGGGAAGGAAGCGCCCCGGCGCCATGGGTGACCCGCCTCACCAAATGGCGCGGGAGGGAAGAGGGCCTCCGCCGCCACCATCAACCGCCCGGGGCTTCACCCGGCAATCTCCTCTAGCGGCGGCGGAGGGGAGGGGGAGGATGGAAGCACCCGGCGGCGGGGGCTAGGGTTTCCACCCGAGCCGCTCTAGCGGGAGGGCGACGCGGGGTTCTAAAATAAATCAAGGAAAAAAAATCAAACGTTCATGTTATGTTACTGGTCTTGTCAACCAAGGCGCCTCAACCCCACCAAGTCCGATCCTCTGGATAGTTCTTCTTACGGATGTCTTGATTGTCTTCACTGGTGTTAGTATCTCAACTCCACAACTACCGGTCAACGGATACATTCACCTCTATGACTACGATGTTGCCCTCACGCCTCCTCTTTCGTCGCCAAACCCACATCTCCTGATCAACACTGGATACCACAATTACTTTTGGCGTGTTGATGGTAACTCTTGGTTGTATGTTCTCCTCGAAATGAAATGATTAAGAAGATTGTGGTCTTACCTATCAATGAATGATACGCAAGCTTTGCGTATTCGCGAAAAAAAGGCCAGGTCTTCGGCATGGACCGTGATTGCGGGCTGTTTCTCGTGCACTTAGTACCCCGAATTCACATACAGAAAATAGCAGTTGATTTCGATGGAAGCATGACCAGCAAATGTCATCTTGCCCACCCGTGGCTTGTCGCTTGGTTGTCAGGATTATTCTCCGTCAATAGGGGATACCTTCGTAACCTTCCGACTCGACCTATCAGCTGAACCTACAAAGTGGGTGAAGGTGGAGAAGCTAGGAACTGGACGATCTTCATCAGCATCGAAGAGAGAAATCAGCCCTTGTGTTGCATGAATTCAGAGAGATGGTGAGGAAGGAGCAACTGCATACTGCATACTGCATGATGCTGCTATGATTCATGCAGTATGCAGTATGCTGACATCTTTATGTATGTAGGTGTGGTTCAACAAAGTCATCGTTGATTTGTGGCCTCTTACTTCAGCCTTAATGAAACTTGTTCCAAAAATTTGCTCTTCCAGCAGAGAACAGAACAGTGGCTCTTGTGCAGTCTGTGTAATAGATGTCCGTGGCGGCAGAAGCTCTGAAATTTTGCCCGGTAGTTCCATCCTTGAGCGTTTACAACATAGTAAGAGAAGTTCCTTTTATCAGTTAGATGTTTTTTTAACTACTTATTGATTCTTCTGCCTTTGGACTTTGGTGGAGCTGACAGGTTTCAAGTGTAGTTTTGCCCTAAGAGGCATGCTGGGGCCTTATTAATTTTGAATGGCCGGCCTTATGAATCTATCAATGTGTAAGCGAAGGATTCTTCTTCAGGTGCATGTTTTGGTCTTAGGTTGCAAGCAGCTGTCAAAATGACTAAATACGTGTACCGGAAAAATGAATTTGGTGTCTGGTTGCTGGCCCTGAACATGAAGAAGACATGTATTTGCACTGAACCGTATGCTTGTGCTAGATTCACATCTGTGTGCTTGCTCTTGAGCTACGAGTTCTGCAGAGAGACTTGCCAGCAAGTAACCTTGGTTGTGACACATCTGATTGTAAAATTGTTGTCGTTTTAGTTTCATGCTCAATTAATGAAACCAGATCCAAGGTTTTGTGTCAAGAATTTGTCGCGGCTAAATGATACTGTCCCAACGGGATGCTTGCCAAATTTTACTGACAATTCAGAACCCTCAGCCATTACTGAAATCTCAATCTGCATTCAGATAACATGAGGGGAACTGCTTCTGTAGCTCCCGCCCGCTGAGCAACAGACGAACAAGACAAGGGACTGGATTGCGAAAACGGTCATCATGCGGAGGCATGGCCAGCCGCACAGGGACGAAAATTTAATTTCAGGAGGCCTAGCCAGCCGCGCAGGGACCAAAATTTAATTTTAAAGGATTGGCAGGGGCCGCGCGAACGCGTACCCCCTCTACCACAAATTATGACGTCCACTCTCCCACTTGGGGAGATGGTGGGCCAGCGCATCCACCAAGTGCAATGTGGACCACTGACCCAGGCCACGAGCCTTCTTGATCGCTCGTCGACCCCGTCCAGGTAAGTATGGAACAACGTTGCACCTTCCCCTCATTTTATAGCCAGCGCTCCCGCTTGTTCCTCCTCCGCTAGGCGAGGTGGGACTAAAAACCGAAGCGCAGCAAGCGGCAGCAGCGGGCGGTGCGGGAGCCAGTCACGCGGGAGGACGTTCGTTTGAAATGGGCTGGCGTTTGCTATATCTGGGCCTCCGTTATGGGCGAAGTATTAACCTGGCTGGGCCTTGAAAGCCGTAGCAGGAGCTTTGTGCCTCGTGTAAATCCTGTTGCACTCTCCTCTGCCCCTCAAAAAAAAGGTTGATTTTCAAAAAAAAAAAAGTTGCGCTCTCCTCTAAAAACTTAAGAAAAATCATGGTAATTTCATGCTTCCTTCCTTTATTTTAAAAGTTTTTCTTTCTTTTTTGTGCGGAAGATTTTTAGTCGTTCTTGTAACAAAAGATATTTAGTTGTTACTCCATCCACCATAAGACATATATTTCTTATATTTACTTTTACGTTGTTAGACCAATAATATAGGATACATATGTCGTAAAATATACCATTATAGACTTCCAAATACAAATTCGGAGGTATATTTTTATGCTAGACATCTAATATCGTTATTGGTCTAATATATTGTTGAGGAAATAACCGAAATCCAATTAGGGGACCCACCCCAATCCTACATGGCATGTCATATAGACAAATTGAACTGATTAATCATTCCTATTCACATAGGTATAAGTTGAAAATACCATCGATAATAAGATATGATATGTAGAACCTAATGCATTAGATGTAGTGACACACCGGACCTAGTGGCTTCGCTCCTTTTCTTTTTCGTACCTGAGGTAGGTTGAATGATTCCATTGTCCAAGCAAGTCACCCAGTCTATACAAGTCCAAACAAGACTTTATGGCCAACGAGTAAAAGGAATAAGAGCTTGCAAAATAACAAGGAGAAACACTTTGTTTCACCCCGCTAATTTTTGAAAGAAATCAACCGCTTGCGTCGCGTGACACGTGTCGTGGGCCCTTGCACGTTAATCTCCCCTCCTCTCCTTCTCGAAATATTTGGACGGATTTGGTCATTTCTGCCTCGATTGACCCCCCTCTCTCTTTCCCTCTCTCTCTCCCTCTCTCTTTCTCTCGCACACACACACACACACACACACACACACACACACACGACACATAGGCACGTCTGCCCCTCCAATCTACTTACCAAATCCTCCACGGCCCAAGATCCAACCATGGCACTTCAAACCTCTCCTCCTCTTGACCGGTCACCCACTATTTGTGAGTTGAGGGAGACGACAACGAGCAAAACGCATAGCCACCTGCCGCCGCAAAAACTGTTGCACCGAGCCACCAGGGAGAGGTAAGTTCCAATCGGTGAGAAGACGTTTGGGATGGCTGACGAGTTGTTGCAACATCGTTCATGTTGCAAACCTCGAGCGCAGCACGACTCATGTTGCAAAAGCATCCATCTTTGCAAAATCTCCAAACCCAACATGGATCATGTTGCAAAACTTTGAGCGCAACATGGCTCATGTTGCAAACATTCGTCAGTTGAAACGGGCGGCCATCACTTGGTGCATCCAACGACTCGTGACCCGACCGATCTTTGCAAAAGATCAGCCAGTGAACGTAGCGCGAGCCACAAATAAGTCAAGGATGAAGTCAAAAGAGCATAGAGGCACAAGCCCGAGCAGAAAGGCATCATATGACGAAGGGGATATCCCCCTAGTGGGCCACAACCTATCTCCTAGCCCAATTAGAGGCACATGGACTAGGGGACTAAAGATTACCTAGTTCTACGCTTCCACCTCCTCTTTTCAAGGATAGCCTTGATTATTTGTCAAGGACACCTAGGATATATATAATGCCACCATGGGCATGGAAATTATTCACTCCCTACTTGTGTAAACTTAAGAGGAGGCTCACTCTTCCCCTCCATACAACTCAGGCTCGATCGGAGGTCGAATCGGAGTCGAGGGACCCCAAAGGGCCCATGCTAGCCAGGAGTCGTGAGACAACACTCAAAGTGTTATGTGCGCTCGACACCACTTTCAGTGACTGTTGGGAGTCATGGGACTTCGAAAGTGCTGACACCCTAAGTGTCTTATGTATCGAGCACCACTCTCGGCACCCTTCATTGGAAATATGCCCTAGAGGCAATAATATTTGTATTATTATATTTCCATATTCATGATTATAGAGTTTATATTCAATTCTATAACTGCTATGATCTTGGAATACGATTCATGGAAAACTCATATGCGTGTGGAATAATAAACTATAAATAAAAGATTCCTAGTCTTGCCTCTAGGACTAGCTCAGATGTTGTTGCTTGATCACGCTTTCCGGATCCTATGATATTGTTAAGTGTAAGGATAATCGTAGAACAACATTGAGATTATGATGTCAGTAGAACGATCATATTAAATCGACCCAAACTCATTTGTTATGAGTTGAGTTAATATTGTATGTATTCAATTGTAATAACACGGAGTGTTAACATGTGATTTTGCTCCTTAGACCATTAGAGTATCATACTCACTTCTTATCGTACAGTGGGATTTGGGTTGCTCAAACGTCACCTGTAACACGGTGGTCATAACGACAACTTACAGGTGCATTGGAAAGTTTGACAAGGGACTAGATAGCTCGAGAGTGGGATTTGCTCCTCTGACGATGGAGAGATATTCTTAGGGCCCTCTCGATGTGACGACATTAATCATCGTCTGGCCAGACACATGTAACTATGTCACAGGGATGTCGGAACACAATAACAAGAAACAAGAACAAAACTGGTAACGAGGATTTCGGTATAGTGAGCATGGTGATGACTCGGGAGGATACCGATGCATCCCGGGTTTTGTGAAGTATCATGAAGCAAATGGAACATCACATGATAACCAGAGGTTCACTCGAATATCATTCGTGTTCTCTGGACGTCCACGGTCCCGCTTCGGTCATTGAACGAACGGTTTTGTTCATGTCTCTGAGTTACCGAACTTACGGGGTCCCAAGCTTAAGGCAGTCACGATCTGCTGACTGTTAGTAGGACAGGATTCATGAGTATATTTTTGTGGAATTATTTCATGAATATTTGGAATAGTTCCAAGAGGACCTGGAAGCGTTTTGGGGTCATCAGAAGGATTTCGCAGAGTATCGGGTATTACCGGGTGGCACCCTCCTCCCCCTCTTGGCCGGCGCCCCAAGGGGGACTCCTCCCCCCTTGGTGGCAGCTTATCCTCTCCCCTCGAACCTATACATACTAGAGGATTACGCCTCACGAGACATACAAGTTTTGGAGCCTCCTCGGGTTCTTCTAGTTCTAGTTCTAGTTGGTACCGGTTGACTAATCACAGCTAGGATAATCCTCTTGTTCCCATAATTAGAAGCCATGTGTGGTTATAATCTCCTCCATCGATTCTCCAGCGACGATTGGACGGCGAAGCACTGCCGGATCGTGAAGGTTGCACTCTTGCAACCAACTAGAGAGTATGTGCTTTCGGTCTTCATTTCGAGGGACTATCCGTGGATGGAACGACCGTACGAGTGATCATTCATTGATAGTTCGAGGGACTCCAAGTATGATCTACACCGACACGTTCTTCTTCCGCTGCAACTCAGTGACGGTAACGATCGTGATCCCGACCCGTTATGCATCTTCATATTGATCTTGGGTGATCGTAAGCGCAAAAAAAAATTGTTTTCTACTACGTTTCTTGTCGTGGTTTTAACACAGCAGATGCCCTCGTGAAAGTACTTAGGTGTGAGGCCATGGCTACGGTGATTATCTTAAAGGGGTTGAACGGGACGAAGGACACAAGTTTACCCAGGTTCGGCCCCTCATAGTGGAGGTAAAAGCCTACTCCTGCTCTTATTGCTATTGCTCGAGTATCGATTTTAAGGGAGCGGAATCGCTTAACCTAGCTCTCGATCAATTGTAACCTAAGTTTACCCGCCGTAGGGTCTCGCCTTTATATACACAGGTCGAGGCCCTAGGCTTACAAGAGTCCGGGTCGGGTCATACTTCATGACCGACCTGAAGGAAATATGCCTAGAGGCAATAATAAAGTTGTTATTTATATTCCCTTATATCATGATAAATGTTTATTATTCATGCTATAATTGTATTAACCGGAAACTTTGTACATGTGTGAATACATAGACAAACAAAGTGTCCCTAGTATGCCTCTACTTGACTAGCTCGTTAATCAAAGATGGTTAAGTTTCCTAGCCATAGACATGTGTTGTCATTTGATGAACGGGATCACATCATTAGGGAATGATGTGATGGACATGACCCATCCGTTAGCTTAGCATAATGATCGTTTAGTTTTATTGCTATTGCTTTCTTCATGACTTATACGTGTTCCTCTGACTATGAGATTATGCAACTCCCGAATACTGGAGGAACACCTTCAAGTTGAATCTTTTGAACTAAGTGAATGTGATCGGACCCCAAATCTCTCTATGCTTTCTATCTCAAACTCTATCTGTCCAAATCATATGCATTCTATTGAAACTGTCGAATGTCTTCTCTGCGTCCTTGTCAGCAGAATACACAGAGACAAACTTTAAGTCTGTTTTAAATGACTCATCATTACTGTTGAACTCCGGAGAAGCTGGAACGACCATCCGACAAACCAAGCGGGCATGGGAACGTGGGATAACTCATTGCATGTTGCATGCGTGCCACGTGCCCCTCAGATGTGAACCGCCAGGGGCACCTGAGTAATTGCGCTGCGCCGCACACCTCGTTATAAATACCTGTCCCCTGCGGTAAAGAAAATCTTCTTCCACCTCTCCACCTCGTCAAAACCCTAGCGCCACCGCTAGCTCTCGACGACGCCGACGATGAAGCGCTTAGCTGCCGCGACTTCTCCGGCGACGTCCTCACGCCGGCCGTGAACATCTTCATCTCCGCCGCCGCCGTAGGTGTCCTCCTTCGCCAAGTTAGGGCACGGTGGACTGAACTGCTCGGCCTCCTTTCCTTCCATCTAACAGTTCTTTGAAGCGGTAAATATATCTTCATTTTTACCATATTTTTGATCTTCAAGTTTCATCCTACTTGACAAAAATGGTTTCTGCCCATACAAAGTTAGATCTATTCTGTCTGCATCTCGTACTGCTTAGTATATTCACTTAAGCTTCACAACTAGTTAGATTCCTCACTTGTACTTATTCACGGATTCGTATATATCCGAACCAACTCTCGGATAAGTGAATGTCTTCGCGTCATGAGATCAATGTCTTCAAACCGATTTATCTTCAAAATCTTCCGAGAATGCATATGACCTCTTTCCTTCCTCGCATCTCTAATGTTGTCACGGTACATGTCCGTGGGAGAATCCTTTGGTTCTCATAGTCTGCGTTCGCTTGCGAAATTCTTACAAGATCAAACCAACTCTCCCGGCCAGCTCGGTCATCAAGCAAACGCAAGCCTTTGAAGCCTTTGAGCGTGAAGCCATTCAGTTTGAAGCTCATGGCTCTGATAAATCGGTCGGAAGGGCGGCAGAGACGTGAGGGAACCTCAAAAGATCTGCCTGATGACCTCGCAGAGCTGTACAAGACAGATCCTGAAGAGACTTATAATCAGCGCAAGACACGAATCCAATGGATTCGACGCTATTGGGCTGAACAGTGGTTCAAGTACAATTTCGTCACACAAGAATATGCCGAGAAGTATGCCATCAGAAGCCCTTGGGGTGATATTCTGTTTCGAAGCCTTCCTCCCAAGAGCATGGCTGAAGTTGTTGCACAAGGTTTCTATCCGTGCATGGTCCGTGGACCTCAGCCTGAGAATGCCGACCCGACGTCTTTGCTCTGGTGTCGCGATGACAATCTCTTCAAGCGCAACTTCCAGCACGCAAAGGCATCTGCAAAGGAGAACAAGAAGTCATTGGGATTAGACTTCAACCCTGGTCCCTCTGCTCCCCGTGCTGGCGGCTCACGCGATGTTGAACCCAATGTCATCGGTCCGTTTTCAAACCTTGATGGCCTCATCACTTATATTTTGGTCCAAGGTGCCAAAGTGGATCACTCTGATAACGAGGCTGATTCTGATGAAGCCCCAGCTCCAGCTCCTGCTCCTGCTCCAAAGCCGCAGAAGCTCAAGAAAGTCAAGGCTCCTAAGTCAGCTGCTCCTCCAAAAGCTTCTCGTGAAGCCACCGCCACTGCACCTCCTCAAGCCGATTACGCCGAGGATCAATCCGTATCTCCAAGAAGACGGAGAAGAGAAAGAAAAGTGTCAAGAATACTGAATCGACATCGACTCGCTGCAATTCTGCGTGAAGAGCACATTGATCATCAAGTGATGACGATCTTGCGAGATGGCGCTCTTGAGCAGCTCATCAAGAGCAAAGAAGAAGCGAAATCTTCAACAACTTGCCTCTCTTTGATATGGCAATCATACATCACTTCATTGATGAGTGGTTTGACACACCAAACATCAGCTTTGAAGATCTGCAACTTCCAATTGGCCTCAGCGTCTCCTTCAACGGCGCCATTGCTTCGAGCTAGCTCTAGCTCAATAATTGTTGAACCAAGCACAAGATTGACTATGAAAAGGCTCGCCAAGAAGCATATGGCTGCACTCGCGCGCAAGACGTGAAAAACTTCAAGGTCATGCTGCACGACCTCAAAGAAAACTTTATCAAGAAGCGTGAAGAAGCGGAGGCTCTCGCGAGCGCATGAAGGCTTTGGTGACAAGTGCGTGCTTGCCTACAATGAGGCCGAGAAGCGCAAGGCTCTTGGCCGCCCCGCATCGATCCTGTGATGGCTGCCAAGAAAAGAAGTCTTCAATCACCAAGCTGCACCTTCAAGGCAGGAAGAGCCCGCATTGTCTTCCCAAGAAGCATGACTGGCTCGAAGCCAAAGGTACGGTCAACCGCTTCTGAACAGAAGAAGACGAGGGCTGTCGAGGCTGAAGCCAGAAAGAGGAAAAATCCTGATGCCTCTGATGCTGCTCCCTCCAAAAAGAAGCTAAAGACCAAGAAGAATCGGGATGCTCCCACAGAGCCCTTGGTTGTTGAACCCATTTCTGTGGTTCGTCCCGCGTCTGCAACCCAAGAACTTCGCATGACTGTTCATGAGCCTGCTTCCACAGAGGCTCCTAAAGCTGAAGATATTCCAGCAATGATCCCTCATCGCCAAGACATTGGTCACCATGACAATGTTGAAGATGATGAAGTTCTTCCTCAACTCGAGTACAATGTGGTATCATCGCTGCTCGCATGCGAACAGCGAACTCATCAGCATTGGTCGCCCTCTGACGCCAATTGCTCAGGATGCTTCATGGGCTGATCGCCCGCAACAACAAGACTCCCCCAGTACTCCCCAACAACAAGTCACTCCCCAAGAGCAACACCAAGAAGAAGAGGAAGACTTTGTCCCTACACCCCGAATCAAGATGTCATACCGATATCAACGTGCGGTGCCCGACCCTCCAGCTCCTCAAGTGGAGGTTGAAAACAATGAGGCTGCCACCTCCAACACCAATGAAGCCAATGACGTGGTCATGGTGAAGCCAATGTGGAGCTGTCCCAACCTCCTGAAGCCAATGAAGGAATCGTGCTCAAGCCAATGAGGCAACTACTCCCAAGCATCTGCCGAGCATCCTGAAGCCTCGATTCGCCATCGCTCTGCTCCGCCACCAAGGCCCTACACAATCGAGCAAGCATACGACTACGGCGAGCTAGTCACGATAAGATGGCCGCTCGTCCCTCCGCCTCATGCCTCGGGTCCTCAATTCGACTATCATATTGCGCATAGGCCTCCGGTCCGAAGCGAAGCCAAGACGCCAAGGTTTCCGAGCACGCCACCTCAATCGGTTCCTTCAATGCAAATGGCTTCAAAGCCCACAATACTTTCTTTGACAAAGGCAAAGAACCCCTACTGAAGGCCAAGGATCTCATCGGACCGGTTCGAGCTATCGAGAAAGAAGCTATTACTCACGTGTTCAGTATGACCAAGGCCGTTTTCCCTCATATGCGCCTTGACACTGAAGCCATTGTTGGATATGTCGTGCTTAGAAGAAGCACTTGATTGCTTTCATGATGCAGTGCCTTGGCTTCGTAATGCATAAAGAGCATTGGAACGAAGAATTAGTGCTTCAATTCTTTGCCACACTCCACATCCGCGGCTTCAACAGAGATACGAAGACATGGGTTCTCGAGTGGATGATCGGAAGCGTTCATCATGAAGCCAAAGCTCTTGACATCATTGAGCTCACCGCCTACCCACTCCGGAGAACTATTTGAACACGGATGTCAACTCCACCGCGATGCCTTGGAAAGCATATTTCATAAGCCCGAACTCGACATGAGTCAAATCTCGAGCATGATGAAGCCATCGCCACATGACGCTGAATACCCACAACACTTCTTTGTTGATGACCTTGAGTATCGCCTCGTACCATCTATCACATCATCGGTGAACTCTATGGCCAATCAAAGGGCATTCATCATCTGCAAAGCTTGAAGGAACAATGAAGACATTGGTCTTCTACATTCTCAATGGCATCGCCTTCAACACGCAAGATTTCTTCATCGTGCAATTGGTCGCATCTGGATCGATCTGTTTGGTCCAAGTTCTATGCTCCATGGGTCATGCGCCTCATTAAGATGCACTCAGCTATCAACTATCAACCCTCCGCCGCAATCATCCGATCTTTCTACGAGGTTGATATGTCCGCTGAAGCCATATACCCCGAGCCCGCCAAAACTCCACTAAGTCTTGTAACGCAGATCACCACAGCTTCTTTCAACCCATTGAAGGCGTCCAAGCGGTATCTCGTGTCTATCCCCTGGCTGGGAACACCCGTCCGCCTCATCGTGCACGGAATTTGAAGCCACCGAGAGCACAATTGGCCAAAGGCCTCGGAAGCGCCTCGAGTCCTCAACGATCGAGAACTTCTTGTGGCGCTGCATCAAAAGCAAGATAAGCATCACTCCTGGCTAAAGCGTCAAATGCAAAGCCTCTTGGTGGACGTCAATCGCATTCGCAACCTTGCCACCAAGAATGCTTTTGTAACTCACGAGACTTGTCGGCGGTCATGGAAGAGTTTGACCACCTTTCGGTCTTTGAAGCTGATCTTCAAGACGATGGCTTCACTGAACGTTTCAAGTTTGACTCCACTCCTCCACGGAATGCAGTCCTACGGCGAACTCCATCTCTTGAAGACTCTGACTATTCTTCCTCCGCGACAACGGTCAATGCCAGAGTGATCGATGATGAAGCCGATGCTACTTCACCGCCCCCTACTTCTGCACGAATCGACACTGCGCCAAGCTCGTCTGCACCGCCAACCAACAACGACAACCCTGATGCATCATCTTCTTCAGAAGAGGACGAGTAGATGCTCTATGTCTTCAAACCTTTTTGGTCCTTACTGACAAAAGGGGGAGAAGCATATGAGTTTGATAGTCTTCAAGCGGGTTCTTAAGGGCGGTTGCACTATATTTTGCCTAGTGTTTACAACTCTCGTTTTGATACATTTGGTTCTTTGAGTTGTAACACTTAAACTCGATGGTCGCTCGCTACTTATTTGCTTTACTCAGTGCGATGATAAATTCCGCATGTGCGATGATAACTTCCGCACTTAGATCATTCTGCAGACGTCCATTTTCATTATGCATGTCATTCTCTTAGCTATATCATTTCATGCATGATGAATTATCTTCATAAGTTGAAGAGGATCTCCACAAGTACAACTCGCCATGTGCATTTGCATTCCAAAAGCAAACTACTTATATGCACATCTTGGGGGAGCCTTTGCCACTTATGAAGACAATTCCTATCCTTTACAATTTCACATATTTTATCCCGTTGAAAACTTCAACAGTTTGTCATCAATCACCAAAAGGGGAGATTGTAAGTGCATCTAGTGCCACCCCTAGTTGGTTTTGGAGTATTGACGACAAATGTGGTTGAGGACTAATGCGTTTGTGAGCATTGCAGATAACGCAGTAGTTTCCCTCATTGATTCGGTTTACCTACCGGAGATGACCCTAAAAATGTATGAAGACATCGAAGACAATGGTGGTATGTGAAGATATTCACATTGAAGACTATGACATGAGAAGACATTGAGTGAAGACTATGGAGCCTTGAAGATCGTGTTGTTTCGTTGTTTCCTTTTCTTCTTTGTTGAGTCGTAGGAACCACCGTCTTCGTTAAGTGGGGTACAAGTGATCATAGTCGTAATGATGAAGTGATGCTCAACCCAAATCCTATGTCTTCGAAAGAAGACAATGAGAGCAAAACTTATCCAGAGTGGATGAGTCACTTTGCTTGTAGCCCAAGTAAAGTTGTCGTGAGTGTTTGAAATCGACCCTTGGAACACGTGTCGGTTCCTTAGTGACCGTGGTCATTTCGACACAACAGTCGGGTTGCCTAGTGGCTATAAATAGCCCACCCCTACACCATAAATTGGTGGCTGCTCGGAGTTAGTGCACGGCTTTTGTCGTTTGAGAGCAACCCACCTCGAAGCCTTTGAGAGAGAAATCCTTGCGAGGAAAAAGCCCAAAACACCCAGAGCCAAAGAGTGTTAGGCATCACTAAAGTTTTCCTGTCTGTGTGACACAAGACTTATTACACTTGAGGACTGTGAATCCTCCGGCCGGTTAGGCGTCGCGTTCGAGCATCCAAGAGTCATTGTGGATTGCGGTGAGCGTAAATGTGAAGGTTCGAAGTCTACCTTGAAGACTTACGAGTGATTGGGCGAGGACCGTGTCCTTAGCTCAAGGGAATAAGGTGAAGACGCGGTCTTCTCGAGTTGAATCTCAGCCTCCCTAACGGATGTACAGTTGTCACAAAGAATCGAACTGGTCCAACAAATCTGAGTCTTCAACTAGTGATTGGTTCTATCCTTCCTCCTTTACCTTGAGTTTGTCTTCGTGAAGTCATTGCTTATATGTCTTATCTGCTTGACTTCATTGCTTGACTACTATCGTTGTTTGGCTTCATACTATCTTCCATCCTCGATCCTTCTTGCATAGCTGCTATTAGTCTTGTCCGTTCACATTATCGCATACTTGACTATGGCTTGCTTGTTGTAGTTTATCTTTCACTGCATATCAATTAGGTCATTTCGTTGTTTGCCTTGAAACATCCGTGTTTGAAGACTTTCATAAAAATCGCCTATTCACCCCCTCTAGTCGATAACTAGCACTTTCAGTATTAATATGCATTAAGGATCTGAACATATGATCTTCCACCAAATAAACCAACTAGCATCAACTACAAGGAGTAATCAACACTACTAGCAACCCACAGGTACCAATCTGAGGTTTTGGGACAAAGATTGGATGCAAGAGATGAACTAGGGTTTTAGAGGAGATGGTGCTGGTGAAGATGTTGATGGAGATTGACCCCCTCTCGATGAGAGGATCGTTGGTGATGACGATGGCAATGATTTCCCCCTCCCGGAGGGATGTTTCCCCGGCAGAACAGCTCCGTCGGAGCCCTAGATTGGTTCCGCCAAGGTTCCGCCTCATGGCGGCGGTGTTTCGTCCGAAAAGCGTGCTTATGATTTTTTTCCAGGGTAAAAGACTTCATATGGCAGAAGATGGGCATCGGAGGCCTGCCAGGGGGCCCACGAGGCAGGGGGCGCGCCCAGGGGGTAGGGCGCGCCTCCCACCCTCGTGGCCAGGGTGTGGGCCCCCTCTGGTTGATTCTTTCTCTAGTATTTTTTATTAATTCCAAAACGTGTCTCCGTGAAGTTTCAGGACTTTTGAAGTTGTGCAGAATAGGTCTCTAATGTTTGCTCCTTTTCCAGCCCAGAATTCCAACTGCCGGCATTCTCCCTCTTCATGTAAACCTTGTAAAATAAGAGAGAAAAGGCATAAGTATTGTGACATAACATGTAATAACAGCCCATAATGCAATAAATATCGATATAAAAGCATGATGCAAAATGGACGTATCAAAGACCTCATACATGTACCTCTTTTTATTGTAAGTGTTTGAATCACTAGTTGCTTGCTCATCCGGTCAAAAGCTGGATTTGACACTTTGACAAAAGCTCGCTAGAGACCATCACTTCAAGGGAATCTTCCTCTCGTGGGTTCAATAACCCAGGGTCACCTTCGGGGAAATAGGTGCGGGATACTCTTTTTTGTTCCTATACCGGATCAATAAAAGGAGGTATCTAATGTCTACTACGCAACTTCATTCTTGTAGACTCGTGTTGGGCCTCCAAGCGCAGAGTTTTGTAGGACAGTAGCAATTTTCCCTCAAGTGGGTGACCTAAGGTTTATCAATCTGTGGGAGGTGTAGGATGAAGATGGTCTCTCTCAAACAACCCCGCAACCAAATACAAGAAATCTCGTGTGTCCCCAACACACCCAATACAATGGCAAATTGTATAGGTGCACTAGTTCAGCGAAGAGAGGGTGATAAAAGTGTAATATTGATGGTAGAAATATATTTTTATAATCTGAATAAATAAAAACAGCAAGGTAGCAAATAGTAAACGGGCACAAAAACGGTATTGCGATGCTTGAAAATGAGGCCTAGGGTCCATACTTTCACTAGTGCAACCTCTCAACAATGCTAATATAATTGGATCATATAACCACCCCTCAAAGTGCGATGAAGAATCACTCCAAAGTTCCTATCTAGCGGAGAACATCAGAAT
Source organism: Aegilops longissima (assembly GCA_021605205.1). Classification (NCBI taxonomy): domain Eukaryota; kingdom Viridiplantae; phylum Streptophyta; class Magnoliopsida; order Poales; family Poaceae; genus Aegilops; species Aegilops longissima. The sequence goes on from CM038680.1 coordinate 651,854,334, forward strand.
AAATTGTTTGTAGGGTATGAAACCACCTCAAAGCTATTCTTTCCGTTCGATCTATTCAAGAGTTCGTACTAAAATAACACAAAGATATTCTTTCCTTTCGATCTATCCTAGAGTTCGTACTAAAATAACACCAAAGCAAATTCATATTCATAATACTCAATCCAACACAAAGAACTTCAAAGAGTGCCCCAAGATTTCTACCGGTGAAACAAAGACAAGAACGTGCATCAACCCCTATGCATAGATTACCCCAATGTCACCTCGGGAATCCGCGAGTTGAGTGCCAAAACATATATCAAGTGAATCAATACAATACCCCATTGTCACCATGAGTATTCAATTGCAAGACATATATCAAGTGTTCTCAAATCCATAAAAGTATTCAATCCGATAACAACGAAATCTCAAAGGGAAAAACTTAATTCATCACAACAAGATAGAGAGGGGAAAACACCATATGATCCGACTATATTAACAAAGCACGCGATACATCAAGTTTGTGACATCTCAAGAACACGAGAGAGAGAGAGAGAGATTAAACACATAGCTACTGGTACAAACCCTCAGCCCCGAGGGTGGACTACTCCCTCCTCATCGTGGTGGCCACCGGGATGATGAAGATGGCCACCGGAGATGATTCCCCCTCCGGCAGGGTGCCGAAATGGGGTCTAGATTGGTTTTCGGTGGCTATAGAGCCTTGCGGCGGCGGAACTTCTGATCTAGGTTAACCCCGAGGGTTTTTGGAATACTTTGGATTTTATAGGGTAAAGAGGGGGTGCAGGAGGCCACCGAGGTGGGCACAACCCACCTGGGCGCGCCTGGGCCCCCCAGGTGTGTCCTGGTTGGTTGTGCCCCATCGGGGCACCCCCCAGGTGCTGCTCTGGCCCATTGGTGGTCTTCTGGTCCATAAAAAATCCACAAAAAGTTTCGCTCTGTTTGGACTCCGTTTGATATTTATTTCTGCGATGTAAAAAAAGCAAAAACAAAGAATCGCACTAGGCGCTGGGCAATAGGTTAGTCCCAAAAATGATATAAAGTTGCTATAAAATGATTGTAAAACATCCAAGAATGATAAAATAACAGATGAATACTTCATAAATTATAGATACATTGAGACGACGATTCTCGGTACTGGTTACACAATCGTTGGTTGCCAACGTGCGGGCTATAGACCTATCCTTGAAGTACATGCCAAGTCTTCAAGATTTCCATCTTGATCACGCCGAGGTTCACAGCTTTGGTAGTCCTTCCAGCAATGATCGGCGGGCCATAAGCTCGCCCATGGATCGTGGGTCGATAGGTAGCACCCCTAGTCTAGGACACCGTCAGTATAAGTGGAGAGAAACGACGGCCCAATACGCGGATGCAAACCCAAATCACGTCTATTCAGTGTCTGTTTGAACGCATTTCCTGCCAAATTTGAGCCAGGTTTGTGTCTAGACGGACACGAGACGGATGCATCGCATGTACTCTCGATGTCCACCTCGGGCCCGCGTGTTGGCCGGCAACCACCACCGTTGGTCCTATTAAAGGCCACGCGTGCGCCCGGGCCCGCACGTCAGCCTCAGGAAGTGTCCCACCCGTCTCCTTTATAATGTAAGCGTGTGGGGGGCAGGTCTCATCCACTTCTCGCCACACCAATCCACATCGAGAGCTTGCTTCCCTGTCGCCCAGCACGAACCCTAGCCCGCTGCCGTCGCCATTGGCTTCTTCGGTCACGGCAACAAGCATGGCAAACAAGGCCATGGGGTCGGCTCATCGTGTTGCCCGACCAACTTCATGTTAGCGCCGCAGGGGGAGGGCATCACGTGCACATGACCAGCTATACATCCCAGTGCACTGGGTATAACTGCGTCCCGCTGTCGTGGTCGGACGTCAACCTCCCGCACGGCTGGCACCTCGACCCCAACCTCATTCCCGTCTCGGCTATGTTGTAGTCTGAGCGCACACGTGCATTTGAGGTCTGCAACCATCGTTCCCTCATCACGCCGGAGCAACTCGGCGACCCCGCGTACGCGCAGGACTCCCTAAACTGGTACTTCTGGTTCGCGATGGAGCACGACGTACACCACCGTGGGGTCGTCCAGATGGATGCCTATCCTCCACCTCTGTCGGTGGTGGTGAGAGAGGAGGAGGAGGCCGCATTCGAGGCGACCCTCGAGGAGACAACATGGAGAGCCATGGAGGAGTGCGTGCGCACGGAGATGGCCATGTGGTCTGGCCTCTAGCAGGCACAGCAGGAGTCTGCAGACGGCGTCCAGGCACCGCCACCACCATCGGCATCGCAACCGCTACCGCCCTAACCCGCACTAACGCTCATCCACGAGACCTATCAGTGGACAAGCGCACGGACGATCTATGCCCCTGCGCCACCATAGCTGGGTGCAACGGAGGAGGAGGAGCTGTAGCACATCGACGAGTGGGAGGGATGCACGTTCGCAACCGAGCGGGCAGAGGTGGAGTACCTGATATAGTGGGGGCGCGAGGAAGAGATCGAGCGGCGCGAGCTAGAGAAGGAGGCAGCACAACAGCAGACGTCGGAGGATGTGGCGCTGGCGGCTTACCAGCAGGCCTTCCCATGGGCGCTGCCGCCGGCGTTTGTCGACCTGACCGAGGAGGGCAAGGACGACGACGCCTAGAGAGGCGAGCGGCGAGATGTTTTTTAAGTTTTAATCTATTGTTTTATGTTTTAATTATTATAAGTGGATTTTGGCATGATGTTTTAATATGCATGTTTCTATTTTAAATGTTTTATGCCTATTTAGTTTCTTTTAAGATTCCGCGTGGACCAAATGGGTCAAGCGCATTGACGCACCCCCCCCTCCCCACCCCCCGACCAATATTGGACGCATTCGCCCGCATGGTCGACCCAAAGGAAAAAAAGGACAAATACCGTGTCCGTTTGCGTCGGCCCGGTTGGACTTGACCTAAGGTCCTTTAATTAGATTCTACTGCAGCCGCCTCCTCCCCCAAGAAAAGCTTAGGGTTCCTCTGCCTCCAGCCGGTCCGCCTCGTCTCCCGTGGCCTTAGGGCCAAGGCGGCGCGGTGGATCCCGGCCCTTGCCGGCAGGAGAGCTCTGTTTTTAGATGTTCCTTCGAGTTTTGTTAGGGTTTGTGTCCTGCTCAGGAAGACGAAACGGTGGCGGCTCTCTGAAGATGGAATAAGGTTCTCCTTGCCTAACCCCTGTCCCGGTGGTGTGTCTAGTATCGTCGGTAGGCGTGTGGAGGTGTGTCTCCGACGGATCTGTCCTTAATGGATTTGCTCGGATCTGGTCGTATTTCGCCTACATTTGTGTTTCTTAACGTTGGATCATTTCGATCTACTCTACTCTTTATCTACGGTTGTTGTTCTGCTATGATGTTTCTATGGAGTCTTAGCACGACGACTTCCAGACTGTCTACAACAACAAATTTTGACCGGCTCCGGTGAGGGAGGGGCGATGACGGCGGCGTGTCTTCGGCTTGCTTCATTGCTTGTAGTCGTTGCTATATGGTCTACGGATTTGGATATAATTTTTATTATTTTTGATGTTCGTTATACTGCCATGATTGAAGAAAAATAGATCGGAAGTTTTCTCGCAAAAAAGAAGATTCAACTAACCCACCTTATTTAAAGATGTGCATGGTTATGTGAAAAGTTGTCAACCTGAATAATGTTAAAAGCTACTATGATTGCCAGTGAACAGTTTTTGAATGCGGATATCAGTTCAGTGTGCTTGTACTCTGCCACCTCTATTTGGGTCATCGGTTGTACATTGTCATTGATAGAGGTGCTGTCAACAGGTAGAGCCATCAGTCTCCGTCTCAGTGTCATATACTGAAGACACGGATGGATGCGTTTAATTTTTATAGAGATATTTTTCCAAGAGAATGTTACACTTTGTGTTGCCGTGTGTTGTTATTTCCTTGTGTCATACAGCACAACAGTTGTACTCACACTTCCAAGTGACGGTGAGCACGGCTGTATGGAATATATCTATTTTTGGTTTCGTCTGATTCTGATGATAGTATTGCCTGTCATCGCCCCTTGCTGTGTTATTGTGTTACTAGTGTTTTTCATGTTTTCGTCGAGTGCTACTTGTGCTTAACCAGCATCACATGAACCGCAAATGCCCCGTTGCTGCATGAACCTAGAGAGATGGAAGGAAGGAGCCACGGATCGCATGTTTTTAATTTTTATTTTGAATGGTGAGTGGATCTCATGTGAGTTGGGTCACTCACAGTAGGAAGGCGTCTCCATTATAAATTGTGGCAAAATGATGCAACCCATGTGGGTTGTGCGGTTGTGCCCAGTATGTTTTATTCGTATCCGTGATGACCGACGGTCGCGATGGATGGTTATTAGTGCTCTGCATATGAGCTCCACCCGTAAGATGTATCGACTTTATGTATGTAGATGTGATTCCACATTGAACCTTTGATATGTCGGATCAGGTTGGCAATCCTCAAGTATCGTCGATTTGTGGCCTCTTACTTCAGCATTCATGACAATGCTGAAGCCAACTCTACCAGCTTGTTCCGAGAAACTGCTCTTCCAGCACAGAACAGAACAGTGGCTCTTTCGAAGTTTGTGTAATAGATGTTCGTGGCGGCTCTGAAGTTTTTGCAGCTAGTCCCATCCTTGAGTGTTTGGAGCATGGTAAGAGATGTTCCTTTTATCAGTCAGATGTATTGTTTAACTACTCCCTCCGTTTCAAAATAGATGAGTCATCTAGTATCGTCGATTCCACATTGAACCTTTGATATGTCGGATCAGGTTGGCAATCCTCAAGTATCGTCGATTTGTGGCCTCTTACTTCAGCATTCATGACAATGCTGAAGCCAACTCTACCAGCTTGTTCCGAGAAACTGCTCTTCCAGCACAGAACAGAACAGTGGCTCTTTCGAAGTTTGTGTAATAGATGTTCGTGGCGGCTCTGAAGTTTTTGCAGCTAGTCCCATCCTTGAGTGTTTGGAGCATGGTAAGAGATGTTCCTTTTATCAGTCAGATGTATTGTTTAACTACTCCCTCCGTTCCAAAATAGATGAGTCATCTAGTACAAAGTTGAGTCATCTATTTTGGAACGGAGAGATTAGTTGCTGATTCTTCTGCCTTTGGACTTTGGTGGAGCTGACAGGTTTCAAGTGTAGTTTTGCCCTAAGAGGCATGCTGGGGCCTTATTAATTTTGAATGGCCGGCCTTATGAATCTATCAATGTGTAAGCGAAGGATTCTTCTTCAGGTGCATGTTTTGGTCTTCGGTTGCAAGCAGCTGTCAAAATGACTAAATACGTTTACCGGAAAAATGAATTTGGTGCCTGGTTGCTGGCCCTGAACATGAAGAAGACATGTATTTGCACTGAACCGTATGCTTGTGCTAGATTCACATCTGTGTGCTTGCTCTTGAGCTACGAGTTCTGCAGAGAGACTTGCCAGCAAGTAACCTTGGTTGTGACACATCCGATTGTAAAATTGTTGTCGTTTTAGTTTCATGCTCAATTAATGAAACCAGATCCAAGGTTTTGTGTCAAGAATTTGTCGCGGCTAAATGATACTGTCCCAACGGGATGCTTGCCAAATTTTACTGACAATTCAGAACCCTCAGCCATTACTGAAATCTCAATCTGCATTCAGATAACATGAGGGGAACTGCTTCTGTAGCTCCCGCCCGCTGAGCAACAGACGAACAAGACAAGGGACTGGATTGCGAAAACGGTCATCATGCGGAGGCATGGCCAGCCGCACAGGGACGAAAATTTAATTTCAGGAGGCCTAGCCAGCCGCGCAGGGACCAAAATTTAATTTTAAAGGATTGGCAGGGCCGCGCGAACGCGTACCCCCTCTACCACAAATTATGACGTCCACTCTCCCACTTGGGGAGATGGTGGGCCAGCGCATCCACCAAGTGCAATGTGGACCACTGACCCAGGCCACGAGCCTTCTTGATCGCTCGTCGACCCCGTCCAGGTAAGTATGGAACAACGTTGCACCTTCCCCTCATTTTATAGCCAGCGCTCCCGCTTGTTCCTCCTCCGCTAGGCGAGGTGGGACTAAAAACCGAAGCGCAGCAAGCGGCAGCAGCGGGCGGTGCGGGAGCCAGTCACGCGGGAGGACGTTCGTTTGAAATGGGCTGGCGTTTGCTATATCTGGGCCTCCGTTATGGGCGAAGTATTAACCTGGCTGGGCCTTGAAAGCCGTAGCAGGAGCTTTGTGCCTCGTGTAAATCCTGTTGCACTCTCCTCTGCCCCTCAAAAAAAAGGTTGATTTTCAAAAAAAAAAAAAGTTGCGCTCTCCTCTAAAAAAATCCTCCCGTGGGAATTCTTTCCGAAACAAATGAAACGATATCATGGCAATTCTTAAGAAAAATCATGGTAATTTCATGCTTCCTTCCTTTATTTTAAAAGTTTTTCTTTCTTTTTTGTGCGGAAGATTTTTAGTCGTTCTTGTAACAAAAGATATTTAGTTGTTACTCCATCCACCATAAGACATATATTTCTTATATTTACTTTTACGTTGTTAGACCAATAATATAGGATACATATGTCGTAAAATATACCATTATAGACTTTCAAATACAAATTCGGAGGTATATTTTTATGCTAGACATCTAATATCGTTATTGGTCTAATATATTGTTGAGGAAATAACCGAAATCCAATTAGGGGACCCACCCCAATCCTACATGGCATGTCATATAGACAAATTGAACTGATTAATCATTCCTATTCACATAGGTATAAGTTGAAAATACCATCGATAATAAGATATGATATGTAGAACCTAATGCATTAGATGTAGTGACACACCGGACCTAGTGGCTTCGCTCCTTTTCTTTTTCGTACCTGAGGTAGGTTGAATGATTCCATTGTCCAAGCAAGTCACCCAGTCTATACAAGTCCAAACAAGACTTTATGGCCAACGGGTAAAAGGAATAAGAGCTTGCAAAATAACAAGGAGAAACACTTTGTTTCACCCCGCTAATTTTTGAAAGAAATCAACCGCTTGCGTCGCGTGACACGTGTCGTGGGCCCTTGCACGTTAATCTCCCCTCCTCTCCTTCTCGAAATATTTGGACGGATTTGGTCATTTACGCCTCGATTGACCCCCCTCTCTCTCTTCCTCTCTCTCTCTCTCTCTCTCTCTCTCACACACACACACACACACGACACATAGGCACGTCTGCCCCTCCAATCTACTTACCAAATCCTCCACGACCCAAGATCCAACCATGGCACTTCAAACCTCTCCTCCTCTTGACCGGTCACCCACTATTTGTGAGTTGAGGAGGCGACAACGAGCAAAACGCATAGCCACCGCCGCCATAAAAAGCGGTTGCACCGAGCCACCGGGAGAGGTAAGTTCAATCGGTGAGAAGACGTTTGGGATGGTCGACGAGTTGTTGCAACATCGTTCATGTTGCAAACCTCGGCAACCACGACTCATGTTGCAAAAGCATCCATCTTTGCAAAATCTCCAAACCCAACATGGATCATGTTGCAAAACTTTAAGCGCAACATGGCTCATGTTGCAAACATTCGTCGCTTGAAGCAGGCGGCCATCACTTGGTGCATCCAACGACTCGTGACCCGACCGATCTTTGCAAAAGATCGGCCGATGAACGTGCGCGAGCCACAAATAAGTCAAGGATGAAGTCAAAAGAGCATAGAGGCACAAGCCCGAGCAGAAAGGCATCATATGACGAAGGGGATATCCCCCTAGTGGGCCACAACCTATCTCCTAGCCCAATTAGAGGCACATGGACTAGGGGACTAAAGATTACCTAGTTCTACGCTTCCACCTCCTCTTTTCAAGGATAGCCTTGATTATTTGTCAAGGACACCTAGGATATATATAATGCCACCATGGGCATGGAAATTATTCACTCCCTACTTGTGTAAACTTAAGAGGAGGCTCACTCTTCCCCTCCATACAACTCAGGCTCGATCGGAGGCTGGGAATCGGAGTCGAGGGACCCCAAAGGGCCCATGCTAGCCAGGAGTCGTGAGACAACACTCAAAGTGTTATGTGCGCTCGACACCACTTTCAGTGACTGTTGGGAGTCATGGGACTTCGAAAGTGCTGACACCCTAAGTGTCTTATGTATCGAGCACCACTCTCGGCAACCCTTCTGTTGGAAATATGCCCTAGAGGCAATAATATTTGTATTATTATATTTCCATATTCATGATTATAGAGTTTATATTCAATTCTATAACTGCTATGATCTTGGAATACACGATTCAGTGGAAAACTCATATGCACGTGTGGAATAATAAACTATAAATAAAAGATTCCTAGTCTTGCCTCTAGGACTAGCTCAAATGTTGTTGGTGATCACGTTTTCCGGATCCTATGATATTGTTAAGTGTAAGGATAATCGTAGAACAACATTGAGATTATGATGTCAGTAGAACGATCATATTAAATCGACCCAAACTCATTTGTTATGAGTTGAGTTAATATTGTATGTATTCAATTGTAATAACACAGAGTGTTAACATGTGATTTTGCTCCTTAGACCATTAGAGTATCATACTCACTTCTTATCGTACAGTGGGATTTGGGTTGCTCAAACGTCACCTGTAACACGGTGGTCATAACGACAACTTACAGGTGCATTGGAAAGTTTGACAAGGGACTAGATAGCTCGAGAGGGATTTGCTCCTCGGCGATGGAGAGATATTCTTAGGGCCCTCTCGATGTGACGACATTAATCATCGTCTGGCCAGACACATGTAACTATGTCACAGGGATGTCGGAACACAATAACAAGAAACAAGAACAAAACTGGTAACGAGGATTTCGGTATAGTGAGCATGGTGATGACTCGGGAGGATACCGATGCATCCCGGGTTTTGTGAAGTATCATGAAGCAAATGGAACATCACATGATAACCAGAGGTTCACTCGAATATCATTCGTGTTCTCTGGACGTCCACGGTCCCGCTTCGGTCATTGAACGAACGGTTTTGTTCATGTCTCTGAGTTACCGAACTTACGGGGTCCCAAGCTTAAGGCAGTCACGATCTGCTGACTGTTAGTAGGACAGGATTCATGAGTATATTTTTGTGGAATTATTTCATGAATATTTGGAATAGTTCCAAGAGGACCTGGAAGCGTTTTGGGGTCATCAGAAGGATTTCGCAGAGTATCGGGTAATACCGGGTGGCACCCTCCTCCCCCTCTTGGCCGGCGCCCCAAGGGGGACTCCTCCCCCCTTGGTGGCAGCTTATCCTCTCCCCTCGAACCTATACATACTAGAGGATTCTGGCCTCTGAGACATACAAGTTTTTGGAGCCTCCTCAGGTTCTTCTAGTTCTAGTTCTAGTTGGTACTGGTTGACTAATCACAGCTAGGATAATCCTCTTGTTCCCATAATTAGAAGCCATGTGTGGTTATAATCTCCTCCATCTGATTCTCCAGCGACGATTGGACGGCGAAGCACTGCCGGATCGTGAAGGTTGCACTCTTGCAACCAACTAGAGAGTATGTGCTTTCGGTCTTCATTTCGAGGGACTATCCGTGGATGGAACGACCGTACGAGTGATCATTCATTGATAGTTCGAGGGACTCCAAGTATGATCTACACCGACACGTTCTTCTTCCGCTGCAACTCAGTGACGGTAACGATCGTGATCCCGACCCGTTATGCATCTTCATATTGATCTTGGGTGATCGTAAGCGCAAAAAAAAAATTGTTTTCTACTACGTTTCTTGTCGTGGTTTTAACACAGCAGATGCCCTCGTGAAAGTACTTAGGTGCGAGGCCATGGCTACGGTGATTATCTTAAAGGGGTTGAACGGGACGAAGGACACAAGTTTACCCAGGTTCGGCCCCTCATAGTGGAGGTAAAAGCCTACTCCTGCTCTTATTGCTATTGCTCGAGTATCGATTTTAAGGGAGCGGAATCGCTTAACCTAGCTCTCGATCAATTGTAACCTAAGTTTACCGCCGTAGGGTCTCGCCTTTATATACACAGGTCGAGGCCCTAGGCTTACAAGAGTCCGGGTCGGGTCATACTTCATGACCGACCTGAAGGAAATATGCCTAGAGGCAATAATAAAGTTGTTATTTATATTCCCTTATATCATGATAAATGTTTATTATTCATGCTATAATTGTATTAACCGGAAACTTTGTACATGTGTGAATACATAGACAAACAAAGTGTCCCTAGTATGCCTCTACTTGACTAGCTCGTTAATCAAAGATGGTTAAGTTTCCTAGCCATAGACATGTGTTGTCATTTGATGAACGGGATCACATCATTAGGGAATGATGTGATGGACATGACCCATCCGTTAGCTTAGCATAATGATCGTTTAGTTTTATTGCTATTGCTTTCTTCATGACTTATACATGTTCCTCTGACTATGAGATTATGCAACTCCCGAATACTGGAGAACACCTTGTGTGCTATCAAACATCGCAACGTAACTGGGTGATTATAAAGATGCTCTACAGGTGTCTCCGAAGGTGTTTGTTGGGTTGGCATAGATCAAGATTAGGATTTTTCACTATGTGTATCGGAGAGGTATCTCTGGGCCCTCTCGGCGATGCTCATCACTATAAGCCTTGCAAGCAAAGTGACTAATGAGTTAGTTAAGGGATGATGCATTACGTAACGAGTAAAGAGACTTGTCCATAACGAGATTGAACTAGGTATGATGATACCGATGATCGAATCTCGGGCAAGTAACATACCGATGACAAAGGGAACAACGTATGTTGTTATGCGGTTTGACCGATAAAGATCTTCGTAGAATATGTAGGAGCCAATATGAGCATCCAGGTTCCGCTATTGGTTATTGACCGGAGATGTGTTTTGGTCATGTCTACACAGTCCTCGAACCCGTAGGGTCCGCACGCTTAACGTTCGATGACGATTTGTATTATGAGTTATGTGATTTGATGACCGAAGTTTGTGCGGAGTCCCGGATGAGATCACGGACATGACGAGGAGTCTCGGAATAGTCGAGAGGTGAAGATTCATATATTGGAAGGTTATATTCGGACACCGGAATGGTTTCGGGAAGTATCGGATAAGTTTTGGAGTACCGGGGGTTACCGGAACCGTCCCCGGAAAGTTAATGGGCCACTGATGTCTACTACGCAACCTTCTCCTTGTAGACGTTGTTGGGCCTCCAAGTGCAGAGGTTTGTAGGACAGTAGCAAATTTCCCTCAAGTGGATGACCTAAGGTTTATCAACCCGTGGGAGGCGTAGGATGAAGATGGTCTCTCTCGAACAACCCTGCAACCAAATAACAAAGAGTCTCTTGTGTCCCCAACACACCCAATACAATGGTAAATTGTATAGGTGCACTAGTTCGGCGAAGAGATGGTGATACAAGTGCAATATGGATGATAGATATGAGTATTTGTAATCTGAAAATATAAAAACAGCAAGGTAGCAAGCGATAAAAGTGAGCGTAAACGGTATTGCAATGCGTTGAAACAAGGCCTAGGGTTCATACTTTCACTAGTGCAAGTACTCTCAACAATAATAACATAATTGGATCATAAAATTATCCCTCAACATGCAATAAAGAGTCACTCCAAAGTCACTAATAGCGGAGAACAAACAAAGAGATTATTGTAGGGTACGAAACCACCTCAAAGTTATCCTTTCTGATCGATCTATTCAAGAGTCCGTAGTAAAATAACACAAAGCTATTCTTTCCGTTCAATCTAACATAGAGTTCGTACTAGAGGAACACCTTAAGACACAAATCAACCAAAACCCTAATGTCACCTAGATACTCCAATGTCACCTCAAGTATCCGTGGGTATGATTATACGATATGCATCACACAATCTCAAATTCATCTATTCAACCAACACATAGAACTTCAAAGAGTGCCCCAAAGTTTCTACCGGAGAGTCAAGACGAAAACGTGTGCCAACCCTATGCATAGATTCCCAAGGTCACAGAACCCGCAAGTTAATCACCAAAACATACATCAAGTGAATCAATAGAATACCCCACTGTCACCACGGGTATCCCACGCAAGACATACATCAAGTGTTCTCAAATCCTTAAAGACTCAATCCGATAAGATAATTTCAAAGGGAAAACTCAATCCATTACAAGAGAGTGGAGGGGGAGAAACATCATAAGATCCAACTATAATAACAAAGCTCGCGATACATCAAGATCGTGCCGAATCAAGAACACGAGAGAGAGAGAGAGAGATCAAACACATAGCTATTGGTACATACCCTCGACCCCGAGGGTGAACTACTCCCTCCTCGTCATGGAGAGCGCCGGGATGATGAATATGGCCACGGTGAGGATCCCTCCTCGGCGTGGTGCTTAACAGGTCCCGATTGGTTTTTGGTGGCTACAAAGGCTTGCGGCGGCAGAACTCCTGATCTATTCTGTTCCCCGATGTTTTTAGGGTATATGGATATATATAGGCGAAAGAAGTCGGTCAGGGGAGCCACGAGGGGCCCATGAGGGTAGGGGGCGCGCCCAGGGGGGGCAGGCGCGCCTCCCTACCTCGTGGCCACCTCGAAGCTTCCTTGACTTCCACTCCAAGTCTCCTGGATCACGTTCGTTCCAAAAATCATGCTCCTCGAAGGTTTCATTTTGGACTCCGTTTGATATTCCTTTTCTGCGAAACGCTGAAACAAGGGAAAAAACAGAAACTGGCACTGGGCTCTGGGTTAATAGGTTAGTCCCAAAAATAATATAAAAGTGTTTAATAAAGCCCATAAACACCCAAGATGGATAATATAATAGCATGAATACTTCATAAATTATAGATACGTTGGAGACGTATCAGCATCCCCAAGCTTAATTCCTGCTCGTCCTCGAGTAGGTAAATGATAAAAGAAATAATTTATGAAGTGTGAATGCTAGCAGTTGCATAAGTTTGATAAATGATAATTTCAATCACCTTTTCTAGCATCATTATATGTCATAACAGTAGCTCAACTCATAGAACTTTTCATGATCAAGTAACAAGCTATTCACATGTTAAAGTATAGATCATAAACTTTCTTGAAAACTAACAAACCGTGTTATTAGTCATCAAACAATTACGATTCATCTTATTTTCAGGAAGAGTCTATGTCAGAGCTTTGATTCAGCAAACTTCACATACTCAACTATCATTTAGTCTTCCATGATTGCTACCACTCAAAGCATATTTTTAGAACAAATAGTATTTATCAAACACATAGAAAGACAGGGGCTTAATATTTCGCCTCCCAACCTTTTACCTCAAGGGTAATGTCAACAATAATAATTCATGCTGATGACCCACAAGTATAGGGGATCTATCGTAGTCCTTTCGATAAGTAAGAGTGTCGAACCCAACGAGTAGCAGAAGGAAATGACAAGCGGTTTTCAGTAAGGTATTCTCTGCAAGCACTGAAATTATCGATGACAAATAGTTTTGTGATAAGGTAATTTGTAACGGGTAACAAGTAACAAGTGTAAATAAAGTGCGGCAAGATGTCCCAATCCTTTTTGTAGCAAAGGACAAGCCTGGACGAACTCTTATATAGTGAAAAGCGCTCCCGAGGACACATGAGAATTATCGTCAAGCTAGTTTTCATCACGTTCATATGACTCGCGTTTGGTACTTTGATAATTTGATATGTGGGTGGACCGGTGCTTGGGTGTTGTCCTTACTTGGACAAGCATCCCACTTATGGTTAACCCCTATTGCAAGCATACACAACTACAAAAGAAGTATTAAGGTAAACCTAACCATAGCATGAAACATATGAATCCAAATCAGCCCCTTCCGAAGCAACGCATAAACTAGGGTTTAAGCTTATGTCACTCTAGCAACCCATAATCTACTTATTACTTCCCAATGCCTTTCTCTAGGCCCAAACAATGGTGAAGTGTCATGTAGTCGACGTTCACATAACACCACAAGAGGAGAGACAGCATACATCTCATCAAAATATCGAACGAATACCAAATTCACATGACTACTAATAGCAATACTTTTCCCATGTCCTCGGGAACAAACGTAACTACTCACAAATCATATTCATGCTCATAATCAGAGGGGTATTAATATGCATAATGGATCTGAACATATAATCTTCCACCAAATAAACCAACTAGCATCAACTACAAGGAGTAATCAACACTACTAGCAACCCACAGGTACCAATCTGAGGCTTTGGGACAAAGATTGAATACAAGAGATGAACTAGGGTTTTAGAAGAGATGGTGCTGGTGAAGATTGTTGGGGAACGTAGTAATTTCAAAAAAAAAATCCTACGCACACGCAAGATCATGATGATGGCATAGCAACGAGAGGAGAGTGTATGTCCACGCACCCTCGTGAGACCGAAAGCGAAGCGTTATAACAACGCTGTTGATGTAGTCGTGCGCCTTCACGATCCGACCGATCCAAGTACCGAACGTCGGCACCTCCGAGTTAAGCACACGCTCACTCGATGACGATCCCCGGCTCCGATCCAAAGAAAGCGTCGGGATGAGTTCCACAAGACGACGGCGTGGTGGCGATGATGATGCTCCACCGCGCAGGGCTTCGCTTAAGCTCCGCGACGATATGACTTCACCGGCGCAGGGCTTCGCCTAAGCTCATGACGATATGACCAAGTGGAATATGGTGGAGGGGGCACCGCACACGGCTAAGGAACGATCCGTAGATCAACTTGTGTGTTCATGGGGTGCCCCTCCCTCAGTATATAAAGGAGGAGGGAGGAGGAGGCCGGCCCTAGGAGGGCGCGCCATGGGGAGTCCTACTCCCACCGGAGTAGGATTCCCCTTTCCTAGTCCAACTAGGAGTCCTTCCATGTATTAGGAGTAGGAGACAAGTAAGGGGAAGAGAGAAGGAAGGAAGGAAGGGATGCGGCCCTCCCCTAGTCCAATTCGGACTAGGCCTTGGGCGCGCGCCCTGCCCTAGGCAGCCCTCTCTCTTTCCCGCAGGCCCAATAAGGCCCAATACTTCTCCCGGCGAATTCCGTAACTCTCCCAGACTCGAAAAATACCGAATCACTGGAACCTTTCCGAACTCCGAATATAGTCGTCCAATATATCGATCTTTACGTCTCGACCATTTCGAGACTCCTCGTCATGTCCCCGATCTCATCCGGACTCGAACTCCTTCGTACATAAAAACTCATAAACTCATAATATAAGCATCATCGAAACTTTAAGCGTGCGGACCCTACGGGTTCGAGAACTATGTAGACATGACCTAGAACTATTCTCGGTCAATAACCAATAGCGGAACCTGGATGCCCATATTGGTTCCTACATATTCTTCGAAGATCTTTATCGGTCAAACCGCATAACGATATACGTTGTTCCCTTTGTCACCGGTATGTTACTTACCCGAGATTCGATCGTCGGTATCCAATACCTAGTTCAATCTCGTTACCGGCAAGTCTCTTTACTCGTTCCGTAATACATCATCTCACAACTAACTTATTAGTTGCAATGCTTGCAAGGCTTATGTGATGTGTATTACCGAGAAGGCCTAGAGATACCTCTCCGACAATCGGAGTGACAAAACCTAATCTCAAATACGCCAACCCAACATGTACCTTTGGAGACACCTGTAGTACTCCTTTATAATCACCCGATTCGTTGTGACGCTTGGTAGTACCAAAGTGTTCCTCCGTAAACGGAGTTGCATAATCTCATAGTTACGGAACATGTATAAGTCATGAAGAAAGCAATAGCAACATACTAAACGATCAAGTGCTAGGCTAACGGAATGGGTCATGTCAATCGATCATTCTCCTAATGATGTGATCCCGTTAATCAAATGACAACTCATGTCTATGGTTAGGAAACATAACCATCTTCGATTAACGAGCTAGTCAAGTAGAGGCATACTAGTGACTATCTGTTTGTCTATGTATTCACACATGTATTATGTTTCCGGTTAATACAATTCTAGCATGAATAATAAACATTTATCATAATATAAGGAAATAAATAATAACTTGATTATTGCCTCTAGGGCATATTTCCTTTAGTCTCCCACTTGCACTAGAGTCAATAATCTAGTTCACATCATCATGTGATTCAACACTAATATTCACATCTGTATGTGATTAACACCCATAGTTCACATCGTCATGTGACCAACACCCAAAGGGTTTACTAGAGTCAATAATCTAGTTCACATCGCTATGTGATTAACACCCAAAGATTACTAAGGGATGATCATGTTTTGCTCGTGAGAGAAGCTTAGTCAACGGGTCTGTCACATTCAGAGCCGTATGTATTTTGCAAATATTCTATGTCTACAATGCTCTGCACGGGGCTACTTAGCTAATTGCTCCCACTTTCAATATGTATCTAGATCGAGACTTAGAGTCATCCAGATCGGTGTCAAAACTTGCATCGACGTAACCCTTTACGACGAACCTTTTTTCACCTCCATAATTGAGAAATATTTCCTCATTCCACTAAGGATAATTTTGACCGCTGTCCAGTGATCTACTCTTAGATCACTATTGTACTCCCTTGCTTACCACAGTGTAGGGTATACAATAGATCTGGTACACAGTTTGGCATACTTTACATAACCTATGGCCAAGGCATAGGGAATGACTTTCATTCTCTTTCTATCTTCTGCCATGGTCGGGTTTTGAATCTTACTCAATTTCACACCTTGTAACACAGGCAAGAACTCTTTCTTAGACTGTTCCATTTTGAACTACTTCAAAATCTTGTCAAGGTATGTACTCATTGAAAAAACTAATCAAGCGTCTTGATCTATCTCTATAGATCTTGATGCTCAATATGTAAGCAGCTTCACCGAGGTCCTTCTTTGAAAAACTCCTTTCAAATACTCCTTTATGCTTTGCAGAATCATTCTACATTATTTCCGATCAACAATATGTCATTCACATATACTTATCAGAAATGTTGTAGTGCTCCCACTCACTTTCTTGTAAATACATGCTTCTCCAAAAGTCTGTATAAAACCATATGCTTTGATCACACTACCAAAGCGCTTATTCCAACTCCGAGATGCTTGCACCAAATTATAGATGGATCATTTGAAGCTTGCACATTTTGTTAGCTCCTTTAGGATTGAAAAACCTTCTGGTTGCATCATATACAACTCTTCTTTAATAAATCCATTAAAGAATGTAGTTTTGACATCCATTTGCCAGATTTCATAAAATGTGGCAATTGCTAACATGATTCGGACAGACTTAAGCATCGCTACAGTTGAGAAAATCTCATTGTAGTCAACACCTTGAACTTGTCGAAAACCTTTTGCGACAAGTCGAGCTTTGTAGATAGTAACACTACCATCAGCATTTGTCTTCCTCTTGAAGATCCATTTATATAATATGGCTTGCCGATCATCGGGCAACTCCATCAAAGTCCACACTTTGTTCTCATATATGGATCCCATCTCAGATTTCATGGCCTCAAGCCATTTCGCGGAATCTGGGCTCATCATCGCTTCCTCATATTTCGTAGTTCATCATGGTCTAGTAACATGACTTCCAGAACATGATTACCGTACCACTCTGGTGCGGATCTTACTCCGGAAGACCTCGAGGTTTGGTAGCAACTTGATCTGAAGTTTCATGATCATCATCATTAACTTCCTTACTAATTGGTGTAGGAATCATCAAACTGATTTACGTGATGAACTACTTTCCAATAAGGGAGAAGGTACAATTACCTTATCAAGTTCTACTTTCCTCCCACTCACTTCTTTCGAGAGAAAACTCCTTCTCTAGAAAGGATCCATCTTAGCAACGAATGTTTTGCCTTTAGACCTGTGATAGAAGGTGTACCCAACAGTTTCCTTTGGGTATTCTATGAAGACGCACTTTTCCGATTTGGGTTCGAGCTTATCAGGTGAAAACTTTTTCACATAAGCATCACAACTCTAAACTTTAAGAAACGACGACTTAGGTTTCTTTGCTAAACCATAGTTCATACGGTGTCATCTCAACGGATTTAGATGGTGCCCTATTAAACGTGAATGCAGGTGTCTCTAATGCATAACCCAAAACGATGGTGGTAAATCGGTAAGATACATCATAGATCGCACCATATCCAATAAAGTGCGGTTATTCTGACGTTCGAACACACCATAACGTTGTGGTGTTCCGGTGGCGTGAGTGTGAAACTATTCCACATTGTTTTAATTGAAGACCAAAATCGTAACTCAAATTATTCGCTCCACGATCGATCGCGAAACTTTATTTTCTTGTTACGATGATTTTCTACTTCACTCTGAAATTCTTTGAACTTTTCAACTATTTCAGACTTATGTTTCATCAAGAAGATATACGCATATCTGCTCAAATCATCTGTGAAGGTCGAAAATAATGATACTTGCCACGAGCATCAACACTCATTGGATCGCATACATCGGTATGTATTATTTCCAACAAGTCAAGAGCTCGTTCTATTGTTCCGAGAACGGAGTTTTAGTCATCTTGCCCAAAAAGCACGGTTCGCAAGCATCAAATGATTCATAATCAAGTGATTCCAAAAGCCCATCAAGATGGAGTTTCTTCATGCGCTTTACACCAATATGACCTAAACTGCAGTGCTACAAATAAGTTGCACTATCATTATTAACTTTACATCTTTTGGTTTCAATATTATGAATATGTGTATCACACGATCGAGATCCAACAAACCATTTTCATTGGGTGTATGACCATAGAAGGTTTTATTCATGTAAATGTAACAATAATTATTCTCTAACTTACATGAATAATCGTATTGCAATAAACATGATCAAATCATATTCATGCTCAACGCAAACGCTAAATAACATTTATTTAGGTTCAACACTAATCCCGAGAGTATAGGGAGTGTGCGATGATGATCATATCAATCTTGGAACTACTTCCAACACCCATCGTCACTTCCCTTCAACTAGTCTCTGCTTATTCTCAGAACTCCTGCTTGAGTTACTAATCTTAGCAACCTAACAGTATCAAATACTCGGGGCTACTATAAACACTAGTAAGGCACACATCAATAACTCTGTATATCAAATATACTCTTGTTCACTTTGCCATCCTTCTTATCCACCAAATATTCAGGGCATTTACGCTTCAAAGGACCATTTCCTTTGCGAAAGGTAAGCACTCGGTTTAGTGCTTTGGTCCAGCTTTGGGCTTCTTCGGGAGTGACAACTTGTTTGCCATTCTACTTGAAGTTTCCTTTCTTTCCTTTGCCCTTTTCTTGAAACTAGTGGTCTTGTCAATCATCAACACTTGATGCTCTTTCTTGATTTCTACCTTCGTCGATTTTCAACATCACGAAGAGCTCGGGAATCTTTGTTGTCATCCCTCGCATACTATAGTTCATCACGAAGTTCTAGTAACTTAGTGATGGGGACTAGAGAATTCTGTCAATCACTATCTTATCTAGAAGATTAACTCCCACTTGATTCAAGCGATTGAAGTACGCAGACAATCTGAGCACATGCTCACTAGTTGAGCGATTCTCCTCCATCTTTTAGCTATAGAACCTGTTGGAGACTTCATATCTCTCAACTCGGTATTTGCTTGAAATATTAACTTCAATTCTGGAACATCTCATATGGTCCATGACGCTCAAAACGCCTTTGAAGTCCCGATTCTAAGCCGTTAAGCATGGTGCACTAAACTATCAAGTAGTCATCATATTGAGCTAGCCAAACGCTCATAACGTCGCATCCGCTCCTGCAATAGGTCCGTCACCTAGCGGTGCATCAAGGACATAATTCTTCAGGCAGCAATGAGGATAAACCTCGGATCACGGATCCAATCCGCAACATTGCTACTAACATTTTTCAATACAATTTTCTCTAGGAACACATATAAAAACACATGGAAGCAAAAACATAGGGAAGCAACAACGCGAGCTATTGATCTACAACATAATTTGCAAAATACTACCAGGACTAAGTTCATGATAAATTTAAGTTCAATTAATCATATTATTTAAGAACTCCCACTTAGACTGACATCTCTCTAGTCATCTTAAGTGATTACGTGATCCAAATCAACTAAACCATGTCCGATCATCACGTGAGATGGAGTAGTTTCAATGGTGAACATCACTATGTTGATCATATCTACTATATGATTCACGCCGACCTTCGGTCTCCGTGTTCCGAGGCCATATCTGTTATATGCTAGGCTCGTCAAGTTTAACCCGAGTATTCTGCATGTGCAACTGTTTTGCACCCGTTGTATTTGAACGTAGAGCCTATCACACCCGATCATCACGTGGTGTCTCAAAGACGAAGAACTTTCGCAACGGTGCATACTCGGGAGAACACTTCTTGATAATTTTAGTGAGAGATCATCTTAAAATGCTACCGTCAATCAAAGCAAGATAAGATGCATAAAGGATAAACATCACATGCAATCAATATAAGTGATATGATATGGTCATCATCATCTTGTGCTTGTGATCTCCATCGCCAAGCACCGCCATGATCACCATCGTCACCGCGCGACACCTTGATCTCCATCGTAGCATCGTTGTCGTCTCGCCAACTATTGCTTCTACGACTATCGCTCATCGCTTAGTGATAAAGTAAAGCAATTACATGGAGTTTGCATTTCATACAATAAAGCGACAACCATATGGCTCTCGCCGATTGCCGATAACTTCGGTTACAAAACATGATCATCTCATACAATAAAATATAGCATCACGTCTTGACCACATCACATCACAACATGCCCCGCAAAAACAAGTTAGACGTCCTCTACTTTGTTGTTGCAAGTTTTACGTGGCTGCTACGGGCTGAGCAAGAACCGTTCTTACCTACGCATCAAAACCACAACGATAGTTTGTCAAGTTGGTGTTGTTTTAACCTTCGCAAGGACCGGGCGTAGCCACACTCGGTTCAACTAAAGTGAGAGAAACCGACACCGCGGTCACCTTTAAGCAACTAGTGCTCGAGCGGTGAAACCAGTCTCGCGTAAGCGTACCGTAATGTCGGTCCGGGCCGCTTCATCTCACAATACCGCCAACCAAAGTATGACATGCTGGTAAGCAAGATGACTTATATCGCCCACAACTCACTTGTGTTCTACTCGTGCACATGACATCAACGCATAAAACCTGGCTCGGATGCCACTGTTGGGGAACGTAGTAATTTCAAAAAAAAAATCCTACGCACACGCAAGATCATGGTGATGGCATAGCAACGAGAGGGGAGAGTGTATGTCCACGTACCCTCGTAGACCGAAAGCGGAAGCGTTATAACAAGGCGGTTGATGTAGTCGTACGTCTTCACGATCCGACCGATCCAAGTACCGAACGTACGGCACCTCCGAGTTAAGCACACGTTCAGCTCGATGACGATCCCGGGCTCCGATCCAGAAAGCGTCGGGGATGAGTTCCGTCAAGACGACGGCGTGGTGACGATGATGATGCTTCACCGGCGCAGGGGCTTCGCTAAGCTCATGACGATATGATGAAGTGGAATATGGTGGAGGGGGCACCGCACACGGCTAAGGAACGATCCGTAGATCAACTTGTGTGTTCATGGGTGCCCCTGCCCCGTATATAAAGGAGGAGGGAGGAGGAGGCCGGCCCTAGGAGGGCGCGCCATGGGGAGTCCTACTCCCACCGAGTAGGATTCCCCTTTCCTAGTCCAACTAGGAGTCCTTCCATGTATTAGGAGTAGGAGACAAGTAAGGGAAGAGAGAAGGAAGGAAGGAAGGGGTGCGGCCTCCCCTAGTCCAATTCGGACTAGGCCATGGGAAGCGCGGCCTGCCCTAGGCAGCCCTCTCTCTTTCCCGCAGGCCCAATAAGGCCCAATACTTCTCCCGACGAATTCCGTAACTCTCCCAGTACTCGAAAAATACCGAATCACTCGGAACCTTTCCGAACTCCGAATATAGTCGTCCAATATATCGATCTTTACGTCTCGACCATTTCGAGACTCCTCGTCATGTCCCCGATCTCATCCGGACTCGAACTCCTTCGGTACATCAAAACTCATAAACTCATAATATAACATCGCCATCGAAACCTTAGCGTGCGGACCCTACGGGTTCGAGAACTATGTAGACATGACCTAGAACTATTCTCGGTCAATAACCAATAGCGGAACCTGGATGCCCATATTGGTTCCTACATATTCTTCAAGATCTTTATCGGTCAAACCGCATAACGATATACGTTGTTCCCTTTGTCATCGGTATGTTACTTACCCGAGATTCGATCATCGGTATCCAATACCTAGTTCAATCTCGTTACCGGCAAGTCTCTTTACTCGTTCCGTAATACATCATCTCACAACTAACTTATTAGTTGCAATGCTTGCAAGGCTTATGTGATGTGTATTACCGAGAAGGCCTAGAGATACCTCTCCACAATCGGAGTGACAAAACCTAATCTCAAATACGCCAACCCAACATGTACCTTTGGAGACACCTGTAGTACTCCTTTATAATCACCCGATTACGTTGTGACGTTTGGTAGTACCAAAGTGTTCCTCCGTAAACGGGGTTGCATAATCTCATAGTTACGAGAACATGTATAAGTCATGAAGAAAGCAATAGCAACATACTAAACGATCAAGTGCTAGGCTAACGGAATGGGTCATGTCAATCAGATCATTCTCCTAATGATGTGATCCTGTTAATCAAATGACAACTCATGTCTATGGTTAGGAAACATAACCATCTTCGATTAACGAGCTAGTCAAGTAGAGGCATACTAGTGACTATCTGTTTGTCTATGTATTCACACATGTATTATGTTTCCGGTTAATACAATTCTAGCATGAATAATAAACATTTATCATAATATAAGGAAATAAATAATAACTTTATTATTGCCTCTAGGGCATATTTCCTTCAAAGATGTTGATGGAGATTGGCTCCCTCCCGATGAGAGGATCGTTGGTGATGACGATGGCGATGATTTACCCCTCCCGGAGGGATGTTTCCCTGGCAAAACAGCTCCGCCGGAGCCCTAGATTGGTTCCGCCAAGGTTCCGCCTCGTGGCGGCGGAGTTTCTTCCCGAAAGCTTGCTTATGATTTTTTTCTCGGGCGAAAGACTTCATATAGCAGAAGATGGGCGCCGGAGGGCCACCAGGGGGCCTACGAGGTAGGGGGGCGCGCCCGCCACCCTCGTGGCCAGGGTGTGGGCCCCCTCTGGTATTTTCTTCGCTCAATTTTTTTATTATTTCCGAAAATAACTTCTGTGGAGTTTCAGGACTTTTGGAGTTGTGCAGAATAGGTCTCTAATATTTGCCCCTTTTCCAGCCCAAAATTCCAACTGCCGGCATTCTCCCTCTTTATATAAACCTTGTAAAATAAGAGAGAATATGCATAAGTATTGTGACATAATGAGTAATAACAGCCCATAATGCAATAAATATCAATATAAGAGCATGATGCAAAATGGACGATCAACCCCCCCAAGCTTAGACCTCCCTTGTCCTCAAGCGAAGCCGATAACGATAAATATGTCCACATGTTTAGAGATAGAGGTGTCGATAAAATAAAATATGGACATGAGGGCACCATGATCATTCTTATAACAACAACATAAATGGATATTGTCATATTATTTCTTATGATAAAGTAACAATCTATCCACAATGTCAAGTATGAATCAGAAACTTCATTGAGAACTAACAAACTATAATCTTAGTCATTGAGGCAATCGCAATTTATCATACCATCAGAAAGAGTCTATGTAAGAGCTTTTCAGCAAGTCCACATACTCAACTATCATTTAGTCTTTCACAATTGCTAACACTCACGCAATACTTGTGGTTATGGATTTTTAATCGGACACAGAGAAAGATAGGGGCTTATAGTTTCGCCTCCCAACCTTTTACCTCAAGGGTAATGTTAACAATAATAGTTCATGCTAACTTACATCCAATTGGATATATATATCAGGATCTTTCTAACACAATGTGCTTGCCAAAGGATAAAATGTAAAAAGGAAAGGTGAAGATCACCATGACTCTTGGCATAAGGGTAGAAGATAAAAGTAAAAGATAGGCCCTTCGCAGAGGGAAGCAGAGGTTTTCATGCACTTTCATGGTTGGATGCACAAAATATTAATGCAAAAGAACGTCACTTTATATTGCCACTTGTGATATGGACCTTTATTATGCAGTCTGTCGCTTTTATTTCTTCCACATCACAAGATCGTATAAAGCTTATTTTCTTCACACTAATAAATCATACATATTTAGAGAGCAATTTTTATTGCTTGCACCGATGACAACTTACTTGAAGGATCTTACTCAATCCATAAGTAGATATGGTGGACTCTCATGGCAAAACTGGGTTTAAGGGTATTTGGAAGCACAAGTAGTATCTCTACTTGGTGCAAAGAATTCGCTAGCATGAGGGAGGAAGGCAAGCTCAACATGTTGGATGATCCATGACAATATACTTTATTTCGGATATAAGAAAACATAACCCATTACGTTGTCTTCCTTGTCCAACATCAACTCTTTAGCATGTCATATTTTAATGAGTGCTCACAATCATAAAAGATGTCCAAGATAGTATATTTATATGTGGAACCTCTCTTTCTTTATTATTTCCTATTAATTGCAACGATGACCAAAACTATGTTTGTCAACTCTCAACAACTTTTAACCATCATATTCTTTATATGTGAAGTCATTACTCTCCATAAGATCAATATGGTCTCTTTGTTTCTTTTTATTCTTTCTTTTTCTTTTATTCCCTCAAGATCATAGCAAGATAATCAAGCCCTTGACTCAACACTAATCTTTATTATATATAGCTCACGGACTCGATTACATAGAAGGATCATAAAGCAAAACTCAAAACTAAATCATACTAAAACTTTATTCTACTAGATCAAGATATTACCAAAAGGATCGAACTAAGAAAAACGGTAAAGATAGGAGTGTGATGGTGATACGATACCGGGGCACCTCCCCCAAGCTTGGCAGTTGCCAAGGGGAGTGCCCATACCCATGTGATTATGTCTCTTTCTTCGGAGGTGGCGATGATGGAGTTGTTGATGATGTAAATTGTGCTTTCAGCTTCTTCATGTTGTAATTGAGAAGAGCAATTTCCTCCTTTAAATCATCGACCTCCGACTCAAGCTTCAAGATCTTGTCACATAAATCTCCTTTGCTTTTCTGCCGAAAACGAGAAGGAATAGATCGATTGTTAGATAGTTTAGCCCTCTTAGGGAGGCCAGACTTCTTGAACTTCACGTGAATATCCCCAGGTTGAGGTAGAGGGACATCCTCCTCCTCTGAACTTGAATCGTCGATCCTCAATGAGCATCCTCCTCATCATCCGTAGTTCAACCACAAGGAGATAGATCCCCATAGGTCCTTGGGTAAGCAATGAGGTGTGAGACATAGCTCTCTCCGCCGGAATCCTGAGATGACGTCTTGCTCCAAATCTACGGCAGAAAATAGCTCGAAACAAAAACAGAGGATACTTGCGTGGTACGGTGGTCAAAACCTTACGGATATTATATAATGAATTTTTACCGACCAAACGAAGTATCGTGCAAGAAAACGGAGTCGGGAGAGCGCACGAGGTGCCCACGAGACAGGAGGGCGCGCCTAGGGGGGTAGGGCACGCCTCCCACCCTCGTGGAAGCCTCACGTCCTTCCCGGACTGCATCTTATTTTCCTATTTTCTTAAATATTCCAAAACGGAGAAAAATTGCCATTAGAACTGTTTTGGAGTCGGTTTACTTACCGCACCACATACCTATTCCTTTTCGGAGTCTGAAACGTTCTGGTAAGTGTCCCTTATGTATTCCTCCGGGGTTACGGTTTCAATAATACTAGTTTCAACATTTATAAAATTACCTGAGATATAATGTTTGATTCTTTGACCGTTCACCACCTTCGGATTTGTGTCTTCGAAATTGTTGATTTTTATGGCACCGGAGCGATAGACCTCCTCGATGACGTAAGGACCTTCCCATTTAGAGAGAATTTTTCCTGCAAAAAATCTTAAACGAGAGTTGTATAGCAATACATAATCACCTACATTAAACTCACGGTTTTGTATCCTTTTGTCATGCCATCTTTTAACTTTTTCTTTAAACAATTTAGCATTCTCATATGCTTGGGTTCTCCATTCATCAAGTGAGCTAATGTCAAATAACCTCTTCTCACCGGCAAGTTTGAAATCATAATTGAGCTCTTTAATAGCCCAATATGCCTTATGTTCTAGTTCGAGAAGTAAGTGACATGCTTTTCCATAAACCATTTTATACGGAGACATACACATAGGATTTTTATATGCAGTTCTATAGGCCCATAATGCATCATCAAGTTTTTTGGACCAATTCTTTCTAGATCTATTAACAATCTTTTGCAAAATTAATTTGAGCTCTCTATTGCTCAATTCTACTTGACCACTAGACTGTGGGTGATAAGGAGATGCAATTCTATGATTAACATCATACTTAGCAAGCATTTTACGGAAAGCACCATGAATAAAGTGTGAACCACCTGTTGGGGAACGTAGAAATTTCAAAAAAAATCCTACGCACACGCAAGATCATGGTGATGCATAGCAACGAGAGGGGAGAGTGTGTCCACGTACCCTCGTAGACCGAAAGCGGAAGCGTTAGCACAACGCGGTTGATGTAGTCGTACGTCTTCACGATCCGACCGATCCAAGTACCGAACGTACGGCACCTCCGAGTTCAGCACACGTTCAGCTCGATGACGTCCCGTAAACTCCGAGCAAAGCTTCACGGGAAAGTTCTGTCAGCACGACGGCGTGGTGACGATGATGATGTTGCTACCGATGCAGGGCTTCGCCTAAGCACTGTTATGATATGATCGAGGTAGAATATGGTGGAGGGGGGCACCGCACACGGCTAAGAGATCAAGAGATCAATTGTTGTGTCTATGGGGTGCCCCCTGCCCCCGTATATAAAGGAGCAAGGGAGAGGCCGGCCCTAGAGGGGGCGCGCCAAGTGTGGGGAGTCCTACAAGGACTCCCAAGTCCTAGTAGGATTCCCCTTTCCTTTCCGGAGTAGGAGAGAAGGAAAAGAGGGAGAGGGAGAAGGAAAAGGGGGCTCCACCCCTTGTCCAATTCGGACCAGAGGGGGGCGCGCGCCTCCTTCCTTTTGGCATCTCTCCTTTATTCCCTTATGGCCCAATAAGGCCCAATACTTCTCCCGGTGAATTCCCGTAACTCCCCGGTACTCCGAAAATACCCGAATCACTCGGAACCTTTCCGATGTCCGAATATAGTCGTCCAATATATCGATCTTTACGTCTCGACCATTTCGAGACTCCTCGGCATGTCCCTGATCTCATCCGGGACTCCGAACTACCTTCGATACATCAAATCACATAACTCATAATACAAATCGTCATCGAACTTTAAGCGTGCGGACCCTACGGGTTCGAGAACTATGTAGACATGACCGAGACATGTCTCCGGTCAATAACCAATATCGGAACCTGGATGCTCATATTGGCTCCCACATATTCTACAAAGATCTTTATCGGTCATACTGCATAACAACATACGTTGTTCCCTTTGTCATAGGTATGTTACTTGCCCAAGATTCGATCGCCGGTATCTCAATACCTAGTTCAATCTCGTTACCGGCAAGTCTCTTTACTCGTTCCGTAATACATCATCCCGCAACTAACTCATTAGTCGCAATGCTTGCAAGGCTTAAGTGATGTGCATTACCGAGTGGGCCCAGAGATATCTCTCCGACAATCGAAGTGACAAATCCTAATCTCGAAATACGCCAACCCAACAAGTACCTTCGGAGACACCTGTAGGCGTTGTTTGGATAAAAGGAATATAGAGAACACAATCTACGTAAACCCAAGAAACTGCCTAACCGTAAGAAATCTTGTTTGGCTCGTCCAACAACCCCATGGATAGGGGAAACTCGTTTCCCAAAAACCCACAATTCCGGGTTTGTGGGAAAACTAGTATCACTGCGTTTTCCACAAATGCGATTAGCATATCTGAGATGCAACTGCCTTTCTCCGCCCCGCCTATTCCTCAACAACCTCGGATGGCGCCAATTCTTTTTTGGCGTCTCACCTCGCCTTTTCACTGCCTATAAAAGACGACTTTGTTTCCATAAGTTATACACCCAGATCGCGAAGGGTGGTGTGATCCCGTCACAGTAATTGGATGGGAGGCGTTGACCTTGGATCTGAAGTTGGTCATCTTCAATAAGGTTCCACATCTCCATCGGGCTTTCCGTGCATCGTCTTCCCACCTTCAATCAGTCTTCCCATCTTCAATCAGTTCCATGGCTTCACCATCCTACACAGCAAGATGCAATTTGTATTTGTGAATATTTTCATGGTACTGTTGATTGAATTAATCTATTTGGTAGTGAACCCTATTTTGCATAAAACCTCTGATAATTTCATATGGGCAATTCCTAGGACATAGTAGATCCAACAACCTAGTAATATGTTAATCTAAATGACAACACGTACTGTTGAAGGAAAAATTAGAGGCAACTCTGATTAGGGAGTATCGTAAATATGAACATGTGGCACATAAGAGAATCAGATTGCACTATGAATGCCTATATTCATACTAAAATGATCTAACACCGAACCACAATTAGATTATCGATGGCTATATATATCAAGTGCAGTAGTTAATTTTTCATGACAAGGATGCAGTTTAAAGCACACTGTAGGGATAATTTTCCAAAAGTATCAACCATATGTATCCGAATACACGATACAAGAAGAGCTAAGCGAAGGCGATGAAGATTAGAATACCTTGTGATGTCATCGATGTTGATAGCAGATATGTGGAAAGCGAGGCCAAATTTAATAGCAAATTAAAGATCTTGGCAGCAACCTAGGAAAATAATCGATAAGGGATGTGAACATCCCGTTAGATGCATGTTTACAAAATTCAAGTGTCCAAATCATAGCATGAACAAAAGATTAGTGGCATGCTCATTTTCTTCCACTTCAGAGATTTATTCCTTTTGAACCAAATGACTCATCTTCCATTATTGCTTCTTGTATCCCTCTCAGAGAAAATATGGATGATGAGAAGGAAAAAATCAAGAAGGAAAGCACAGATAAAGCTAAGCGCCATGTATGGAAATCTTGAGAGGACAAAATACTGCTGAATATATTAAAAGATCAAAGCCTACATGGAGGAAAAGAAGGAACGGGTTACACAAAGAAAGCATGGCGTGATATCTTAGAACAATTCAATGATTCAAGGGTAGAAAACTTGAATTACAACAACTGAAAAATCGTCATAAGTACTACAGAGTTGCTACAAAGACCATGGACGGACTTCTAAAACTCACAGGATTTGGTTGGGATGACGATGACAAAATGATAAAAGCTCCGAAGATATTTGGGAAGAACTAATTAAGGTAAGTTTGTTCGAGTAGAATTCATATAGAGTTTCCATATCCTATTATTAACAAAACATTAAACAACTTGCGTAAGGATAAGGCTATCCAAGAATATCGAGATAAGGTGTGGCCTAGTTGGATAGATCTTCAAGCCATATGTGCTAGTTCAACAAAGATCTGGAGTGGTGTCAGTATCTAGCAAAGGAAAAGATGGTACATGTACGACCAAATCTTCACAAATTGATCTCAATACGGAAGTTGAAGTACATGACATCGATTCTGATGAAATCAATGCTTCCCGGTGTCTTCACCAAGAAGTCAACTAGCATTGAGCCGAAAAAGAAGTCCCCGAAGTGGATCCAAGGAAACTGCAAGAGGAAAAAACGGACAGCCGATGATGCCATAATAGCAATTGATCGCCTTGCGGATGCATCACTTAGCATTGTCAAGCAAAGAAAACAAGAGCACAACAAACTGAAGCTTACTCGGTTAAATCTTGTATGGCAATACTAAATAGTATGAGTAATCTAGATCCCAAAGAGAAACTAAAAGCGGTAAAGGCATTTACAGATGGTGATAAACGGGCCATTTTCATTGAGATGGATGAAGAGACGCAGAAGCTCGGATTCTTGATCCTTAGAATTTTGTAATACACCTTTGAGCATAGTATTTTATTTCATCGTTGTCGCACTTTACAAGATTCGTAAAATAATTTCACTTATGTTTTGTCGGTTTGTGTGAAGTAATAAATATTGTTTTTAGTTTGGTATTTTTCATTGTCCGGTTCAGCACTATTACATTTTAAAACAATTATCCGAGAGATGATATGGTCAATCGTGCAAATCGTGCGGGGATCTATGAACATTTCGGATGTGCGGATGATGAACTTTCGATTCCGAGCAAGTGCTTATTAATAACATTTTTGCAAAGTGTCCTTGTTTCACGATGTGTTGTTCACAAGGTTATTCGAACACCCATAACACTTCTATATTAATCGGTGCTCGAGAAAACAATAGAGTTTTAGAGGGACATCCAGCTAGATTTTATGAACAATTTCGTCTTGAGAAGCACACATTCTACTTGTTGCGGATGCTTTGTGCGAGAGGAAGTTACTTAAGGATACAAATCGAATGACAAGGGACTAACAACTACTCATGTTTCTACATACAATTGGTCACAATGTTAGAAACCGTGTCATCCAAGATAGATATCAGCATTCTGGCGAACCAATCAGCCGACACTTCAACAAAGTTTTAGACGCCATAAATGGTTTGCGTGATGTTTGCATAACAGATCCAAGCAATCAAGTCCCATCAAAAATATTGGGTGACGCAAGATTCTACCCATATTTCAAGGTATGTTTGCTATTAGAAGTATATACTCTTTTACATATGATTTTCATAAATAGAAGGTCGACACCATCTAAACTTTATTTTTTGACTAACAAAAAATCCCAACAGAGCTGCCTAGGAGCAATTGATGGGACACATATTGAGGCAAAAGTCGCTTGATAAGCAAACTCCTTATAGAAATGCATATGGTTATCCGTCTCAAAATGTAATGGCAGAGTGTCATTTGACATGACATTCTCTTATGTCGCCTTTGGATGGGAGGGTTCTCATCGGATCAAGCTGTTCTAAGATGGGCTGTGACTAGTGGGGTTTAGTTGTTCTGAAGGTAAAATACAATTATTTGTGTATCTACAATATATATATAAAGATGCTGAGTTTGATATGAAATTAATGTGCGGTAAATTTTACCTTGTTGATTCAGAGCTACATAAATACCCCAAGATTTATTGCCCGTATCATGGAGATCGCTATCATATTGCTTCTTTTCGTGGAAGTAATCGGAGATATACTAGTGAGAAGGACTTGTTCAACCATCTACATGCACAGCTATGAATGTTGTTGAACGAACTTTGGTGTTCTAAAAGCTCGCTTTTCCAATTCTAAGTAGGAAAGGAGGAATTCCTTATCCATATAGAACTTAAGTGAAAATTGTTATGGCTTGTTGCATTATCCACAACTTCATAAGGAAGGTTAATCATCCTGATGAGTTATTCGAGCTTTATGAGCATGGGGAAACAGAACAAAATACTGACCATGGTGATCAACAAGTTCATGGGCAAGCAAGAGAAGATGATAGAGTTGCTGGTGAGAGAGTTCGTGCTGCCATCGCCGAGAGTTGTGGACTAAACATCAACAACGTAGTGCTCAACCGTAAGATGATTAAATACTGTAATATTTGTTTGCCATCTTCAATTGCGATATATCTGCATAATTATTGTTGCAACTTTTAATTCTTTATATGGACATGACTTCCCATTCTTTTATAGGCTTTATATGCTCTATCTCTCTCTCTCTCTCTCGCCTCTCCCTCTCTCTATCCGAGCTACAGGATGAAATGTTATTGTCACCAATCTTTTCAGCAAGTGAAGCAACCAATAAACTACTTCAAATTGGTGCATTTTATGTGACATTCAAGTGTTCCCTTGTACCCACGCACTGATTCTTCAATGGACCAAGTAGATATGTAGCTAATTGCTAAGTCCCGTTAGTTATGAAGTAGTATACTCTCCGCAAGTGCGTGATGTAGGCCATGAAAACATGCTAAGAAACCAAAAGGAGATAATCGTAGCTTCTCTCGTCAAGTGCATGATGCAGTTCATGTTAATTTACTAGTACAAAACTTGAAAATAATAATCAAACATACCTGCTCCTCTGAATCCCCATCCGCTAGCTTGAATCCCCATCCTTCATAGCTGCTCTGCTGCCCAAGCCGCCGCCGACACAGGTGATACGGTGCAGCCTGCACGGCCGGCGTTGAGGGGAGGCAGGCATGTGCGTGACTCAAGCAGGACCGCCATTGGGTAGAGCTTGTGCGGGTCGACGGCCGACGAACGGAGTACGCCTGGGACCTAGCCGTCCAGGAGGGGAGGCGAGCAGCAACCAACATCTAGGGGCGGGCGCGCAGAGTAGGCGTCACACAAGCAAGGCGTGTACTGCGACACTGGGAGTCCAGCGAACGGTGTCCAGATTTATGCGGAGGCGCGCCAGATGCCAAGGTCATGGCATGATTCTTCCATGGGCAAGACGAGGGAGAAGCGGTGTGAGCAAGCGGAGGAGGAATCGGAGGGTAGCACCAGCTCAATGAGCTTGGATGGATGAGGCCATGGTGTGCGATTTGGGGAAAGTGAGTCACTCACGGGAGGAGAATAGGAATAGGAGCAGCTAATGGTTGTGGGTATCCAAACAAGGAACTGGGCCGACCAGTTTTCCAAATTTACTTACCAAACGTAGTTATTTATAAACTGGTTATTTGTAAAAACTGACGTAAAACGGGTTTTCCTAAAAATCAGCTAAAAACTCATTTTCTATAATCCTGTCACTAATCTTCACTATCCAAACAACGCCGTAGAGCACCTTTATAATCACCCAGTTACGTTGTGACGTTTGGTAGCACACAAAGTGTTCCTCCGGTAAACGGGAGTTGCATAATCTCATAGTCATAGGAACATGTATAATTCATGAAGAAAGCAATAGCAACATACTAAACGATCAAGTGCTAAGCTAACAGAATGGGTCAAGTCAATCACATCATTCTCCTAATGATGTGATCTTTTTAATCAAATGACAACTCGTTGTCTATGGCTAGGAAACATAACCATCTTTGATCAATGAGCCAGTCAAGTAGAGGCATACTAGTGACACTTTGTTTGTCTATGTATTCACACATGTATCAAGTTTCCGGTTAATACAATTCTAGCATGAATAATAAACATTTATCATGAAATAAGGAAATAAATAATAACTTTATTATTGCCTCTAGGGCATATTTCCTTCAGTCTCCCACTTGCACTAGAGTCAATAATCTAGTTCACATCGCCATGTGATTTAACACCAATAATTCACATCACCATGTGATTAACACCCATAGTTCACATCGTCATGTGACCAACACTCAAAGGGTTTACTAGAGTCAATAATCTAGTTCACATCGCTATGTGATTAATACCCAAAGAGTACTAAGGTGTGATCATGTTTTGCTTGTGAGAGAAGTTTAGTCAACGGGTCTGCCAAAATTCAGATCCGTATGTATTTTGCAAATTTCTATGTCTACAATGCTCTGCACGGAGCTACTTTAGCTAATTGCTCCCACTTTCAATATGTATCCACATTGAGACTTAGAGTCATCTGGATCAATGTCAAAACTTGCATCGACATAACCCTTTACGACGAACCTTTTGTCACCTCCATAATCGAGAAACATATCCTTATTCTACTAAGGATAATTTTGACCGCTGTTCAGTGATCTACTCCTAGATCACTATTGTACTCCCTTGCCAAACTCAGTGTAGGGTATACAATAGATCTGGTACACAACATGGCATACTTTATAGAACCTATGGCTGAGGCATATGGAATGACTTTCATTCTCTTTCTGTCTTCTACCGTGGTCGGGCTTTGAGTCTTACTCAATTTCACTCCTTGTAACACAGGCAAGAACTCTTTCTTTGACTGTTCCATTTTGAACTACTTCAAAATCTTGTCAATGTATGTACTCATTGAAAAAACTTATCAAGCGTCTTGATCTATCTCTATAGATATTGATGCTCAATATGTAAGCAGCTTCATCGAGGTCTTTCTTTGAAAAACTCCTTTCAAACACTCCTTTATGCTTTACAGAATAATTCTACATTATTTCTGATTAAAAATATGTCATTCACATATACTTATCAGAAATGTTGTAGTGCTCCCACTCACTTTCTTGTAAATACAGGCTTCACCGCAAGTTTGTATAAAACTATATGCTTTGATCAACTTATCAAAGCGTATATTCCAACTCCAAGATGATTGCACCAGTCCATAGATGGATCGCTGGAGCTTGCATATTTTGTTAGCAACTTTAGGATTGACAAAACCTTCTGGTTGCATCATACACAACTCTTCTTTAATAAATCCACTAAGGAATGCAATTTTGTTTATCCATTTTCCAGATTTCATAAAATGCGGCAATTGCTAACATGATTCGGACAGACTTAAGCATAGATACGAGTGAGAAACTCTCATCGTAGTCAACACCTTGAACTTGTCGAAAACTTTTTGCAACAGTTCTAGCTTTATAGATGGCAACACTACTATCAGCGTCGGTCTTCCTCTTGAAGATCCATTTAATCTCAATGGCTCGCCGATCATTGGGCAAGTCAGTCAAAGTCCATACTTTTTTCTCATACATGGATCCCATCTTAGATTTCATGGCCTCAAGCCATTTTGCGGAATCTGGGCTCATCATTGCTTCCTCATAGTTCGCAGGTTCGTCATGGTCAAGTAACATGACCTCCAGAACAGGATTACCGTACCACTCTGGTGCGGATCTTACTCTGGTTGACCTACGAGGTTCGGTAGTAACTTGATCTGAAGTTTCATGATCATCATCATTAGCTTCCTCACTAATTGGTGTAGGTGTCACAGGAACCGGTTTCTGTGATAAACTACTTTCCAATAAGGGAGCAGGTGCAGTTACCTCATCAAGTTCTACTTTCCTCCCACTCACTTCTTTCGAGAGAAACTCCTTCTCTAGAAAGGATCCATTCTCTGCAATGAATGTCTTGCCTTCGGATCTGTGATAGAAGGTGTACCCAACATTTTCTTTTGGGTATCCTATGAAGACGCACTTCTCCAATTTGGGTTCGAGCTTATTAGGTTGAAACTTTTTCACATAAGCATCGTATCCCCAAACTTTAAGAAATGACAGCTTAGGTTTCTTTCTAAACCATAGCTCATACGATGTCGTCTCAACGGATTAGACGGTGCCCTATTTAATGTGAATGCAGTTGTCTCTAATGCATAACCCCAGAACGATAGTGGTAAATCGGTAAGAGACATCATAGATTGCACTATATTCAATAAAGTACGGTTATGACGTTCGGACACACCATTATGCTGTGGTGTTCCAGGTGGCATGAGTTTGTGAAACTATTCCACGTTGTTTTAATTGAAGGCCAAACTTGTAACTCAAATACTCGTCTACGCGATCAAATCGCAGATTTTCTTGTTACAATGATTCTCCACTTCACTCTGGAATTCTTTGAACTTTTTAAGTGTTTCAGTTTCATTAAGTAGATATACCCATATCTGCTCAAATCATCTGTGAAGGTCAGGAAATAACGGTACCCGCCGCGAGCCTCAACACTCATCGGACCGCATACATCGGTATGTATTATTTCCAATAAGTCGGTAGTTCGCTCCATTGTTCCGAAGAACGGAGTCTTAGTAATCTTGCCCATGAGGCATGGTTCGCAAGCATCAATTGATTCATAATCAAGTGATTCCAAAAGCCCATCAGCATGGATTTTCTTCATGCACTTTACACCAATATGACCTAAACGGCAGTGCCACAAATAAGTTGCACTATCATTATTAACTTTGCATCTTTTTGCTTCAATATTATGAATATGTGTATCACTACGATCGAGATCCAACAAACCATTTTCATTGGGTGTATGACCATAGAAGGTTTTATTCATGTAAACAGAACAACAATTATTCTCTAACTTAAATGAATAACCGTATTGCAATAAACATGATCAAATCATATTCATGCTCAATGCAAACACCAAATAACACTTATTTAGGTTCAACAATAATCCCGAAAGTATAGGGAGTGTGCGATGATGATCATATCAATCTCGGAACTACTTCCAACACACATCGTCACTTCACCATTAACTAGTCTCTGTTCATTCTGCAACTCCCGTTTCGAGTTACTAATCTTAGCAACTGAACTAGTACCAAATACTAAGGGGTTGCTATAAACACTAGTAAAGTACACATCAATAACATGCATATCAAATATACCTTTGTTCACTATGCCATCCTTCTTATCAGCCAAGTATCTAGGGCAGTTCCACTTCTAGTGACCAGTCTCTTTGCAGTAGAAGCACTTAGTCTCAGGCTTAGGTCCAGATTTGGGCTTCTTCACTTGAGCAGCAACTCGCTCGTCGTTCTTCTTGAAGTTCCCCTTCTTCCCTTTGCCCTTTTCTTGAAACTAGTGGTCTTGTCAACCATCAACACTTGATGTTATTCTTGATTTCTACCTTCACCGATTTTAGCATCGTGAAGAGCTTGGGAATTGTTTTCGTCATCCCTTGCATATTATAGTTCATCACGAAGTTCTAGTAACTTGGTGATAGTGACTAGAGAACTTTGTCAATTACTATCTTATCTGGAAGATTAACTCCCACTTGATTCAAGTGATTGTAGTACTTAGAGATTCTGAGCACATGCTCACTAGCTGAGCAATCCTCCTCCATCTTGTAGGCAAAGTACTTGTCAAAGGTCTCATACCTTTCGACATGGGCATGAGTCTGAAATACTAATTTCAACTCTTGGAACATCTCATATGCTCCGTGGCGTTTCAAAAAACGCCTTTGAAGCCCCGATTCTAAGCCGTAAAGCATGGTGCACTAAACTATCAAGTAGTCATCATACCGAGCTTTTGTCAAACGTTCATAACGTCTGCATCTGCTCCTGCAATAGTTCTGTCACCTAACGGTGCATTAAGGACATAATACTTCTGTGCAGCAATGAGGATAATCCTCAGATCACGGATTCAATCCGTATCATTGCTACTAACATCTTTCAACTTAGTTTTCTCTAGGAACATATCAAAAAATAAAACAGGGGAGCTAAACGCGATCAATTGGTCTACAATATAGATATGCTAATACAACTAGGACTAAGTTCATGATAAATTAAAGTTCAATTAATCATATTACTTAAGGACTCCCACTTAGACATCCCTCTAATCATCTAAGTGATCACGTGATCCAAATCAACTAAACCATGTCCGATCATCACGTGAGATGGAGTAGTTTTCAATGGTGAACATCACTATGTTGATCATATCTACTATATGATTCACGCTCGACCTTTCGGTCTCAGTGTTCCGAGGCCATATCTGCATATGCTAGGCTCGTCAAGTTTAACCCGAGTATTCTACATGTGCAAAACTGGCTTGCACCCGTTGTAGATGAACGTAGAGCTTATCAGACCCGATCATCACGTGGTGTCTCGGCACGACGAACTTTGGCAACGGTGCATACTCAGGGAGAACACTTTTACCTTGAAATTTAGTGAGAGATCATCTTATAATGCTACCGTCAATCAAGCAAAATAAGATGCATAAAGGATAAACATCACATGCAATCAATATAAGTGATATGATATGGCCATCATCATCTTGTGCTTGTGATCTCCATCTCCGAAGCACCGTCATGATCACCATCGTCACCTGCGCGACACCTTGATCTCCATCGTAGCATCGTTGTCGTCTCGCCAACTATTGCTTCTACGACTATCGCTACCGCTTAGTGATAAAGTAAAGCAATTACAGGGCGATTGCATTGCATATACAATAAAGCGACAACCATATGGCTCCCGCCAGTTGCCGATAACTCGGTTACAAAACATGATCATCTCATACAATAAAATATAGCATCATGCCTTGACCATATCACATCACAACATGCCCTGCAAAAACAAGTTAGACGTCCTCTTCTTTGTTGTTGCAAGTTTTACGTGGTTGCTACGGGCTGAGCAAAAACCGTTCTTACCTACGCATCAAAACCACAACGATAGTTCGTCAAGTTAATGTTGTTTTAACCTTCTCAAGGATCGGGCGTAGTCACACTCGGTTCAACTAAAGTTGGAGAAACTAACACCCGCCAGCCACCTGTATGCAAAGCACGTCGGTAGAACCTGTCTCGCGTAAGCGTACGCGTAATGTCGGTCCGGGCCGCTTCATCCAACAATACCGCCGAACCAAAGTATGACATGCTGGTAAGTAGTATGACTTGTATCGCCCACAACTCACTTGTGTTCTGTTCGTGCATATAACATCTACGCATAAACCTGGCTCGGATGCCACTGTAGGGGGATGTAGAAATTTCAAAAAAAATCCTACGCACATGCAAGATCATGGTTATGCATAGCAACGAGAGGGGAGAGTGTGTCCATGTACCCTCGTAGACCGAAAGCGGAAGCGTTAGCACAACGCGGTTGATGTAGTCGTACGTCTTTACGATCCGACCGATCCAAGTACTGACCGTACGACACCTCCGAGTTCAGCACACGTTCAGCTCGATGACGTCCCGCGAACTCCGATCCAGCAGAGCTTCACGGGAGAGTTCTGTCAGCACGACGGCGTGGTGATGGTGATGATGTTGCTACCGACGCAGAGCTTCGCCTAAGCACTGCTACGATATGATCGAGGTGGAATATGGTGGAGGGGGCACCACACATGGCTAAGAGATCAAGAGATCAATTGTTGTATCTATGGGGTGCCCCCCTGCCCACGTATATAAAGGAGCAAGGGAGAGGCCGGCCCTAGAGGGGGCGCGCCAAGTGTGGGGAGTCCTACAAGGACTCCCAAGTCCTAGTAGGATTCCCCTTTCCTTTCCGGAGTAGGAGAGAAGGAAGAGGGGAGAGGGAGAAGGAAAACGGGGTTGCACCCCTTGTCCAATTCGGACCAGAGGGGGGCGCGCGCCTCCTTCCTTTTGGCCTCTCTCCTCTATTCCCGTATGGCCCAATAAGGCGCAATACTTCTCCCAGTGAATTCCCGTAACTCCCCGGTACTCCGAAAATACCCGAATCACTCGGAACCTTTCCGATGTCCGAATATAGTCGTCCAATATATCGATCTTTACGTCTCGACCATTTCGAGACTCCTCGTCATGTCCCTGATCTCATCCGGGACTCCGAACTACCTTTGGTACATCAAATCACATAACTCATAATACAAATCGTCATCGAACTTTAAGCGTGCGGACCCTACGGGTTCGAGAACTATGTAGACATGACCGAGACACGTCTCCGGTCAATAACCAATAGCGGAACCTGGATGCTCATATTGGCTCCCACATATTCTATGAAGATCTTTATCGGTCAAACTGCATAACAACATACGTTGTTCCCTTTGTCATAGGTATGTTACTTGCCCAAGATTCGATCATCGGTATCTCAATACCTAGTTCAATCTCGTTACCGGCAAGTCTCTTTACTCGTTCCATAATACATCATCCCGCAACTAACTCATTAGTCGCAATGCTTGCAAGGCTTAAGTGATGTGCATTACCGAGTGGGCCCAGAGATACCTCTTCGACAATCGGAGTGACAAATCCTAATCTCGAAATACGCCAACCCAACAAGTACCTTCGGAGACACCTATAGAGCACCTTTATAATCACCCAGTTACGTTGTGACGTTTGGTAGCACACAAAGTGTTCCTCTGGTAAACGGGAGTTGCATAATCTCATAGTCATAGGAACATGTATTAGTCATGAAGAAAGCAACAGCAACATACTAAACGATCAAGTGCTAAGCTAACGGAATGGGTCAAGTCAATCACATCATTCTACTAATGATGTGATCTCGTTAATCAAATGACAACTCTTTGTCTATAGCTAGGAAACATAACCATCTTTGATCAATGAGCTAATCAAGTAGAGGCATACTAGTGGCACTCTGTTTGTCTATGTATTCACACATGTATCAAGTTTCCGGTTAATACAATTCTAGCATGAATAATAAACATTTATAATGAAATAAGGAAATAAATAATAACTTTAGTATTGCCTCTAGGGCATATTTCCTTCACCACCATCAGTCATTAAATATCTAGGGACTCCAAACCTCGGAAAAATAACTTCTTTAAGCATCTTAATAGAGGTGTTATTATCAGCACTACTAGTTAGAATAGCTTCTACCCACTTAGTAACATAATCAACAACAAATAAAATATGTGTATACCCACAAGAGGAAGGAAACGGTCCCATATAATCAAAGCCCCAAACATCAAATGGTTCAATAACAAGTGAATAATTCATAGGCATTTCTTGACGTCTACTAATATTACCAATTCTTTGACATTCATCACAAGATAAGACAAACTTACGCGCATCCTTGAAGAGAGTAGGCCAATAAAAACCGGATTGCAATACCTTATGCGCAGTTCTATCTCCAGCGTGGTGTCCTCCATAAGCTTCGGAGTGACACTTGCGTAGGATCCGCTCCTGCTCATGCTCGTGTATACAACGCCTAATAACACCATCTAATCCTTCTTTATAAAGATGTGGGTCATCCCGTAGTAATGTCTCAAATCATAGAAAAACTTTTTCTTTTGCTGGTATGTGAAACTAGGTGGTATAAATTTAGCAACAATGTAATTAGCATAATCAGATACCATGGAGCAAAGACGAGAAGCATTTGTGACATTTAATTGTTCATCAGGAAAGCTATCATCAATAGGTAGTGGGTCATCAAGAACATTCTCTAACCTAGACAAGTTGTCTGCAACGGGGTTCTCAGCTCCCTTTCTATCAATAATATGTAAATCAAATTCTTGTAGCAAGAGAACCCATCTAATAAGTCTAGGTTTAGCATCTTTCTTTTCCATAAGATATTTAATAGCAAAGATGATCAAGTGTGAATAGTTACTTTAGAATCAACAATATAAGGTCGAAACTTATCACAGCAAAAACAAGCTGCTAAAAATTCTTTTTCAATAGTAGCATAATTTCTCTGGGCATTATCTAGAGTTTTACTAGCATATTGAATAACATTTAATTTCTTATCAACTCTTTGCCCTAGAACAGCACCTACAGCATAATCACTAGCATCACACATAATTTCAAAGGGTAAATTCCAATCAGGTGGC
This sequence comes from Aegilops longissima, assembly GCA_021605205.1. Classification (NCBI taxonomy): domain Eukaryota; kingdom Viridiplantae; phylum Streptophyta; class Magnoliopsida; order Poales; family Poaceae; genus Aegilops; species Aegilops longissima. The sequence continues at coordinate 651,895,329 of CM038680.1, forward strand.
TGAATAATAGGTGCCGAGATTAATGCTTTCTTAAGTATTTCAAATGCTTCTACACAATCATCATCAAAGACAAAAGGTATATCTTTTTGTAATAGATTAGTCAGAGGCCGAGAAATTTTTGAGAAGTCCTTAATGAACCTCCTATAAAAACCGGCATGACCCAGAAAACTTCTTATAACTTTGATGTCCTTGGGGCATGGCATCTTCTCAATAGCATCAACTTTAGCTTTATCAACTTCAATGCCTCTTTCAGAAATTTTGTGCCCCAATACAATGCATTCATTAACCATAAAGTGGAACTTCTCCCAATTCAAGACAAGATTAGTTTCTTCACATCTCTGCAAAACTCGGTCAAGGTTGCTCGAGCAATCATCAAAAGAGGATCCATAAACGGAGAAATCGTCCATGAAAACCTCACAAATCTTTTCACAAAAATCAAAGAATATAGCCATCATGCATCTTTGAAAGGTAGCAGGTGCATTACATAAACCAAAAGGCATACGTCTATAAGCAAAAGTACCGAAAGGGCAAGTAAAAGTGGTCTTTTCTTGATCATCAGCTGACACAGGTATTTGAGAGAACCCAGAGTAACCATCTAGAAAGCAGAAATGTGTATGTTTGGATAATCTTTCTAGCATTTGATCAATGAAAGGCAAAGGGTAATGATCCTTTTGAGTAGCTTTATTTAATTTACGGAAATCAATTACCATCCTATAACCTGTAATAATTCTTTGCGGAATCAATTCATCTTTATCATTAGGAACGACTGTAATACCTCCCTTCTTAGGGACACAATGGACAGGACTTACCCACTAACTATCACCAACGTGATAAATTATACCTGCCTCAAGGAGCTTTAATATTTCCTTTCTTACCACTTCTTTCATTTTAGGATTCAGCCGTCGTTGGTGATCAATAACTCGATTGACGTATTTCTCCAAATTTATTTTGTGTTGACATAGAGTGGGACTAATGCCCTTAAGATCATCAAGAGTATATCCAATAGCAGCACGGTGCTTCTTCAGAGTTTTCAATAATTTCGCTTCTTCATGCTCTGAAAGGTTAGCACTAATAATAACAGGATATATCTTCTTTTCATCTAGATAAGCATATTTAAGAGTATCAGGTAACGGTTTAAGCTCAAACACGGGATCACCCTTGGGTGGAGGAGGATCCCCTAGGATTTCAACAGGCAAGTTGTGTTTCAGAATGGGTCCTTGTTTAAAGAATACTTCATCTATTTCCCTTCTTTCATTCATGAACATATCATTTTCATGGTCAAGCAAATATTGTTCTAAAGGATCATTAGGAGGTACAGCAATAGAAGCAAGACCAATAATTTCATCCTTACTATGCAATTCCTCATCACGGGGTTGTCTACAAAATTTAGAGAAATTAAACTCATGAGACATATCATCCAAACCAATAGTAACAACATCCTTTTCGCAGTCTATCCTAGCATTGACAGTGTTCAAGAAGGGTCTACCAAATATAATGGGACAAAAGCTATCTTGTGGGGAACCAAGAACAAGAAAATCAGCAGGATATTTAGCTTTCCCACACAAGACCTCAACATATCTAACAATCCCAATTGGTGAAATAGTATCTCTATTGGCAAACTTAATGTGACATCAATTTCTTCTATCTCAGCAGGTGAAATATCATGCATAATTTCTCGATATAAAGAAATAGGTATTGCACTAGCACTAGCACCCATATCACACAAGCCATGATAACAATGATCTCCTATTTTAACAGAAATAACAGGCATGCCTACAACAGGTCTATGTTTATCTTTAGCACCAGGCTTAGCAATTCTAGCAGTTTCCTCACAAAAATAAATAACATGCCCATCGATATTATCAGCCAAGAGATCTTTAACCATAGCAATATTAGGTTCAACCTGTTGGGGAACGTAGTAATTTCAAAAAATTTCCTACGAACACGCAAGACCATGGTGATGGCATAGCAACGAGAGGGAAGAGTGTCCGCTCACGCACTGTCGAGACCGAAAGCGAAGCGTTATAATAACGCTGTTGATGTAGTCGTCGTCTTCACGATCCGACCGATCCAAGCACCGAACGTCGGCACCTCCGAGTTCTCGCACACGCTCAGCTCGATGACGATCCCCTGACTCGATCCAAAGAAAGTGTCGGGATGAGTTCCACAAGACGACGGCGTGGTGGCGATGTTGATGCTCCACCGACGCAGGCTTCGCCTAAGCTCCATGACGATATGACTTCTCCGCGCAGGCTTCGCTTAAGCTCATGACGATATGACCAAGTGGAATATGGTGGAGGGGCACCGCACACGGCTAAGGAACGATCCGTAGATCAACTTGTGTATTCTGGGGTGCCCCCTGCCCCAGTATATAAAGGAGCAAGGAGGAGGTGGCCGGCCTGGAGGAGGCGCACAGGGGGAGTCCTACTCCCACCGGAGTAGGACTCCTCCTTTCCTAGTAGGAGTAGGAGAGAAGGAAGGGAAGGGAAGAAGGGGTGCGGCCCTCCCCTAGTCCAATTCGGACTAGGCCTTGGGCGCGCGGCCTGCCCTAGGCAGCCCTCTCTCTTTCCGCAGGGCCCAATAAGGCCCAATACTTCTCCCGGCGAATTCCGTAACTCTCCTACTCGAAAAATACCGAATCATTCGAACCTTTCCAACTCGAATATAGTCGTCCAATATATCGATCTTTACGTCTCGACCATTTCGAGACTCCTCGTCATGTCCCCGATCTCATCCGGGACTCAACTCCTTCGTACATCAAAACTCATAAACTCATAATATAACCGCCATCGAAACCTTAAGCGTGCGGACCCTACGGGTTCGAGAACTATGTAGACATGACCTAGAACTATTCTCGGTCAATAACCAATAGCGGAACCTAGATGCCCATATTGGCTCCTACATATTCTTCAAGATCTTTATCGGTCAAACCGCATAACAACATACGTTGTTCCTTTGTCATCGGTATGTTACTTACCCGAGATTCGATCGTCGGTATCCAATACCTAGTTCAATCTCGCTATCGGTAAGTCTCTTTACTCGTTCCGTAATACATCATCTCACAACTAACTCATTAGTTGTAATGCTTGCAAGGCTTATGTGATGTGTATTACCGAGAAGGCCCGAGATACCTCTCCGACAATCCGAGTGACAAAACCTAATCTCAAATACGCCAACCCAACAAGTACCTTTGGAGACACCTGTAGTACTCCTTTATAATCACCCGATTCGTTGTGACGCTTTGGTAGTACCAAAGTGTTCCTCCGTAAACGGAGTTGCATAATCTCATAGTTACGGGAACATGTATAAGTCATGAAGAAAGCAATAGCAACATACTAAACGATCAAGTGCTAGGCTAACGGAATGGGTCATGTCAATCAGATCATTCTCCTAATGATGTGATCCCGTTAATCAAATGACAACTCATGTCTATGGTTAGGAAACATAACCATCTTTGATTAACGAGCTAGTCAAGTAGAGGCATACTAGTGACACTCTGTTTGTCTATATATTCACACATGTATTATGTTTCCGGTTAATACAATTCTAGCATGAATAATAAACATTTATCATGATATAAGGAAATAAATAATAACTTTATTATTGCCTCTAGGGCATATTTCCTTCAGTCTCCCACTTGCACTAGAGTCAATAATCTAGTTCACATTGTTATGTGATTTAACATCAATAGTTCACATCTATATGTGGTTAACACCCATAGTTCACATCGACATGTGACCAACACCCAAAGGGTTTACTAGAGTCAGTAATCTAGTTCACATCGCTATGTGATTAACACCCAAAGAGTACTAAGGTGTGATCATGTTTTGCTTGTGAGATAATTTTAGTCAACGGGTCTGTCACATTCAGAGCCGTAAGTATTTTGCAAATTTCTATGTCTACAATGCTCTGCACGGAGCTACTCTAGCTAATTGCTCCCACTTTCAATATGTATCCAGATTGAGACTTAGAGTCATCTAGATTAGTGTTAAAACTTGTATCGACGTAACCCTTTACGACGAACCTTTTTTTCACTTCCATAATCGAGAAACATATCCTTATTCTACTAAGGACAATTTTGACCGCTGTCCATTGATCTACTCCTAGATCACTATTGCACTCCCTTGCCAAGCTTAGTGGTAGGGTATGTAATAGATCCGGTACACACATGACATACTTTATAGAACCTATGGTGATGCATAGGGAATGACTTTCGTTCTCTTTCTATCTTCTGCCGTGGTCGGGTTTTGAGTCTTACTCAATCTCACACCTTGTAACACAGCAAGAACTCTTTCTTTGATCTGCTCCATTTTGAACTACTTCAAAATCTTGTCAAGGTATGTATTCATTGAAAAACTTATCAAGCGCCTTGATCTATCTCTATAGATCTTGATGCTCAATATGTAAGCAGCTTCAACGAGGTCTTTCTTTGAAAAACTCCTTTCAAACACTCCTTTATGCTTTGCGTATAATTCTACATTATTTCGATCAACATATGTCAATCACATATACTTATCGAAAGGTCAGTAGTGCTCCCACTCACTTTCTTGTAAATATAGGCCTTTCCAAAAGTCTCAGATAAAATCATATGCTTTGATCAACACATCAAAGCGTATATTCCAACTCCGAGATGCTTGCACCACCATTGATGGATCATTGGAGCTTGCACATTTTGTTAGCTCCTTTAGGATTGACAAAACTTCGGTTGCATCATATACAACTCTTCTTTAATAAATCCATTAAAGAATGCAGTTTTGACATCCATTTGCCGATTTCATAAAATGTGGCAATTGCTAACATGATTCGGACAGACTTAAGAATCGCTACTGATTGAGAAAATCTCATTGTAGTCAACACCTTGAACTTGTCGAAAACCTTTTGCGACAAGTCGAGCTTTGTAGATAGTAACACTACTATCAAGATCTGCCTTCCTCTTGAAGATCCATTTATATAATATGGCTTGCCGATCATCGGGCAACTCCATCAAAGTCCATACTTTGTTCTCATACATGGATCCCATCTCGATTTCATGGCCTCAAGCCATTTCGCGAATCTGGGCTCATCATCGCTTCCTCATAGTTTGTAGGTTCATCATGGTCTAGTAACATGATTTCCGAACACGATTACCGTACCACTCAGTGCGGATCTTACTCTGGAAGACCTACGAGGTTTGGTAGCAACTTGATCTGAAGTTTCATGATCATCATCATTAACTTCCTCACTAATTGGTGTAGGAATCACTGGAACTGATTTCTGTGATGAACTACTTCCAATAAGGGAGAAGGTACAATTACCTCATCAAGTTCTACTTTCCTCCCACTCACTTCTTTCGAGAGAAACTTCTTCTCTAGAAAGGATCCATCTTAGCAACGAAAAGCTTGCCTTCGGATCTGTGATAGAAGGTGTACCCAACATTTTCTTTTGGGTAATCTATGAAGACGCACTTCTCCGATTTGGGTTCGAGCTTATCAGGTGAAAACTTTTTCACATAAGCATCACAACTCCAAACTTTTAAGAAACGACAACTTGGGTTTCTTGCTAAACCACAGTTCATATAGTGTCGTCTCAACGGATTTAGATGGTGCCCTTTTAACGTGAATGCAGCTGTCTCTAATGCATAACCCCAAAACGATAATGGTAAATCAATAAGAGACATCATAGATCGCACCATATCAAAATAAAGTACGGTTATGACGTTCGGACACACCATTACGTTATGGTGTTCCATGTGGCGTGAGCTGTGAAACTATTCCACATTGTTTTATATGAAGGCCAAACTCGTAACTCAAATATTCTCCTCCACGATCGATCGTAGAAACTTTATTTTCTTATTACGATGATTCTCCACTTCACTCTGAAATTCTTTGAACTTTTCAAATGTTTCGCACTTGTGCTTCATTAAGTAGATATACTCATATCTGCTCAAATCATCTTGTGAAGGTCGAAAATAACGATACTTGCTGTGAGCTTCAACACTCATCGGACGCATACATCAAGATGTATTATTTCCAATAAGTCATTTGCTCGCTCCATTGTTCCGGAGAATGAGTCTTTAGTCATCTTGCCCATAAGGCATGGTTCGCAAGCATCAAGTGATTCATAATCAAGTGATTTCAAAATCCCATTAGCATGGAGTTTCTTCATGCGCTTTACACCAATATGACCTAAACGGCAAGGCCACAAATGAGTTGCACTATCATTATTAACTTTGCATCTTTTGGCATCAATATTATGAATATGTGTATCACTACGATCGAGATCCAACAAACTATTTTTATTGGGTGTATGACCATTGAAGGTTTTATTCATGTAAATGAACAACAATTATTCTTTGACTTTAAATGAATAACAGTATTACAATAAACATGATCAAATCATATTTATGCTCAACGCAAACGCCAAATAACATTTATTTAGGTTTAACACTAATCCCGAAAGTATAGGGAGTGTGCGATGATGATCATATCAATCCTGGAACAACTTCCAACACTCATCGTCACTTCCCCTTCAACTAGTTTTTGTTCATTCTGCAACTCATGTTTCGAGTTACTACTCTTAGCAACCGAACAAGTATCAAATACCGAGGGGTTGCTACGAACACTAGTAAAATACACATCAATAATCTGTATATCAAATATACCTTTGTTCACTTTGCCATCCTTCTTATCCGCCAAATACTTGGGGTAGTTCGCTTCAAAGGACCAGTTCCATTGCAGCAAAAGCACTTAGTCTCGTGCTTAGGTCCAGACTTGGGCTTCTTCACTCGAACAACAACTTGCTTGTCGCTCTTCTTGAAGTTCCCTTCTTCCTTTGCCCTTTTCCTTGAAACTAGTGGTCTTGTCAACCATCAACACTTGATGTTTTTCTTGATTTCTACCTTCACGATTTTAGCATCGCGAAGAGCTTGGGAATTGTTTTCGTCATCCCTTGCATACTATAGTTCATCACGAAGTTCTACTAACTTGGTGATGGTGATTAGAGAATTCATCAATCACTATCTTATCCGGAAGATTAACTCCCACTTGATTCAAGCGATTGAAGTACCTGCATAATCTGAGCACATGCTCACTAGTTGAGCGATTCTCCTCCATCTTTTAGCTATAGAACTTTGTTGGAGACTTTCATATCTCTCAACTCGGTATTTGCTTGAAATATTAACTTCAATTCCTGGAACATCTCATATGGTCCATGACGCTCAAAACGCCTTTGAAGTCCCGATTCTAAGCCGTTAAGTATGGTGCACTAAACTATCAAGTAGTCATCATATTGAGCTAGCCAAACGCTCATAACGCCCGCATTTGCTCTGCAATAGGTCCGCACCTAGCGGTGCATTAAGGACATAATTCTTACGTGCAGCAATGAGGATAAACCTCGGATCACGGATCCAATCCGCATCATTGCTACTAACATTTTCAATACAATTTTCTCTAGGAACATATTAAAACAATGTAGCGACCCGACCTCGGACGGTCAAGCCTCGTATTCTTGTGCCATCCTCGGATCAAGATATCTTTGGCACACACAAAGACATCAATGTATATATCAAAGTGCAATCACATGTATGAATAACGAAATGATATATACCTCATAATAATCAGCGAAACAAATCAAACGGGTGTGGAGTCCCATCAACGCCATCGGCAGTTGAGTGTAGACCGTAACCTCAGATCGTAACTCTTACTGTCGAGGAAACATCGCAACATGATACGTTGCAGCCGTGTAGGTCAAGACATTGAATGTACCGCAAGATCACAATAAGATAAAACAGATGATAAACTATACTATATGCAATATGGCTTTATGGCTCAGATCTCGAGTTTTGTTTGCGTAAAAGCTGGTTTTATTTTCCCTACATCAAAAGAATAAATGAAGTCTGTACTATGGAGTGTTCTATCATGACATGGTTCCGCCAACCGATGTCTCATAGCCCAAAATCATCATAAGTTGCCCACAATTAAGTTATCATCCGGTGTTGAGAGTTCCAGATAGATCCAAGTCCAGATGCTCAAATTGTCCGTAAATCGGGACACGGCTAATCGATTAGGTTATAACCTCTGCAGAGGTTTGTACACTTTACCCGCAAGATTCGATCCTCTTTTACGCTCTCGCACTTCGAGTGTTTGAGAACAAGGTGACCAAACATGGTCTTCCAAAGAGTTCCTCCGACCACCGTCCGGTACCCATCCGATCCTACCGTTCTTCTACATCTGCTAGTACCGTCCCACCCAGAGTCACAACCAAGGTCAACCAAGCCAGAGCCCATAATGACTTGCGGTTGCACAGTAAGCTTCCGGCGTGAAGTATTCTTCCGTCTCTTTGAGTCTGGTGAAGCATTCCGCAGATGTCATGGCGCTTCTCCATGCATCCCGCCAACCACCGGTTTCTCCAGGCTGCCGTCAACCGTCCTTCACCCAAAGAGTGTGTATTGAAATCCTGTCTCGAGTCTTGAAGTCTTGAGGTCTTGAAGATGCAGTCCTTGCAGATTCCATCATGGAGTCGTTGTCATTGACGAGAATCCTCCATTCTCACACCACTCCGTGCACTCATACCAAACCCGCCTACTATAGCGTAGCATTAATGAAATAACGCCCCGGCTTGGTAACAGGGGATGGGTTCCTACCTCATGCATACTACTCAACTACAGGATTCAATAACACTCTTGAGGGGTGGTTGCAATGGTGCCACTAAATGCAATAAAACATAGGTAAGAAAAGCATGGTCAAGGTGAACTTGCCTGGTTGACGATCTTCGAAAGAAACTAGGGTTTCGTAGTAGTAATCTTCGCACTCCGGAAATTCTACCGAGGCAAACAATAACTATAATAAGCACATAGCAATAGGATCACATAACACAACATAACAAAGGTAACATAACACAACAAAACAACCAAAACCAAATCCAAAAGAAAAAACTCAAAGAAACCAATTCAAAGTTTTTCCCTACTCCAAACAATAACAAAAATAGTTTTTATATAACAAAAATTCCTTAATATAACCTAATCATGCTTTTAGGTTAACTTAACAGAAAAGGTTTGACTAAGCAACTAGGAGCAAAAAGAAGTAATTAAAAGCTATTTTAAAACTCATTTTAGGCCTAATCCAATTTCCATTAAGAAAATTAATTTAAAACTTTTATTAATTATAAATAAAAGTTCATCTACTAGAATGACAGAAACTAACCTGAATAACTAATCACAAGTTAAAAATAAATTAATTTACTAATTAATTTAATAGGAAAACAGGAACTAGTTAATTAATTAGGATTAATAGGATTCTGTCTAAAACTAATTATTTATTAATCCTAAAATACCCAAGTTAATTTCTAGGGTTTGGCAATGTCAAAATAAAGTTGGGGCAAAAGGAATCATGCAAAATAATTTTTCTAACTAAAGTTATAGCAGATTTACTATTCTGTTCAAAACTAAAATAAAGCAATTTTAATTATTTTTAACATAGCTAAATATATATTCTACAGAAACTACATAAAATTTGCAATCCAACAAAAAAGAATCACTCAAAAATATTAAACAGAATAAAAGATATGAATTTTTGAAAATGTAAACTATTCTCGCTAAAACAGAAAAATCAAAATAAAAGAAAAAGGCCTAATGGGCCTATACTGTGCCCTGTGCATTAGATAGGCTAAACGGGCCTAGGTTTAAACTAAACGAACCGGGCCTAAAATAAAAACCTAAACTAAAAACTAAACCGATCGGACCGGTCGGTTTTATAAAATAAAACCTAACCCTTCGGGGTTCTAATCCTAGCCCTAGATCTAGGATCGGACGGGGGGGGATGGTTACGGTGGCTTACCGGACTCCGGCGACGGCGGCGGGCGGGCGGCGAAGTGCGGCCGGGAGCTTGAAGGTCGGGAGCTCATGAGTCGCCCGTCTTAAAGGGAAAGGCCGGTGAGTGGTTTGGTGGTGTTGGGGGTCGGGTGGACCAGGGGGTCGACGGCGGCAACAATGGCGGCGGGAGGGCTTGCTCCCATGACGCCGAGCGGGAGGGAGAGGGGTCCGCGTGGTCTCGGGAGGAATGGGGTGCGGGGTGGCGGTTTTATAGCCGGGGTCGTCGGGGATCGGGAGGGATCGGGGCGATCGGGGATCCGGATCCTTCGGGATCCGGTCGATCTCCCATGAGGTCGGCGTGGCGTGGGGGGGGAAGAAGAGGGCGGGGCCCACGGGTCTGAGAGAGAGAGAGGCGAGGGTCGGCCGATCGGCGCAGGCGCCTTCAGGCGAGGGGAGGAGAGGGGAGCTGGGCACTGGCCCAGGGGTCAAGGCCGGTGGGCTCAGCGGTGGGGGTTCACACTGGCTGGGCTGGGGTGGCTGGTCTGCGCCTGGGGTTTTTCTTTATTTTAAAAAAAACTAAAACAAAAATAAAACCCAATCTATAAATAATTTATATAGGGTATATATATACCAAATTGATCAGGGGAATATTCCCTTTCATTTGAACATTTTTCCAAAGGAAAAATCCAAACTTCATAAAAATCTATTTTTTTCAAATTCAAATAAATTTCAGATTTGAATCCAAATCTTTTGGCATTGTTTCTCTCGATATTTTTGGAGTGTCATGTTTGCTCCTCTCATACTTTTGATCAAGTATTTATCAGCTTAGTTTTTGAAATGTTTCCCACATGCCAAAGCTTGAAATTCAAATTCAAAACTCAAAATTTGAAAGAGGGTTCCAAAGCACTTTCAAATGATTTTCAACTTGATTCATTATAACTTCCAACTCCTATTTCATATAATTGAAGAAGTCATTTTATCTTCCCTCATGAAAAATCATTGAGTTGCATAAAGCTTTGGATTTGAAATCTTCCCAAATGAATTTCAAATCTCTTCCAAAACCCTATTCATTTCAAAATGGAAGAAGTCATGTCATCTTCACTCTAGGTTTTGGTGTTGCAATGAACTTGAGTTCAATTGGGATCCAAAAATGCAAAATGGAAAGTTTGGGAAAGTCATTTCATTCCCTCTCATTCAACTTTCAAAAGTTTCAATTTCCACTCAATTCCATTCAATCAATCAGTCAAACAATCAGACAACAACCATAGTTATTTATTTATTATAACATTCCAAAATTTAGAATTTTGGGATGTTACAAACAAACATATGAAAGCAACAACGCGAGCTATTGATCTACAACATAATTTTGCAAAATACTACCAGGACTAAGTTCATGATAAATTAAAGTTCAGTTAATCATATTACTTAAGAACTCCCACTTAGATAGACATCCCTCTAATCCTCTAAATGATTACGTGATCCATATCAACTACACCATGTCCGATCGTCACGTGAGATGGAGTAGTTTCAACAAAGGAACATCAATATGTTGATCATATCTACTATATGATTCACGCCGACCTTTCGGTCTCCGTGTTCCGAGGCCATATCTCGTTATATGCTAGGCTCGCCAAGTTTAACTCGAGTATTCGCGTGTGCAACTGTTTTGCACCCGTTGTAGATGGACGAGAACTTATCACACCCGATCATCACGTGGTGTCCGGGTACTACTTAACTTTGGCAACGGTGCATACTCGTGGAGAACACTTCTTGATAATTTTAGTGAGAGATCATCTTATAATGCTACCGCCAATCAAAGCAAGATAAGATGCATAAAGGATAAACATCACATGCAATCAATATAAGTGATATGATATGGCCATCATCATCTTGTGCTTGTGATTCCATCTCCAAGCACCGCCGTGATCACCATTATCATCGGCGCGACACCTTGATCTCCATCGTAGCATCGTTGTCGCCTCGCCAACTATTGCTTCTACGACTATCGCTACCGCTTAGTGATAAAGTAAAGCAATTACATGGCGCTTTGCATTTCATACAATAAAGCGACAACCATATGGCTCCTGCCAGATTGCCGATAACTCGGTTACAAAACATGATCATCTCATACAATAAAATATAGCATCACGCCTTGACCATATCACATCACAACATGCCCTGCAAAACAAGTTAGACGCCCTCTACTTTGTTGTTGCAAGTTTTACGTGGCTGCTACGGGCTGAGCAAGAACCGTTCTACCTACACATCAAAACCACAACGATAGTTTGTCAAGTTGGTGCTGTTTTAACCTTCGCAAGGACCGGGCGAGCCACACTCAGTTCAACTAAAGTGAGAGAAACCGACACCCGCTCGGTCACCTTTAAGCAACTAGTGCTCAAGCGGTGAAACCAGTCTCGCGTAAGCGTCGCTGTAATGTCGGTCCGGCTGCTTCATCTCACAATACCGCCAACCAAAGTATGACATGCTGGTAAGCAAGATGACTTATATCGCCCACAACTCACTTGTGTTCTACTCGTGCACATGACATCAACGCATAAAACCAGGCTCGGATGCCATTTGTTGGGAACGAGTAATTTCAAAAAAATCCTACGAACACGCAAGACCATGGTGATGGCATAGCAACGAGAGGGAAGAGTGTCCGCTCACGCACTCGTGACCGAAAGCGAAGCGCTATAATAACGCTGTTGATGTAGTCGACGCCTTCACGATCCGACCGATCCAAGCACCGAATGTACGGCACCTCCGAGTTCTCGCACACGCTCAGCTCGATGACGATCCCGGACTCGATCCAGAAAGTGTCGGGATGAGTTCCACAAGACGACGGCGTGGTGACGATGTTGATGCTCCACCGACGCAGGGCTTCGCCTAAGCTCATGACGATATGACTTCTCCGCGCAGGGCTTCGCTTAAGCTCCGCGACGATATGACCGAAGTGGAATATGGTGGAGGGGGCACCGCACACGGCTAAGGAACGATCCGTAGATCAACTTGTGTATTCTGGGGTGCCCCCTGCCCCGTATATAAAGGAGCAAGGAGGAGGTGGCCGCCTAGGAGGAGGCGCGCAAGGGGGAGTCCTACTCCCACCGGAGTAGGACTCCTCCTTTCCTAGTAGGAGTAGGAGAGAAGGAAGGGAAGGGAAGAAGGGTGTGGCCTCCCCTAGTCCAATTCGGACTAGGCCTTGGGCGCGCGCCTGCCCTAGGCAGCCCTCTCTCTTTCCGCAGGGCCCAATAAGGCCCAATACTTCTCCCGGCGAATTCCGTAACTCTCCAGACTCAAAATACCCAATCATTCGAACCTTTCCGAACTCCGAATATAGTCGTCCAATATATCGATCTTTACGCCTCGACCATTTCGAGACTCCTCATCATGTCCCCGATCTCATCCGGACTCAACTCCTTCGGTACATCAAAACTCATAAACTCATAATATAACCACATCGAAACCTTGTTGCATGGGACCCTACGGGTTCGAGAACTATGTAGACATGACCTAGAACTATTCTCGGTCAATAACCAATAGCGGAACCTGGATGCCCATATTGGCTCCTACATATTCTTCGAAGATCTTTATCGGTCAAACCGCATAACAACATACGTTGTTCCCTTTGTCATCGGTATGTTACTTACCCGAGATTCGATCGTCGGTATCCAATACCTAGTTCAATCTCGCTACGGTAAGTCTCTTTACTCGTTCCGTAATACATCATCTCACAACTAACTCATTAGTTGTAATGCTTGCAAGGCTTATGTGATGTGTATTACCGAGAAGGCCCAGAGATACCTCTCCGACAATCGGAGTGACAAAACCTAATCTCAAATACGCCAACCCAACAAGTACCTTTGGAGACACCTGTAGTACTCCTTTATAATCACCCGCTTACGCCAGACGCTTTGGTAGTACCCAAAGTGTTCCTCCGTAAACGGAGTTGCATAATCTCATAGTTACGTGAACATGTATAAGTCATGAAGAAAGCAATAGCAACATACTAAACGATCAAGTGCTAGGCTAACGGAATGGGTCATGTCAATCAGATCATTCTCCTAATGATGTGATCCCGTTAATCAAATGACAACTCATGTCTATGGTTAGGAAACATAACCATCTTTGATTAACGAGCTAGTCAAGTAGAGGCATACTAGTGACACTCTGCTTGTCTATATATTCACACATGTATTATGTTTCCGGTTAATACAATTCTAGCATGAATAATAAACATTTATCATGATATAAGGAAATAAATAATAACTTTATTATTGCCTCTAGGGCATATTTCCTTCACAACCTTAATTTGCTCAGGAGGTATATAAGTTTTAGTATTACTCTTATGAACCATAGTTGAAGCTTTAGCATGATCCTTTATTCTAATAGGGAAAGGTGGTTTCTCAACATAAGCAGTAGGAACAATAGGATCGTTATAAGTGATAGTCTTTTCTTCAACTTTAATAGGTTCAGCTACTTTTACTTCTATGGAAGGATGATGTTTAAACCACTTCTCCTTAGGGAGATCAACATGAGTAGCAAAGGATTCACAAAAAGAAGCTACTATCTCATAGTCAAGTCCATATTTAGTGCTAAATTTATGGAAAACATCGGTATCCATAGAAGATTTAACACAATCAAACTTAGGTGTTATACCTGACTCCTTACCTTCGTCGAGATCCCAATCTTCAGAGTTGTTTAATTCTTTTCAATAAATCCCATTCGAATTCAATAGTCTTCATCATAAAAGAACCAGTACAAGAAGTATTGAGCATGGAGCGATTGTTGTCAGAAAGCCGAGCATAAAAATTTTGAATAATCATTTCTCTTGAGAGCTCATGATTGGGGCATGAATATAACATTGACTTAAGCCTCCCCCAAGCTTGAGCGATGTTTTCTCCTTCGCGAGGCCAAAAATTATATATATAATTACGATCACGATGAACAAGATGCATAGGATAAAACTTCTGATGAAATTCCAATTTCAATCGCTTGTAGTCCCATGATCCCATATCATCACATAGCCTATACCATGTCAATGCATCTCCTTCAAAGATAAAGGAAGACCTTCTTCTTGATAACATCATCGGGCATACCGCAAGCTTAAATAATCCACAAACTTCATCCACATAGATTAAGTGTAAATCAGATGCAATGTTCCATCTCCGCAAAAGGATTAGCTAGCAGCTTCTCTATCATACCAAGGAATTTCAAAGTAAACATTTTCTATAGGTTCAGTAGGTTGAGGAGCAACTATTTGTTTCACCGGTCGGGGTGAAGATACCCCTAACAAGCCCCTCAAAGGATTACTTTCCATAGTAACAAGTGACAGTAAATTTCAGCACACAGTATAAATTTTTTCCTTACCAAATTCCACCTACCAAAGGCGCTTCACTCCCCGGCAACGCCGCCAGAAAAGAGTCTTGATGACCCACAAGTATAGGGGATCTATCGTAGTCCTTTCGATAAGTAAGAGTGTCGAACCCAACGAGGAGCGTATGAAATGACAAGCGGTTTTCAGTAAGGTATTCTCTGCAAGCACTGAAAATATCGGTGACAGATAGTTTTCTAATAAGGTAATTTGTAACGGGTAACAAGTAACAAGTGTAAATAAAGTGCAGCAAGATGGCTCAATCCTTTTTGTAGCAAAGGACAAGCCTGGACAAACTCTTATATAGAGAAAAGTGCTCCCGAGACACATGGGAATTATCGTCAAGCTAGTTTTCATCACATTCATATGATTCGCGTTCGGTACTTTGATAATTTGATATGTGGGTGGACCGGTGCTTGGGTGCTGTCCTTACTTGGACAAGCACCCCACTTATGATTAACCCCTATTGCAAGCATCTGCAACTACAAATGAAGTGTTAATGTAAACTTAACCATAGCATGAAACATATGCATCCAAATCAGCTCCTTACGAAGCAACGCATAAACTAGGGTTTAAGCTTCTGTCACTCTAGCAACCCATCATCTACTTATTACTTCCCAATGCCTTCCTCTAGGCCCAAGCAATGGTGAAGTGTCTTGTAGTCGACGTTCACATAACACCACTAGAGGAGAGACAACATACATCTCATCAAAATATCGAACGAATACCAAATTCACATGACTACTAATAGCAAGACTTCTCCC
The DNA here is from genome assembly GCA_021605205.1 of Aegilops longissima. Lineage (NCBI taxonomy): Eukaryota > Viridiplantae > Streptophyta > Magnoliopsida > Poales > Poaceae > Aegilops > Aegilops longissima. The sequence goes on from CM038680.1 coordinate 651,911,251, forward strand.
ACATGTCCTCGGGAACAAACGTAACTACTCACAAATCATATTCATGCTCATAATCAGAGGGGTATTAATATGCATAATGGATCTGAACATATAATCTTCCACCAAATAAACCAACTAGCATCAACTACAAGGAGTAATCAACACTACTAGCAACCCATAGGTACCAATCTGAGGCTTTGGGACAAAGATTGAATACAAGAGATGAACTAGGGTTTTAGAAGAGATGGTGCTGGTGAAGATGTTGATGGAGATTGGCCCCTCCCGATGAGAGGAGCGTTGGTGATGACGATGGCGACGATTTCCCCCTCCCGGAGGGAAGTTTCCCCGGCAGAACAGCTCTGCCGGAGCCCTAGATTGGTTCCGCTAAGGTTCCGCCTCGTGGCGGCGGAGTTTCTTCCTGAAAGCTTGCTTATGATTTTTTCTCGGACGAAAGACTTCATATAGTAGAAGATGGGCACCGGAAGGCCACCAGGGGGCCCACGAGCCAGGGTGTGGGCCCCCTCTGGTATTTTCTTCGCTCAGTATTTTTTATTATTTCCAAAAATAACTTCCATGGAGTTTTAGGACTTTTGGAGTTGTGCGAATAGGTCTCTAATATTTGCTCCTTTTCCAGCCTGAATTCCAGCTGCCAAGCATTCTCCTCTTTATGTAAACCTTGTAAAATAAGAGAGAATAGGCATAAGTATTGTTACATAATGTGTAATAATAGCCCATAATGCAATAAATATCAATATAAGAGCATGATGCAAAATGGACGTATCAATGCTCAAATATATTTGAATGGCCATATACGCTTAGATCTTTCCATCACATGATGCTTGCCAACTAAAGAGTAGGTTGGAATGAGAAGGAATACTACTGACTCTTGCATAAAAGTAAAAGATAGGCCCTTCGCAGAGGGAAGCAGGGATTTGCAGAGGTGCCATAGCTCGAAGCAAAAACAGAGATGAAAATAATTTTGAGAGGTATGCTTTCATTGTCAACATAACGACCAAGAGTTCCCAATATCTTCCATACTAGATACATCATAGGCGGTTCCCACGCAGAAAGGTAAATTTTTTACTCCCCCTCCACCAACATTCACACTCCACGGCTTGTCTGAAACAACAGGTGCCGTCCAACTATCAACTTTCCTGGGGGAGTTTTGTTTAAATTATTTGCGAATTTGTTTTTGATCTTTTGATCATAGGACTGGGCATCCCAGCTACCAGACATTTTCTCGTGAATGATGAGCAGAGTCCACTCATCACGAGAATAACCCACTTAGCATGGGAGATACTGTCAGCCCCTAGTCGCTACATGAGCGATTCGGGCATACAAAACAGATTATTATTTGAAGGTTTAGAGTTTGGCACATGCAAAACGGCAGGTAAATACCGCATATAGGTAGATATGGTGGACACTCATGGAAGAAACTTGGTTCAAGGAATTTGGATGCACAAGCATTATTCCCGCTTAGTACAGATATTTTGGCTAGCAAAGGATTCTAAATAGCAAGCACCACATGTTCGAGGATCCATAACAATATAACTTATACAAATATACCCAAGCATAACTCATTATGTTGTCTTGTCCTACTTCAACTAATTTGCTCAGGTTTGAAAATAATTAATGGGGCTCACAATCATAGAAGATTTCCAAGATAGTATATTTATATGTGAAATCTCTCTTCCTTCAATATTCTTTCATGAATTGTTCAAGTGACTAATACAATGTTTGCTAACCTTCAATAAATTTACCACCTATACTTCTTATATGTAAAGTAATTACTCCCCATGAGATAAGCATATGAAAAATATGTAATTTCAGATTTATGACATTCAAATCATTCAACCTTTTACTCATAGGATATAAGTGAGGCACACGAGTAAATGACAAACTACTCCAAAAAGATATAAGTGAAGATCAATGAGTAGTTAAATAATTATGTAGCTATGTGAAGACTCTCTCTCATTTAAGAATTTCAGATCTTGGTATTTTATTCAAACAGCAAGCAAAGCTAAAGAAAATAAAATGACGCTCGAAGCAAAACACATATCAGGTGGTGAATAAAAATATAGCTCTAAGTAAGTTACCGATGAACAAAGACGAAAGAGGGGATGCCATCTGGGGCATCCCCAAGCTTAGCCTCTTGGTTGTCCTTGAATATTACCTTGGGGTGCCTTGTTCATCCCCAAGCTTAGGCTCTTTGCCACTCCTTATTCCATAGTTCATCAAATCTTTACCCAAAACTTGAAAACTTCACAACACAAAACTCAACAGAAAATCTCATGAGCTCCGTTAGCGAAATAAAACAAACCACTACTTTAAGGTACTGTACTGAACTCATTCTTTATTTATATTGGTGTTAAAGCCACTGTATTCCAACTTCTCTATGGTTTATAAACTATTTTACTATCCATAGATTCATCAAAATAAGCAAACAACACACGAAAAACAGAATCTGTCAAAAACAGAACAGTTTGTAATAATCTGCAACTAACGCAAACTTCTGGAACTCAAAAAATTCTAAAATAAACTGGTGGACGTGAGGAATTTATCTATTAATCATCTGCAAAAAGAATGAACCTAAAAGCACTCTCCAGTAAAAAATGGCATCACATCTCGTGAGCGCTAAAGTTTCTGTTTTTTACAGCATGATCATAAAGACTTCACCCAAGTCTTCACAAAGGTTCTACTTGGCACAAACACTAATTAAAACATAAAACCACATCTAAACAGAAGCTAGATGGATTATTTATTACTAAACAGAACCAAAAAGCAAGAAACTAAAATAAAATTGGGTTGCCTCCCAACAAGCGCTAACGTTTAACGCCCCTAGCTAGGCATGATGATTTCAATGATGCTCACATAAGAGATAAGAATTGAAACATAAAGAGAGCATCATGAAACACATGGCAAGCACATTTAAGTCTAACCCACTTCCTATGAATAGGGATTTTGTGAGCAAACAACTTATGGGAACAATAATCAACTAGCATAGGAAGGCAAAACAAGCATAACTTCGAAACTTTAAGCACATAGAGAGGAAACTTGGTATTATTGCAATTCCTACAAGCATATGTTCCCCCCTCATAATAATTTTCAGTAGCATCATGAATGAATTCAACCATATAACCAGAACATAAAGCATTCTTTTCATGATCTACTTGCATAGAAATTTTACTACTCTCCACATAAGCAAATTTATTCTCATCAATAGTAGTGGGAGCGAAATCAACAAAGTAACTATCATGTGAAGCATAATCCAATTGAAAATTATAATCATGATGACAAGTTTCATGGTTATCTTTATTCTTTATAGCATACGTGTCATCACAATAATCATCATAAATAGGAGGCATGCTTTCATCATTATAAATTTGCGCATCAAAACTTGGGGGACTAAATATATCATCTTCATCAAATATAGCATCCCCAAGCTTGTGGCTCTGCATATCATTAGCATCATGGGTATTCAAAGAATTCATACTAACAACATTGCAATCATGCTCGTCATTCAAATATTTAGTGCCAAACATTCTAATGCATTCTTCCTCTAGAAATTGAGCACAATTATCGGAATCCTTATTTTCACAGAAGACATTAAAAAGATGAAGCATATGAGGCACCCTCAATTCCATTTTTTGTAGTTTTCTTTTATAGACTAAACTAGTGATAAAACAAGAAACTAAAAGATTCGATTGCAAGATCTAAAGATATACCTTCAAGCACTCACCTCCCCGGCAACGGCGCCAGAAAAGAGCTTGATGTCTACTACGCAACCTTCTCCTTGTAGACGTTGTTGGGCCTCCAAGTGCAGAGGTTTGTAGGACAGAGCAAATTTCCTCAAGTGGATGACCTAAGGTTTATCAATCCGTGGAGGCGAGGATGAAGATGGTCTCTCTCAAACAACCCTGCAACCAAATAACAAAGAGTCTCTTGTGTCCCCAACACACCCAATACAATGGTAAATTGTATAGGTGCACTAGTTCGGCGAAGAGATTGTGATACAAGTGCAATATGGATGATAGATATGAGTATTTGTAATCTGAAAATATAAAAACAGCAAGGTAGCAAGCGATAAAAGTGAGCGTAAACGGTATTGCAATGCGTTGAAACAAGGCCTAGGGTTCATACTTTCACTAGTGCAAGTTCTCTCAACAATAATAACATAATTGGATCATAAAACTATCCCTCAACACGCAACAAAGAGTCACTCCAAAGTCACTAATAGCGGAGAACAAACGAAGAGATTATTGTAGGGTACGAAACCACCTCAAAGTTATCCTTTCTGATCGATCTATTCAAGAGTCTGTAGTAAAATAACACGAAGCTATTCTTTCTGTTCAATCTATCATAGAGTTCGTACTAGAATAACACCTTAAGACACAAATCAACCAAAACCCTAATGTCACCTAGATACTCCAATGTCACCTCAACTATCCGTGGGTATGATTATACGATATGCATCACACAATCTCAGATTCGTCTATTCAACCAACACATAGAACTTCAAAGAGTGCCCCAAAGTTTCTACCGGAGAGTCAAGACGAAAACGTGTGCCAACCCCTATGCATAGATTCCCAAGGTCACGGAACCTGCAAGTTGATCACCAAAACATACATCAAGTGAATCAATAGAATACCCCATTGTCACCACGGGTATCCCACGCAAGACATACATCAAGTGTTCTCAAATCCTTAAAGATTCATTCCGATAAGATAACTTCAAAGGGAAAACTCAATCCATTACAAGAGAGTAGAGGGGGAGAAACATCATAAGATCCAACTATAATAGCAAAGCTCGCGATACATCAAGATCGTGCCGAATCAAGAACACGAGAGAGAGAGAGAGAGATCAAACACATAGCTACTGGTACATACCCTCAGCCCCGAGGGTGAACTACTCCCTCCTCATCATGGAGAGCGCCGGGATGATGAATATGGCCACGGGTGAGGGATCCCCCCTCTGGCAGGGTGCCGGAACGGGTCCCGATTGGTTTTTGGTGGCTACAGAGGCTTGCAGCGGCGGAACTCCCGATCTATTCCGTTCCCCGATGTTTTTAGGGTATATGGATATATATAGGCGAAAGAAGTCGGTCAGGGGAGCCACGAGGGGCCCACGAGGGTAGGGGGCGCACCTAGGGGGGCAGGCGTGCCTCCCTACCTCGTGGCCACCTCAAAGCTTCCTTGACTTCCACTCCAAGTCTCCTGGATCACGTTCGTTCCAAAAGTCACGCTCCCGAAGGTTCCATTCCGTTTGGACTCCGTTTGATATTCCTTTTCTGCGAAACACTGAAACAAGGGAAAAAAACAGAAACTGGCACTGGGCTCTGGGTTAATAGGTTAGTCCCAAAAATAATATAAAAGTGTTTAATAAAGCCCATAAACACCAAAGATGAATAATATAATAGCATGAATACTTTATAAATTATAGATACGTTGGAGACGTATCAGCCACACATGGGCCTTACTGGAGGAGAGAGGGCCGGCCAGGGAGGTGGTGCCCCCCCCTTGCTAATCCGAATTGGACAAGGGGTGGGGGCGGCGCCCCCCTTTATCTCTCCTACTCCTCCTCT